>OV743716.1:37542807-38742807 GCA_928272305.1 Volucella inflata | reverse complement strand
CCTTCAAAGAAGGCTCTTCAGAGCTTAATTAGAATAAAACGAGTCTGATCATGGGGAGCTGCTGTATTACACTGAAATTCGATGGTTAAGTCGGCATCTGTTTTTACAAGGATTTCGGGACTTATGTGACGAAATAAAACAGTTTCTACGAACCAGAAATGAAATACATTACGAATTTGATAATGAAGAATGGGCATGTCGAAGAAGTTGCGAGAAAAAATTAAAAATTTGTTTGTACTGGTTTTAAATGAAATTGAGAGCGAGATTCTGCTCCTTCAAAGTGATGGGTTCTGCAAGGCTCGAAGTTCGGGTCCCGAGGAAATCTTCTGGAAGTTTATGAGCAGAGAAAAGTATGCGAACTTAAAAAAAAGTTACTTATAATTTAACGTCATTCTTCAGTTCAACCTATTTATGCGAATCAGGTTTTGCAACAATGAATGCTACGAGTATAAAAGCAAAAGATCGTAACTGCATATCTGATGAAAACTTGGAAGCCTACCTGAGATTAGCAATAACCAATTACACGCAAACATAGTGGACAATACGCAGTGCCATGCTTCAACTTCTAAGAACTGCTGAATTTCTTAATTTTTTTTTGGTGTATGTAGCAGAAATGATTTTTTTTTTAATTCTTTAATAAACTTTTTTTTTGTAATTTTTTTGAAATCTGATAAAAAAAAATAAATAAAAAAAATACAATTTTATTTCTAAAAGACAAAAAAATTTGAATTAAATATTAGGACCAATATTACCAAGGGACCCCGACGTTTTGTAAAAGATTAGTAGTAGTCGGCCACATGGAAATGACTGCCCACCCATGCTATAGATGATGTCATACGCTGCCTTAAGATCGTAAAATCGATAAATTCTTTAGATAATAGGGATCCTTACACACGTAAATCCATTTTATGTAGTCTAGTGCGTCCTGTGTGGGAGTATGCATAAATTGTATGGAGTCCAATTCTCTAGCAAATTAAAATAGGATAGAAACTATTCAAAAACGTTTTCTTAAATTTGCTTTGCTCTTTTTGCCTACTGAACAATGGGAGAACTGTTTTCCGTTCTTATCAAACTAAATATCTATTACTGATATCTCAAACACTTGCATCGAGAAGAAAAATGAATGAAGTTATGTTTGTTCGGGACATCTTGGATTCAAGTATCAACAGCGAGTTGCTACTATGCCCAAGTATCCTCAAGATACGTTTTAACGCAGACCTATTCAAGATCAATACGTACCATAATTTAAATCAACTTCGCAATTTGTAAATTATATGATTGTAGATTTAATAAACGGAACAAAATTTAACTTAACCGGTTGCCTCTGGTATTGAGTAAATACTTATGTCGCACGTCTAGTCATGAACTGATAATTTTAACTCAGTTAGTAGTACTGGTAGTGCTTTAGATGCATAACGTGGCACCACTTTCACCTGTCTTTCACTATGAAAAAGAATGAACTCAATGCATGCTTCCAACATTCAGAACCTATGGATTTCTCTGTATGTTACACGAGCCTCTTGGGTGTTGTGTAATAGATATCTGCAATGAATGTCTTGGAACCAGTTCCAAAACATTCATTTTATTTCAAGTACACTTCATTACTACACTCACTGCTGGAAAAGTAATATGAATAAATCGTTTGATACCTGATTGCTGTGTGAGTATTGCACCCATTTTAAACAAAACACTTAGTGCAATGTACACTTAAAGAACGGATTTTCACAAATAGGTATTCATAAAAAAAGTGAACACTACACTGATGAGTACACCGTAAATGACAGAATAGTAGTGAGAAATGGCTATTAAGAAAGGCAAAAGATTAAGACAGGATGTATAATATTTATTAGTCATTTACAATAAAGGGAACAAATTATGAGTTAATTACATTTTTTTAATAAATTTCATGCGCAAGTTCTTTCAGGCCATTTTCAATTTAGATTTTATTAATATTTGAATGTAGGCACATAATTTGGTTGTCCAAAATTGGGTCAGATCCAATAAGACAACGTTTTCGTTCCTCGTTCGTTCCTCGTTCAGAGGAAGCACTACTTGTCGGTGTAGCTAATATTTTGCAGCTGACTTTAAACAACAACAACTGTGAAGCATCAAAATTATCATGAAAAATACAACATTTTCATATGCCAATAGTTCATTGTTAATTTTATCATTCAAATTGGCAGATTCCAATGGTTGCATAAAGTCTACAAACAAAACTTTACCATCGGAAACAAAACAATCCAACGCCTCATTTAACAATCGTTCAAAGATTTCAGCATCTGTTTCCAAAATTTCATTTGCATAATCTTGCATACAATTTTTGCATTCATCCTTAGTATTTTTTTAGCTTCTTCAAATTGAACTAATTTATTTGTCGAAGGGAAAAGGAACAGAGCAAGTCTATGATTCACTGTAAAATTTTGTAAAGCAATGGTATCCATGGTATTCTAAATCTTCAGAATTAACAACATATACTTTTTTCAAACGATGGATGTTAACAATTGTATGATGAAGAATCGGATAAATTTCACCTTAAAAACTTTTGAGGTTTCTTCAAAAGAGCTTACAATTTGAATAAAGTCTCTTATGTAGTTAAAATTTATGTTACTAGTTTTTCTACACAGCAACCTGGCGCTCTCCAGACGCTCGACCCGCAAACCTAATCGAACATGTGCTAATCGATGCGAGGCACGCATCTAACATTCTCGACGTGCACATATTCCGAGGAACAAACGTCGACTCAGACCATTTTCTTGTCGCGGCTTAATTCAGAGCTCGACTGTCCAACGAGAAGATGCTGCGAACCGCCCAGAAGAAGAAATTCGACGGTGGACGCTTTAGCACATCTGAAGTAGCCAGAGCCTGCAGGGAGCGCATGACTATGAGATGATGAATGCGTGTACAGGAAAAAGGTGACAGAAGATGCACACAAGAAAGCGCTGCAGCGCAAAACAAGGGCAGCGAGAGAAGAATATCGAGCCAGGAGAAGGGAGGAAAAGAAGATCCTGCGTAGAAAGAAGAGGGTTTACGCAGCTTCCCAACTCAAGGAGATCGAAGAGTCGTCTGATCGTAATAACATCCGGAGGTTTTACAAAAAAGCCAAGCAACTGGCTGCGGGCTACAAAACCGGAACGCAGGCTCTTCGAGACAGCAAAGGAAATCTAGTCACCGAAGCGCAGAGAATAGTAGATGTGTTTAACCAGCATTTCCAGCAGCTACTTAATGGGCATCATGTAGAGAGAGTGATAGGGCAAGAAGAGAACCCACGTCCAGACAATGAAGAACCAGTTCCACCACCTAGTATAGAAGAAGTTGGCTTAGCTAAAAAAAATCTTAAGAACAACAAGGCCGCCAGTTCCGATGGTATACCAGCGGAGCTCCTT
Source organism: Volucella inflata (assembly GCA_928272305.1). NCBI lineage: Eukaryota > Metazoa > Arthropoda > Insecta > Diptera > Syrphidae > Volucella > Volucella inflata. The sequence continues at coordinate 38,739,424 of OV743716.1, read as the reverse complement.
AAATTCGGTGGTAATGTTTTGTTAGGGAGCTACACCTAATAACAGAGCTGTTAAAATTGCAGTCTTTTGAGTATTGCAGTAAATAGATTAAAAATACAAATTTTGAAATCTTTAGACTTCGCTTAAGTCATTTGACTTCAAAATCTAAATCCCATTATTTTTTGAAGTCCTAAGTAATGCAATCACCTGAGGCAGTCAAAACACTTGAAGTCAAAAGACTGCAATACTTTTTGATTGCTTGCATTTTTTGAAGTCTTTTTTATTCTTTGCATTCAATGTATTGAAGTCTTTTGACTGCTTGAAGTATTTTGATTGATTTGGAGTATTTTTTTTAAGAAATTAAGTATTCGATTAAATTTTGAGATCCACATTTCAGATATAAGTTTAAAAATGTGTATGTACTCGGCACAACTATAAAACCAAGTTAGGATTGTATCTCTTTGCATTAATAAAACATGCCTTTAACAGTTTTCTGTTAGTCAAAAAAATTAATTTATTTCCAAACAATAAGAACATAATACACACACACAGAACAAATCAAGAAAAATGCGAAGTGTAGGCCTAACATACAAGCTACCTTAAAGTACCGCTCTCTTTTCAGTTAAGTATAAGAAATCAGATAAGACGTTGAAATTAATATACGAGTACATAGTTGGTACATATTAAGTTTGATAGTTGAGCTTACAAACAATTACTAGAGTACCTTTTGCCAATAGCCTCGGTTTAAGTTTTTGATCACTCACTACTTATTTTGGGAGAATAAGTGTAATAGTTTTTCCAAGTAACTTCTTATCTGGTGTAAACATAAGTGTATAAATAAGTGTAGTGAAAATCATGAACTTTTCATCAGACGATAATGCAGACGATTACATCTTTTGTTTTGAAAGCTACACACAAAAATATAAAAGATCGTCTTACTCTGCAAATGATTCCAGCGTCCGTAGTAATAAAATAAGAAAACTTGAGTGTAGCTCACCAATTTTGCCATCGGAAGGAGAAACATCTGCAATGAATACTGAACGCAAACAGGAAAAGGATCAATGTGATGTTATTGTTATTTGTGGTCAGAGCTTTAAAATAATAAAAAAAGTGAGTCAACTTTGAAAAAGATTTGCAAAAAAATTTGTAGTTTTAAAAACTTTGATTACAAAGTTGTGTTTGTCCTATTTACTTAATATTTTGTACTTTTTTGCATTTATGTATTTGCATTGGTGCTATTAATTTATTAATAAATTAATTACTTTCCGTTTTTGCAACTTTTGTAAATGGCGACAGATTTTTTTCACCACGTATTGAAGATATTTACCTTTTGCTTAATATCCTCAATACTTTGAAGAATACCGAGTGTATTCTTGTGCAACAGCGAGTTAATACGACGAAAGCGAAAGCGATAAAATAAAACACCTTGTAGGTCGATAGTTCAACGAGAAGTGACAAACTTTTTATTAATTTTCTTTTAAGGAGCATTGGTTTCATGGTTCGATTGTAAGCTATAGTTCCTTTTGGAGACTTAAAAATACGGAACATTTTAATATGATTGCGCGAAATTTAAATTTTTATAGAACAATGTTGCCAGCCGCATTATGCGATTTTCAAGCTCGTCATGATAAATTGCTGGGTGTAAAACCTAGATTCTAAGAAAATAGCACAATTACAAATATAATTTAAAAATTTAAGTGTAATTTAAGTGTAATTTAAAAATTAAATGTCTAGGTATATGACTGAAACAAAATCTATATTTTTAATTCCCTATTAGCTGAATGATACTGAGTTCCAGCGAAAAAGGTATGGATTGCTTGTTGAATGTTGTTTATGTGAAACAAGACTAAAAGGTTCTCGCCAACTAACTTCAAATTATATCCGACATTTGAAGGTAAGGCATCGTGAAGCTTTCGATGCTTTTCAACAAAGTAAATTGATTGCTGGCCAAACCACAGCAAGTTCTGTAAAAAAGGATCAGTTTCGAAAACTTGTAGCAGAGATGATTGCAGAAAATATCTTGCCTATTGCTTTTGTTGAAAGTCAGTCAGCCCAACCACCTTAAAAGTCAAAGATGAAATGTTTACATCTACGGTTGAAAAAATCAAAAGCGTTATATCGCAAATTAAACATTTTTGCACTACTGCAGATGTATGGTCGACAAAACATCGTAGCTTTTTTGGCTACACGTGCCATTGGTTGGATGAGTCATTTCAAAGGAAATCATTCGCACTTGCATGCAAACGTTTTTCTGGATCACATACGTATGATCGTATAAATGATATAATAATAGAAATTCATGCTAAATATGTATTAAATAGCGAAAATGTTGTAGCAACTGTGACTGATAATGGCTCAAACATAAAATCTATGCTGAAGACGATGACATCACAAATTACGATAGTGAGAATGATGATTATGAAACTGAGGTTTTAGAATGTCAAACCCAAGCAAATGTCTTTGAGAACACCCTTCCAAAAAATTTAAGGTGTGCTACACACACTCTCAATCTCCTTGCCACTACTGACTTTTCTCGAATTATACGCCAAAACTTCCACATCTCAAATAAACATCAAAATGTAAGTTAATCATATAAATAATCTTATGCAAATCGTCAAAATATGAGTTATTTTTAAAAACATTTTACGTTCATTTTCTGAAAATAAAAAATTAACTTTTTTTTATGTAGAACGAAAAATAAGAAGTGTGACCTTCTGTATAAGATACCTTCCTAAAAGAAGTTCGATAGTTAATTTTTAATTTTTAATTTTAAAGATAATGCAAAAATGTTCAAATTTGTGGAAAAAAGTGAACAGGCCAAAGAGCTCTGAAGAAATTGTTGCAACTTTAGGCTCGCAGCTAAAATATCCAGTTGCAACTAGGTGGAACTCGATTTATGATTCGGTTGGGGACATCATAAGATACAAAAACAAAATTAATGATTTATGCAGGAAGTTTATAATTCCGCACTTTCTTGAGCTTGATTTTGAGTATCTAGAAGAATTTCTAACCGTAATGAAGCCCATTGCGGATGCGGTAGATTTTCTTCAAAAGGAAAAAGAAATGTTCTATGGGTTTTTGCTGCCAACTCTAGACTCAGTTAAAAAAAATTCAGATCAAAAGCATGGTGAAAATCTTCCCTGTAGACATGGTAGTCAAATTAGAAGAAGCTTTATTGCAAAGATTTCATCATCATTTCAATTTGACACTGGAAGTACATAACGCCATTGTCGCATCCGTGCTTTGTCTGTCACTTAAGTTGAAATTGATTTCTGCACTCAACCCAAATTTTAGGGAAACCAAAATTTGTGAAATAAGTGCTTTGGTTAGAGCAAAACTGAACGCCGAAGATACTACACCAGCTCCTGAAAATCGTTACTTCTAATTTTCTCTAACAGGTACGAATTATTGATATCTATTAACTAGTTTTAAATTGGTTATGCAACACAAGTCTTTTTTCTTCAAACCTACATATGAAACAGAAGATACTTCTACCAATTGCGAAAATGAATTTTACGATTCGTATCTATGTACCCAACAATAAAAAACACTTTCCTGAAGTATAACGCACCCCTTCCATCTTTATTAGCAGTAGAAAGGCTTTTTTCATTCGCCTGGTTGCTCAATGCTCGAAGGCGCGGACCCCTTTCAGACGCCAATTTTGAAAAATTGTTGATCCTGAAAGTGAATAGTGTTTTGTAAATACTTGTTGTACCTACATTATGTAATATATTTCACGTTTCTGTTCTTAAGTGAAGTGTGACTTAATTTAATTTTGGATGAACTTTTTTTGTTTTAGTTATAATACTCCTGTAAATTGAAATTTACGAATTACCTCACTTTGAATAAATGTTTTATGTATAATGTTCTTATTGTTTGGAAATAAATTAATTTTTTTGACTAACAGAAAACTGTTAAAGGCACGTTTTATTAATGCAAAGAGATACAATCCTAACTTAGTTTTATAGTTGTTTCGAGTACATACACATTTTTAAACTTATATCTGAAATGTGGATCTCAAAATTTAATCGAATACTTAATTTCTTAAAAGAAAAAACTCCAAATCAATCAAAATACATCAAGCAGTCAAAAGACTTCAATATATTGAATGCATTCAGATGACTAAAAGAATGCAAAGAATAAAAAAGACTTCAAAAAGACTTCAAAAAATGCAAGCAATCAAAAAGAATTGCAGTCTTTTGACTTCAAGTGTTTTGACTGCCTCAGGTGATTGCATTACTTAGGACTTCAAAAAATAATGGGATTTAGATTTTGAAGTCAAATGACTTAAGTGAAGTATTTTGCTGAAATAGTAATAAGCAATCAAATGACTGCGACTTCAGCGAATGCAATACTAAAGTATTGCAGTCTTTTACAGCTCTGCCTAAGTATGGGTGGAAGAAAACATGCCCGATGACTAGACTATCATCTCCATATGCCCCATCTACAAAAAAGGCGATCCTACGTCTTGCAAGAACTATCGAGGTATATCCCTGCTTAATGTCGCATATAAGATCCTATCCAACGTACTATGTGAACGTCTTAAACCCTTCTGCAACACACTAATCGGCATGTACCAGTGTGGCTTTCGGCCCTGCAAATCGACTATAGACCAAATTTTCACACTGAGACAAATCCTGGAAAAGACCAACGAATTTCAAGTCGAAACACACCGCCTATTCATCGACTCCAAAGCCGCGTATGATAGCATACATCGTCAGGAGCTCTATATGGCGATGGCCGAATTCAGAATCCCGGCAAAACTGATTCAGCTGTGTAGCGTGACGCTGGAAAACACGCGCTGCAAGATGCAGATTGGAAGTATTTCCTCCGAACTATTTCAGAAATGCACCGGATTTCGGCAAGGAGATGCGCTATCATGCGACTTCTTCAATCTTGTACTGGAGCAGATAGTGCGCAGATCAGGTGTCAACACGGAAGGCACTATCTTCAACAGGTCCGTTTAGCTGCTGGGCTGCCGTGATAGAAGAGTCTACGGCGATTGAAGAACAGGCGACATCCGTTGGCTTTTAAGTAAATGAGGACAAGACTAAGTACATGCCATCAACAAACAAACAAGCATCTGCCGATCGCCTAGGACGAAACGTCACTATTGATAGTAACAAGTTCGAGCTAGTTAGGGAGTTCACCTACCTAGGAGTAAACATGAACCCCACGACTGACACCCTAGTGGAGACTACTTCGGCTTAGCCAAATAATTGGGTTCAAAACTCCTAACTCGACAAAAACCCTTGTCCTGCCAGTTCTTCTTTATGGCGCCGAGTGCTGGACGATAAGCAAGAAGGGAGAGCTAGTACTGGGTTTTTTCAAAAGAAAAATAGGTACTTCGGCGGATTTTTGGTCCTGTGTGCGAGGTGGGCGAATGGAGGAGAAGATACAACCGCGAACTCTATGAGCTGTACCAAGATTTGGATGTCCAAAAGTCCAGAAAGCCAAAATACATCGACTACATTGGCTCGGCCACATCGAGCGAATGGATAATCCAGCTAAGAGGATCTTCGAATCCCAGCCCCCATGTTCGAAAAGACAAGGAAGACCGAACCTCCGTTTTAAAGACCAAGCCATCGCGGATGCCAGAGCGCTTCGTCTGGACAACTGAAAGCAGCGTGCCCGCGATCGTAAGGGATGGAAGGCTGCAGTGTCTCAGGCAGAGACTCTACACGGGTCGGGAGCCCTATAAGTAAGTAAGTAAGTTTTTTTTAATCCATTTTTTTCCCGCAATATGTTTGTGATATCAACCCACTTTTTTCAGCAGAAAGCAATAAATAATGACTTTTTAAAGATGTTTGAAGACTGCAATTGACACCGGATTTATTAAAATACTTAACTAGTTTACTGCATATCTTGGTAATTTCTGCAACTTCCTTAATACTTTTTGCTATAATATTGTGTAACAAATGGTTAAAACAACAACTATGATGAAATGAGCGGAAGGCGGCAATCGTATTTGACCGCCTGTCCGTCACTGTAATGGTATTGCGATTTAAATCACATTCAAGCTGACTCAAAATTGTTGTTATTTTTGACAAAATGTTTTGACTTGAAATTTCAATGGAATGTTTGATTGAACTTGAAACAATTTTAGAAAAAATCGCCCTTCATAGATTTTAAGCCCAGGAGCCTGGAAATTAATTTCCCTTCCTTGACGTTATGAATTGTCAACGATAGGTATGCAGTTCTTAAATATTTGTCTATCCATATGTCCGAAGTTAATCCATATCCAATATTTAGAACACTCATTTGAAGTACTTTTTGTATAGATTTTGAATATTACACAAAAATGTTGTAGGGTGCGGAAATAATTTGTCAATGTCAACATTCTGTCCATATTTCGCACCGATGGATATTAAAAAATCAGCGAAATTTCTTGAACAACTATCACTTATACGAGTATTTATAATAAAATTAGGAAATGAGGTAGAGTCGCCAACATAGGTTTGGACTACTATTCGTTTTGTACATAGTTGGAAGCAAATGACTACTCCTACGAGTACGTACTATTTATATGAATATCAATAAAATTCCGGTAAACTCGTTGTAAGTCATATTTCGATCAAAGTCTTCTATATCATCTGATCTTTGATACTCGTAGCAAGCAGCCTTTATGGCACACGTGACTTCACGATCGTTTTATCATTAGCGTAAAGAAAATGTCAAGAAAGTAATTAATGGCAAGATGGAAACGTTGTAGTTGATTGGCCGTCAGTGTTGAGAATATGAAAATGATGATGACTATTAGTTCAGGTACGTGTATGTTAAGCAGTTTGAGATAAGTTGGCGAAGGCTAAACGTTAGTTAGACTGCTGATGTTGGATGGAATCAGATAAGGCTTCGATCTGAAAAAATGCATTAAATCCCACAATTCTAATGCCAAAAACCCTTGGGATCTAACGCATTCTTTAGACTTAAGAACAAGCCGAGCTGCACGCTCCTTGATTTCGGTTATTGAATGAAAAGTTATGGAGTTTTGTCAGACCAATGTATGGCTCATGATATGATTTCAGGTAAATCATTCGAGAAGAGGAGACAACGGGAAAAATTACCATCGAATTGACTTATAGTATTTTTTGAACGGCCATTTTTGGACAAAACAAGCAAGCTTACGAGTATTACTTACTTTAGGTGACGCTACAGTCCGGGGTGGACCTGGGCCTGAGTCAACAAGCTTCTCCAGCCAGCTCGATCCCTGGCTAGCTGCCTCCAGTTTCGCACGCTAAGTTGGCTGAGGTCCTCTTCCACTTGCGTGCGCCACCTGAGTCTTGGCCTTCCTCTACTGCGCTGTCCCTCGGGGGCGGATTCGAAGACTTTTCGGACCGGAGCATTGGTGTCCATGCGCTCTACATGACCCAGCCATCTCAGTCTTTGGATCTGCACTCTTCTGGCTAGGTCCATGTCGCTGTACAATCCGTACAGTTCGTCGTTGTATCTCCTCCTCCACTCACCGTCAATGCGGACGGGACCAAAGAACGCCCGAAGGATTTTTCTCTCGAAGCAACCAGGAACACCCTCATCCATTTTTGATAATGTCCATGCCTCTACGCCATAGAGCAGGACCGGGATTATTAAAGTCTTATAAAGGGTGACTTTTGTTGTCCGAGAGAGAGCTTTGCTACTCAATTGCCTTCTTAACCCAAAGAAACAGCGGTTGGCAAGAGTTATTCTTCGCTTGATCTCAGCGCTGATGTCGTTGTCTGTATTTATAGCGGAGCCTAGGTAGACAAAGTTCTTAACTATCTCAAAGTTATATCTGTCGAGGGTGACGTTCTGTCCCAGACGTCGGTGTTGGTTGTCCTTTTTGCTTGACAGCATATACTTGGTCTTGCCCTCATTGACCGCGCTAAACCCATTTTCCGCTTCCAAGATCTGCCGTATTGTGAATATCTGGTCGATGGTGGACTTTCCTGGCCTGAAGCCACACTGATATGGACCTATCAGGTTGTTGACGAACGGCTTCAGGCGTTCACACAATAAAATACGGCGGATAAGACCTTATATGCGATGTTAAGGAGACTGATGCCTCTGTAGTTGGTACAGTTCAGAGGGTCTCCTTTCTTGAGAATTGGACAAACAATGCTGAGGTTCCATTCATCGGGCATACTTTCGTCCGACCATATTTTACAGATGAGTTGGTGTATGCTCCTTACCACTTCATCGCCTGCCGCTTTGAAGAGCTCGGCAGTCATGCCATCCGCTCCAGCAGCTTTGTTGGACTTAAGCTTCGATATGGCTATCTTCACTTCATCCAGGTCCGGTGGACGGAATTGTTGGTCATCATCGTCCAGATTGATTCTGCCTGACAGCGGTATTTCATCGCCGTCATCGCCATTATACAGTCTGCAGAAATGATCCTTCCAAATCCTCAGCATCGACTGCAATTCTACTACGATGTTCCCTTGTTCATCTCTACAGGCTTCGGTTCGGGGTTTGTTTGTTTTTGAACAATATACTTTTTTTTAAATCTTCAATGTCTACATGGGTTTTTGATGTGTTATTACCAGTTTTTACTTTTTTCATTATATAACATTTGTGTTTTACTAAGTTAGATGTAGGTACTTTTAGAGTTAGATTTAAGTACCGAAAAACAATTTTTACGTTCCATTAAATTTTGGATTTCTTCGCCGTTTTCATTCTTAACCGTTCCAAATACATCCCATGCCAAAATTGGAATTAAATTAGATATTTCATTACCTCAACGTCACAATTAGCCTTTCAGCAGGCGTAATTGGTGTTGTATTAAAATTGGTCCAATTTTTAAGAACACTGTACCTATGTGGCTCAATTTTTGAAAAAAAAATGGTCAAATGTGTTACAAGAAAACAGTGTACTCAACAATTTTTTTTCGTCTTGACGCAGTTCATTAAACAAGTGATCAAATTCGCCAACATTTTTCCGTCCTAAATTAATGGGATGAATTCGATTTCCACTAACCTTAATTTTTAATCTTAGCTTTAAAAATAAATAAATTTTCTTCCGACATTAGCTCATCATCTGATGACGAATCCATTGCGACTAACGAAAATAAAAACGAAGCTACTATGTACACTTGTCGGTTTGCTCGCAACGCAAGCAATTCGTGCTCAGTTTCGTCTCAGCGTGCACTATGATTGCAGCTCTTGTTGATACTGAACAGTATACACTGAAGTACTGCACTCGTTTAATGAGAGAAAATGAAAGTGGGTAAAGGCACTAGTATCCGGACACTTAACACATTTGTTATCTTTGAGTTTGATTCGTCGACTTACTATGAAAGCTTCGAAATATTGATTGTAATACTCCATCTGAAAGCTTGTTACATTTTTGATAGCACAAAATAAACAAATTTTACAAATTTAACATAATACTTATTTAAAAATTAAAAATCTAAAAAACCTTGATTCGCACTAGTATCCGGACAGCAAAATTTAGTTTCCGGACAATTTTATCTTGGTATCCGGTCACGACATTTTTGTACGAATTTACAGTTCTTTTTCGTCTTTATGAAATAAAACATTGTTATTTTTGAAAAAATATAATGTTAGTATTTTTCCCTTTTTTTTTAAATGTGTACAAAAAAAAATAAGCAATAAGCAAAAAATAAGGACTTAGGTATGTTTATGTAAAAAAAATAATAATTAGGTAACTTCACAAACTGCTTGTTAAACAATTTCAAAGTTTTTTTTTAAAAATTCACTGAAAAAAAAAAACAAAAATAAACTCTATATCTTATTTCTTATAGGTGTCTTAATATTAATTAATATTGCTCGGCATTTGATGGATGTGGAGCTCCAGCAATCAGCAATTTTTAGCGTTGTTCCTGACGCATTTTGAGTAGTCCACAGCTTCGGGGTTCAATGGGTATAACCCCACTCTCTAAAATCGTATTGTATCTTTGTCAGCACATCCTTATGTTTCATTATTGCTTCATTTAAAGGTGGAAAACAATTTCGTTTAGTAAGTGCCAGGCTTACAATTTCTGTTTGCCAAGCACGAACTGTTTTTTCCAATCAGATTTTAGGGGTTTAAAGACACTTACACTAGCCGGCTCCATGACGTGGGTTGTATTCGGTGGCAACTCTTGGAACAAAACTCACTCAACTCTAGTGTTAAATGTGACATGTGTCCATCGACGAACAATATCACAGGACGTTCCAGTTTGTCATCAAGCAAGCGTTTGTGTACGCAGTTTAAGACCCATGATTTTGGGATACTCTCAACTTTCTTTCTTCGTTGGGCGCATATATGGAGAAACCACCATTGGGTCGAATAGTTTTCAGTTGGCAGGGAAAACAATGAGGACTGTCAGTGTCTCCTTTTCATTTCCAACAGTGATCTGATAAATATTTTTGTAGTTTTTGGGGCTATAACTTTGCCAGCCTTTGGGCAGAGACAAAAGCTGGTTGCATCGCCATTTAATATCCTACTCGGGTCATAAATGATATATTCCTGGCCAATACTATTCAAAAAATTGTCAAACTCTTCAAACAATTTTAAAATGCTTTCCTGTCTAACAACTGCTATTCCCTTATTAATGTTTTCAGCTTCTCTCAAACCTAGATTTGGATTTCGTTTTTATAAATGCCCACATCCATGTCTTACCTGGCCTATCGTCCTTTGAATGGCGTTTTTCTGTTTGATTCCTTTATTATCTTTTGCACGGTATTCAGCAAGTTATTAATTTTTAATGGAAAGCCACATTTGCAAAGATCAACGCACCACTTTGCAATTTGTTCCTCCTCTTCAGCAGTAAAGCAAGGATCTGGACCCATTTTAGTTTCCTTTTCACCGATTGACCTTTTGTTGTTCAGCCTGTCATATAGCGTTGAGCGACATATACCATATTTAGCTGCAGCTTTTCGGAGACTTATTTGGTTTGACCTTACATCCTCTAAGGCTTTTGAAATATTTTCTGAATACATTTCTTAAAAGATAACTAGGAAGTGTAAAGGAGTAAAAACACTTGAAAATACATTAAAAACCAAGGTATCCGGAAACTGAATCTAATTTTTCAGTACCCGGACACATATATTTTAACTAAGGTAACCCTGTCCGAGTACTGAAACATTGAGAGAGAAATGAATTCTCTTTCATTAAAACACTAGTGCCTTCACTTTATTCATGTAGACCTTATACGGACTGGAGAGAAGTCTAAGATAAGAAAGAATAAGGATTTGAATACCGATGCATTCTACACCCAACACCCTGAACTTTTTTTTTCTTTTTTCTCCAAAATGTTAACTGAATATAATAACTTGTCCAGCAGTGTACACGAAAATAAATGGAATCATCACCAAAAAAAAAAAAAACATAAAAAGGGAAAAAATTTTCACAACAAACGTCTTTCTATCCCACGACGTATTGGGTGTCCCTGCCTCAACGATGAAACAAAAAATTCAACTCAAATCGTCAAATATTGGCGTCATCGTGTCGTTGCTAGAGTGTCCGTAGTAGATCCTTAAAAATTCCTTCAAGACCGTGCTATTGCGCGGCACTGCCTTGTCTGTGTCTGTATGCGTTCATGTAACAAATTAGCAACAGCGAAGTTGGCGCAATTTAATTTCATATTTGTCGAGTGTAATAGGATGAGTGGGTTAGGGCGGTTCGGGTGAGTTGGCGCCCATCTCCTCAAGACGGCTGTCAATAAAGAGAAAGGAAATTGCTACAGGTTTCGTTTTAATTAGGAGCCAGCTCACATACTGTGAGTAGAGGGTATGAGTGGGTAATTAAATTTCGTTCTACGTAGTCTAAGGCTTTGTTTTCCATCATCCAACTCGGCGTTGCAACTTTCTTGTTTTTTTTTTTTTGTTTTTTGTTGTTGTTGTGCGACGTATCCTTGGATATCGTTGAAATTGTGAGAGAATTCCTTTTCTTATGGTGAAGTTTTTTTTTTTTGTTTTTGTATCTTTTTTTGAATTTCCTTTTCGCTCATCGGTTGTGTTTTTTTCATTTTTATTTATTTATTTTATTAGGGTTCCTTGTTCTTTTCTGGGTGCTGGATGTGTAAACGACCTTGAGAAATATGGCGAGATAATTATGGGCATGGATATGAGCTGTATTGCCGGGCTGTAAATTTTTAAACACCTGGTAAGACAAAGAGAACAGCCAAATGCCAGGTTCCTTTCACCTTTTCACCGGCGGCTTCGGTTTTCGTTGCTGTGGATTGCAAATGGTAGTTGGCCGAGGTGGTGGTAAATTCAAGAATTGAATAAGGAAGCAAACAGCGAAAGAGAATTACAAGAAAAAATAATCTTCTCTTTGGAGTGAGCCTCAAGGGATGCAGGAGATCTAATTTTGAAGCCTTGAGATGTTCATACAACATATACATAGGGCACACGTTCTTGAAAATCGTACTCGTATACCTGTGCATATTTGCGACAGCGGTAGAGTGACCTTGTATATTTCTTTTCCTTCTATGCTGTTGAATACCCTGGGAATTTGGGGTATGCTCCTTTGAGGAGCGACCGTGTTTTTTCCCACAGTTATTTGGACGAAATTATAAAAACGCTCCTAAGCAAGATGCGAATGTACAAGTGTTGTGGAAAGGGACCTTTTTCAAATAGAAGGTTGAATTTGGAAGAATTTCCCTTGTACTGTACTGCAGCTGTCCACTAGAGGGATTCTATTATTCAATTGCTTTTAAAATTAGTGAAAATCCCGGACTGTAGCGCCACCTAAAGTAAAGAAAAAATTCGTTGGATTAGAAGGCTGATTACAACAGAGAACGAAGATTGAGAAATCGAATATTAATATTTGATAGGCGTCATTAAGTACGTAGGCTTTATGTTACTCGTACTATTCGATGGAAAGACGATGCTTTGTCAGTTTGAATTAGTAAAAGATAGCATATTGTATTTTCTAAACCGTGGTTCAAAAACTTCAAGAGAAAATGCGACTAGAAAATGGATTAAGGAAATTACTTCAATTTTTAAGGTGCAAAGCAATAAAGTCCTGCATGGATAACACGTACCTGTGATATCAAAAACTCAAATCAATGACATTTTATCGCTCTAATGGTAAGAGTGAGTTTTAGCCTGATTTTGGCTGTGATGGTTGTGTAAAACATTGTATAAACCTTGTTTTTATGTTAAGGAGCTTTCTTGATTTCTTGTATACTTGTTGCCATAGATGTTGTTATTTTCGGCCTTGATGTTTACAGGGCCTTCGTTCCTGAATATTCTATTATCAGGGGATACTATTGGCAGACTATATTTTACAAATGAATTAGTTTACCAACTTGACTAGAACTGGTACTGTCCTGAATCTATGGAACTTCTAACCAATATTTCGAAAAGTGGCAAGCCAACAAGGCTGGATTCATTTAAACACTCTAAAAGAACCTAGAACCAGTCTTAGGAATTGATTTTCGGTTTCATATTTGAGACTCACTTCTGAGGTAATCTGATGAGAATCGGCCTAGAAATATAATAACTTCTGTTGTTGCAGCAACGATTGTATAAGGCCTCGTAGAAGTAATATCTTCCTACAGGTGCTGGTTCTTATATATATATATATATATAACGAGAATGAGCCTCTGCAGCCGAACATCTTGCAGCTCTGCTAATAAGCCCGACTTCACGCCTCCCCGTGGCGCCATCTGGGAATCTCACTAGAGATTGCGAAGTGAATGGGCCAAATGGCGAGTTTCCTGCGCCTTAATCAGGATTTAAAAAAAAAAAAAAAAAAAGCACTGTGGCGCTGGCAGCCCGGTATGAGCCATGGCCTAGCTTCTTGACACTCATTTGTGTTGCTCATGTTGTCATTTTAATCACATCTAAGCGGGGCCTACGGTTTATCGCCGAGTCCGAACGGCACTCCTTAGAAGCTTTTTCGTAGGCAATTTTACTTTCGGGAGTTTGCCATTGCCCGCCGAAAGGGTGATGAAGGCGATTTGAAAAATTGGTTGGTAATCAGAATTAATGTCGGAAAAACAAAACAAGACCTTATCCGGACTACTCCGACATATTTGGAGCTCAGACCGGTAAGGATTCCCAATGAGATGGTGGTGGGCGAGCCCTATATGGGCCAACGGCAGCACTCACATCCCGAAACGGTATACTGGCTTGGTTGTAACCGACCCCTCGTCCTAGGGGCAATAAAATGAAACTGGTCCTCCAGATTGGAGGTTGTTCCCGCTCAGGTCAAAGGTCATCGACTTCAAGCCGATTAGTGATCGCCTAGCTGTCATCCGCTTCAATGGCGTATTATATAACACCAGCCTTATTTGCGCACACGCCCCTACCGATGAAGCCGAAGATCCTATCAAAGAGGAATTTTATGACCTGCTGGATGGAGCCTACGGAGCCTGTCCGGAGTATGAAGTCAAAATCGTATTTGGGGATTTTAACGCCAAAATCGGTAAGGAAAACATCTTTGGCGGCTTAGTCGGAAAGCACAACCTCCACGACACGACAACAGATAACGTCTTCCGACTAATCGACTTTGCAGCAGCACGTAACACGGTGATAAATAGCACTTGATTTCTAAGACTAGGAATCCACACAACAACCTGGCGCTCCCCAAATGGTCGAATCACCAACCAAATCGACCATGTGCTAATTGATGCGAGACACGCATCCAACATCCTGAATGTACGAACATTCAGAGGGCCCAACATCGACTCTGACCATTTCCTTATAGCAGCAGAGGTACCCGTGACCACCGTTGGTTACCAACCACCCCCGAAAAAGCACCCGTGGTATGATGATGAATGCGTATGCAGGAAAATGATGACAGAAAATGCATGCGGGAATCAGTCAATGAAGATGCAGTCCTCCCTTCAGCTCCAAGTATAGAAGAGGTTGGCCCAGCTGTCAAAAAGCTGAAGAATAACAAGGCCGCCGGCTCTGATGGATTACCAGCTGAGCTTTTCAAATACGGTGGTGATGTTTTGGTAGGGTGCATGCACAAAATAATCAACAAAGTATAGGAGGATGAAAGCATGCCCGATGACTGGACAATCAGCTCCATATGCCCCATCAACAAAAAAGGCGATCGTATGTCCTCTTCAAACTACAGAGGCATATCCCTGCCCGCGATGCAATGTGTAGTTTGGAAACAGTTCATCTGAACTATTTCAAACGTGCACCGGGTTTCGGCAAGGAGATGCGCTATCATGGACTTATTCAATCTGGTACTGGAGCAGATAGTGCGTAGGGCAGGTGTAAACATGGAAGGACTATCTTCCACAAATTCGTCCAGTTGTTGGGATATGCAAACGATATTGACATCATTGGTCGCTCCCAGCGTGCCTTTATAGAAGTGCTTACGGCAATTGAAGAAAAGGCGAAACGAGTTGGCTTTGAAGTAAACGAGGACACAACCAAGTACATGTTTTCAACAAACAATACAGCATCTGTCTACCGCCCAGGGCAAAAAGTCACTGTCACAACAACAACTTCGAAGTGGTAAAGGATTTTACCTACCTCGGAGTAAATATCAACTCCATATACCTTGGTGGAGATTCGATGAAGACAAACCTAGAAAACCGTTGCTTCTTCGGTTTGGTGAAACAACTGGGTTAAAAACTCTTAACTCGAAAGACGAAAATTATGCTCTACAAAATTTTGATCCTGCCTATTCTACTCTACGGTGCCGAGTGCAGTAAAGCTGAGCAGATTTTGAACACTTTTGAAAGAAAAATTCTTCGTCGAATATTTGGTCCCATATGTGAAGAGGGCGAATGGGGAAGAATATATAATCGCGAACTCTATGAGCTGTATCAAAATGTGGATGTAGTCCGAAAAGCCAAAACAAGTCGACAACACTGGCCCGGCCACATCGAGCGAATGGACAATAATGCTCCAGTTAAGAGGATCTTCGAATCACAGCCCCCAAGGTTCGAGACGACAAGGAAGACCGAACCTCCGTTGTAAGGAAGCTATCGCGGATGCCAGAGTGCCTGGTCTGGAAAACTGAAAGCAGCGTGCCCAGGACCGAAGCGGATGGAAGGCAGTCGTGACACAGGCATGGACCCTCCATGGGTTGGGAGCCCGTTAAGTAAGTAGTATTGCTGCTGCGAGTGTACCAAAAACAGAATACGTTGTAGCCAGTATGTTTCATCATTTGTGATGACAAAGAAGCCATTAAATTCAAAGTTGCTTCATGGCATCCATCCATTTATGTTTTACTCAGGTAAAATTCAGCTGCTGGCGGTTCTGAAGACAGTCTTCACGATAGTCTGGCACAAGCATATGAATATGTTCCGAACTCCTGGCGAACAGAAAGGTTAACTTATATAGCGAAAAGTCTGATTTAATTCATGTTAAAGGGAGTGAGGACAATAGTCAAGTTTCATACGTGCAAAACTCTTATACGTCTTTCTAAAACGCAACATGCCTTGAGCATTCTCATTGACGGTGAGGGTGCTTTTGAAAATGCATCTGTTTACTTCATGTATAAATCGGACTATACGGAAGCTAATTATTTATCTTAAATGGAAATTCTGCTCCAGGATGGGTGTTGTGCGCTAGTGGCAAATGCTCGTCCTTGGAAAAGAGACGAAAGTTCGAACACAACCAAGCCTCTGATACAGATGGATCTACTGTGAACAACCCCAGCAAATAGAACAAGGAAAACAAAATTCGGATATGCCCGTGGAATGTTCGGTCCCTTAATAGGCCACGAGCAGCCGAACAAGTAGCGGAGGCCCTATACTGCTGCAAAGCAGACATTACCGTCATTCAAGAAAGGCATTAGAATGAATCGGACAAGAAGGGGATGGAAACAGTCTACTATTATTATCGACGAAAAAAGCAACACTTTACCATTAAATGCGCGCATGCTTCTACAGAGGAGGAGGATGACGACACCAAAAATAGTTTATTCGGAAGAAAGGGCATCCTTAAGCTTAAGTCTTAAGCCTTCAAACAGTGTGTTCAGAATCAGTATGGTGTGACTTTTGTCAGAAGGTCTGCAAAGATTATGTTGTAAGAGGTCGTTCAGAGCTGTATCAAACCATACAGAATAACACCGTTTTTTGTTTTTTTTTTCTGTTGGCGTTGACCATCCCCATGTGTCCGGCTCTCTCCGCATGCTTTCCGATCATACGGACTAAAATTCTTCCCAACCTTGTGGCTTCTGACACAACGCCCTGGGACAGCTCTTCGCATTATTCAAGGGGCTATAATCCTACACCCTTTCGGGTCTACGTGCTTTCCCGGTAATGTTCTTCTTCTCTTTTCTTTCTTCCGAGAATATCTTCCTCAAACTGGCAGATTTTTCCCCAGTTCAGGTCACTCGTCAGCATTTTATCCACTATGTTTTCTGGGTTGAAGTCACCAATGCTGTTTTCTGGTGCTATGCGTTCGACTTCCCATCTTCTGCAGGCAAAAAATGTGTGATGTACGTCGTCTGCTGGGGAGTCGCCATACTGGCAGGCTGGGCTATCCGTTTTGCCGATCCTATGTAAAAAGGCTTTGAAATTTCCGTCTCCGGTGAGGAAGTGGATGACAAAGTAGTTGACCTCACCGTGTTTCCGGTCTTTCCACTCAGCCACATTTCTTATCAGCCTCGCTGTCCACCTTCCTCTGCTTTCCGAGATCCAGCGCTTTTGCCACTTTCGTATCGTTTGCTGCTCTTCTTGGTCGATTGCCGCTTCCAATCTGTTTTCCGCTTTGTTTTCGTGGACGTACTTCCTTTGTGCCGCTAGGAGATCGATGGGAGTCACTCCTGCGAATACAAGGACGGCTGGTTCCGACACCGTTCGGTAAGAGCGTAGAGCTCCACGTCTTTGCACTGCCGCCATCTGCTTCCGGTACTTTTCTTGTCGAAAGCGTCTGCCCAGATCTCACTTCCATATAGGAGAATGGCATGCTTTGTCGACATTAATAGCTTGCACTTACTTGGCGTTGGGCCACCAATGTTCGCCATTAATCTACTGAGTGATGCTGTAACTCTAGAGGCTCTTTCCGCTGCGTACTTTATCTGTTGCCAGAAAGTTAGTTTTGTGCCAAGCCTCAATCCCAAATACCACACCACGCCCTTGCTCTTGATGACCTCAGAGCCAATTAGGAAGTCTGTTTGTGTCGGGATTTTCTTCTTTGTCAGAAGGACTATCTCAGTTTTCTCTGTTGCCAAACTAAGACCGTGCTCTTCCATCCAAAAGGTTGTTCGTCGCATGACTTGGTTCAACTTTCATTGCGCGTTTTCAGTGTCTCTTGCCGTTATCAGTGCCGGAATATCATCTGCGTACCCAACGAGAAAGGTGACTTCGGGCATCTCCATCCACAGTACATCATCATAGGAGATGTTCCAGAGGTCTGGTCCCAGGATTGATCCCTGTGCTGCTTCAAATGTTACTTCCTTCCTTCGTAGGCCTTCTGTGGTCTCGTAGATCTGCTCCCGATCCCTGAGATAGTCCTTATCATATGTAATAGATAGGCTGGGATGTTGAATCTATTTTCTAGCGCATTTAGTATATCACTCCACCTTTACCAGTCGTGTATACGGCCGGGACACAAGAAGAGATGAGGGATAGGAAGTGATTCTTTGAATCACTAGTTCTAATGAAAATTTAAATTTTGGAATTGTGTTTCTGCTACACACCATTCAAGAAAACCATGCCAACTGCACCTTCATTCATAAAACTAAGGGTAGGTTGTTGCCTGTAACACAAATGGGTTAACTTACCACCATCGCTACCACTTTACATGACAAAGCATTATAGTGCTGTCTCTCCGTAAAACCGCATTATCAAACCAAAATATGTTCTTTGACAGCTCATAACCTATAAAATATGCGCTCATTCCTATTCCAGATGTACTAACTCCATTCCGTATCCGCCTTCAGCACTTACAGTGAAATTGCACGCAAATTTATCCCGAAACATGCCATCAGAGATGCAATATTTTCAGTGCTTATGAATTCTTATCGTCTGTTTTCTCTCTTTATTATGCTCTAGCCTGGTGCTTCTAGAGCCAGCTCCGTTGCTGTTCCATGTCCTGAGGCGTGCCATGCAAATTACTTCTAATTAAAAATAAAAAAGAACGTTTCTGCATTCAGCTTGTTTAATTGGAAAACTTTTGAGAAATTGATTTCTTTTTTTTTAGTGTGCGCTGCGTGCCTTTCCAAAGAGAGCGCGCCAAACCATCCGAACCATCTAAGCAGGAGCCAACTATGTGCAATGACAGTGGTGATAGGAATAATGGCTGTTGGGGGATTTCCTACTGCTGCCATGTCTGCAGCGGAAGTGGTATATGTTGTGTCGCTGTTTTCTGCTCCCGCTAAAGGAGGAACTGTTATCGGTGATAAAACAATGTGCGCCCGCTGTTTGTCGGGACATTAAAAATATTTATTTTCTTATTTTTAATTTTTAACTTAAGCCACGCGCTTTGGATGGACCAGTACTTGGAAATGAATAGCGCGAGTTCTGAGCTCTATTCGCACTGTGATTTGCATTCTAATTTGCAATTCATTGCTACGTACGTGTAATAAACACTAATTGACAGGATGTTGTTTAGTTTTTATGGGCGTTTTGTGTGTTAAAGTGAGTCTGATTCCAGGAGAGATGGGTGGGGGTCGATGTAAACCAAAAGCATGCAATTCAGGTTTACAACGCGTACGCACTTTTAATTAATTAGTCGAACGGTAGTGAAATGACAAACTCGATTCGAGGCTTAATTAGTGGCGCGTTAAATGTGCCATCGACATCGGAATGGTGTGGTCCATGTGGCATGGTTGATTCCGTATTAGATGTACTTTCAAATTGAAATTGAAATTGTATGCGCTGGAACGAAAAAAGTGCATACGATTGGAGGCTGCGTTCGAAAATGTTTCCAGTCATTCGCATTCAATTTACAAACAATTTGTATTTTGTAATTTATGGGGCTAACAGGGTATTTCGTGTGCTACCAGCAAATACCCCAAAGCCTTACTAACACAGATATTACTGTTTCCTTATCTGTAATACCTACCTTCTGATTTGTGGCTTTTTATCTGATGAAATATTTACGTATCCACATAAATCACGAGTACCTTGTACATTTGGGGTTATGAGGTTCATAGATCGTGACGGCCTGTTCGCTACTTTCGATAAACATCAATAACCTAATTTGTACTTGGCTGAATAAAATAACATTTACACAATAAGCCACCCGGACTAAGAGTGGCCACGCTTTGCCGATGCAGCTGAGGGTATCCGGCTTGTTAGGATTGTGGGTGACTTAGGGTGGTGCATAGGCTTAACTCGGATTAGTTTATAGGCAGCCCAGATGCACATATTGAAAATTTGTAGAACAAGAAGATTATATTACATGGCCTCCTGGAATAAAAAATCATCTCTTCAGGATATGGTGTCAAAGAAATGAAGATATGCTCTTTGCCCTTTTTGACTGGAATTTGTAACGTGAACGTTTTGAAATGAGCATTGGTCATCCTCTGAAGAAAACGAGTTTTCATTAAGAATGTTCTAGTAAATGAGCGGAGGTTAAGGGTGACAAGAGATCAGAAAGGATTTTTCAGAACTAGTCAACATGCTGAAATAAACAAAAGCTGAACTGCAGATAGTACCTTGTAATGTCTCAGGAATAACTGGCGTCCAGCCCAGCTACCTCCAGTTTCGGAAGATAAAAAGGCTGAGGTCCCATTCCACTTGTGTGCGCCACCTGAGTCTCGGTCTTCCTCTACTGAGCTGTCCCTCGGGGGGAATCGAAGACTTTTCGGACCGGAGTCCGGTGGTGTTCATCAGCTCTACATGAACCAACTTGGATCTCAGTACTTGGATATTCACCCTTCTGGCTAGGTCGATGTATCTATACAGTCTATACAGTTAGTAGTTGTATCTCCTCCTCCACTCACCGTCAATGCGGACGGGACCGAAAATCACTCGAAGAATTTTTCTCTCGAAGCAGCCAACAGCACCCTCATACCTATACATTTTTGATAATGTCCATGCCTCTGCGCCATAGGAGCAGGACTGGGATTATTAAGGTCTTATAAACGGTGACTTTTGTTGTCCGAGAGAGAGAGAGTCTTCGCTAGTCTATTGTCTTCTTAGCCCAAAAGAGCAGCGATTGGCAAGAGTTGGTCATCGTTTGATCTTATCGCTGGTGTCGTTTTCATTTTTTTTTTCCATTTCATTTCATTTTATTTTATTTATTCAATTAATTTGTTCATAATCTTAAAAACTAATAACAAATAAGTTGAATAAATATTAGTGATCATTCTTAAACAAAAGTTAGTGGTGAATGACACTTCAAAAATTAGTTTTCGAATTGGATAATCAGTAACATTTTGATTTTATAAATTTTGGTAAAAGAAGAAGAAAGAGATTTAAAAAGCAAATATAAACATAACAATTCATAAGTAAAATAACATTGATTTAAGATGTAAATATGATTGTGTTGCTGATGAAAAGGAAGATGTTAAAAAAATGATTCAATATTTTCATAGCTCAAGGTGAATAGCCAGTTTTTAACATTTTTAGTGAAATTTGGATATCGAAAAATTTCTCTTACAAACTGAGGCAATCTATTAAATATAAATGGAGCCGTATATGTGTAAAAATGCAAAAAATGTGTTCTACATATGTGCAAAGGGTGGTCCTTCCAGTTTAAGTTAAAATCAATTATTACACCTAAGTACTTAAAATTTTGAACTGATTCAATCTTGAAGCAGTTTTCTGTGCAGGGTAAATCAGCAGAAAAATTACTATTTCCACTTTGGTGTATGGATAAGGAAAACTGCCTACAATCTTGAGCATGGAACCATAAATTGAAATCATATAAGCTGTTACCAGATCAAACTAGTTTTGTTTTATCTCTTATAATTAATTTATGGTAGGTAAACCACAACCGTAACGCTTCTAGATCTTCATTTATCGGCACAATACTTTCGAAAATGGTTCCATATTCGTATGTAAAAACTATGTCGTCCGCAAAAGCTGTTGGAGTGCCATTTAACTTGAGTTTGAAAATTGAATTAATATAAATTAAGAAAAACAATGGTCCAAGTACAGAACCCTGAGGAACACCGTTCTTTAATAACCTGGATGCACTCGAGACCCCATTTATAGTAACTTTTTGTGTTCTTTTTTATAGGTAAGAACGAAGCTAATTAAACATATTTCCACGAAAACCAATATTGAAAAAATATTGCTAAGCAAGAGATCGTGGTTCACCAGATCGAAAGCTTTTGTCATATCAATAAAAAGACCAATTGCAGATTTGTTATTCTTTAAACTTCCATGTAACTGACTACAAACTCTTAAGATGGCGTCCTCAGTAGACAAGATTTGTCTGAAACCAAACTGATTCTTACTAAAGTAGTTATACTTGTCCAAAAAAGAGACAATTCGAGCTTTTATCAATTATTCAAAAATTTTGGAAAATGTTGAAAGAAGTGATATTGGTCTGTAATTAGAAACAATATGTCTATTTCCTTTTTTAAAAAGAGGTATGACTTCGGCACTTTTAAGATGGTCAGGAAAGCAACCCATTTCAATACTTTTGTTAAATAAAAAGGACAGAACATCAACGACATACCAGGCGACATTTTTTAATAACTTACTCGAAACACCGTCATTTGTGCAAGAGGTTTTATTTTTAAGGCACAAGACAGTTTTATAAACTTCAACTGATGTAATCGGATTATAGACAAAACTATTACATTGAACATCATCCATAAAAGAGACATCTGACGAAGAGGAACAGTTACAAGCTATACAAGGATCAAAACTTGGTTTTAATTTCTCAGAAACTTCAGTGAAATACTCGTTAAAAATATTAGTAATATTCCCAAGACCTGGCTCTATAATTCCCCCCACTTCAATGCTATCAATCTTAACGCCGCTTTTAACCTTTCCTAAAATGTTATCTACTACTCTCCGCTCTTCGCGTACATTACCTTTAGCACTCGTAAACATATCACCATAGAAGTTGTTGCGAGCGTCCTCGATTTCTTTATTCATAAAATTTACAAAAATTTACATAATGTCTCTTAAGTCTTGAGTTACTTTGATGTTTTTTACATTTTGAATGCAATTTTCTCTTTTTCCTTGTCTTATTAAGAAGACTATTAGTCATCCAAGGTTTTAAATATTTCTTTTTACCTGCACGATTTTTTACGAAAGTACTCGATTTGATATGTTTTTGAATAGTTTCAATAAATAAACCAAAATCAATGAAAGGATTATCTTCACAGTAAACCGATTCCCAACATTCAAAAGTTAAAATTTCTTTTAATTTATTGAAATCCACAGAATATTTTACTGTTTCAGAAGCTGATTCAAAATTTTCAGAACTACTGCAAAACGAAGTACAATTTAGTGTTATCATATGATCTGATATCCTAAAACAATTAAATTTTTAGACGATGTTGAGCTGAGAATGTGACTGAGATCATCAATAAACTCGCTCTTAGCAAAACCGTGTAATCGGTAAATACACGAGAAAGAATAATCAATATCTTCAAATGTAAGCGATGACTTTAGTACGTCAGCACTTGATAAATTAATGCACGAATTATCACACATTAATCCATTTCTCACATAAACGGCAACACCTCCAGCAGAATAAGACTCATTACAATTTGGGAATAAAGAGCAACCTTCTATTTTATAGGAATCTACTTCATTTTCATAAAACCAAATTTCACTCAATACAACAACAACAGGCAAATTCAACATAGACTGACATTCTCTGAATTTATAGAGGAGCCTAGGTAGATAAAGTCCTTTACTTAGCCCTTTCTGGACATCAAAGGTCTCGGTGAGATCTTTACCAACCTTGATGGAGCAGCGTGCATTCTCCATCGTCATCCTGCACAGACGGACGAGTTTGGCAGGGATGCCTTAAAATCGATGAATAGGTGGTGGGTATTGATCTGAAGCTCATGGGTCTTCTCCAAGATCTGCCGTAGTGTAAATATCTGGTCGATGGTGGACTTTCCTGGCCTGAAGCCACACTGGACATATCAGGTTGTTGACTTACGGCTTCAGGCAATCACACAATACGCCAGATAAGATCTTATATGCGATGTTAAGGAGACTGATGCCTCTATAGTTGGCGCAGTTCAGAGGGTCTCCTTTCTTGAGAATCGGACAAACAATGCTGAGGTTCCATTCATCAGACATACTTTCGTCCGACCATATGTTACAGATGAGTTGATGTATGCTCCTTACCAAGTAATCGTCTGCCGCTTGGAAGAGTTAGGCAGTTAGGTTGTCTGCACCAGCAGCTTTGTTAGACTTCGGCTTAAATATTGCTACCTGCACTTCATCCAGGTCGGGTGGACAGACGGTCTACATCGTCTTGGTTGAAAGGTTCATTCTACCTGACAGCGGTATTTGGTTTGTCATCAGAAATGATCTTTTCAAATCCTCAGCAACGTCTGAGACTCTACTACGACGCTCCCTTCTTTGTCTCTACAGGCTTCGGGTGGGGCTTGTGTCCGTGGCATTTTTTTTTTTATCTTTTTGTAAAATTTCCAAGTCTCATTTCTGGAGTAGCATCTCTCAATTTCCTAGACCGCGCGCTTCACATGCTCTTTCTTTTTCCTCCTGAGAAGCCGGTATTCGTCTTTCGTCTTCTGCTCACAGAGCTCGTGAGCAGTTCTAGTCCTCCTATGCAGCGTCACTTTTTATGCATCCTGAATAGCTGTATGTCCTTGCCGGCATTCGTCATCAAACCAGGGGTTTCGTTTTGGTGGTCGAGTGAAGCACAATACATCAGTAGCGGCATCTCCGATGACTTTTTGGCGGTGTTACCACTGGTCTTCGATGCTTGATGCTGGCGACAAGAGTCCTCTTAAGAGATTAAGGGAGACTCGATAGGAAAAGGATTTGGCGATCTCTTGCGATTGCAGCCATCTGACACAACAATTTCTTACAATATTAGCTTGTCTTGGGGTTATTCGGGATATCCGCTACCGTAACATGTTGGTGAATTTAGCAACAAATCGCCGTCGATAGCAATCGCCTTAGTAGATGTCGCAGTTTTTCATCCTCTTTCTGTCTGGCCCATCCTATTGCATTTCTTAGATGGCGGTTATGTCTGCTTT
Source organism: Volucella inflata (assembly GCA_928272305.1). NCBI lineage: Eukaryota > Metazoa > Arthropoda > Insecta > Diptera > Syrphidae > Volucella > Volucella inflata. The sequence goes on along the minus strand of OV743716.1, from coordinate 38,714,455 downwards.
GCGCAGTCTAGGGTCTCCGCTAGTTGTTCGGCTACACGTGGTCTATTAAGGGACCTGTTGGCAAAAGTAGATCCTTCCGTATCCGAGGCTTGTTGTTGATTCGTAAATTTCGTATATTTTTCCATGGGCGGACAGTTACCCCGGCACCACTGCTTTGCGACACTGGATATCGACAAGTTGACAACTCTTAGTGCCTACTCTATTTCTACAGCTCCCAATCAATTCCCAAAAATTTAATTCAATAAATATATGCATATGGCCTGGCATTTATGCTATTACTTCGTCAAACGCAGTACGATGGTAACACTGTTCAAGGTTCCCTTTTACGTGATTAAATCAAAGGGATTGGCAATGGATATAGAACAAGTGATACTAGATCCCATCTACAATACATTAATGATCCGTTGTCTGATTGCAAAATAGGCACTCACGAAAAGGACATCTAACAAAAAGGCGGGAAATAAAATTAAGTGGCATTTAGCCCGCTAACGTGACAAGGAGACACGCGCATTGCCTTAACGAACCTCCGCTCCTAACCCATTTGCATTTGTCATTTTTGTGCTAATGAACTGGCAAATGGGGATCATTAAGCCATCAATCATCGAAGTATTTATATTACCAGCTGTTTTGTTTCGGGGATGATGGTCCTGGTGGTTATGTTGTCACGCAGCACCATAAAGGATATCGTCATAATAAATAATTGATTACGAGCGCAACAAAAGAAAACATTTACAGATATCTGTGGCAAGGGAGCTGATTACAGGTGGCACATTTTACAATTTGGTCTGTAGATTCATTCTCATTTGGTCTTGTTATTTGGTTATATCGATGTCATTTTCCAGAATACATATGTCCACATGACAGTTTCGTGTGGAGATGGACTTCTATAGGAAGGACATCAATTAACCACAGCAAAGAGTCAAGTCATATGAAAGGATAACAGCAATAATCAGTGTCATTTTCGTGTCATTTGTGTTTGTTCGTATGGACAATGGGGATTGCCAAGGTTTGCCAGTAGAGAATTACTTGTCCTTGGAATTGATTAAAAATGAATATTGCAAAAGAACAACTTCGTGAGTTTAAGCGGATTTTAAAGTTAAGTACGGAACCAATCCGAATCCTGAGTTTTAAATTCGTTTTTGTACTTTGTTCACTAATACCGGGACTTTGTCAATTCAATACCGTCAGCATTTTTATTGTATAAGATTAAAGAATAACGTTTGAACCATATGTTTGATCGATTCAAAATGGTTACAATCATTTCAGAACGGAGAAGTACATACCGTAAATTTGAATGAAACCAAAATAATTATGTTCAAGACTGGATGCTTTAAATTTCAATAGAACCCTTCGCATAACTCACATTTTTTGGCGAAAGCACATCCTTGAACGAACAGCCTTGGAACATTTTAGCCGGAGTCGAAGACATCGCAAGGCAAGTTAAAATGCAGACATCATGTAGAATTTGATTGAAGTGACTTTGGGACATTCAGTCGAATGAAAATTTCTGGTGTTCTAACCGACTTTAAATTATTCTCATTTGAGGTAGACAACAACGCTCGCTACGGGGGTGAAGACTAGTAGCGGTACCGTAAGAGAAGTATTGCCCAAAAAAATGGTAATTTGCTGAAAATTGAGGAAGATGATGGAATGGAGATTTTAAATGAGCAGTATTTTACGCCACTCACAAGACGGAGTGGTGATAACAAATCAAACTGCAAACTGATATGAACAATATCTTATCGTTCCGTCGATACACTTAACAAGTAGAACTACAAGCTGACAGCCTTCATCAAAAGTGGCGACCATTTTTTTCGATACACATTCGAAGCTGATTTCTGAAATTTTTCATCACTCGAGCAGTAATTTGAGGTTATATTCCTGTAATTTATTGGCGTATTGCTGCTTTCAATTCGTCAATAGTTCAGGGATAATGTTGAAAAACCTTCGCTTTCAGGTAGCCCCAAAGGAAAAAGTCACATGGGGCAAGATTGGGTGAACGCGCAGGTCACCCAACGTCTCCATGTAATGAGATTACGCGTCCTGGAAACATTTCCCTTAAAACGTCCATTGTCCTTCTTATCGTATGAGCCTTAACTCCTACTGTTCAAACCACACATCCAGATGTTGAAGTTCTTTAAGTTTTGGTTCCATAAAATTGCGCAGCATGTCGACATATCGATCGGCAGTTACGGTAACCGTCACGAATCCCTATTTAAAAAGGGCTAGGGACCCCAAACGCCAAAAGATCCAACAGCACACCAAACAGTTACAAATGGGCTGTGAAGTGGCCTTTCATGGAGCTGCTGCGGACTCCCTGGTGCCCAGTAGTGAAAATTATGCGTCTTCACACAGCCAGACAGATGGAAATGAGCTTCGTCACTCATTGTTAAAAGAACATTTTGTGGAATGTTTTGAAGAATATCTTTTGAGAATGCTCTGCGATTTTCCCAGTCCCGTTCAATAAGTTCCTGCACGATCATCATTTTGTTTGGGTGGAACTTCAACTTCTTCAGATCGGCATGTAAAATTCTTCGCACAGAACGATCTGACATAAGCAAAGCAGAGGCATGTTTAGCAGCTGAACGGCTAGGAGGTCGTTCAACTGATTCTCTTACAGCTGCAACATTTTCAGATCTTCGAACACTTCTGGGTCTACCGGTTGATTTTCTTTTTAAGGCTGAACCTGTAGCTCTAAAAATTTGAAACCCAGAAAAGTATTGTTTTGCTATCTGGAACTGGAGCATGTCTAAGAAGCTAAAAGTGAATACGAAAAGTTATTTGTTCCTGCGTCGAGCAATACATTTTCGAACAAGGCTTTCACCGAGTTCTTGCAAAAGCAACCGACGTTTATGTACCTAATTCTTTCATGTTCCCTTGCAGATGAATATCAGTCCATAAGACATATGCGTTCAAGGCAGAGATGTCAATGAAATTACTAAACAAAGCCACTGGCCAGCGGTTTGTTTAACATTTGCAAGAGCATGTTCTCATCAATAGGTCATGCGAATCAACTCCACCTTTTGTTGAGTTATCAAAACACCAAGATCGGCTGCTTTTTCCTGATGCTCATACAATGATCTGCGAGGACAATTTTCTTATCCTTTTCGACGTTTACGTCAGTTATGCTGGTAGATGGACGACCGGTATGAGGCAAATAATCAACCATAGCACTGCCCGCTTTAACAGCCGAACAACTAGCGGAGGCCCTTGACTGCTGAAAAGCAGACATTATCGCCATTCAAGAAATGCGACGGGATGGGCCGGATAAGAAGAGGATGAACAACGCTAAAATCGCCAAATTATTTTCTTACTGAGTCTCCCTTAATCTTTTAAGAGGTCCACTACCGCAGCATTAAGCGTTGAAGAGCAGTGGCATCATTACCAAAAAGAAATAAGAGATGCCGTTTCTGATATAAAGAGAATCACTCTACCACCACAATGAAACTCCTGATTTGATGATGACTGCAGGCAATCAATTGCAGCTAAGCAAGATACATACAAAGTGGCGTTGCGTATGAATACTAGAGCTGCTCACGAGCTCTACTCTATGCGCAGAAGAGGAACGACGAACGATGGCTTCTCAGCAGGAAAGAGAAAGAGCATGAGGATAAACTGAGAGATGCTACTCCAGAAATGAGATTCAGAAGTTTTACCCAAATGTTAAAACAGAGACAAACAAGGGAAGATCGTAGTAGAGTCGCAGTCCATGCTAAGGGTTTGAAAAGATCATTTGTGGAGACTGTATAACGGCGATGACGAGCCAAATTTCGCCATTAGGTGCTGTGAACTCTCAACTTGGACGTCCACCCGACCTGGATGAAGTGAGTATAGCAATACCAAGCTTAAGTCCAACAAAGTTGCTGGTGTGTACGGCCCAACTGCTGACCTATTCCTAAGAGCACGGCCTGGTAAGTGTGACAATAAATGATGCACGCTGCTCTATCGAGGTCGGTAAAGAACTCAAAAGGACTTTCATATAAAAAAAAAACCATTAAGACAAGCCAATGTGTTTTAATGCGAGTGCATTAACATCATTTTTAAAAGAAAAGTGCAAAAGTCACCCGCAAACCCCGAAGATATTGACATAATGGGAACAAAGCGGCGTGCGAGTGCGAGTATTGAGGTGGAAGCGGCGAAAATGGGTTCAGCGGTTAACGAGGATAAGACCGAGCATATGCTGTCAAGCAAAAAGAACACTCAACACCGACGTCTCAACAAATATAACTCTGAAGTTATTGAGGACTTTGGACCTAGGCTCTGCTATCAATTCAGACAACAACACTAGCGCTGACATCAAACGACGAATAACTCCTGCCAATCTCTGCTTCTTTGGACGCAGAAGGCAATCGACTAGCAAAGCCCTCCCTTGAACAAAAAAAGTTGCTGTATATAAGACCTTAATAATCCCAGTTCTGCTCTATAGAGCAGATGCCTGGACATTATCAAAACTGGATGAGGGTGCTCTTGGGTGCTTCGAGAGGAAAATTCTTCGAGTGATTTTCGGTCTCGTCTGTATTGAAGTTGAGTGAAGAAGAAGATTCAACGACGTATGGGCTTTACAGCTGCATTGAGTTAGCCAGTAAAGCGATGTCCAACGATTTTTGTGGTGGGACAAAACTGTCGAGGAAGAGAAAGCAACCAAATTAGCTGGCAAAACTGGAGGAAGCTTTGTAAAAAATCGAGTTGACTTGAGACGGTTGTTTGCTGAGGTTCAGGTCAACCCCGGACTGTGGTGCCACCTAAAGTAAGTAATTAATCATCGCAACCCAACCCCTTGGAACCACAGCTTGTAAGTCGTAAGCGCTTCTTGGCTTCAGAGGAAGGTACTTTGTCTCTCAAAAGATTATTTACGATTTCAAATTCCGACGCTTTCCTTTATCTCTCTCTTCAAATCCTTCTTTACGCTGCACGCTTTGTCGTGTAATATCTTCGCCTTCAAGGTCTTAAAGCCCACCAATCCCCTGATTCAGGCAAAATATTTGCTTTTCTTCTGTAAAAGTGCTCTTCCAGGCAGGCGAAACTACTCCGTGAGTCTTTTTTGTCAATTTTACTGTCTAGAATTCTTTCGGGTAGACTGAAAAGATCATTGCAGTGGCCGGTTCCTATTCAAGACATTGGCGCCCCGCACTTCCAAAGCCATGGGAACGCTCATAAACCGTCAGCTGATGAAATATCTCGAAAAATAAAAACCGGGAGAACGGTTTTCGTAGCAGCAAGTACACTGGTTATTTGATGGCATGTCTCACCGAAAAGCATACATCAACCTTGCCAAAGCAAGATGGTTGCTTGATAGTTTTGAAGTATCGTGGATAACGCTCTTTTGTCATACACGTATGCATTTGAAATTGATGAATCCCTCCTTCAATTCAAGTTGTCTTGGATAGTTTAAAGTCTGATATTCCGACTATACAATCTGGTGTTCCTCAGTGGTCCATTCTGTAACCAACACTCTTCTTAATATTCGTTAATGATCTCTTGTCTGCCACTTGTAATCCAAAATCGTTCTTTTCTGATCTCAGTTACCACTGATCTTCATATTCGTTCCCTGACTTATACGCCTGTTCTTCAGCCATGGAATTGAACGGCAGCGTATATCAAGCTCTGTACAAGCTCTGTAGAAAGACCAAACAAACAAACAATTATTTACGTTTGCACTTCTGCATTACGAACAAAAGCAAGAAAATTAGCAGCATTGTGACTGCTAGTAGAAGTTCTATAAGAGGCGCCGCTTGTCCTGATGGTGTATCTCTAATGTTATCTATTTAAGTGATATCTGTGGTGAATTTTCGAGAGGAGAACTACAACTCTCATTATTTTACCCTTGGCAATAAAACAAGAAGTCCCCTACAATCTATGACTACTTAAGCACTAAACACACTTTAAGTTGTCATTTCCAAGTCGAGCAACAAAAAGCATTCTCGTATTTTTCTGTTGTAGAATCCTTGTGGCTGAATGAATACTACGGCACACACACACGAAGTGCAAAGTGTTATCTCGTGTATCTTCTTGTTTTATGGTTCCCCCAGCTAAAAAGGTGAAGTAGTGGGGAAGGACCTTCTGTGTTCATTATCAGTCGCGCGAATGTTGCTCCCGTTTTATATAAACACAAAAACAAGAGAAACAAGAAAAAACGCATACATTTCACCGTTATTGTCATCCTTTTTGTACGTTTAGCGTTAATTACAAGAGAACACCACCGGCAGGCGAACGCTACCACCCACTCAGACTAACCTGAATTTGTTGGCGCCTCACATACTCGTACATACTATATAAAATACACAAAACAAAACATACAGCGCCACAAGGATAATGACACACTAAGGTGACATAATAGACATGATTAATCCTTTCTTGTAAAGTATGAGACATATCTCATTATGAGTCCTGTTACCATCACCCTCTAACCTAGTTGCAGGGCTCGTATTAATCTACACATACAACAGGTGTTGCAGAGGGGAATAGTTGTGTGTGAAATTTTAAGACGCATAAATGCCCAAGCAAAAGCACAAGCCAAATCCCATCTACATCTGCACCCACTTCATTCCAACCTCTCTCCAGGGCTTTACCTAAATTGGAATCTCGGATACATTCTTGTATCGTTTGTACGAGTATGTCTTTGGCACATCCTTGGTGAATGTTAGCTATATACTCACGGTATACGCTGTCAAAATTAGCAGTGTTCCTCCTTGGTTATCCATCCGTAGGTGGGGACGTAGATGGAATATCAGCGAGTACCTCCCACTGTGCCTAAGAACTCGTCTCCTTGGTTAATTCCATTATAAGGGTTGCAGGTGTATATTTTCCTTAATTACCGAACTTTATTAGAGAATCTTTGCGCAGAAAAAAAAAATGAAAATAACATCAAGACTCCATGGAAAGAAGGTGACAGTGCAGGGGGTATTATGTTGTCATTTGTGGTTTTTGGCATTATCGTAAGCCATTAGACTTTGCACTGGTAATAATCAAGTGAAGGGGCTGAAATGGGGAGAGTCTACGGGCGGATGTCGTCTAGTGGTAATTGGTTTTCGTAGTTCGACACTGTGATTGTTTTAGAAAATTTACAACATTTCAGGTGTATCGTAGTACCCTTTAAAAAAGCTGACATAAAATCTGTCTGTTGCAGGATTCTACTATGTGAATGACAGAGATTGGGTTGACAAAGTGGTCGGAGTTTTGGTTGATCTCAACTCGATGAAACGGTTGATGTTAACTTAATGGGATGTCGTTTATCCACTCAAATGGGATTAATAAAGTTAAAAAGTTTTAGATTTTCATGCTGGATGACTGATATATGGGTGTGTGTGGCTCTTCCGTAGGTAGTAGAGCAGATTGGAGTGTTCTGCACTGTAATTGTCATGAAATTATTCGTGTTATGCTTCAAATGTGCCTGCTTTTATTATCTAAAGTTATCACCATGAAGAAGGACATTTTTCAGAATAGTCTTACTCTCTGCTTGGTTGTCAGTCTTTGTACCGAGAAACTAATAAATATGCCCAAACAATTTACCGGCTATACTCCTTAAGCAAACAGAGGTAACTAGATTTGAACTTTGTTGCTGAGTCCTTTAGGCTATGTACGTCAATATAGTCTGTGCTCCATAGTGCCGACGTTGTTCTTGAGTGGAACTTCTTAGACCAAAGATCTGAAAGAGTGATTTTTGGATTAATTTCTACGGTGATGAAATAGTTTTAAATAACAGGGCAGCCCAGGTATATAAAGCCTTTTGCCACCTAATAGTTGTAGTATGCCATTGTGTCTTGCAGTTCAAGCCGTTAGATGCGAGTTTTTAATCATAACGTTGTTGTTTCTAAAGAAATCACTTGACAGTGTATTCCTTGTTGGTGGTGTCATTACGATCTTTGACGAAGCAGCGAGTGTGTTTTATTGTCTTCCTATACAGTTCCTTATTTATAGGGACCTAACAATGACCGTGCTAAATCTGATCGTACATGTGTAACTGGACACTCTGACCTACAAGGTCCGACGAGACTGATTCTGCTGCCCTGCTGGCTGAAATATGCATCTCAGATGTGGAGAAGAATCCCTCAGAAGGCGGACGTACGGTTAAGGAACCCTCAAGATGGAGTCATCAGGCGGCGTCAACAATCGGAAGGCGGAACCTAAATGTGAGCTATTTCAACATATCTGGAACCTAGGTCCATAAGAATTTCCAGTACTAGTCAAGGATCTGGAAAAGTGATGGTGGCGGAGGAGCTCTATCATGAGACTATGGGAGCTTGTATTCACCCCTTTGTCCGTGCGAATAAGCTAAGTACCTGGCCCTCTAAGTTGGGAGTCGATAAAAAAAAAACTCCTGTGGTTCAGCGACAACCTTAGGCCTCGGATACGGACGGAAACATTGATGACGACCTCAGGAGATCCAAAAAGGACACCGAATTTCGGCTCTGCACCTGGAATGTAATGTCCTTTACCGCATGCAGCCAAACAACTCGAGGAGGCCCTAGCTGCTATAAAGCAGATATTACCACGATCCAAAAACTGCGATGGGATGGGCCAGTCAAAAGATGGATGAAAAACTGCGCCATTTACTAGGGTGACTGCTACAAAGAGGGAAGAAAGCTCTTATTTGGATGCGGATTTGTTATCCGGGAAAGACTAAGGCAAAGAATTGTAAGCGTCCGGCATCTGAGTGAGCACCTCGTACTAGTCCGCATCAAGGCCAAATTTGCTAACATCAGCCTTATTTACGTATATTCCCCTACAGAAGAAAGTTATGACATGATCAAGGACGAGTTCTATGACCTCCTAGAGAGAACATATGCTCAATGCCCCAAATGCCGAAAATAGTATTTTTAAATGCGTCAATTCGAAACAAAGCATGCACGACACCACATCCGAAAACAAACTCAGGTTTTTGGACTTCGTAATGGGACGCAGCCTCATTGTAACCAGCACACGGTTTCCATACCTCAACATTCATAAGGGAACTTGCCGGTCTCTGGCCCAATCAACCTTTAAACAAAAAACAAACAAAAAACCATTGTGGCGCTGGCAGCTCGGTGTGGGCCATGGCCTTCTTGACACTCATTTGTGCTCATTTTGTCAAATCTGAGTGGGGCCTACTGTTTATCGCCGATTCCGAAAGGCATTCCTTAGAACCTTTTCCATAGGCAATTTTACTTTCGGGAGTTTGACATTGCCCGCAGAAAGGGTAATGACGATTCGAAAAATTGTTGGCGATGCCGGGGATCGAACAATGGACACTCTGCGTGATAGTCCAATGAGCTAACCATCGCGCCATCACCAACATTATAAGCAAATTGACCAAACTGTCCGAACCTTCCGAGGAGCCAACATAGACTCGGATCAATACCTTGTTGCAGCCAGCTTACGGATGGGACTCTCTCAAATCCGGGACCCCCTACACAATCCATAGAATACCAATGGGAATGCTGTCAATGAGCTATTAGAGAAGCAGCATCTGACATAATTGATTTCAAACTGCCGCCACAAAGAAACCTTTGGTTCGATGACGAATGTAGGGAGGGCAAAAAAAGGGCATACAAAGCTGCTCTGCAAGAGCTGTAAGTGAGCTCTACGAACAGAAAAGACGGGAAGAACATAGACTTCTGAGAAGAAAAGAGAATTAGTACGAGGTGCACACGGTCGAGGAAATGGAGAGATGGTAGGGCATGAATGACGTTCGAAAATTCCATCAAAGAGTTAAAGAACATGCCAAAGCTCCAAAGTCAGAATGGAAGCCCACAAGGATGAAAACGGAAACCTAGTAGTAGAATAGCAGTCGGTGTAGGGAAGGACCACTTCTGCAGACTGTGTAACGACGACGGACCATCAGCATTGGACGTTGACAACAGAGAATTTCATCCAGCTGACCTAGACGAAGTTGATAAGCGATATCGAGATTAAGGTCGAACAAGGCTTTTGTCAGAGGCAGGCTCGCAGCTGAGCTATTTAAAGCAAATCGAGATGACCCGGTGAGGAACATGCACCAGCTCATTTGCAAAATACTTTCAAAAGAAAGCATGCTCGATGAATGGAACCTCAGCATCGTTTGCCCAAACCACAAAAAAAATATCTTTTCGACTGCGCCAACTATAGGGGAATCAGTCTCGTGAACATCGCCTTCAAAATCTTTTCTGTCGTTTTATGTAATCGCCTGAAACCGATCATGAGCAGTCTGATAGGTCCATATCAGGGTGATTTAGGCCAGGGAAGGCTACAATCTATCAAATACTCACACTACCGCAGATCTTGGAAAAGATTCTGGAATTCCGCGACGTGCTGTATAATGCCATGTTTAGTTTTGGAATTCTTGCCAAACTCGTCGGGTTGTGCAGGATGACAATGCTGTCATCCAAAAAGGACCCCCAACATCGATAACTTGTCCAGAGTGTCGTAATTGGCAACTATAACTACGAGGTAGTTGAAGACTTCATTTACCTTAGCCCTGCAGTTACAAGTAGCAATGCCGCCAGCATGGAAATAAGGGAACATCAGCCTTGTTTGCGTATATTCCCCTACAGAAGATTCTCTACAAGTCAATGAGGCACTCGCAGCTACCAAAGCGGAAGCGATCAATCAGTTACAAGTAGCAATGATACCAGTACGGAAGCAGCAAACCAGTATTTTTTTCGGGCTCAGAAGGCAATTGAGTAGCAGATTCCCCCCTCGTAAGACTAAATTACCTTAATACAAGACCTTGATCTATGATGTTATTGGAAAAGGATGAAGAATCCCTTGACGATTTTGAGAGGAAAATACCATGTGTTATTTTTTGTCCCGTCTGTATGGACGCGGAATGTAGGAGGCTGAACAGCGACATGGGTTTAGGCAAACGTTTTCGGATTTAACGCCTAAAATAGCTGGACCATTTAGAGCGAATGGACACCACAGCTCCGGCCCGAATAATCCTCGAATTCGAGCAAGGGCGACTATGTAGCAGACGACGGCCGAATGTACGGTGGTGTGAACAAGTGCAAGGGAACCTATACCAACTTAAAGTGCAGCACCGATGGAAACAGTTGACGTAACATCGTGTCAGCTAGAGAGGCTTATTGGTTGAGGCCCAGAATTAACCCTCACTGTAGCTCCAATTAAGAAGAAGACGATACAGTTCTTTATAGAATACTTCTACTATTGTACTTACTTATTACTTAGGTGACGCTAGAATTCGGGATGAACCTGGCCCTCAACTAACAAGACTCTCAAATTCCGTGAATGCAAATGGAACCAAATACATTTCGAAGATGTATTTCATCTGCTTTCGATGCTTTAGAGTGATAGAGCCGGACTGGAATGAACAAAAGTCTTATTTGCAGTATTGTTAGTTATTCGGGATAAGGCTTTACTTCTCAGTTGCCTTCTTAGAACAATTAAATAGATATTGTCGGGAGTTATTCTTCGTTTGACTCAGCGCTGATAGACAAAGTCCTCCACTACCTCAAAGTTATATCTGTCGAGAATGTCGTACTTGCACTTGTTTTCAAGCTAGTTGTTTGAGAAGGCAATACGTCACTGAACACAGTCGAAAGGTTAAATTCATTGAATCTTGTCTTTTTGCCCGGTCACAGGATCACAGCTATGAATTGGCAGACAAATTTGCAAATCAAGGCCCGGAGGAAATTTTATAAAAACCTGAACCCACGTCCTCTTTAAGGCTTCCATTGACAGTCGGGTTTCATATGAGCAAAACTGCAGATGCCATGACTCCTCTAGTTTCAAGCCGTTCCGTTCTCCCTCAGAATGCGCCGGCAACTTATTGGCTTCGTTACGGGGTAATAAACTTTTGCCAACCACTTAAATAGGTGATACAACATCCTGCGATGCTTGCTGTGAAAGTGTTGTTGACAATCCGGAGCACTCTCTGTGAATGTATGGCTTACACTCGTATCCGACTGCAGGTACTCGGGGTTGATGCAGTGGGTACTACTACGTACTGTAGGCACTTTTACTAAACCGCCCGTCTACAATTATCCTTCTATAAAGACATTAATTGCTCTTTCATTCAGCTTACCACACCCTCCACTTAAAGTTGCTTAACTGCACTAAATCATTCCTTTTTCCATTCCACCATTAGAGTCGCAGTAACTTCCATTGTAATTGAGTAACATCCACCCTAATGGAACCGCATTAATATTGAATTCTTTTCTTTGAGTGGTAGCAAAGCAACTGAATTCCATTTGCATAAACTATCTGGATTCCCGGGAGGATCCGAAGAAGCGTCAGATGGTAATTTAAACTTCCTGGTTCAATTTAAAGTGCATTTCCTCCAACACAAACGTATATTTACATACACATCACTCACTCATAGACTCGCCTCACTAATGACAACAACAACTATGACGCGTAATTAACCGACATAATGCGTGATAAATTATTCTCATGCATTCTATTACGTACATACATATATATATGTATGCACCATCGATTCTATACCGTTACAACTCTTGCTCTACATAGCCTACAACCAGATGACACCCACTTAGGCGCATCTATAGTACATCATCCATTGTAGCTTCGTACATCTATAATGAGGGATTAATGGTAGTTTGGTTTCCTGAATTAAATCCCTGTAAAACGTACCAACGTCAGATGTCCTGAATTATTTGGCAGCACCTCTTCATAATACCCAATTTTTTTTGCTTTGTTTTTGTTGTATTCAGTTTCCCAGCTTTCCTGGTTTACGGTTGTTCATATCTTTTTCATAATTTTTCCGGTTTGACTGCTCTGCAGGTGGAACTGAGACAGAGATGAAAATTGAAACCAAGACCAGGATTGAGAGCTTCTTCGACGGTTAGCTGCAAAATTTAATTTAAATCATTCGACAAACGACATTGCTGTGAGGAGTCAAGAATAGTGTTGCCATTGGAAGATCCTTCATACTCGTAATACAAGTAAGTCAAATAAATGAATTCATGACCACGTCGCTATCTTTTTTGTAAATTCTCCTAACTAATTCTTACCTGTGTGTTGTAGGTATAAAAGGGAAGCTGCGGGTTATTTTCAATACGGACAATGTGAAAACGTAATCAGTCCAGTTCTGAAGATTTTGGACATGATTACGCCTAGGGGGCCTTCATCAAAAGAGAAATTAGTTTTGTTAAACCTGTTACAGCTCGAAGTGTCATGTTAAAGAACATTCACCCACATGTTGACATCTGATCTGGTCAAAAGAAAGTTTGTCTGATGAAAAGAAGAGAAGGGGACCCCTCAACTGCGCCAACTATAAGGTACAGTAAACATTTTCCTTAACATTTGTCCTTGTTAATAACCTGATTGGCTCCTATAAGTGTGGTTTTTGGCAGGAAAACAATTAACCAAATTTCTACACTCCGGCAGATACTGGGAAAACTCAAGATGTTTATTCAAATCAGTACCCTCCATATTTTCATTGGCTTAAAAGCCGCACATGACAGCATTTATAGAGACAAGGTTTAAAGGGCCATGGCTAACTAGGCTCTGCAATAATTTCTGCTAAGCAATTAATCCACTATTGCCTTATTTGCAGAACAACCAAACAGGACACCAATTCGACCTGGTTTGATGATGATATATACAATTCTGTGTGGCTTCGACATTCTGGACAGACAACACCGTTAAGACGGTGTGTTGAGATTTTCGCTGCTTAAATCAATTTGACCCAGCTTGTAATTGAGCCCACGGGAATACCAGACGTTGATACCTATAGTCATACCGCCAACATCATGGACTTGTTTCTGACTTCTCACCTTTAGTAGTACACCCCTGATGTGCTCACCCCACTGAGCTCGTCGGACCATTGTGTACACCAACCAAAAAGTTAGAGAAAAAATTCCTAAAAGAACAATATGGCAATACGAGGAAGCCAATTGGATCGGACTTAACCTCGTCTTCAATTTCAACTGGTCGTTATGTTTCCTTGATAACGAAGTGGATGCCGCTGCTAATATGATCAATGACGCCATTCACTTGCAATGAGATCCTTTATCCCTCATCGGATTAAGAGCATCAAATCAAAAGAAAAGGCATGGTACGACCCGAGCTGTAAAGATGCTGTCAGGTTGAGGGAAATGTTTTTTTCGGCCCTACTGCAAAAGATCGAGCTAGCTGTAGACCCAGGTCCACCCCAGACTGTAGCGCCACCTGAGGTAAGCTTTTTGGACAAAGCCAATCTGCTTGCTGCACACTTTGCGATCAGCTCAACGCTTCCAAATTGTGCTTTGTCTCCGCCCACACTTAAGTGCGTCGAATCTTCAACGGGACAAATCCAATTTCGCACTCGAGTATTAGCAAGAGTACTAAAAAATCTCAACATTCACAAGTCCGCTGGTCCATGTGATATACCTCCCCTTCTTCTGAAGATGTGTTCTTCTACGCTGACAAAATCACTGCGTAAGCTTTTTTTTCAATTCTCTTACAGACTCTTTCCGAACGTATGGAAAATAGCATTTGACCAGTCCGTTCCTGAAAAACGCGAATCTTCTTCTCTCTTCTCTTACAAACCCATCGCACTTACGTTTCTCATCAAGGTCATGGAAACGATGGTAAACTTCTAGAAATATTTCGAAGCATGAAAACGTTTTAATGACCGGCAGTACGATTTTCGTAGCAACAGGTCCACTGGTGATTTGATGGCATATCTCACCGAAAAGTGGAACCAAAGTTTACATTAATTTGGCGAAAATCAGATTTCTAAGACATTTGACAGAGTTTGCGTCAGGCTCTTTTGTCGAAAAAGGGCGTTTTTGGAATAGACGACTCTATTCTTCAGTTGATTAGAAATTACCGTTCGGAACGTTCAATTCAAGTTCTCTTGGATGGTTTCAAGTCTGATGTTCACAAAATAAATTGTGGTGTGCCCCAGGGCTCCGTTCTTTCTCCGACACTCTTTTTCAATTTCATCAATGATCTCTTGTCAGCAAATAAGACAGCAGTACTCTCTGCTTTTCATATTCGCTCCCAGACTCACGGCCCTGATCTTTGCCTATAAAGCAGGAACGGCAGCGTATGTTGAGCTCATAAAATTCCACTATGAACAGCATAACCAATTGGGAAACTATCAATAGAGTGGATGCTCATACCTAGCCATTTACCATAAATGTTTTTTGCATCGTTGCAACCGAAGAACTTTCCATTCTCGGTATAATACTTATACTACTCGGTGCGATAAAACTTATACCACTTTCACCACCGGTGCTTCGCAGAAATTTCCAGTAGTACTCCGCCCTTTCAAATCCAAAACTGTAATACCCGTCTGCCTATGAATGGTCAACATCATACTCTCAAGCCCACTTTCGGACGTTCTCTCAAATATAGTGATTCTTTCTTAGGGCGAACAACTCGCCCTTATGGAATGCAGAGCTCTTTATATCCAAGTCATTACAACCTACAAACATTCAAAACCAATGTGCATCGGTACCTCCCTTTTCTTCCTCCCTAAACTTCCTTCGTCACGCTATGGACAAACATTTTTAGGGTTCATAAAATTCCTTGTGCGCGCGGCAAGTATATACAAAATGGGTTAAATTGAATAGAAAGGCCTTATCGTCAATAATCAAGGAAGACCTGCTTTAAGGGAGCATAAGCATGGACTCTATCAAAAGCAGATGTTATTGTGTTAAGGAGACGTTTGTCAGTAAAGATCCAGGTCCATTCCGTAATGTAATATCTAAGTGTGTTAGAAATTTAAGTAACTCATTTTGTGTTGATTAAAAAGAAGCAGATAAGCCTGGACCCCAGGCCCTACTTTTTCTGGAAGTAGCCTCATGTTGAGAAAGACGGATTCTAAGCTTGTATGGATTAGCTTCATCGTGGAAAAAGAAACAAAACAAATAAAGATATGCAGTTGGTTAACAATGTGTCTAAGTATTTACATTTTTTTATTAGTCCATTGTGATACCTCTAAGGGAAGGATGTGGGCCCTGGTTATTCCTGAGCCGAAATTAATTTTTTCATGCTCAGTAATCTCCAAAGAGTAGAGATCAATTATATTTAGCTGACGGTGGCTACTTAATAAATAAATTATAGCGCATCTGCAATTATCGTTGTAAGAATACTCAATCACATTTGAAGGAACAGAGTCCCGCCAATTTGTGTGCTTTGAGATATCTTCTTCTTCTTCTTCTGAGGTTCAAAGCTATTTTGATTACTGAAAATCATAGCGCTGTGTGCAATCATTTTAAGGGTGCTTAGAACCCCTTGAGCGCGCGCCAATTATAAAAGTTGTGCCGTTAACCCTTCGTGATACTGGTTAATTCTTTTGCTGCTGGCACATAGGGCCATCCTGCTGGAACCAGATCTGTTCAACAATCATGTGGATATGTCATTTCGATAATCGTTTGTGGGTAACCTTCTGTAAACGCAACAATCTTGCTTATTTTCTTACCCATTCCGATGCAATCGATGGTCGTTCGGCTTTAGTTCTTGTACGAGCTAGATCTTGTAAGCCTTCAAACCAAGATCTCTGCATTAAATTTTCCATAAGGTGGATAGATAAAGACGAAGTTGCCGTGAAAGATGTCGAATCAATAAATTTGTATATTCATTAAAACTCTCCTGAACGGATACAATATTCATGTCACGAGTACGGTGAAATACTCAGATGGCCAATTATGTCGGGTGTAATATGGATCTTTAAGTCTATATATTCCTCATTATCCAAGTGTGGCTCCACCACGCATACTTTTATTTATAAGCAAATATGAAGTATAGTGCGCACCAGAGCACAATTCGAGCTTCGTTGATCTACTCTATGGATCTTGACTAACGACGCTCATTTTTGGTGGAACCGCTATTGTAATAAGCAAAATTGCCAAATTAACTTACTTACCTATTTATAAAACTAGCAGCCGAAGTATACCTGGGCGTCAGCCAAGAAGTTTCGCCTGCAGGTACGATGGCTTGCCAGCCGCCTCTGATGGCGCACTTCAAGTTGGTTGCGTACTCTCCTACCTACCTGAAAAAAATCATGTAGTAAACGCCACAATTAATTTATTGAATGGAGCGTTT
Source organism: Volucella inflata (assembly GCA_928272305.1). Lineage (NCBI taxonomy): Eukaryota > Metazoa > Arthropoda > Insecta > Diptera > Syrphidae > Volucella > Volucella inflata. The sequence continues at coordinate 38,697,484 of OV743716.1, read as the reverse complement.
AATGAGCCCATAATTTACCGTAATGGAGCTTTGATTAACATTCAATATCAAGTGAAGCAGTGCCTTCCTATTATTTTCTGCGGAGATATGTAAATTTACTACATAGTCTAGCCCAGGCATTCAAAACTTAATTGCCAATAAGCCAATAGTAGAATGGCTGTTTCAACGACTAAAGTTCTAAACCTAAACCCGATGCAGGTATCAGATTTAAGATGAATCAGCATTGATTCGGATTGATCGTGGTTTCAGCCAGGATATACAATACATATAGGCATGCAATTTCAAATAGAAAATGGACTAGGAATACTTTTTCGCTATTTCCTGAGAGAACTATGTCACTTAATTATGAGAAGTTACTGAGCTTCTTACAAAGGAACCACTCAAGTTATTTTTAATGTCATTTTACTGTCATTTCACATGTCATTTCTGCCATCAGTCAGCGAAACATGAGGTAAGAAATGAAAACGAAATGAAACTCTACTTGCTCGGAGAAAAGACTAATACTTTGATAGAAGCCTTCGCTGGAAATGACAACAAATTTCCACAATATGTCGAAGCCTTACTCGTGTCTTGGTCACTTTACTTGCCTAGATCCGGTATTTCTTTAAGAGTTTTCGGATATCAGCGAAGCACTGCTTCTAATCAATCCAGCCCTTTCCTTTACTCGTAAATACATAAATGTTACAACCTGAAGGCAGAGTCTCATTGAAATCGGTTTAACTGTCTGAGACTAACAGATGCACAAACATCCCTTAAAAAATTTAAGAGTAAACCAAGTCTTTGTTTAGAACTTCTGTACCTGATGTCTAACAGGTGGTCTGTTTTTCTATTTTTCTATGATGGTTGTCCAGGGTTGTAGTTTAACAGCTGACATGTATGAACATTTAAGTTTACTTACTTACTTTAGGTGGTGCTATAGGCAGAAGTGGACCTGGGCTTTAATCAACAAGTGTCTCCAGCTAGCTCGATCTTTTGCTAGCTGCCGCAGGCTTGGGGCGGATTCGAAGACTTTTCGCACCGGGCACTGGTGTTGATCCGCTCTACATGACCCAGCCTTCTCAGTCTTTGGATCTTCACTTTTCTAGTTAGGTCGATGTCGCTGCACAGTCCATAGAGTTCATTGTTGTATCTCCCCTTTCCATTCTCCTTCAATGCAGACGGGACCGAAGATCGCCCGAAGATTTTTTCTCTCGAAGCAACCAAGAACACCCTCATCCATTTTTGATAATGTCCATGCCTCTGCGCCATAGAGCAGGACCGGGATTATTAAGGTCTTATAAAGGGTGACTTCTGTTGTCCGAGAAAGGGGTTTGCTACTCAACTGCCTTCTTAGCCTAAAGAACCAGCGGTTGGCAAGAGTTATTCTTCGTTTGATCTCAGCGCTTGTGCCGATGTCTGAATTCATAGCGGAGCTTAGGTAGACTAAGTCCTTAAATACCTCAAAGTTATATCCGGCAAAGGTGGCATTTTGTCCGAGACGTCGGTATCGAGTTTCATTTTTACTTGACAGCATATACTTGGTCTTTCCCTTGTTGACCGCTAAACACATTTTCGCCGCTTCTGTCTCATTACTCACGAAAGCGCCACTGACATCACGCTGTTTTCTTCCTATAATGTTAATATCGTCGGGGACTGTGAGTAATTCGACGGACTTTTGAAAGTTTGCACCTCTTGTGATTGCTTGTGAGTTTAAGTATGATGTTGAAGAAATTGTATGGCACTGCATCGCGTTGTGGAAATCTTCCATCGTTATCTGCACAGACGGACCTGTTTGTCAGGGATGAAAAACCTAGGCAATGCTCTGTATAGATGATGTCATACGTGTGATCTCTAACGATCTGAAGCTCATAGGTAGCTCTTGGAGAACTGCCAAAGTGTTAATATTTGGTCTAGCTCGCATATAAGGTTAATATTGACAAATTTAGCCTTTATGCGGATTGCTACAAAGCGCTCGTTCACATGCCTGAAACTCAAGACTTCTTGCTTAAGTCTGCCTCCAACAACAAATCCGCATCAATGCCGTCGATAACAATCACCGAAGTAGATGTCGCAATTTTTCATACTCTCTTTGTTTGGCCCATTCCATCGCATTTCTTGGATGGCGGTTATATCTGCTTTGCAGCAGTTGGTCCATTAACATCTCTTCAACCACCATTTCTGTTCTAAGACTCTAACTTAGCCTCGGAAATTCTTACCGGTCTGAGTCCCAAATATGTCGGAGTAGCCCGGATAAGGTATCATTTGTTCCGAGAGTTTTTTCCACCGTTGATTCCATCTGTGGGATTTATCTGCCAGTCCGTTTGTAGTGCTGCTATTTTTGTTTGCTCGTCAGCACTTGCACTTAAAAGGTTAAGAAGGTCCACTCCGGATGGCCATTGACCAGTACCCGGCGGTTACCACGTGGAGGTATTATACGCACAATTTATGTGTAAAGATAGGTTGACATCTCAAGTGCCTACCCTATTTCTACAGCACCCAACTACGTTAAAGTTAAGACATACGAAATCCCAGGGAGGTACAACATATAGAAATCGTAAGAATCCACTTCCAAAATGGAGCGATTTTACGGAGATTGTTCGAAAATATTATGGATTTCCGTTCATTTTCTTATTGCACAGTGGCCCGATTAATCAAGCAATTGTAGGCCAGATCAGACCTTTGTGTTTGTGCAGCTTGATCTAGTGACAACATTGAAGCAATAGTAAAAGTATTGAGCGAATCCGCCCTTGATTTGCCATGGTTTTCACTTTCAAAAAACAGCTTACACCAAGGCGTTCATCACCATAATCTGGCCACATATTGCTGACATGGATCTCAAAAACATGTAGTTTCAATATGACGTGTGCCGGCAACAGTCCGTCACGAGGAGCCTATTTATTGGATATTGTATTGTACTTCACACTAAAACTCCATGTCTACACTTTTTTTTTTTAAATTTTAAAATAGGTGGCCTTTTATGGGACACCCTTTAGTAAGTTTTTTTCGAAAATAAGTTTTGCCCAATAATCAAGAGGTTGATAGAAATTGCAGCGCTTGAGAATAAATAAGCTTGAAGTCCACAGTGAAAAATCCCGAGGCAAGTACCATATAGTAGTAATGGTCAATCGGGACAAAAAAAGGTACACGCTTCTGGATCTTCAAGAACAGATGCAGCAAAGACAGCGACAAACTTACTTACTTAGGTGGTGCTTCTATTCGGGGTGACCCTGAACTTTTACCAACGAACACCTCCAGCTTGCCCGTTCTAAGTTTATTATATGACAGCCAGGAATGCCCCGATAAGTAGCTAAGCAGGCCCCCAATTAGTTCAAGAGCATCTTAAAATAATAAACTATATCGTACGACACTAGGAAGTATGCGAAGAAGAAACATCTGAATCCAATATTCTGGAGGTCCAGCTGAGAGGTTAAAATGCTACGGTCGTGCAGAAAATGTCGGATAAGCGGCGGATTTTTGGTATATCCTTGTTTCGAGTTATTTGTTTGTTATATGTTAAATCATTTCTAAAAAGTAAATTTTCTAGCCAGTTAATGGCTCCTTTTTAGGTTTAATTTTTTTGCAATGGCAACACTAGTCAAAAAGTGAATAACATTCAATATGTAGTATAGCTGCACTCCATGTGCTTCTGACGTGGATGCGTAATTTATTCATCGGCGTCGCTGCTTCAGTTTTCTCTCATCCACCAGGACGTATACGCAATCATATATTCTCAGCGGCAGTAGCAATACCATGAGCTTCGTTTCAAGGTTTGACGTTCTGCTCCGGACCAGTATAACAATCCCTGGTTCCAAATACAAATTCTATCTGTATGAGTATCTGCCATAGCTTGTCGTTCTAAATGTCTCAGTTTGTATGCAGAACGTTGTCTTAACAGTCATCCGCAACGCAATTGAGGGACGCACGCCTTGTGTCAAGGGGTGTATCCTTGTATGAGGACCTTCAATAACCATCTATCATGGTGGTGTTTGGTATGGGGGGGGAGGGTGGTAAGTTTAAATGGTAAACCCTTCCCCATTCCCTGAATTATAGCCAAGTGTTCCGCGACGACCCATAACCGATTTGTTGCGGAAGGAATATCAAAGTGTAGTGTTTGCGCTTCGTGTATACTCGTACGCTCTGAGGGTATATCCTTCCCAAGTGTTAGATTCAACCTTCAAAGGTTCACATCAAGGGTGTAGCGGTTACAGTGGGTGTGGGTGTGCTGTGATTGTTAAATACTAACAACGAATTCACGATCATTAATTTTGAATCAACGCGCACTCAGTAGAGGCGTGACATTGGAATCCTTTCCTCTGGCGTCAGCACATGTGAAACACATGTACGGTAACACCATGCTGACGGGAAAAATGTTTACGTGTATCTGGTTACGAAATCATATGGCGCCACACTTAGAATCCTTCAAATACTTTTACGATCATCGTTTTATGATTTTATTGCCAATTGTGGTGTGGGTTGGGTGGAGTTTAGGGAGAGTTTACATTTGCGGTTTCTTCTTCTTTTTTTTTGGTGTGAAAGTCCTTGATCCATGTGGAACTTTGAAACTTGATTTATTTTGGGTTTTCATTTCACTAATTCATGACAACTGGAGATTACCTTTTCAACTTTAAGTTTTTTTTTGTTGTTCATTTGGCGTTCTCGCGTAGACTTTCAGTTCCACATGAATTATTTCGATTTCTATCAAGAAGTGGACACAAGATTCAGTGAAACATATTATAGATAAGAGGTATACGAGGTATTTTGTAGACTAAATAAGGAAGCGCAACTTTTGTAATAAGGTTTAAAAATCTAAGCAGTTAAAGACGTCGCTAAGATGTAACGGAGTTTGATTCCAATGTATATACAACAGCCGCTGATAGTTATTACTTTAATGAAATCGACGAGAAGTAGGCAGATATAGGGTAGCAATAAAAGCTGTAAGTCGCACACTACAATAGCTTGGCACAGGAGTTCGCTAGCGTAAGCTGATAACATATGCGGAAGTCATGAGTTAATAGTTATTTTTAATGGAATTCAACACCAACATCACTTCTATTCCTACCACACCGACTATTGGCAAGGCTCCTATAATGTCTAGCAAGGGTTAAACTCTAGCGTGCTATATTAAGCGTTCTAAAAACAAATTCAACGAGCTAAAACCAAACACCGAAGAAGTGGCGAAACTATGATAGCCGTAGTTCTTCAACAAATTCTTCCCTCAAAGGAGGAAACAGAGGCTCAGTTGCACCGGCAAGCCTCTCTGAAGGCACCAAAATGCTGCACGTATTATCATAACCTTCAGATCTATTCCGGATGTCGAAAGAACTGCGGGTATGGGGAACTACATACTTCTCCCAAATCAGAAAAAGATTCCTCTGGGCGCCAGGGATCATAGAAAGATACCATGTTGGTTTCCAACCGCAAGGTCAACAGCGTCAGACCCACCTTGGCCTTCCAATGCCATCTTTCTGAGATCTCTTAATGAAGTCCTAAAAGAGACAATAATGATCACGGTGATCAATAAAAGCAACGCTGATGTATCAACAACGCCCGAACGGTGTCAGTAGATCAAGTTGAAGCTTTCAGGTATGTTCAACCCAGGACTACAATGCATCACAAACGCCACCGGCTGATACCAATGCCACGTCAAGTTTATCGCTTGTGCGGATCATTGATAAGGAGAAGCTTGACAGTATGCAAGGCTTGGGGTGGTGGCTAAGGAGGATATCCCTATAAGACCTAGAACTAGCATCTGGACTTCAGATGACACCTTGAAGATCATCATGCTCAGTAATCCAACCCTTTGGACTGATGAAAGGGAAGCCGCGAAACTGGAGGAATAAGACGTGCGTTAACTCTTATCAGTAACGCTTAACCCAATACCGCAGACCAACGACATGATTCGAGCCGGTTTCGAGTCGACAACTATGATTTGGATGCTGATAAATAACATACTTCTTCTTTAAATGAAAGAGAAAATTCAAACTTTGGAGCGTCGATATCCTATTCTGAAATGGGAAACGACGATCAAATGTCTTAGACTTTCGGCTCATTTTTAGAATCAGAGGGCTCAATAGACACCGTTGTGGAGGCTTCTTTGGAAGATTTTAGCAATGATGATACGATTTCTCCAGATTAATCTCCATCACTCGAAAAAAAATTCTTCGGTGCACAGATTCTGCGGCTATCCAAACACGTAAGAAACTTCATCCTAATGCACCATATGCTATGAATTGTTAAGGGCATGATGCAATGCTTTTCGCTCTATACAAAAGACAAAGGTAAGATAAGAACTTCCATATTGGGGAAACGTATCCCTAACGTATTTTAACTTACTAAATTCAGCGGCCCTGGCACCCATTTCCAGACTTGTGACAGAGGCATCGGCACATCTTGGTTATTTGCGCTCCTCTCTGGTAATAGCCTACAAAGGTTGGCACTATAACTGTATGGAGGCCTCAAATCTTATCCCTATATAGACATTAGTGATACCACAGATAGGAGGAGCTTCAATTTTTGATTATTTAAAGAACTTACCTTGGAGGAAAACAAAGTGCCGATCTTAGAGGTGACAAAATAACAGAAGCTTCAGATGCATCGCGACTAAGAAAAATCGTTTCCACAAGCCCTTCGATGGGTAACTGTTTGATAAAACTGTAGATTCTTGGACGACCTCAACTGATGAATTAATCAACCTGCTACTGAATACCCACATTTTAGTTAGCTTTCCTTTTACAGGCAACAATAACCTTAACAGAAATACTTCATTGGCGACTAAGATTGTTGGACTTTTACACGGGACAAGTTGCTCTGGGCCGAACAGGGTAATACTTGCTGAGCTACAAAGGTTCTGCGATATTGTTCTACCAAAGAAAATCATGAAGAGCTGAGTAGAAATATCGCAGATTCCTTTGTTATGTAGTCGTCATTCCCAACGCCGGATAATGCTCCCATGTCTTCCCATAGACCTCAGACCTATAAGTCTATCATCTTCATCGATCCATGACTTTTTTCAACGATTCAACATGCCAACTGCAAAGAAAAGTCAATGGAGACGGCTCTACATTCACTGACACATCGACTGGTCCCTACTTTAAAAGAATATACATTGGTCCCGTTTGTGTACATATGGAAAGTTCTTTTACAACGTCAACACATCTGCAATCACGAGAGCGTTGTAAATTCTGAAGATACATACATATATTGCTCTTGGTGAGTTGATCAGTGTCTCATGCTAAAAAGCAGGATAATCAACTCCAAACAGGGTGGGACTTCTGCCAAAAATGCATCAACAGGGGCATGCCGCAAGGCGGTGTTCTCTTACCCCTTCTTCAAAACTTCGTGGTGAACGAACTGCTGATATATCTGGAAGCGGGTGGTAGCAGGGTGGTTGCGTATGAGGATGACGTTGCTTTAGCCGCGAGAAACATTTTTATGCAATTAAAGAGCTCCTACAGTATAACTCTCTTGAAAATATAAAATTCCGATCAAAGACCCTCCCTTAATTAACGGTACTAGTTTGGCCTTCTCTGACACACCGAAATATCTGGGTCTAATTTTCGACAGGAAACTAAACTGGAAGCCTTATATTTAAGAAAGAGTAAGAAATGAATCAGTAGCTTTATTCTTTTACAAAAAAGAGATAGGGCCTCCAACCTCATAGTGGCCATTAGCTATACGTCTCTTCCACCACTTAAGGGGGGGTTGTATGTTGGACGAGCTAAGGCAAAGCAATTAACTGCGTAAAGCTAAGCAAAGTCCAAAGAACAGTATGTCTGGATGCAAGCGGAATCCAACTCACAACTCCCTCTGCTGCCCTGGATGTTCTGTTTCACTTGACAACCCTCGATATTTTCAGCAGACAAGTAGCTGCTAATGCAGCTATACGCCTTAAAGCAACTTCGAAGTAGACAAATAAACTTTTTGGCCACGCTTATATTCTTAACAGACTAGAAATCATACCAGAGAAAATCAATTACACCATCCCCAAACATAGGTTTGACATCCATGCAGGCTGTCCCTCTAAATACTTCTGACAGGAGAATCCATTCACGAACGTTGAATCAATCCACTTCTACACGGATGGTTCAAAGACTGAAGTGGGGGTGTTTTTGCTGAAAAGCTTTACCTAAGGCTCTCCAATCACTGCAGGGTATTCAAGGCGGAAATTATGGTAATTAAGGGATCCATGTCCTGGCTGAAAAAACACGTAATATCTGCAATGGATTTTCGCATCTTTTCTGACATAAAGGCCGCTATTAAATCCCTGGACTCAGGTTCTTTTAAGTAAAAGGCAGTTATAGACAGCCGATCGTCTCTTATGGAAATAACAGAACAATTCAACATTCGCCCTTGCTGGGTGTCGGGATATAGAGACATCCCAGAGAACTGTAACCCTATGAACTTGTAAGAATTGGAACCACTATACCCATTCTACCTGAAAAGTAACATCGGTGTACCCATCGCTAAGTGCAAACAGGAACTAAAGCTGGTTGCAAATAGAAGTACAAACCTTAGGTGCACGGTTGGTTCAACATGTCTAGCGAAAACACAAATCTGGCCAAAACTGGATCGCTCTAAGAGTTTGATCATTCAAAACAGAAAATATCTCAGCGTCATCCTTGGTGTCATCATTGGGCACTGTCTTCTAGGTAAACATGTAAGAAGGCTTGGCAAATTTGCAAACAACGAGATAATCCCGCACCTTCTTTGTACATGTCCAGCTCTTTCCCAAAAAGGAAAACTCCACTTAGGAGCCCTCTCCTACACTGACTTAAGCTATTTAAGCAACTTACTTACTTACTTTAGGTGGCGCTACAGTCCGGGGTGGACCTGGGCCTCAGTCAACAAGCTTCTCCAGCTAGCTCGATCCCTGGCTAGCTGTCTCCAGTTTCGCACGCTAAGTTGGCTGAGGTCCTCTTCCAGTTGCGTGCGCCACCTGAGTCTTGGCCTTCCTCTACTGCGCTGTCCCTCGGGGGCGGATTCGAAGACTTTTCGGACAGGAGCATTGGTGTCCATGCGCTCTACATGACCCAGCCATCTCAGTCTTTAGATCTTCACTCTTCTGGCTAGGTCCATGTCGCTGTACAGTCCATACAGTTCGTCGTTGTATCTCCTCCTCCACTCACCGTCAATGCAGACGGGACCGAAGATCGCCCGAAGAATTTTTCTCTCGAAGCAACCAAGAACATCCTCATCCATTTTTGATAATGTCCATGCCTCTGCGCCATAGAGCAGGACCGGGATTATTAAGGTCTTATAAAGGGTGACTTTTGTTGTCCGAGAGAGGGCTTTGCAACTCAATTGCCTTCTTAACCCAAAGAAACAGTTGTTGGCAAGAGTTATTCTTCGCTTGATCTCAGCGCTGGTGTCGTTGTCTGTATTTATAGCGGAGCCTAGGTAGACAAAGTCCTTAACTATCTGAAAGTTATATCTGTCGAGGGTGACGTTCTGTCCGAGACGTCGGTGTTGGTTGTCCTGTTTGCTTGACAGCATATACTTGGTCTTGCCCTCATTGACCGCTAAACCCATTTTCGCCGCTTCCGTATCAATACTCGCGAAAGCGCCACTGACATCACGTTGCTTTCTCCCGATTATGTCAATATCGTCGGCGTATGCGAGTAGTTGGACGGACTTTTGAAAGATGGTGCCTCTTGTGTTTGCTCGTGAGTTTTGCACTATTCTTTCAAGTACGATGTTGAAAAAATCGCATGACAGCGCATCGCCTTGTCTAAATCCTTTCCGGACATCAAAGGTCTCGGTGAGATCTTTATCGACCTTGATGAAGCAGCGTGCATTCTCCATCGTCATCCTGCACAGACGGACGAGTTTGTCAGGGATGCCAAAACTAGACATTGCTCTATATAGCTCGTCTCTATAGATGCTGTCATACGCGGCCTTAAAATCGATGAATAGGTGGTGGGTATCGATCTGAAGCTCATGGGTCTTCTCCAAGATCTGCCGTAGTGTGAATATCTGGTCGATGGTGGACTTTCCTGGCCTGAAGCCACACTGATATGGACCTATCAGGTTGTTGACGAACAGCTTCAGGCGTTCACACAATACGGCGGATAAGATCTTATATGCGATGTTAAGGAGACTGATGCCTCTGTAGTGGCGCAGTTCAGAGGGTCTCCTTTCTTGAGAATTGGACAAACAATGCTGAGGTTCCATTCATCGGGCATACTATCAAACGACCATATTTTACAGATGAGTTGTCATCGCCTGCGGCTTTGAAGAGCTCGGCAGTCAGGCCATCCGCTCCAGCAGCTTTGTTGGACTTAAGCTTCGATATGGCTATCTTCACTTCATCCAGGTCGGGTTGACGGAATTGTTGGTCGTCATCGCCGTTATACAGTCTGCAGAAATGGTCTTCCCAAATTCTCAGCATCGGCTGCGATTCTACTACGATGTTCCCTTGTTCATCTCTACAGGCTTCGGTTCGGGATTTGTTTCCGCGGCATGTTATTTTTACCTTTTGGTAAAACTTCCGAACCTCATTCCTGGAGTAGCATCTCTCAATTTCCTCGATCGCGCGCTTCTCATGCTCTTTCTTCTTCCTCCTGAGAAGCCGGTGCTCGTCTCTCCTCTTCCGCTCAAAGAGCTCATGAGCAGCTCTGGTCTTTCTAAACAGCGCCGCGTTATATGCATCTTGCTTAGCTGCATGTGCTTGCCGGCATTCATCATCGAACCAAGGGTTTCGTTGTGGTGGACGAGTGAAACCCAGGACATCAGAAGCGGCATCTCTGATGGCGTTTTGGCAGTGTTTCCAATGGTCTTCGATGCTTGATGCTGGCGGCATTGGACCTCTTAAGAGATTAAGAGACACTCGATCGGAGAAGGACTTGGCGATCTCTTGCGATTGTAGCCGTCTGACGTCGAATTTTCTCACAGCATTAGTTTGTCTTGGCGTAGTTTGGGATATCCGCAACCGTACCTTGGCTACAACAAGGTAATGGTCCGAGTCGATGTTGGCTCCTCGGAACGTACGGACATCCATAATGCTGGAGGAGTGTCTTGCGTCGATCGCAATGTGATCAATCTGGTTGACTGTTGATTGATCAGGAGTTCTCCAAGTCCCCTTGTGTATGTCGAGATGTGGGAACCGCGTGCTAGCCACGACAATGTTTCGCCCCGCCGCAAAGTCGATTAGCCTGAATCCGTTATCGGAGGTAGTGTTGTGCAGGCTATATTTTCCGATTGTTCCACCAAAGATACCTTCTCTTCCTAGCTTTGCATTAAAATCACCGAGGACAATTTTAATGTCATAGCCAGGGCATTGCTCGTAGGTCTTGTTGAGGAGCTCGTAGAAGGCATCCTTGGTGTCGTCATCTTTCTCCTCTGTGGGGGCATGCGCGCATATGAGGCTTATGTTGGCGAATTTAGCCTTGATGCGGATTGCTACGGGGCGCTCGCTCACATGCCGGAAGCTGAGGACTTCTCGTCTTAGTCTGCCTCCGACAACAAATTCGCATCCAAATAAGCGCTGCTTTTGCCGTCGATAGCAATTGCCGTAGTAGATGTCGCAGTTTTTCATCTTCTTTTTGTCCGGCCCATCCCATCGCATTTCTTGGATGGCGGTTATGTCTGCTTTGCAGCAGTCTAGGGCCTCCGCTAGTTGCTCGGCTGCACGTGGTCTATTAAGGGATCTAACATTCCACGTGCATATCCGAAGCTCATTGTCCTTAAATCGTTTGCGTGGGTTGTCAACAGTAGATCCGTCCATATCCGAGGCTTGTTGATGCTTCGTAACTTAATCTTTTTTAAATGGCCGGGCAGTTACCCCGGCGGCACAACCCCCAACCTGGAGGACCAGTTCCACTTTGAGTGCCCCTAGGACGAGGGTTCGGTTACACCGAAGCCAGTAACCCGTTCCGGGATGTGAGCGCTGCCGTTGGCTCTTATAGGGCTCGTCCGCCACCATCTTTTTTCCAAGACTTTGACTAAGTCTTGGAAATTCTTTCCGGCCTGAGCTCCAAATATGTCGGAGTAGTCCGGATAAAGTCTTGTTTTGTTTTTCCGACACTATTTAAGCAACACAGGCGTCAAAAGTCTCCAACCCTTTATTAAAAGCTCAAAATTGTCTCTTGAGTCGGAGGATTACAGATCCACGTGCCATCATAACAAGCCTAAGTGGTTGGTTCTTTTGCAACAGCCACATTAATCTAACCTAACCTTACCTAGTCTCTTGGATGAGATTCATCACATCCAGTCATGGTGGGTATATCCCCGAAGTATTTTTTCTAACACATCAACAGAGAGTTCCTATTCTTCCGAATCAGAGTATACGATTTGCGTACAAACTCATCCAACCAAGTATCTTCTCGTTAATAAACTGCAATCGATAACGAAAGAAAGGACGAGTCTCACTACAAGTACCACCGCACCAGCCCTCATTGGGGTGCATGCTTCCATTTTTTCGAATCAAACTGCGTAAACATGTCTCCATCGAGGTACCCAACAGGACTTTAACACAAACACTACGTAATACAACTCGTATAAAGTCAAAGGAATACACTTTCCACATTGTATTGTACCTGCCTCATCTAAGACAAACTTTAGCTACACTTCTTTTCTCCTTTCTCCTTTAAATTGCTTCACAGATAAATAAAGCAGCTGAGAGTGTTTCTTTCCGATTTCCTCTAAACCGTTTTCTTTTGACGAAGAAAAAAAAAACAGAAATGAAAGGATACGGAAACAAACGAACAGAATCCGATTGTATCAGCTTAAGGCAAACAAAGATCGCTTGCGTGTAGGAATTGAAACGAAGCGGATGTGGATTCTCTGTTCTTAGATACTTTCCACCTGAATGCATTCGACAAAGTCTATTGGAATTATGCACAAGGTGTAGTGTGGGAGTTCAATTTTATTTTTCTCTTGTTGTCCAATTTTACCCAATTAAATATCAAAAGTTGCTCCGGAGTGGAGTCAGTAAAAGTTTGTTAAAGTATTCTTGTTAGGTAGATTGTCTTCTTCTCAATTGAATTGTTTTAAAAGTCGTTCCTACGAACTACCAGGTTATCTTTGACATAACATAAAGCTCCATCGCGCTGGCAGAATGAATGGGTGCTCCTTCCATTACCCAGATTCATTCATCCGGGCTCCAATGTTATTTTCAATTATTTTCCCACCGCCCAGTAATAAATAGTAGAGGGAGTGTTAGAAAATTACAACAAAAGGGTACAAACATACTTAAATGGGATAATGAACAATTACAAGCTTACGCGAGAGAATCTATGTACACAGGACATAAAAATTCACATGATTCCAGCACAGAATGGCATAAATTCATTCCCTTTTATGACCCATAAGCTCATTTCGGAACAGCACATTAAAAATAATCCCAACGGGATTAGGGTTAATGAAAATAGCTAAGCACCCAGAAATACTAAACTGGGAGGGTGGGGTGAAAAACCAAAAGCTACATCACACTTGGCTAACTATTGTAGAGTTTGAGAATTTGATCGGGGGTAGAAGTTTTGAGGTTTTTAGGCATGCGTTGATTTTTTTTTTGTTGTGGAAATAGGTGTCACTGAAAGCAGTTCTAAACACATTCAACTGGCCAGACAGGAAAAACCTGTATCTACGAGTATTTTGCAAAAACAAGTACTTTCTGATTTAATTTACATGTGCGACCATTCCACCTTGATCAGAAAATTAAAAATAATCTAAATCTATATTGTCCCCTTCAATGCCAGCGCTTGATCCAATCCTCGAAACATTTTTTATATTCGGTTTTCAGTATGTCCATCAGTACTTCTAGCGATTTTTCCATTACTTCCTCTCGGCCGCTGAAACGCGTTCCCCCTAGTGGTTTTTTTTAACTCGATTGAACCGAAAGAAGTTACAGGGAGCCAAATCAGATGAATTCGGTGGCTGTTGGATGGCATTTGTTGCATTTTTCGTCAAAAAATTACGAACAATGATGGTATTGTGCGACGGTGCGATATGGTGCAAAATCTACGAGTTTTCTATCCACAACTCTGGTCTCTTTCGGCGAATTACTACACGCAAACGTCTCATAACGCCCAAATAATACTCTTTGTTTACTGTTTGGCCGTCTGGCAAAAATTCATGATGCACTACACCGTTGTAATCCATGAAAACCGTGAGCATTGCCTTCTTTTTTGACTGAAAAAGACGTGGTTTATTTGGTCTCGGCTCATTTGGTGAACGCCATTTACATGCCTGATATCTGGATTGACTGTCGTACTGATAAACCCACGTCTCGTCTCCAGTAATGATCCTTTTGATGAATGTGGGATCGGATTTAGCCTCGCAAGTCATCTCTTTTGCGACGTGGCTCTGGCCGCCCGGTATGGGCCATGGCCTGGCTGCTTGTGACTCATTTTTATGGCTAATGTTGTCATATTTGTCACATCTGTGCGGGGTCTACGGCTTATCGCCGAGTCCAAACGGCATTCCTTAGGAGCTTTTTCCAGTCTGCCATTGCCCGCCGGAAGGGTGGTGGCGATTTGAAAAACTGTTGGTGACCCAGCCTGGAATCGAACCCAGACTCCTTACGTGATAGTCCAATGAGCTACGAGTAACTATTGCGCCATCGCCATTGCCGATTTGCGACGTCAACACAGTCTCTTTTTCGCTTGAAATTGAGGTTTTTTGGCACCAACTTTGCTGCTACACGACGGAAACCCAAATCTTTAACCAAAATGTCTTGGACGGATCCATAGGCAATGTTCAAGTCCTTCGCTATCTCTCTTATGGTTAATTTGCGGTTATTAACCAACATTTCTTTTACTTCATAAATTTTTTCGTCGGTTTTCGATATCGATAGTCTGCCACTGCGTTCATCATCTTCGATTGACTCACGACCACTTTTGAACCGCTCGTGCCACTGGTAAACGACCGTTTTCTTTAGAGAATCGTTGCCGAAACACTTTTCCAACATTTCCAACGTTCGCGCACCATTAACCACTTTTTGTACGCAAAATTTAATACAAGTTCGTTGTTGCAAATTTAAATTCATTTCTAAAATTGTAAAATATCGCCAACACACACAGAGATAGATGTACTCTGGGCTACGTAACTTTTGCAAATGTCAAGCTATGATGCTAAGATCTAGAGGAAATATCAACAACAGATGTACCAACTTAACAAAAATAACAGAACTCAAATCGGAACAGCGGGAGCTCCACATCGTGGTTATTTGATCAAGGTGGTATATTGGTATGCCTACTCGTACATACATAGGTGTTAGAAGATCCATATGAAAGGTCTTCCGAGGCATTGTTCAATCTACAATATACCCTCGCTGAATACCGTTTTTATGCAATTTTGTCTCCGGCAACTTCGACGGATCCACAGCTCCTTCCCATATATGTTTGCACTGCTCTATTCATTTGTGGCTTTTTGAATTTTGAGTGTCGCACGGTTCTAACAATACCTAATTCCACTTGCTGTGAGTTTTTTGTTCCTGTTTCAGTCCATAATTAGTTATAAGCTCAATTAACGACATAATAACCTGCGCATTTCACTTAGATTAGAATATGTTAAAAGTCAGTCTCAAGTTGCTGAATGCACTATGGCATCAAACTGAGGGATAAGACATCAAAAGTTTTTGTGAGCAAGCGACCTAATCGTGCTGATGAGCTGGCCAGCGAGGGCTCAGAAATTCCCTTTAACGACCCTGAATCCTTATGCTGTGCCCCTAAATCAGCAGTTAATTTAGCTATCAAAAGCCGGGAGCACTGGAGATGCATCTCATATTGGGAGACTATTCCAGATCCAAGCACAGCTCAAATGGCCCATTCTGCCCTCCAACAAAAATGCTAAAAGCTGTCAAATCTTAGCAAGCACGATATCAGAAACCCAGTAGGTTAACACAGAGGACATCACCTTATCTAAATGGAGCTAGTCGAGTCTCTAGAAATTGTATGTGAACGTCCAGCCCTCAACTTAAGAAAACGGGTAGCAATTCGACACCAGTGATTTAATGATTTCCGGGGTGAATAACGGTCTCAGCCAAAGTTGGATCTTCACTCTTCTGGCTAAGCCAATGTCACTGTACAGTCTATACAGTTCATCGTTGTATATCCTTCTCCACTCATCGCCCATACAGACGGAACCGAAAATTAACCCCAAAATTTTGCTCTCAATATAACCTCATTCATTATTTGTAAAATCCATGCCTCTACGCTATAGAAGAGGAGTGGGATAATTAAGTTCTTATACAGGATCACTCTGTTGTTTGAGAGAAGGCATTGCTAGTCTAATGCCTTCTTAGCCCAAAGAAGCAGTAATTGCCAATAGTTATTCTAAGTTTGCTCTTAGCGCTGGTGTTGTTGTATCCATATCCGTTGAAGGTGACATCCCAATACTTGCGAAAGCTTAGTGGCCCTTTTAAGTCTCGGTGAGATCTTTACCGACCCTGACGAAGCAGCGTACATTCTTCATCTTCATTTTGCACGTCTCTATAGATGCCGTCACACGCGGCCTTAAAGTCTATGAGTAGGAAGTGTGTATCGATCTGAAGCTCGTGAATTTTCTCCAAGATCTGCCAATACGGCAGATAAGATCGTGTATGCGACGTTAAGAAGACTTATGCCTCTGTAGTTAGCGCAGTTCAGAGGGTCTTCTCTCTTGAAAAACGGACAAACAATGCTGAGGTTCCATTCATCGGGTATGCTTATGTCTGACAAAATCCTTTAAATGAGTTAGAATATGCTTCTTACTAATCATCGCCTGTCACCTTAAAGACCTTGACAGCCATGCCGTCTCCTCCAGCTGCTTTGTTAGACTTAAGCTTAGATATTGCTAACTTCACTTCAGCAAAGCCGGGAGGACGCAATTGTTGGTCTGCATCGTGCAGGTTGAAAGGGTCATTCTGGCTGATACCGGTATTAGTTTCATCATCGCCGTTATATAGTCTACAAAAAGGATCTTTTCAGTTCCTCAGCGACTCTACTACGATGTTTGGTTGTTTAAGTTCACAGGCTTCGACTTGGGACTTGTGTCCGTGGCATGTTTTTTTTGCCCTTTCATAAAAGTTACAAACCTCATTCCTGGAGTAGGATCTCTCTGTTTCCACGACCACGTGCTTTTCTTGCTCCCCCTTTTCCTCCTGAAAGACTGTTCTACGTCTCTTTTCTACTGCTCATAAAGATCGCAAGCAGATCTAGTCCATCTTTGCAGCACGGCTGTGTATGCATAGTTTGCATAGTGCAAACATTCATCACCAACCAGGGATTTCGTTGTGATAGTCGAGTAAAATCCAGCGCATAAGCAGCGGCATCCCTGTTGGCTTTTTGGCAGTGCTAACACTGTTACTGCCTTCGATGTTTGGCGTCGAAAATCTTCACAATATTAGCTTGTCTTGGAACTGTTCGGGATATCCGCAACCGTTCTATGGCTACAACGAGGTAATGGTCCGAGTCGATTTTCGCTCCTAAGAACGCTCGGATAATATTTCACGAGTGTCTTGCGTCGATTGCAGTGTGGTCAATCTTGTTGACAATTGATTGATCAGGAGTTCTCCAAGTCGCCCTGTGAATATTGAGACGTGGCAACCGCGTGCTAACTGCGACAACATTTCGCGGAGCTGTCTGAATCCATTATCTTAGATGGAATGGTGCAGGCTATATCTTCCGAAATAATTTGAATGTGCTCTTAGTTCTTGTTCAAGAGCTTGTAAAAGTTATCTTTGGTGTCGTGATATATGTAAGGCTAATGTTGACAAATTGATCCTTGATGCGGATTGCTTCGAAGTGCTCGTTCACATGCCGGAAACTCAAGACTTCTTGCCCAAGTCTGCCTCCAACAACAAATTAGCATCCAAAGCAGAGGCTATTGGCTTGGATAACAATCGCCGTACTCGATGTCGCAGTTTTCCATACTCTTCTTGTCCGGTTGGCGATAATATATGCTTCGCAACAGTATAGTGCCTCCGCTAGTTGTTCAGGTGCACGTACCCTATTAAGTGACCTAATTTTTCACATGCATTGCCAACGTTCGTTGTCACTTATTCATTTGCATGGGTTGTTTACAGGAGACACTTCTAGAAAGAGGGTGGATTAGATCGAGGGCTGTATTCCGTTCGGAGATGTGAGCGCTGCCGTTGGTCCGAAAAGGGCTCGTCCGCCGTCTCTGTTCCAAGAACCTGACTTGGTCTCGGAAATCCGTATTTGCCTGAGTTTCAAATATGTCGGAGTACTCCAAGGCCTTATTTGCTCTGAGATTTTTCTTAACCGTTGATCCCATCTGTGGAATTCATCCGCTGTCCAGTCGCGCTGGTAAGTTTAGCAAGTCCAGTTTGGATGGACATTGACCAGTACCCAACGGTTACCACGTGGAGTTGTTATAAGCACAATTAGTGTTTGGAAAAACAAATGCAACGCGGGCTTACATTCCTTAGTACTTCCCTATGTCTACAGCACCCCACCGTTTGTCCACCGTTTACAATGTAATAAATGCAAGAACAAGTGCGAGGGTGCCTAAGGTTTCTATATGTGTTAACCAGAACGGGCATGCCAAAACCTCTGCTATTTATGATTTACAACATGTTTATGGGAAAGAAATTCGTTGTCGTTGTCAAATGTGGCAACAGGGGTGGTGATGTGTTTGATTTTGTTCAATATTAGTGGCATGGTCAAAAGTCTAACCAACCTTCAAGTCGGTAGTAGTGAGAAAGTTATTTCGATGTTACATAACGGCAACCTGATGATGCCTTTCAATGAATCCCAAAACAGCTATTTCACTTTCCTATATTCCCTGTCAATTTGGCTGTGTGAGGCTGGTTAGCAATGCGTCGTAGATATCTAACCCTGATTGCCTTGAATTGAAAACCAAGAGTCCTAGACTAGTCTTGTATATGTGTACATGTGTACAAGTGTTTTTATGATTTCAATTCAATGCCATAGTACTACAATCTTCGTTGTCGTATTAGAATTTCCAATGAAACGCAAAGGCATGTCCTTGTTGACATCTTTTCTCAAACTTATGGCTAGAGTGGTTCATTATTTCCTCTGAGTCATTCCAGATTGGCTTTCCACTCATGTTCGAATACATAAGTTTCACATTTACAACTTGACCGCCATAAATATTTGCTCAGATACAATCAAGCATAAACAATTTTGTCTCAAACCCTTGGGATATCCTGGCAATGACCTCTAAAAACCATCTCTCTCCGGAAAATCCAAATTTTCATCACATCTATCCATTTTGGAAAGTTTTCGCCAACTTTGTGCCAATATCGAAAAATTAAAGAATGTTTCTCATGGTCGTAAATGGCCACTTATTGTCAACTAATTTCTGGCAAAACTCGTGAAAACTAATTCAACTCTGTTTTCCCCCTCCTGGAATGGGTTTCAATGGGAGACGGAGGAAAAAATATTGACTCCTTCGTTGAATGGAAACTTTTTGCCACAGCATCAACCTCTCCGTTCCCACTAATTATTACTGCCCTCTGCTTCAATTAAGTGCGGATCCGGAAGTATTATATATACACTCTGAAGTTGGCGTGCTTATTCTTGACAAAAAGCCACACTCTCCTCAGTCTCCACGTAACAATTTGGAAACTCTTTATCCACAACCATCTTTGGGGCCGGAATCTACTCGTCGTAGACTCAATTTTCCACCAAAGTTCTGTTTATTTTTGCTCGTTTCGAAAGGGGAGTTTGAAGGGAACGAAGGTCAACGGTTTGGTGGAACTTTTTAATGAAAAGGTTAACTCAACTCGCATACAGGATCATCATGAAGAGCGGCTTCATAAGCTGTTTAGGAAAATTTCGCTGAATAGGATCTGAGGATAGCTATGTGTGTTGTGCTGGGATAACAAGAAGTGAAAAGGAGTGGTGCCTGCCTACTCATATCCGAGTAGTAGATCGCGGGTATGATGTCGTAGAGGTTTGTAAACTTTTTTCTCCGGCTGTATTTGTGCCTTTTTGGATAAGGTTAAAGCATTGATGTGAATTTTCATTCGGGGTGGGGGTCAAAATGGTAATATTAAGCTGAACTAGGTTGTTCCCAATAGCCCGCCTCTCTTAGGATAGTGAAAATAAATCATGGGAAACTTTTCCCAGCAAACATTATGTAGAAGTTGGGCAAATGGATGAATTAGAATGGACGTAGAGTGAAGTCGTTTGCCTTTTTCCTTTTTCCTTCATTCTCATTCTTAGTTCTATCTTTTTGTCTACATACGAGTACTCGTATACCAGTGTTTTTCTCTCTTTTACTTTGAGATTTATTGTAGGAATATGTTGGCTTGCTCTCTGAAATTAGCTGCTTAGCCACGAAATCCTATAGCAAGGGACTTGGGATACTAATGCCACAACCGCCGCCGCCGCCGCCGCCACAGGTATATTGGCTTAAAATGGTGGAATTTTATTATTTTTCCCCAAAAGAAGAATGAATCCGTTCAGTTTTGAGAATAGAACAGTGAATAATCAACCATACTTTCACACAGTGGTGATTAATAAAAGCTGTCTTTTGTTTGTTTGTGAATCTGTATAAAGTTGGCAGATTTTCTATTGTAGATAACGAAGATATACAGAAAGGTAGCCAAGAATACTCTCAGCTCCTCCAGTCTCAGGAAGTTTAATTGAAAATTCTTCAGAAAATTTTGATTAAAAAATGGAAGACTGATGCAACAACTTATTTTCCACCTTCTTGTTTAAAACTTGAAGTTCAGGTTCTTCAGTTCTTCAGTGTACGAGTAGATAACCGGACATTATGTTAGTCAGTACGCTTGTGCTATTTAAACAGGTATCTCGCCAAAGATACAATTTTCCAATTTTTTCACATCCTAAGTGCATTTACCACTCACTGGACATAGTCAAAAACGTCTGCGCGCTATCGTTTGCAACATATCTCCCCTTTATTCGAAACAAGTTCGGTCTCTCGTAATTGTTTCTGTATTGAGTGAGTGGATTCTGCCGCCGTGGTGGTAGGCCGGGCATAGAAAAAAATGCAAAAGTTACGAAGCAACAACAAGCCTCCGATAAGGACATTTAGGCACAACGAACAACTGGCGGAGGCCCAAGATTACTGAAAAGCAGACATTACCGCTATCCAAGAAATGCAGACAAAAAGAGTATGATAAACTGCGACATCTACTACGGCGATCGTTATCGACGGCAAAAGCAGCGCCGTTTAGGAGGAGGCAGACTTGATAAAAAAGTCTTGGGCTGCCGGCATCAAAACTTAATTTGCCAAAATTAGCCTAATATGAGCGAAATCCGCCCAGAGGTGAAAGATGACGACATGATGATGCCTTATATGAGCTCTTGAACGAGACCTACGAGCAAGGCCTTAGCTATGACATTACAATTGCCCTCGTCGATTCTGTGCAAAGCTAAGAAGAAAGGGCATCTCTGGAAGTATTGCTCATAACACCACCTCCGATAACGGATTCAGGCTAATCGACTTTGTGGCGGGACGAAACATTGTCGTAGCTAGCACTCGGTTTCCACATCCCGATATTCACAAGGGGACTTGTGATGTACTGGGTTTAACTTGATCACCACAGCGAAACCTCTGGTGTGACGACGAATGCCGGTTGGCACATGAAGCTAAGCAAAAAGCACGCAATACGGCGCTGCAAAGAAAGACTAGAGCTGCTCACGAGCTCCATGTGCAGAGATGGAGAGATGAACACCGGCTTCCCAGGAGCAAAAAGAAAAGGCATGAGAAGCGCGCGGTCGAGGAAATTGAAAGACACTACACTACTTCTACTCCAGGAATTCGGAAATTTTACCAAAAGGTAAAAAAAAACATGCAACGGACACAAACCCAAAACCGAAGCCTGTAGTGACGATTAAGGGAATATTGTAGTATTGTCACAGTCGATGCTCAGGATATGGAAGGATCGTTTCTATAGACTGTATAACGGCAAAGACGGAGCAAATGAACCCTTTAATCTGGACGATGTAGACCAACAATTCCGTCCACCCCATCTGGATGAAGTGAAAATAGCAATATCTACGCTGAAGACAAACAAGGCTGCTGGAGCGGACTGCCTGATAGCCTACCTCTTCAAAGCGCCAGGCAATGACTTGCTACGGCGCGTACACCAACTCATCTGTAAAATATGGTCGGACGAAAGTATGCCAGATGAATGGAACCTTAGCATTGTGTGTCCGATTCTCAAGAAAGGAGACCCTCTGAACTGCGCCAACTACAGGGGCGGTCTCCCTGCCATCGCATACAAGATCTTATCTGCTGTATTGTGTGAACGCCTGAATCCGTTCGTCAACAACCTAATAGGCCCATATCAGTGTGGCTTCAGGCCACTACCATCGACCAAATATTCACACTACGGCAGATCTTGGAGAAGACCCATGGGCTTCAGATCGATATACACCATCTATTCATCAATGCTAAGGCCGCATATGCCTCCGTTTGTGCAGGATGACGATGGAGAATGCACGATGCTCCATCAAGGTCGGTAAACATTTCACTGAGACCTTTGATGTCAAAAAAGGATTTAGACAAGGCGATGCGCTGTAATGCGACTTTCTTAACAGCATACTTGGAAGAATAGTGCAAGACTCGCGTGCAAACACAAGAGGCACAATCTTTCAAAAGTCCATCCAAATACTCGCTCGCATATGCCGACGATATTTACATTATCGAAAAAAAACAGCATGGTGTCAGTGGTGCCTTTGCAAGTATTGAGGCGGAAGTGGCAAAAATGGGTTCAGCAGTCATGAGGGCAAGAAGAAATTATATGCTGTCAAGCAAAAAGGACACTGAACACCGGCGTCTCGGACTGAAAGTCACCTTCGATAGATATAACTTTGAGGTAGTTAAGGACTTGGTCTACCTAGGCTCCGCTATAAATTCAGACAACGACACCAGCGCTAAGATCAAGCGAACAATAACTCTTTCCAACAGCTGTTTCTTTGTGTTAAGAAAGCAATTGACTAGCAAAGCCCTCCCCCCAACAACAAAAGTTACCCTTTATAAGACCTTAATAATCCCGGTCCTGCTCTATGGCGCAGAGGAATGGACATTATCAAAAATGGATGAGGGTGTTCCTGGTTGCTTCGAGAGAAAAATTCTTTGGGCGATCTTTGGTCCCATCTGCATTGACGGTGAGTGGAGGAGGAGATACAACGACGAACTGTACGGACTGTACAGCGACATGGACCTAGCCAGAAGAGTGAAGATGCAAAGACTGAGATGGCTGGGTCATGTAGAGCGCATGGACACCAATGCTCCGGTCGGAAAAGTCTTCAAATCCGCTCCCGAGGGACAGTGCAGTAGAGGAAGGCCAAGACTCAGGTGTTGCACGCAAGTGGAATGGGACCTCAGCCAACTAAGCGTGCAAAACTTGATGCAGCTAGCACAAGATCGAGCTAGCTGGCGACGCTTGTTGATTGAGGCCCAGGTCCACCACGGACTATAGCGCCACCTAAAGTAAGTAAGTAAGAGTGAGTGGATTTTATTACATGGCATACATACTTACTTAAATTGTGCTTCAGTCTGGTAGACGCCAAAGAAAATTAGCCGAATATGATTAGGGGGCTTAGCGTTTCTCTTGCTTATTTGGCCCGGAGAAGTAGCGATTTGTAACTGTGTTTCTTCGCACGATTTCCATGCATGTGTCAATCTTGGAGTTCGTAGCTGAGATGGATTAAGCCCATTCTCACACCGAAGTTGTAGTTACCTGTGCGTACGTAAACATGGCATGCATTACCGGGATATTTTCGTTCGATTCGATCGTACTCTGAAAGGGGATTTAAACAGAAGAATAATCAAGAGCCAAATGAAAAACCCAGTGACGACATAGAAGAGTCATAGATCGGCGAAAGAGATACTTACTGAGACTGACCCTGACGACACATATCATCAATGTAACAATAAGGTATAGACTTTGCCAGCAGCTGGTCTGCAGAGATTATTCATTACTACCCTGGCTTTGGCAAACCAAAATACGAAAAATCGTTAAAAGCTTCAGACCCATCTGGTTGACTTTTTCACCCTGAAAACCATGGAGTAATGCTTCATATGCACATAATTTCATAACGATTGCATGCTCTGCACGGCACAACATGCCTTCTAACGCAAAAAATTCTGTAAGATTGGGCTCTATAATCTGGCAGGCAGAATTGAAGGCCACTCGAAAAAAAAGTAAGAACTGAAAATTTCACCGATGTTTTAGATTCTTCGACAACGCAACTTTTGACGGCATGTGCAACCTGGCCTGATTTGTCTCAGGGTTTACATGAACACCTGTTTATATAGACTTAATTTCACGGAATGTCCAGACATTCATGAGAGCAAGGATACGCCTTGCCATCGCTCTCCGTCAATTCCAATACCTATTCGGATCAGTGTTGAAGGCACAGGTTCTACCCTTGGTATGAGTTGAGGCCCATCTAAGACCTCTTACTGATCTTAGGGTCTCAGCAACCAGTACTTGTTGCAACTCTAGACAACGTCATTGATGGAAGAAGACGCTGGATAATTTGTTGGGGCCTTGCAACTCGGCCAGACAGCACGGTCTACATGAATTACAAGTCCTGTGGATTAAAGTTGCGTTGATGAATAGGACACTGATAACGGATGCTGAATGTTGCCAATATGTTTTGATGGAAATAAACAGGTGTTGCCCCGAAGGCGGCGATCTGTCTCCATTGCTATATTGGATGTTGGTAGATTCACTGCTTAACCCGCTCAATAGTTCTGACGTCTGTGCTCAAGCATTCTCGGAAGATAGATTGTGTCTATTGGTCGTGTCTAACGACTGTACGTTCTAAAGCGCAGGCATGATCGACGATTGGTGCACTAGAAATGGGCCTTCAGGCAATCCTCTCATGACTGAGGTTGTTTTATTGACGAGAAGGAGCAGGGCACCTAGTTTCTTCAAAGAAACTAAAGATTTGGTTTTCACTCCGGATAGCTTTTTTGTACTAAATAGTTTTTTTTTTTTAAATATAGCACCCTGTTGTCGTGTGCGAAGAAACATGCTTAAAAGTAATGATGTCGAGTAAATAGGGAGCTCGACACGGCGTTAAAAATTCAAGTTGTACTGCTAGGAAAGGATCACGATATATTCGTAATATCATGGGATACTTTCTCAAAGCCATCTTCCGTATAAAAACAAATGGCTTTAGGTGCAACACACACTGAAGCTTTGGTGAGCTGGGGCGCAAACTTTCTTGTGACTCTGATATGACTCCAAAAATCCAGCTGAGAAAAATATACGAAATCAGCTTGTCCTAGTTCCTCGCTTTGGTCAGAATTTGAGCCAGAAAGAAATGAAGTCTAGTCGAAATTGCCTATAAAATTGCTAAGACATAAAAAAAAATCTCACTGGACCTTAACCTGCATTAGAAGGGCCTCCGGCCACTTTTCGGGCTTCCATTGAGAACTGAGTATATGAATATGAATTTCTTGACTCGAAAAAGCCGACACCGAGAGTTAAATGAATGCTTCCAGGTTATCTTTCTATCCACCTGTCGTTTAGAGTATGTGCTCAAAAACCATACATACCTTATAGAAAGTAGCTTGAACTGACTCGTATGCAAAGTCTTACGACGAATCCTTTCACGCGGATTTCTTGACAGCGCGCTTTTTATGCTTCTCCTTTTTCTTCTCCTAAAAAGTCGGTATTTGTCTCTCATCTTTAGTTCCTAGAGCTCGTGAGCAGCTCTAACCCGCTGCATCTTGCTTAGCTGCATGTGTTTATCGGCGCTCGTCGTCAAACCAGGGGTTTCGTTGTGGTCGATTGAAATGTATTATAACACATCTGAGGCGCCATCTTTGATGGTTGCTTTTGGCATCTGATAAGGATTTGGTGATTCGTTGCGGTTGCAGCCGTCTAACGTCAAACTTCCTCGCAGTATTAGCTAAGCTTTGCGCTTTTCAGGATAACCGCAACCACACCTTGATTACAACAAACTAATGATTCAATTCGATTGCAATTAAAATATTAAAATCAATCTCAATTGAAATTAATTGCAATTAATTTTTTAATCAATTGATTAATCATAATAAATATTAATTGGTTGAAGCCCTACTGTGCTAGTTACACAAGGGTTCTGGTGAGCATAAGTTTTGTCTTAAGCAAATGTTTGCCAAACCGAAGTGTGAACAGTTTACTAGGGACAATATTCGCTGGATCTCTGCTTATGTAACATTCGTGACTGCCCTAAGGTTGAAGACACAAAAGTAAACTTCTCTTATAGACAATAATGCATGAAAAAGTTGCTCCTGATGAACAAAATCATTTTTGTTTTGTTTTTGTGTGTGCTGATATGATGATTGAATGATAATGGTACGATATTTATGTAGGGTGTGATATTTAGCACTGGGATATGGCAGCATTTTCGTCTTCACAACATGCAACTCAGAGTTGCTAGATCGGCTATTGGCTATGGGATCGACCTGTGCCACAATGAGCTCTATTAGGAAAAAATTTATCAATCAGATTTACTGCAAAGTGATTAATAATTGTCAACGTCACTGTACATTCACCGTGCCAACAATTTCATAACAACCCCTTTCAAGCTAATCTCTGCCGGTAGCTATAACAAATGCCACACATCAGACCCAGAACCACTGTACATACGCCACCAAAAAGTTGAATCCCCAACTTTAGTTAGCTACAATTTCATAACATACACAGCGGACGGGTGAGGTGGTGATGGGATGAAATTAGTACGCTCAATAAACACCACAACTATGAGTAGCCGGATGTGTATTTGTACACAACATTGGATACACCATCAAAGTGTTACAACCATTTTCTACTTGCTGTTCAAATAAACATTTCAGTTTGGATTCCAAGGCCCTGGGGAACAATACTCTACCACAGGAACTAATAACATTCACCTCCGATTCGAAAATTTAAACGCGTCGTGGTAGTAATGGTCGTGGTGGTGGTGGTGGTGGATACGGTCGAAAATGAATTTATGATTACTCGCATCCGTACCTACGCTTTCAACCTCAGGAATCGACCCGAGCGACACGCTACATTATCCCGTTTTACAGTTCACTAAATCGCAGTACTCTGTGAACACAATTTAAGCCGCCTGTGAGCACCTGTGAGCGAACGTTGAGAAAACGCGGCTCGAACCCAACAACGGACTCCTCTCGAGGAGCTTCGAATTTATTTTCGAAAACAAAACTTTTGGGTTAACTCGAAGAAGTACTCTTTATCCAAAACTTAATTAAGTGTTAAAACGCTTGCACTGCTTGTTCCTGGTGCACAGGGCAGGTATACGGGAGGGTAGTATAGGTACACCCTAACCAGGACATTGCTGTGTAGTCTCTATTGAGCGAGTTAAACTTTTGGAAAGGAAAACTTTATTAGCGCTTGAACGATTTTTGCCCAAAAATATTGCTCCAAAGCGTTTTACTTGAGAGTTAGAACTTTCCTACGTCTGTCAAGGTATATGTATGCCCATTTCCGTAGGCAGGCGGAAGAATTTCATTATGCCAACAAAACGCAAAACATTCGACTTAAAGGCAGAACACCAAAAGGATATCTAATGAAACTGTTGGCTTTCATGAGGGGCAAAAGCAAGTTGAATTTTAGATTGAAGATCCAAGGACCTTCGACAAGGTTTTATGTTCCCAAGATGATGGATTTTGGTCTCTTGTTTAAAGTTCCACTTTGGCAATTTAACATCCTTTGATGACGACCACGACTGAGACAACAA
This sequence comes from Volucella inflata, assembly GCA_928272305.1. Classification (NCBI taxonomy): domain Eukaryota; kingdom Metazoa; phylum Arthropoda; class Insecta; order Diptera; family Syrphidae; genus Volucella; species Volucella inflata. The sequence goes on along the minus strand of OV743716.1, from coordinate 38,669,885 downwards.
CTACGTACATTGACGACAACGAACGGCGAAGCCCAGGACCAAGATCACGACCAAGACGATGACAACGAGCTGATTATATGGATCAAAGGGGGGGATGACTATGCCACGACGATGGTGGTTAAGAAGTCATGGCATTCTGTGGAGGATAATTGGTTCTTGGGCGCGTTCGAAATCTGTTGCATGATTCATGCGATGGTGATTTCAGTAGAAGGATGGCGGTTTAGCACGTTTCTTGTGGTAATTGTTTGGAAATTAATGAACACGATTAGCCAAAAAGGATACTGACTGGGTACGTAGTGTAAAAATAACGATGAAAAGGACACTGCTGCTGCTGACGGTGAAAGTACCATATGGCACGCAATTGCACGAAGAAGTTCATGAGACAACGACTTTTGCCTTTTAGACACTCAAACACTTTTCCCTTGTCCTTTTTCGGCGTTTTGTTGTAGTTTGCCAGAAATTTTCATTTAAGAATATCCATCTTAAAAGACAAGGGATGTTGGCCCACCCCTTTTTGTAAGCGAACAATACCATGGATAGCATGTTGATGTGGTCAACAGATGTTCTTGGATGGAAATCACTTTAAAAGTTGATAATATTAAGGACACGCTACAAACAATTAACAGCAACTAAGTTGTGAAAGGTCCTTGAAAGTTGGCTAAAGAAGGGGGTCGTTGAATTCTGTCATCTTACCCTTCCTTTATGTCTGGAGAGTTTTTTTCTATCTTCTTTCTTTCTTTCTTTTTTCTGTCGCAATTTTCACTCTCTTTGCATATTTTATCGTCAGTTTGAGCTATTTAGAAAAGGGTCTGGAGATTGTTATTCACAGAGTATAGTGAGCCATTAGTGGTGGAGTGGGTTAGATGGATTCTGAAGGTCACAGTCAGCTCACGAATAAGCACACATCAAAAGTTATGAAGCCATTAGAATGCATTAAGGTCTTAGTAGAGCTATTTAACTTTGAAGAAACCGACAAAGAAAAACATCTTTTCCACTGAAGACACTGTGGCTCAGGTGTTTTAAAAACTTTCGCTCAACATTTATTTTCCAACAACAAAGAAACAAGGTAATTTGTGGGTTACGAAGGAAATGTGAAGATGATACAAACTAAGGTTGCAAGAAAACTTATTTCGGGAAACACAGGTCCATTACTGGTGGTAGATTCAAAACACTTTCTTCAGAGTACGCCTTACTACTTTGGACTCCTTTAATTCTGCAGCTTTATTTATACAATTTTTCATATAAACCACGTCTTTCAGAATATTACAATCATCTGCATAATCAAAAAGATTGAAGATTTCGATGAAGTCTGTCTACTGGATGAGGTGGCATACTTAATTTCATTTCCTATTAACTGCTGAAATATTGAACATTTAAACTGCATCTATACGTATTTCTCATATTTATCTACATGGGTACTCCTTTGCCTCGGGGAAGGTAGAATTTGTGGTCCTTAGGATAATTCAATTGGTTGCCTCATCTGGTTTAGTTAGATGATGATTATGAGCGCTTATTCGGGTATTCGGATGCAAAATTGACATATGCGGCAGACTTAGGCAAGAAATCTTGAACTTCCAATACTAGAGTGAACATCTTTCAAGAATCCGCATCAAGGCTAAGGAATCAAAGAACCACTTTACCAAATAATGTTTCCATAAGCTTCTCGACAAGACAAGAGGAGGAGATTTTTAGTAGGACAATTGGTAAGATTAGCCTAATGCTTGGTCCTGGATCGCTTCAGTGGTAAGCCCCAGGCGTTGTTGCGCATTTGCCATCTGAGAAATCCAGGAATTCTTTTTCCGATCTCGTTTTCTTACAGTTGGAGTGACCGTAGTTGATAGTGCCTTTTTAACCGGATTTTACGCAGATCTTCTTTAAACGTGGCAATATCAACTTATTCTATTCACCTCAAGCTGTTCGGTTACCGAATTCTTTATATGTAGACTTCCTCTTATACGCGTAGATCTAATACAATCGCGTTTAGTGACTCCACTAGACATCCTTAACATTTTCATTTCCTCTGCCGTCATTTTGTTTTTAAACGCTTCGTACATTGTCCAGCACTGTGAACCGTATATAAGAGCTGGTCTAACAACCGTGGTGTAGAGTTGTACCAAATATGCGAATGCGGATTTCTCAAGACCCACAACAAAGAAGAATAACTGTGGAAGGGTACGCCTCTGAACAATTCCTATGCCGGCAGAAACAATTACCGAAGCAATATTATTGTACACAGCATTCAGCTTCCTTCTGCAAAAACAGTCAACGTTGCCATATACTCGTATCTCGCACCCAAACAGTAAAATTGGCAGGAGAAGCGATTATTCAAATCTTCGTTAATCAAAGCAGCAACTTCGTCTAAGACATCAATATGCCCACTCAAATACAACTGAACGTCATCAGCAAACATATGGATCAAAGAGTGATGGATTATTTGAGGCAGTTCATTAATGTACAAGGAAAAATGTATTGGTCCAAGAATTGAGCCGCTCGAAATCCTAAGAAAACTTGAAAGCTTATCGTTAGCCACAACACATTGCTGCCTTTCTGTCAGATATAAATAAATAAGCTTTGCTGATTCTTTGGAGAAGTTATATTTGTTCTGGAGTTTTTGACGTAGAAGAACATGGTTCACTGTGTCACACACTTTGGAAAAATCTAAAAGAACCAGTAGAGTTAGATGCTTTTTATCCAAAGACTTCCTGATATCATCTACCACAGACAGCAATGCGGTCTTACAACTGTGTTTGGGGCGAAAACCGGACTGTACACTGCTTAAAAGATTATTTTGGAAGAGATACGTTTGTATTTGCTTCAGAATTACTTTTTCAAACACTTTACTTAAGTACGGCAGAATCGCAATAGGTCTGTAACCACCATTTGGATTTTTAGATATTGGAATTACTTTGGCCTTTTTCCATACGTTCGGATATTCAGAAGTTGTGATTATACTGTTGAATATCTGAGTCTGAGTTTACAAATCTGGGATCAACTCCGTCAATACCAGTTGCGTTTGACTTTATCGACAGTACTGCTTCGATAACATCTTCATCATTAACGCATACGAAACCAAAGGATTCGTTGGTGTTGTTGTTTTCTGATAGTTCAAATGTATTGTGTCCGGTTTCACCGAGGAAAGATGATGGGGTTTTGACGAACTCAGCATTGAGTAGCTTACAGTCAATATCATCAGACAGTTTTGGGTTCCCTTTTCCAACAACAAGTTCTTTTAAAATTTTCCAAGTGTTTTTCACCAAACACCTTTAACTTAGTCTATTGCTGTAATAGAGCGTTTTTGCAGCTCTAATGTCCAGCACCACTTTGTATCGCAAACGACAGTACTCACGATATAACATCTCAAGTTTATACCTCTTCCAATTTTTGTAGGCTGTATTACGTTGCCGCATCAGCTGTAGGATATCACAATCAAGCCGAGGTGGTCATGCTCTGCGAACAGTCTTTGTCTTGAATGGGACATTTTTGTCTAAAATATTCCTGACCTGCTCTTGTAAGAATTCCACTTTTTCGTTAACGGATTGCATGTACCGCAAATTGTTCCAGTCAGTACTATATGTGTCGTGCAGTAGTTCAAGTTGATTCAAGAAATTATAGTTTCGAAACTGGTATCTAATCTCCCCTCGTTTGTTTTCGAAATTTAGGGTTAGGTACCATGCCCTGAAAAACCGAAGACCGAGACCTGACTATAAAGAAAGATCTTATGTACATCGCTGACAAAAAAAATTATCAATAAGTGAACATGAGTCGCCCTAAAAATGAGTAGGACTTGTAGTATTTACAGGAAGTAGGTTCAGCGTTTTGAAAGCATTTACAAAACTGTAAGAGGCGTTATTGTCCATCAAATTGCAGTTAAGATCAGCGCATAGAAAAGCATGGTAGGCGGTACAAGAAAATTGCTCAAGAATTGAAATTATCGGCATGTAGTCCACATATCGGTTTGCTCTGTATCGGTTTGCTCGGGTTTCTCCCGAATACCAACAATAAAACTTGGGTTTGACTAAGAATGCTGGTAAGTATATGCAGCTAAAAAAAGCGTAGAATGTGGCGCTGTAACAAATGATGGGAGCAACTAGTAAGCTCTAGGGACTGAAGAGAAGAAAAAAGAGCACAGAAGCGCGCGGTCGAAGATATTGGGAGGTTTTACTCCAGGAATAACACACGAAAATCTACCATCGGGTAAAAGGAACGTGTAAAGACAAGTAGAACCGTACAAAAGCCTTTAAAAATGAGGAAAGATACTTTGTAGTAAAATCGCGGTGGTGCTGGGCATATGGAAAAGTTTTCTCTACAGACGGCGATGAAGATCAACATTACACTTCAGACAGAAAAGACCATTAGACGATGATAGCCAAAACTTCCATCCACCTGACCAATATGAAATATGAAAGGCAATATCTAAGCTGAAATCAAGGAAAGCAGCTTCTTCTGACGGCTGGAAATGGCTTAGCAGAAAACATACACAATTGTGGTCAGAAGAACGTATGCCTGATATATGGAACCTCAGTATCGTTTTTTTAGTCCTTATAAAAAGAAACCCTCTCAACTGCACCAATTCAAGAGGCATAAGTTTCCTCAACGTTACATACAAGATTTTATCTACCAAATTGTGTAAACATCTGAAACCTTTAGTCCACAACCTGATTAGCCCCTATCAGTGCATTTTCAGACCAGGAAAAACGACACTCATCCTAATCTTCACACTCTGGCGGATCCACAAAAAGATCCACGAGCTTCAAATCGATTCAAACCACATATTCATCGATTTTAAGGCCGCATTTGGCAGCAAGCTCAATAGAGCCATGTCTAGTACTAGCATTCCGGCAAGTTCATCTGTTTGTGGAGAATGTCGTTATGAACTTAATCGGGACCTTTGATGTCAAAAAGGGTTTTAGACAGTCCCCCGTCCCCTTTGTGTTGACCGGCATTAGGGGAGAAGATTTAATGATGAATTACACGGTCGGTAACGTAAAATTGACAGAGAAGAAACTGCTAATCAGTCACTTGACATTCACATTAATGCTCTGGTCCTCATAGTCTACGAATTTAAACCGGAGGGACTGTGCAGCAAAAGAAGACTTCATCTAAGGTGGCGCACACAGCAACAAAAGGACCTTAATCCCTAGAAACTGGGTTAACTAAAGAGACTTGTAAGCTAGAGTCGAGATCAATCCCGAGCTGTAGCGTCACCTAAGTAAGGAAGACTGCTATGTTAGAACACATTTTTGGATGTTTTAAATGCGAATCAGATCAAGCTAGTCAACTATGGTGGAGGAGATAATGGGTTTCTAAACGAACTATACTATACTTTACTATGATAAGGGAAGTATGTATCAGTCACTAGAAATAGCTAGGACATTTAGAGCGAGAAGTTATCGTAAATATCCATTGTGCCACAAGGACAGTTTAGGATGCCAGGAAACTGCAAAACTAATCCTTTTATGCACTAATGTTTCTCTGATATATAACTGCTTTCTTATGGCGCGTACGTCTTCTGTAGTTTCGGCCTGTCCCATATAAAGCCGATATACAATTTCAGGACTAGTTCCTGGTTTATTTAAGTGATATCGCAACTGGGAAGGAATAAATTTGATTTGTTGCTGAATACGAGATGCCGTAGGCGGTATCTGGGCCATTGATTGGATCAACTAAACTTTTTTAATCCTATTCCTCGGCCTTCCATATCCTGGAACACAGTTGTGAACTGTTGCTTAACTTTACCTTTGTTTGAGCTAAAAGCTTCGTTACTCTTTGACTGTTCGTGAGCAAATTTTTTCTATTCAAAGAATTATCCTGGCACATTCTTGGATGACCTGTAGCGGATCTTGAAAATCATCGGGAGTTGTTTAATAAGCCTTGGAACGTTTATATTTGGGGCGTAGATACTCGAACCTTCCTTGGTGATAGCCACATACTTAGTGACTGACAATACTGCGAATTTGAATTTGTGTGTGAAGTACTGTTGGGTAATGAGAGCTCCAATGGCAGACCAAGCTGCCTTATATCCGCGATCACCGGTCTTCCTTTTCTTCTCGAACCTGGTGGCTTGGATTTGAAGACTCTCTTAGCTGGAGCGTCTATTCGCTCGATGTGTCCGAGCAAATGCAGGCGATGGATTTTCACCTTCCGTAATATGTCCACATCTTTGTACAGCTCATAGAATTCGCTGTTGTGTTTTTTTTCCATACGCTCCCCTCACAGACAGGACCAAATATTCGACGAAGGATTTTGCTTTCAAGAGAGCCTAGAATTTGTTCCACTGTCTTACTTACCGTCCAACTTTCGGCTCCAAAACGGAGGACCGACAAGATTAATGCTTTGTAGAGCATGATTTAGACTCTTTGCGTTAGAAGTTTTTATCCAAGTTGTTTCAACAGACCGGTGGTGGCGATGGCGCGATGGTTAGCTCATTGGACTATCACGCAGAGGGTCCGTGGTTCGATCCCTGGCTTTGCCAACAATTTTTCGAATCGTCATCACCCTTTCGGCGGTCAATGGCAAACTCCTGAAAGTGAAATTGCCTATGAAAAAGCTTCAAAGAACGGCATTTGGATGCGATGATAAACCGTAGGCCCCGCTCGGATGTGACATATATGACGATATGAGCAACACAAATGAGTGCTTCTTGGCACTGGGCCTACATGGCCCATATCGGGCTGCCGGCTCCACAGTGTTTTTTTTTTTTTTTTCGACAGACCGAAGTAGCAGCGATTGCCTTACTCTTGACTACCTCAAAGATGTAGCTGTCGATAGTTACATTTTATCTTAGGTGATGTGCAACCGAACGATTTTTACTCGACAGCATATATAGTATTTCGTTTCTTCCTCATTCACCTCTTTTTCCATTCTCAATTGTCGTAATAGCTTCAATTATGCCACTCTGGAAACGTGGGATTATATCAATATTATCCTCGTGTCTCAGAAGCTGGACGGACTTGGAGAAAATAATATCTTCCGTGTTGACTTTTGCCCGTCGTACTACCTGCTAAAGAGCTTAATTGAAGAAATCAGACTACATCGTGTCTCCTTGCTGAAACGAGGCGCGGATTTGGAATAATTTGGCGCTTCTTCTTCTACACTGCAAGGCGCATCACGAGTTTTGCAGTGCTGTGCGCCCATCGCATTCATATGCGACTTTAAAATCAATGAATAGGTGGTGTATGTCGACCTGTAATTCGTTGGTCTTTTCCAGGATCAATCCTTATATAAAATATTGGTCTAATACAGATTTACCGGCCCGGAGGCCGCACTGGTTTGGTTCAATTTGTGCGGTTCAGTGCTGCTTCAGACGTTCATACAGTACACTGGATAGGATCTTACAGGCGACGTTAAGTAGGGATATGGATAGGGATAGATAGAGCTGATATTCCAGTTGTTTGGCATCCTTTCGCTCTACCATGCTTTGCAAATGATCAGGTGCATGCTCATTGCCAAAACATTGCATGCGGCTTAAAGTGCTTTGTTGTTTTTCAGCTTTTGACTGGAGATGTGTTCTCCTCTTGCCCTCTCAGTCTCTCTTGGTCGGGTCCATTAAGCAACGGCGCTCTCTGTAGTCTTGGGCTATTTCCGGTGTACGTAGACGTCATATGTTGGACCTCCTCTTTAGATGTTGTTGCAGCTTTCTTTCATTTTACAGTCGAGCTCTAATTCGGGCTGCTATCAGGATATGGGAAGACTTAACGTTTGCCCCTCTGAATGTTTTAATATCCCAGATATTTGACGAGTGGCGTTCGTCAATAAGCACGTGCTCGATTTAGTTGGCGGTTCGACCATTCGGAGTCAGCGAAGTTGTTTTGTGGTTTCTTTTGTGAGGGAACCTCTTACTACATATCACTGCACTACTACCTTCCCCAAAGTTTTCTGTTATATTGTCCTGAAGGCTGTATTTTCCGTCCGCTTCGCCAAAGAAGTTCTCCTTACCAATTTTGGCACTGAAGTCCCCACATACAATTTTAACATCATTATCGGACAGGCTCCGCCCAGAAGGTGAACAAATTTCTCCTTGATGGGTTCTTTAACCTCGTCGGTAGGAGCGTTCGCGCATATGAAACTGATGTTATAGAACCTTGCATTGACGCAGATTACAGCCAGGCGACATTCGATTAAAGCCCCTTTCTTACGTGTAATCTCCATCGCAATATGTTAAAACTTTTGTGGCAGCTGTAATACATATAGCAATCTGTTGTTTATACCCTTCCCGATCCTATCTAGCGTACTTTGTGGATTGCAGTAATATCCACCCTATACTCCTTGAGGATATTTTCCAATTGTTGAGTTGCTCCTGGGATGTAAAGTGTTCTTACGTTCCAAAAGCATACTCTCAAATCGTAGACCAGTAGCCTGGTACATTCCAAATGTGGGGTCATCTATAAAATGTACCTGAATCAGTTCTTGACTGGAAATAAATCTCAGGCGCCTTCTTGCTTCGTTCAAAATCAAATGCTTTTCTTCAGCGTTCTTCACAACCTGTTTTTGGCATATTTCCTTTCAGTTTTCATGTTCTATGCGATCGACTTTTTTAGTCAACTTGATGACCTATCCCTTCCTCACTTACTATTCTTTCCCAAACGCCGGAGATTTTCTGCTGATGTATTTCCACAGCTAAGCCAATCAAAAGTTATATATCGATTTATGTACTTCAGTAAAAAGAAGGCTCTTTGGAGAAATGATCATCGCAATTGCTTTCACCGTATCCCAAAATCTAATCGGTTAACAGCTCCATTTGATGAGGAATTTATTCAAATCTCTGTTATATTTCACATTAACTACCTTTCTTGGAACATGTATCTGAAATCAGTTGTTTTAAAACTGTTATTGTGAATCGACAAATCAAATTTATTACCTGACACCCATCAAGGGATCCATTTAGGGCCATTACTGTTGCCACAATTGAGCGAAACTTTGTTCCCTAAATCAAACGTTTACCATTTATATACAAATATTCCTCTTCGTCATCCTTACCTTCAGGCATGGTAATAATTATTACAGATGTACACTTCCCCGCCCCCCACACACCACAGCCCGCAGTGATGTATGTGTCCTGAATCCTTTTGAATGCAATAAATTTCATTTCTCTATATCACAAAACTCTTGCAAACTGCAAACAAATTATTACTTCCGCTTGCCATTGTTGTGGATACATTATGTATGTAGTCGTATACTCGTATGTCTCCGTTTAGATATATGTTGTTATACAAAATTGGATGGAAAATGAAAATATTCACCATCTGAGATTTATTTCACCATTTCTGGGGAGCATACTCTGCAGCATGTACAAACAATTCACACGACCTCCCCACATAGGGGGTGCTGGTGGAGTCGAACCAAAAATTAAGGATATTCTTCCAACATAAATAGAGGCATGAAGACAGGGTATATGTATAGGTATAATATGAAGGCCAAACCAATGAATTGAGTTCCTTGTGCATTCCTTAGAAAATTGCCAGTGTGATATACGAGCACGGCTAACGCCATCGGGGGATTTTGTCCTTTCCTTCGAATAGGTAGGAGACTTCTGATACGTGTGTACTCGTATATATTGAGCGCACATGTGACCGGGATACACAGCTTTTTTCCTTCTTTTTGTTGGTCCTACATGTCCTTGCAATCTCTCCCCCCCCCAAAATCAGGAGACATATGAATAAAACTCAACTCAAATGGTACTTTCCATAAATGCCTTCTAAGGAAAAAAAAAAATTACGACAACGGAAAGAAAGGCCACCAAGGACGCAACCAACACCAATGACAACTATTGTACATACATATGTACGTACCGACGGAGGAAACTCTACAATTTTTACGTCAGTCGATCGTCCCGTAGCAGGACGATTTTCACTCGATGATTTATTAAAACAGCTCCTTTGTGCAGTTCTTTTTGTTTTTGTACTTTTTTTTGTGTGAACTTTTTGCAACTGTGCAATATTGTAGGGCCGACAGGAACACAAATTGTACCGGACGCCAGGAAGAATTGAAATCAGAATTGGAATCGGAATCGGCAGAAAGTAAAAAAAGCGGGTTAACACTGTTACCGATGTTGATTACAAGTTTTTCGTTTCCGAACGATGGCAGTTGGTCTTATTATTTTCTCAAAGGCCAAGGACACTGTCGGAGGTGGCTGACTTATCGGACATGTGGCCTGTAGATGATGATGCGTGGTAAAAAAAAAACTCCCACCAGCTGGGTTCTGGTTTTATTAATATTTTTTTGTTACCACTTTCAAGAATCGATTTGGAAAACTCTTTACGAAATAAAGTTCAAGCCGAAGTCCCGAGCTCGAGTGGCACGTGTGGGATCCAATGGGTTTGAAATTTATTAAAATGTATTTTTTCGAAGAAATTCATACGTATTAGTGGATAGACATGGAGTCGATGAGGTAAACGGAGAAGTTCGGTTCATAAAGGTCGTCAGGAATGATGTGGAAGGCAACATGTGGCGCTGTGCAATATGTTTAAGGAACCTATGTCTTATGCTTCCTTTGGTGTTATTTTATTTTTGTAGTTAAGCCATCATGACTTTATTTGCACCATCGTTGTTTTAGGTTTTCTTAGTGGTTTCTCTGTCCTCCGGCAGTTGGAGATATTTCGAAAATGCAAATCAAAACTGTTTACTGATTTTTACTCCAAAAAATTCTCTGCTTTTGTAGGGTAACAATGGATTGTGGTGAATTATTCTGAAACATAGTATCCGCGCATGCATGCTCTGAAATTTATGTGGTTTTTATAATGACTTGTGATTTGGCTAGGCAGCCGGGTCTTAAATGTGTCATCTCCAGTCAGCTTGATCCTTTGCTAGCCGCATCCAGTTTCGCACGCTAAGCTTCAAATTGTGTGCGCTACCTGAGTTTCGGTCTTCCTCTACAGCGCTGTCCCTATGGGGCGAATTCGAAGACTTTTCGGACCGGAGCATTGGTGTCCATGCGCTCTACATGACCCAGCCATCTCAGTCTTTGGATCTTCACTCTTCTGGCTAGGTCCATGTCGCTGTACAGTCCATACAGTTCGTCGTTGTATCTCCTCCTCCACTCACCGTCAATGCAGACGGGACCGAAGATCGCCCGAAGAATTTTTCTCTCGAAGCAACCAAGAACACCCTCATCCACTTTTGATAATGTCCATGCCTCTGCGCCATAGAGCAGGACCGGGATTATTAAAGTCTTATAAAGGGTGACTTCTGTTGTCCAAGAAAGGGGTTTGCTACTCAATTGCTTTCTTAACCCAAAGAAACAGCGGTTGGCAAGAGTTATTCTTTGCTTGATCTCAGCGCTGGTGTCGTTGTCTGTATTTATAGAGGAGCCTAGGTAGACAAAGTCCTTAACTACCTCAAAGTTATATCTGTCGAGGGTGACGTTCTGTCCGAGACGTCGGTGTTGGTTGTCCTTTTTGCTTGACAGCATATACTTGGTCTTGCCCTCATTGACCGCTAAACCCATTTTCGCCGCTTCCGTCTCAATACTCGCGAAAGCGCCACTGATATCACGCTGCTTTCTCCCAATTATGTCAATATCGTCGGCGTATGCGAGTAGTTGGACGGACTTTTGAAAGATAGTGCCTCTTGTGTTTGCTCGTGAGTTTTGCACTATTCTTTCAAGTACGATGTTGAAAAAATCGCATGACAGCGCATCGCCTTGTCTAAATCCTTTCTGGACATCAAAGGTCTCGGTGAGATCTTTACCGACCTTGATGGAGCAGCGTGCATTCTCCATCGTCATCCTGCACAGACGGACGAGTTTGGAAGGGATGCCAAAACTAGACATTGCTCTATATAGCTCGTCTCTATAGATGCTGTCATACGCGGCCTTAAAATCGATGAAAAGGTGGTGAGTATCGATCTGAAGCTCATGGGTCTTCTCCAAGATCTGCCTTAGTGTGAATATCTGGTCGATGGTGGACTTTTCTGGCCTGAAGCCACACTGATATGGACCTATTCGTTGTTGACGAACGGCTTCAGGCGTTCACACAATACGGCGGATAAGATCTTATATGCGATGTAAAGGAGACTGATGTAGTTGGCGCAGTTCAGAGGGTCTCCTTTCTTGAGAATTGGACAAACAATGCTGAGGTTCCATTCATCGGGCATACTTTCGTCCGACCATATTTTACAGATGAGTTGGTGTATGCTCCTTACCAAGTCATCGCCTGCCGCTTTGAAGAGCTCGGCAGTCATGCCATCCGCTCCAGCAGCTTTGTTGGACTTAAGCTTCGATATGGCTATCTTCACTTCATCCAGGTCGGGTGGACGGAATTGTTGGTCATCATCGTCCAGGTTGAAAGGTTGATTCTGCCTGACAGCGGTATTTGGTCCGTCATCGCCGTTATACAGTCTGCGGCGCGATCTTTCCAAATCCTCAGCATTGACTGCGATTCTACTACGATGTTCCCTTGTTCATCTCTACAGGCTTCGGTTCGGGGTTTGTTACCGCGGCATGTTATTTTTACCTTTTGGTAAAACTTCCGAACCTCATTCCTGGAGTAGCATCTCTCAATTTCCTCGATCGCGCGCTTCTCATGCTCTTTCTTCTTCCTCCTGAGAAGCCGGTGCTCGTCTCTCCTCTTCCGCTTATAGAGCTCATGAGCAGCTCTGGTCTTTCTAAGCAGCGCCGCGTTATATGCATCTTGCTTAGCTGCATGTGCTTGCCGGCATTCATCATCGAACCAGGGGTTTCGTTGTGGTGGACGAGCGAAACCCAGCACATCAGAAGCGGCATCTCTGATGGCGTTTTGGCAGTGTTTCCAATGGTCTTCGATGCTTGATGCTGGCGGCATTGGACCTCTTAAGAGATTAAGAGACACTCGATCGGAAAAGGACTTGGCGATCTCTTGCGATTGTTGCCGTCTGACGTCGAATTTCCTCACAGCATTAGCTTGTCTTCGCGTAGTTTGGGATATCCGTAACCGTACCTTGACTACAATAAGGTAATGATCCGAGTCGATCTTGGCTCCTCGGAACGTACTGACATCCATAATACTGGAGGAGTGTCTTGCGTCGATCGCAATGTGATCAATCTGGTTGACTGTTGATTGATCAGGAGTTCTCGAAGTCCCCTTGTGTATATGGAGATGTGGGAACCGCGTGCTAGCTACGACAATGTTTCGCCCCGCCGCAAAGTCGATTAGCCTGAATCCGTTATCGGAGGTGGTGTCGTGCAGGTTATATTTTCCGATTGTTCCACCAAAGATAGCATCTCTTCCTAGCTTTGCATTAATATCACCGAGGAGGACAATTTTAATGTCATATCCAGGGCATTGCTCGTAGGTCTTGTTGAGGAGCTCGTAGAAGGCATCCTTGGTGTCGTCATCTTTCTCCTCTGGGGGGGCATGCGCGCATATAAGGCTTATGTTGGCGAATTTAGCCTTGATGCGGATTGCTACGATGCGCTCGCTCACATGCCGGAAGCTGAGGACTTCTCGTCTTAGTCTGCCTCCGACAACAAATCCGCATCCAAATAAGCGCTGCTTTTGCCGTCGATAGCAATTGCCGTAGTAGATGTCGCAGTTTTTCATCTTCTTTTTGTCCGGCCCATCCCATCGCATTTCTTGGATGGCGGTTATGTCTGCTTTGTAGCAGTCTAGGGCCTCCGCTAGTTGCTCGTCTGCACATGGTCTATTAAGGGATCTAACATTCCACGTGCATATCCGAAGCTCATTGTCCTTAAATCGTTTGCGTGGGTTGTCAACAGTAAATCCGTCCATATCCGAGGCTTGTTGATGCTTCGTAACTTCCTTTTTTTTAAATGGCCGGGCAGTTACCCCGGCGGCACAACCCCCAACCTGGAGGACCAGTTCCATTTTTAATGCCCCTAGGACGAGGGGTCGGTTACACCGAAGTCAGTAACCCGTTCCGGGATGTGAGCGCTGCCGTTGGCCCATATAGGGCTCGTCCGCCACCATCTCTTTTCCAAGACCCTGACTAAGTCCTGGAAATCCTTTTCGGCCTGAGCTCCAAATATGTCGGAGTAGCCCGGATAAGGTCCTGTTTTGTTTTTCCGACACTAATGTACTAGGTGGCGCAAATGTCATCCCGCTATCGGGATTTTTTCAGATGGAGGCAAATGTCAATTCCACTTTGATACTTGTGAAGTAAACAAATACAAAATGCACGTCAACAAGACATGATTCGCTATTCTCCTAAATTCCTCGGTGTTGTTGGCGCAGCTTGTAATTCGGCGCATATTTATCGGTTATTCAACATCAACTCGGCAAACACTACGACGTATAGCCGTTCGCCTAGAAGAGTATAGGACAACACGACATGCCGCCAGGTCTGGCCGGCCTCAGAGCAGCAGAAAGTTGTCAGTTTTCGAACCTTGGTATATAGAATAGCAACTGTTATACCGTTAAGCTCAAATGGATGGTTTCGGAAGTGAAACTGATCTATAGGCATATACAAAGGGAGGCCATATTTGGATGTTGTTGCCTTTCTACGAGTTCAGGCGTAAAAAGATGATGTCACAAGCGTACTACTCACTTCCGGATGTCTTTAATTCTGCCAACTTTACAGTTGAAATCTATCTATATTTCATAAGAATAATAAACCCACTTTTACGAACTCTATAAGAGAGGGATACTTAGATCTCACCCTCTGTTCTCCTTTTATACAAAACATTGTGGCACGCTGTGCCAGCGTGTATCATACCATATGCATAAGGATAAGATGCAATACCGAACTCACGCCAGTACGACGTGAAAACAGACTTATGAACTGGAGAACAAATCGCGAATACTTAGCGGTCAAAGTTTACCTGTTGCCGTCACCACCACTTACAACAGTGGACGCTCACAGGGCACAATACCAGCTCAATGACATCTTCTTCTCTTCCTTTAGAAATAGCTATGTAATAAGCTCCGCTATAAATTCGGAAATCAAACGAAGAATAACTCTTGGCAATCGCAAGTAAAAAATTCCCTCTTTAGGACCTTAATAGGAGGAGATACAACAACGAACTGTACGGATTCCACAGCGATATCGACTTTGCCATAAGGGTGAAGATCAAACGACTGATTCGCACTGTACGTAAAGTAGCCCGAGGGACATCGTAGTAGGGAAAGATGCGCGCCTGGAAACGTTAAGCTAAGGATCGGGCAAACTAAACTATTTAAAAACGAGACTTCTGTCCAAGCAAATTGGAAGTTTCCTTATCAAATGTAATCACATACAAAGGAAATATGTAATATGAGGTGGGTCTTCTGCCGGTTGCTGTGAGTGGACCTTCGCGGAGCTGCAATTGTGCGCCGTTCAATTTCAGAGACAATTCAAGTACTTATGACACCTTGCCAAGCCAGTAAAAGTATCCATTTCATTGATCTTTTGTTCCTGACTTATCGGAGAAATAACCATTGTCACACCTATTGAACAATATTTTTCCTTTAACCAATTTCAAAGAGAAGCCAAAGTCCTTCCATCTATACTGACAGGACTCTGCCCATCAGCTTACGATGACATATGTTCGATTCAAAAGCCGTTGTTATCCCGCATTTGTTTGCTTAAAAATCTACAGCATCAACGCATTTCGATGTATTGTACTCCAATTTGGTTTTAAATTGGAAATTGGGTTAATCTGTGACAATCATCACCACTATCGTCAAGGTGATGAAGACTCATATTTGCATTTGTACAGACCGACAGTCAGCTACCGCTCATCAATGAGAGATCAAACAAACGTCAATTAAAGTTAATTACAAAAAACAAAAACAAAAAAAGGTAACATGGTTGCGTTTGTTTGTGCCTTTGGGATTTTATTTTTATCCAACGAAAACGTTGGTAGGTAATTTCATATTAATTGGCCACATGCCAATGGGAGATCATTATCCACTTTGTCCCCTTCGGTAGCACTCGGAATAAACATCACTGACTTTCGTAAAAGCTCACTTATGTTACTTGAAATAATCGACTTGAGGGGTCTTCCCACACCAATTGACACTGGTACGAGGAGAGATTGCCTTTTTAGCAGGCAAATCTTCATATCTATCCCAAACCGCACAAACAAGCCCCTGGGTGAAACTTTGAAAAAGTCGAAAGAAAAAAAAACTAAAAACAAAAACGAGCAACTTTTTCCCAAAGGCATACTATCCACAGCTACCCCTCGCGTCGTATTCATTTTCTAACAACAAACTACGACTGAGTAAAACAATAAAAATTGTTGTCTGCCAATTAAGTTCCTGATGGACTCTGTTAACCTACTTAAGGAATCTGCCCCTTGTACACAAGTTGTCCCGCAAGGCGCAATGGTTGAGAAGGAAACTTTTCTCCAACTTCAATGAACTTGACATCTGACTCAAAGGCACTAAAGACCAGCCACCCTGTAGGTATAAATATGACATTAACTTCTTGGACTGAATAACGGTTCAACTATTTGTAAAGGACTCGGCTTTAACTGAACTGCACTACTTTAGTGTGGATGAAAGAATTTAATGTATTCGAGGGGTGTTGTGATTGCTTTAGATTTCCGTTCCTATTCCTTTTTTGTACTTTTTTGTCCCGACGAAGCGTTACAAGAGAATAGGATATCAGTGGAGTGGAATTCTAGTGTGCGTAACACAAGCAATTCACAAAGGATTCTCGCTCTATGCACACACACTCCATTTAGTTTTCCGGATCCTTCACCCCTAACCGCCGGATAAACTACTGTTCAATCAAAACAAACAACATTAACGCACTCTACGCGAGTATGTTGCCCCAACTTGTCTAGGCTGGGACCATTCGAGTTGGTTTAGTTGATGTATCCTCAAATACACGCTCAACTGGACATCGCCATCAATTGTGGAAATGGAGATAATTTTGCCGAAAACCCATTCCCGATATGGAGGTTGTAGTTGTTGTAGCCCTTGTTTCGGTCGTCGGCATGTTTATTGACATCAGAATCGGAACCAAATTATTTTGGAATTTATGCTTGGCAAGGACATGCGCTGTGGTGGACGGTATGTACCTATACCAGACACCTTCACAAAGGCACACACAGTCCACATTAAAATGCGATGTATCTGGTCGGTTCTCCAAGGAAGAATTTTGCGATGTTTTTTCTGGTCCTACCATATGGACGATGTGAGAGGTATCTCTGTAAGAATTTGTGTACTTTGGACGTGTTGCAGTTAAAGATGTCCAGTTTGCGTAGTGGAAAATGTTGAATTTCTTGTATCTTGACTAGATTAAATCTTCATGAAACCTGCTATTCTAATTAGGTTGTGCGTTATCGGGTGTATTTCCAATGTTCTTGGTGTGAAAAATAAGAACGAACTGCAGTTAACTTAAAATGACTGGTTCTACATTGGGAGTACCAACAATTTGTCTGTAAGTAAGCATTTGATTGGAATTCGTAACATTAAGATGCGACGTGCAATGTCAGAAATACTGATGGCATCCTAAACGATGTCAGTCTGATCTGGGCTTATTGCTTGCATGCAATAGTTTTCGCACGCATTCTTGATTAAAGGAGGCCTTAATTCGATATTAAGGTGCCCATGCTGGTTTTCTCTGTAGGACATCATGCAAGAAATTCTGATTAAGAGTAGACTTCCGCTGTTTATGCTAAGTTTTCAAAAGAATGAGAATAACGGTGATATCTAAAATATTAAAAATATATTAAATATCGTAATAAAAACCGAGACATTATCTAAGAAGTTCTTAGGTTTCAGTCCTACGCAGGCTTACTGTCGAAACGAACCGCGATGCGTGAAATTCGTCGGTCAACAGGCTCCAGCGACTTGCATAAGCTGCAAAGAGAAGCACCCAGCGAACTATAGAAGCTGCGAAGTACCTGAAAAGCAAAGCAGCAAAGAGCTCCAAAAAAGGCACGGTGCTATCCAAAGACCCTATCCAAAGTTTCTACGAGAAACGCAGCTACAGAAAGAGAACTTGTCAATGAAAAGACGACCACCGTCGCTTTTGCCTTCCATTGTTTTGCGATAAAGCAGTCGCATTATTGATAGTATTCCTAATACCTGCGGTTCAAACGATCTTAGCAACGCAGCAGGATACACTGTTAGAAAAACTGGCCACGCTCGCCGACCATATAATGGAAATCTCATCTTTCTACTACATAGCGGCTGTTGGCACTACCAACTACGCAGCTGTTGTTACACCCTTTGAGCCCCGGCTGTCAAGACTCGAAGCCATGATTAAATAGTTGGTAAGTTCATTTAAAAACTCAACGCATGAACGTCCACGTGTGCACAGCCGTCCACAGCCCCGTCCACAGCCCCGTTCACTTACCCGTCCACGATCCCGTTCAGTATCCCGTCGCAACCGGCTTGGACTAAAGGCGTTTGCTGGTATCACGCCACATGGGGAGAGCTCGCCAAGAATTGCCGCAGCCCATGCACCTTTGCGGGACACGGAACAGAGAGCCGCAAATGGCGGCACACGACTTCGCACTTAAATCACGCCGCTCTTTATATCGGATACCGCTACCAATGTCGGCTTTCTCGTGGACACTGGCGCTGATCTCTGCGTGTACCCAGAAAAGCTAAAAAACAGGTCGTCAAGCAGAAACCGGCTATTGTCTTTTTGCAGCAAATGGATCGCAAATCAAGACTTTTGGCGGCATTCTGCTCACTTTGAACTTTGGCCTGCGACAAGTTTTTACTTCGTGCTTCGTATTGGCGGACAGCGAAAGACCTATCATGGGAGCTGAATTCCTTGTAGAACAATCCCCTCCTTGATTCATCGACAGGATTTTCAGTGGCCTGCGTCACATATTCTATTGCAGATGTTTCATATTTCAAAGTACTACACTACTACATAGTCATGGTTGCACATACTCGTATTAGCCGACTTCCCCAACATCACCAAGTCCAATGGGGCTTGCAAACCAGTAAAGCATGCAGCTCAGCACCACATCACCACTTCACCTGAGTGTAGTAGGACCAGACCAACTTGCCACTGCCAAGCAGGAATTCGAAAATATGGTAAAACTTGGTATTGCCCGTCGCTTAACCAGCCCTTGGGTGTCACCACTTCACTTAGCGCCGAAAAGTGAAGACTGGCGATCTTGTGGAAACTATCGGAAGCTCAACGTCCGGACCGTGCCAGACCGATATCCAGTTCGCCATTTGGTCTGTTCGGGGTCCCGTTCAAGACTTTTGGAATTCGCAACGCAGCACAGACCTTTCAAGGGTTCATTGATGAAGTCACAAGGGAACTAGACTTTGTGTTTCCGTATATAGACGATATTTTGATAGCATCGAGAGACGATGACGAACACTAAAATCACCTCCGCATCAAACAGTTGCGTGAGTTCATTAATTAATTTTTATCATAAATTTAAAAAAAACGCAGAAACGTGCCAACCTCCTTTCCATGGGTGCCTCCTCAACATAAAAAATTCAAACCGAGTCAACTGGATAGCAGAACGAGAAGCAGCTTTTACAGCGTGTAAAGAGCAGCTTCGTAGTGCCAAGCTTCCCATGTACCCGGATACTACCTTGACATGGGCTATTTTTACTGACGCGTTTCTTACCTCTACAGGTGCGGTTCTACAACAACGAAGAGATACAGTTTGGGAGCCCGTCCCGTTCCTTAGCTAGAAACTGCAACCAGCCCTGAGGAAACGAAGCCCCTACGACTTGTATGTAGTTCACGCGGCAGTGCGAAAGTTCAGGCATTTGCTGGAAGGACGCAAAGTTTATATCTACATTGACTACAAACTGCTTCTTCACGCCTTCTCCTAGAACCAAAACAAGTCGACGCAGTGGCAATTTCGGCGTCTGGACTTCCTCGACCGACATTCGACATTGTTTCCGTCAGCAAATTTTTTCGTCTCTTCACAGTGTAAGTCACCCTGTCGCACAGCGATATGTCAGCGATATGTCTGGCCTGGTTTGAAGAAGGATTGCCGACGCTGGTCTCGTTGTATCCCCAATCAACAACTTCCCAGCTGGATGCACCCGCAGATTCGGGCACATATACGTCGACATTATTGGACCATACGTACCATCGAGAGGATATCGTAACGGCCTAACGATCATAGACCGCGTTTCCCCAAAGCTTTTCCGTTAGAGGACACAGAGCCAAATGTGTGGCTCGGAAAAAATTCGCCGGTTGGATATGCCGTTATGGTGTGCCACTGCGAATAACCAATGACCAAGGAGTGCAATTCGAGAGCCAAGCTGTTCAATGCTTTCGGTCAGCATTCATACAACGACATTCCACCTGCAATCAAATGGAATGGTCGAGCGCCTACATCGACATTAAAGCTGCCATTCGGTGCCATGAAAGCTCGATTTAGGTTGACACATTGTCAATAGTATCGTTGGGCATTTGCACATCATGGAAGGATGACCTGAGTACTACAATACATCATCTGACATCGTCTATGGAGAGCCGCTTCGATTACCTGGTGAGTTTCTCGTGCCATCTCCTTCTAATCATTCATCACCCAAAGAGATCGCCGAACGTCCAAGAATGAAGTTTGCGAATCTTGCACCCGTTCCTGGTACACGTCATGGTCAACGGAAAGTGTTCATCTTTGAAGAGCTTGCCACCTGCTCACACGACCTAGTTCTCCTTGATACATCGCATAGTGCTTTCACTCCACCGTACGAAGGTCCATATCGAGTTGTTTCATGACATGAAAAGTATTTCGTCATGGAAATTTGTGGGCGATCAGCAACTGTGCCCGTCGATAGGTTGAAGCCTGTGTTCACCTTGAGCAATACCGACGGCAACACAGCAGACAACAATATCAACACCAGCAATAACACCATCCCAGAGCAACCAACCGTCACGACCACCGCAGAAACATAACAACGAGGCCAATCCGGGTACTCTAATAATGATTTGCCATATAACATATGTACATCTACTCCATTAGATTAAATCTAATCTTCGCAACTAACAACATATTATTAATTGCACATTTTTGCCGAAGGGGAGCACTGTAGCGCCACTTGCTGCCACTTGTAAACCCCACTGTAACATAACTTGTATCACAAAATTGAGCCGCTATGGCGTGGTGCTGTGGTATATTATGTGTCTATGTACAATGCACAACATACATCTGCACAGCGACATCGACTTCATTAGTGTTCCGATACGCACAATCTTCGAATCTAACCCGGAAGAAGAAGACTTCACTTTAGGTGGTGCGCACATATGGAACTGGGCCTTAACCGACTTAAAGTGCGCAAATGGAGGCATGTTACCTGGGGTCCAGGCTAACCCCGAACTATAGCTCCACCTTAGTAAGTAAGAAAGTGTGTCCTTCCTCGTGGTTCGACTGCGATTCATCGAACTGCGTTCGTTGGTTTACCTATGGGAATGCAACCGAGAGGTAGAAATAATTGCGCATTTAAAATGACTTATGCGTAAAAGCGTGATCCAATACTCTCTGGTTAGATTTGTATTGTAAGGAGTATGCATATGTAGGGTCTGGTGGTTGCCTCAAAATGTTTGACTATTTCCCACAAGTCCTTTGGATTATCCGAGCCAAGTCACTGTAAGAAGTAGCAGTTTTTTAGCTGCAGTGGCAGCACTTCGTTCCCAAGTTCTCAAACCAAGAAGATGACTTTGAAATATCTAATGATTCGTCGACCTGGTATTGCATGCCAACATATTTCTATTCCAAGGTGGTGAAGGATTAAAAATATCGGTTGTAACGAAATAGAGAACTCGAATTTCGGTGCGGACGTTATGTTCTTATTGAAGAAATACTGCCTCTCTGAGGTTTTTCCGTACCAAGTCAATCGTTAGATGAGTAGATTTTTGAATTCCTTGCGGCGTCTAACTTCGAAGCGCTGTTATTGGCAGTGTTTTTAGGGTGAACGTTGCCGTGCGCAAGTATTGTTAAATAGCAGCTTTATAATGGTCGTAAGGCCATGCTGAAAAGAGCCTTCCACCAAAGTCCTAGCTAGTCGGGTTGCAGTCTGAATGTGAATGCTCTTGGGTTTCGAGCAAACCATTTAAAGCCTCAAGTTGAACTATGGAAGATAGAAACCCATCGACATTCACCTAAGATGTTTTTCCTGCGATAGGTGAGCTAAATACAGATACTCTTTAAAATAGCCATGTCCCGTGAAGGGCCGAGTCACATAGGAGTCCCTTCTGCAACGATTTTCTTTAACCCATTCATCCATCACTGTTATAAGAAGATATGTCCATATTCTCTTTAAGGATTTGCTCCAATGTTGTTGGTTACGTTTTGTCTTTACTTTACGCTAGCTTCTGTATCTCAAGATAAGGGCTTGCCACCCATCACAAATACGTTTACTATCATATCAGACCTAAGCTTGAGCTTGAAAGAGAATATATTTTGCTGTGCTTTTAAAGATTGCGGAACAGTTTATTACAAAACTTGAGTTCTATGAGTCTTGGTTTTTCTCAAGTGGAAGCTCTATGCTCCCAAGTGGAGTGATAAAAGGAAAAAAACAAACAAAAAAAGCAAAAGCAGGACACGGTTTTGCTTAAGAGAGCTTAATGCATTTCCATATGTTTCAATATTTATAAACTCTATCAAGAGTCAAATGAGCCAAATACGCTCATCGGCCTAGTTACCTCGAGAGTATTCCCCAAAGACTTTTACTGACTGCAAATCGAATACATTACGTTTCACATATCCCAGCTTTCCCATCAAATCTGCTTCATTTTCAATGAAAATTTAGATCAAACAATTTACCAAGTCCAACGAAGAAACGCAACCCATCCCATAAGGGTCCATAGAAACGAACAAACAAATAGAAATCTGAACCAATAAATGCCCTCCCCGAATATATCAAATCGCAAAGCTTAAGATACTCTACTCGTATACTCGTATCTACTACATCGCTAAATGTCGCCACAAAATATAGTCTCAGAATCCAGCTCCTTAGCTGCAACTTATTTACAATTGACTCACTAACAAACTAAGGTTTTCCTCCCATACCTTCCACAATTTTCGACATATCTATCTGAAGGAAGTCAATACGCCATCCCCTTGCGGGTATACTGTGCTGTTTATCCAAACACAAGTTCGCAATGACAAACTTTACAAACGATTTCTACGGATTATAAGTCATAGAGCGCACATTGGGGACATTTAGTTTGTCTGCACTCCATGATTGCCCTTTCCCATCCCCCCAATCAATTGCAGTCCATTACACATTCTGCAATTCTATTCCCTTGTGGCATTTACTATTGCCAAAAGAGGGCGGTGGATGATGGTTCGCAGCGATGACGGAAAAACATCTCCAACTCAGAACTTTACCGAGGGACTGAAGTATTCCCAAATGGCTGTCCATTTAAACCAAAACTTTTACCGCGATTGCGAACAGGGATGCCAAGGGTACTCAGATAGAAATATGTAATCGTTAATTTTCACTTAAGAAACGTAAAGTTCTGCTGCTTTTATTCTGTTTTAGCGCTACAGCGCGGGGTGGACCTGGGCCTTAGTCAACAAGCATCTCCAACCAGCTTAATCCCTTGCTAGCTGCCTCCAGTTTCGCACACTAATTGCCTGAGGTCCCCTTCCACTTGTGGGCACCACCTGAGTCGCAATTTTCTTCTACTGCGCTGTCCATTGATGCCAGATTCGAAGGCTTTTCGGACCGGAACGTTGGTGTCCACCCGCTATATATGACCCAGCCAACTCAGTCGTTGGACCTTCACTTTTTTGGATATGTCGATGTCGCTGTGCAATACGGACCAATCAGGTCGTCGATTAAAGGCTTCTTGTAAGCGATGTTAAGAAGACTGATGACTCTTTAGTTGGCGCAGTTCATAGGGTCTCCTTTCTTGAGGACCGAACAAACAATATTGTACCGGCCATACTTTCGTCCTACCATATTGTACAGATGAGTTGGTGAATGCTCCTTTACAAGTCATCGCCTGCCCCTTTAAGGAGGTCAGCAATCAGGCTCGTCCGCTCCAGCATTTAAGCCTTAGCCTTAAGCTAAGATGTTACTATCTTCACTTCTAGGTCGGGTAGACAGAATTGTTGGGCTACATCGTCCAAATTGAAAGGTTCATTCTGCTGACAGCAAGATTTGGTTCCGGATCCCCGTTATACAGTCTACAGAAATGCTCTTTCTGAATTCTCAGCATTGATTGCGACTCTACTTCGATGTTCTCTTGCTCGTCTCTACAAGCTTCGGTTCGCGGTTTGTATCCGTGGCAAGCTTTTTTCTACCTTTTTGTAAAACGTCCGAATTTCATTCCTGGAGTAGCATCCCTCAATTTCCTCGACCAGCGCTTCCTCCTGAGAAGCCGGTTTTCGTCTCTCCTCTTCTGATCATTGAGCTCGTAGGCAGTCCTAGTCTTTCTTTGCAGCGCCACTTTGTCTGAGTTTTGCTTAACTGCATGTCCTTGCTGGCATTTGTCTTTAAACCAGGGGTTTCGTTTTGGTGTTCGAGTGAAACCCAGTTCATCAGAAGAGGCATCTCTGATGACTTTTTGGCATTCCTGCCACTGGTCTTTGATGCTTGATGCTGGTGACAAGGGACCTCTTAAGAGATTAAGGGAAACTCGATCGGGACAGAACTTGCGATCTCTTCCAATTCTAGCCATCTGACGTCGAAATTCCTCACAATATTAGCTTGTCATGGCGTTGTTCAGGATAATGGTCCGAGTAGATGTTGGTTCCTCGGAACGTTCGGATATCCATAATACTGGAGGAGTGTCTTGTGTCGATTTGGTTAATCTGGTTGACGGTTGATTGGTCAGGAGTTCTCCAAGTCCCCTTTTGAATATCGAGATGTGGAAACCGCGAGCTAGCTACGGCAATGTTTCGCCCCGGCGCAAAGTCGATTAGCCTGAGCCCATTATTGGAGGTGGTGTCGTGCAGGCTATATCTTCCTATAGAACTACCAAAACCTCCTCTCTTCTTAGCTTTGCGGGGCCCCGCCCAATTATCAGGGCGTCTTCGATCAATGACGTTGTCTAATAAAAATCGGGAGCTGAGGAAAACTAACCAATAACATTTCCATACTTGTCCAGTTACAAGCTGCCGGTCATAGGTCTTGTTTAGTGGCAAGACCACTGGTATTCTATACCAGGTCTTAAAATACGGTACCGTGGGAGTCGGTTGCCCACCCAATTTTGGTCCCGGCCTTCTTGTGGGAGCGTCGCGGTACCTTTGGTTTAAACCAGAAACGCAAGGAGGGTGCACCTGCTGGTCTCACCTGATGCAGAGTTGCAATAAGTACTGGATGCTGGGACCCTATGTTCAGTAAGATGTTTTAAATGGGCCAAGTCTCATACAATTGATGGAACTCAAAGCAGTTACGACTTGGTATCAGAGGAATCGATGAAATGCGATGGCAAGGCGTATCCTTGCTCCCATTGATGTACGGGAATCCCGTGAAATTTAGTCTACACGACAGGAGTTCACGAAATTCATGAGACGCTCTTATTAGCTTTGCATTAAAATCACCCGGAACAATTTTAATGTCATAGCCAGGGCATTGCTTGTAGGTCTTGCCCAAGAGCTCATAGAAGTTATCTTTGGTGTCCTCTGTAGGAGCGTGCGCGTATATAAGGTTAATGTTGGGACAATTATTCTTGATGCGGATTGCTATGAGGCACTCGTTCACATGCCTGAAACTCAAGACTTCTTGCCTAAGTCTGCCTACAACAACAAATCCGCATCCAAATGGGAAAGGCCGTTGCAGATGCCGGAGTATTTCATTCTAATTTTGTCCGAGGCTTGTTTGTGCTTCGGAACTTTCGTCCCCCAACCCCCAACTTGGATGTCCAGCTCCATTTTTGATATCTTTACCCCGAGGGGTCGGTTAGACCGAAGCCAGTAGCCCATCCGGGGATGTGAGCTCTGCCGTTGTTCCTTAAAAGCTAATCCGCCACCATCTCTTTTCGAAGACTTGGACTTATTTGGTGTGTGTTGCCTGATTCGACAGCAAAGACGTCATGTCGTATCCGGTGTGTTTTCAACCTAGCGACCAACTGGTAAACGATGTTTATACAAAATATTAGTACGATCTTTATGAAATCATTGTTCGGTCTTCTTCAGAAAAGCAGCTTGGCAACCCCGGTTTAAATGGCTTTCCCCCATTTCCCGCCATCAAAGTGTCCTTCGTGTAGTGTTCTTCTTCGTAGTCGTCCTTGTTCTTGTCGTAGTTGCCTTCTTTTTCGTTCTTTTGTTTGATTTTATTATCAAGAAAATATTATTCAATTACGTGATGTATAGAACTCTTTACGGACTCACCCGTTGACTTCCCCTTTTGGGCACAGAATATTCTTGGAGTCGTTTTCGTATATCAAGATCAACCACCATCAATGGACAATCGTTTGGGATGAGGTAAAAGTCTTCAACAACTGCAATGGTAACTATTCGTATCTTTGCTGCAAGCAACCAAATGGAATCGAATACCAAAGTAAATACAAATAGAAGCAGAATAACTGTAAGTATACGAGGAGTACTACTCTGTGTGCATCTGTGTATCTGTAGGATGCGTTTTGGGTAAATAAAAAATAACGAGAAAAAAGAATCATTTATTTGCGAGAATCCCTTTCCATCTCGGTTGGTTGAAATTTCAATTTGACGCATGGATGGTATGCTGATGGTGATAGTGATGGTGATGGTGATGGTGATGGACACAAGGATTTTCTCTACATTTTTATTGGGGACTTTTATTTCTTAGGTACACACGAATACATACCTTTGGCGAAGGCCATACCATCCATCATCGTAATCCTTCTGGTTCTCGTCATCATCATCATTATCATGAGCATATTCAAAGTCAATATTGGTTCGCCAAGCGAGTTATTCCTCGCCGGTTTCCATCATAGTCATCGTCGTTGTCGTCGTCGTCGGCGTCGTCGTTTTCTTCTTCTTTGGCGTGTAAATACCGCCTAGAACCACCCATTAACCTCTTCCAAGTCAAAACCATTCGTAATGTGGCCCATTAGAGCGATGATATATGAGTAGAAGACGAGACCTTATCTCATTATGATAATTTCTTCTCTGTTTGATTTTGATTCGCCTCTGAAGCCTGTGCTTGGGTTATGCTCGTTGTGGCAGGACCACCAAACACCGCCGACATCCGCATCGACAACCCCACATTCGAATAGAGCCAAGCGGTAGCTACTTTTCCGACATTGATGGTGGCAGTAGCTATAGGTATGTCTATGCCAGTGCCTATTATACCTGCCTATTACCCCGACGATTCTGGAGCAAGTGTGATGTATCTGTCTTTGATTCTCCGGCACTATCATCCGTCCCGTCGCGTCACGTTCGGTCGGGGTTTTGTCTCCCCGACATGGTGGTCGCATGCCGTACACACACTCGTACGTGCATACCATGTGGCAGAACCTTATGCTTATGACATGCCGGGATAAGCGCGCTACTCCACTCTTGAATTAATTGTGAAACTTTGACACTTGGTCTTGTGTGTACTGTGTAACCCTCTGGGAGAGCGACTGGTAGGTTTTGCTCTGGGCTAAGAAGGCGCGCAAAAGTTGAAGGACGATGCCACAGTGTGGCAGACCTCCGGGGAGATTTATTGAAATTGGAAAATGTTTTCCAAGGATTTAATGTTGAATGTGCGAATTATTGAAGCTTAATTAAGCGAGAATTTGAAAACGGGAAATTTTATGAGAGCGTAATTGGAAAATTAATTTCAGCATCGCCTCGTCGATTGGTGGTACTTGGGTACTACGATTGCTACGATTGCTACGATTGAGATGAATGGATGGTTAGCCCCGCAGCCAGTGGTTATAGGCGATGGGTAATAAAGAAAATCAATAGGAATACTGGTGAATGGCGAATACGAGATGCAGAGCTCAGTGGAGCTGGTTTGAGTTGGTCTATGAGAATTAAAAGTTGAATTGGTTTGGGGCAATAGGGCATTCGAGAGCAATCTAAAAGAAAGGCAAAACGAAAAGTACTCATTGCTTCTCCCGAACATAGGATATTGTTCAAACAACAAATGGAAGGAGGTTAAAACGATCTTATGGTCATTTAACACCTTCGGGGTCGATGAAGAATTGAAGCTGGAATTCGTTATTTTTGTTTTTTTTTTTTTTGGTTCTGTTTTTGGTATTTTGGTTCTTCTTTCGCTTCCAAAATGGCGATTGGATTTTTATGGGAATGGAAACATCTGAAATGCTCCAGGGTGAGTTATTGTGTTGCGGTTCAATTTCTTCATTCTTCAAAGAACATAAAGGATTTCTCACTTGAAAATAAGTTTCTTTTTGAAAGGTTACTTTGGTTATTTTGCTTCTGATTTTTGCAATGTTTTATTTGAGTTCATTGTTCGTCGATCTTTTGTTCTTTAATATTCTTTGCCACATCAAAAATATGGCAATTGACATAGTAACTTGATTTTTGTTGTGGCTGGGATATAGCACATTTTTACACAAGAGTGGGTATTTTTGTATGTTGCCTAGATTTGGGTTTTGTTGAGCTCGCTGTTCGTCGCATTCAAATCCAGTATTAAATTTGATGTTTTAAATTTTTCACTACAGGTTTATTTACAGAAGCCCCAAAGTCGACATCGATTCGACCTTCAACGAGTTTAATGCGCTGTTTGATTCCATATAAAGATTTGTATCCCTGTGCCCTCATACGGAAATCGATTCTAGGTGGCTTTGATATTTTGGACCTTAGAACGATGTGTAGAGATTAATGCTGCGGAAAACTGCTTGACCAGCTTGCAAATGAATCATTGAGAACACCAGACGTTGTAAATCATACCACCACCATCATACCATCACTCTGCCACACAATCAGAAAAATCCTTAAGGAACTGTGTAGCAATACGAGCAAGTTAACTAGAGCGAACTTAGTACATTCTTTAGGAATTTTAACTGGTCGTCATGCTTCGTTGATAACGACGTAGATGCCACTGCTGATATTGTCCCAGACTCTATTCTCTTTGAAAATCCCTCATCGGATTAACCCAAATAACCCTGAATTATTTTTCAGAAATATTTTCAACTTTTTTTAAACTATATCTTATTTTTGGCTTCTAAGCGAAGAAAATAAATTCATATATTCGAATTCCCTTGAATAGTTACGCCGGATTCGAAGATCCTTCCAGAAGGACGTTAGGGTTATCGGCTATCAAGTTATCCATATTGGGGTTCCACATAAAATAATTTAAAAAAAATTCAAAAAATTTATTACAGTTTTTTGGTATGATAGTTAACAAAACAAGAAACATGAAGAGCGCAGTCACGCTTTACACATATTGTTGTGCACTTATTTGAACAGTTTCTGCATTTTTTGCATTTTTGTCACTGGTTCAACTAGCAAATCATTTACGTAGTGATCCATTCCATCATATCGAGGATCTATTGCACTCTTCTTAGAAGGCCTCCCTTTAGCAGTGACCACCCTCTTTTTTTGTCTGTAAAATAGACGTAGATATGCTTCTTCTAAAGCGCAGGTGATCTAGTTTACCCCCATCCTCCTTGAAGAGATGCCAAACATTTTGTTCAGCCACGTCTACCATGTGTGTTATTAGAGGAAAATACCACTTTTTACCCTGGATTGAAACTCGATAAAGAGAAATATTCTGATCTGCACGATCTACTCCTTCCATACCACTGCTGTTGCCAAAGAAAAGCTTCGGTTGTGGCACAGCTATTTTTTCCCCCCATTTCTCTAGAGTATCTTGCCACAGTGTTTATTGAGGTGGCCCTGTCAAAATTTGTGGCAACAGTCACGACGCTGTTGTCATGCCTCCGAATCATTACTACACCTAAAAAGAATAAATTGCTTATATTACAAAAAGCCCTTGAGATTTTAATATTTTTAATAATATTTATTCAAAATCTTTGATCGACATAACCGAATTCTCATCTGTGGCAATAACGTAGTGTCCACGATTTTTATTTTTTTTAATTCTTCTACAAACAAAAGAGGACAGCTTTGGGGAACAGATGTAGCCTTCATTGTTCCTGTGGCGAGAAAATTTCGATTTTTTAAATCTTTTAATAATTTCACACTTGTGATTCAATTGTCAAGAAATATTTTATATAGATTATCAGCCAATGGTAATTCAGCAGCATATGCCATAACAACATAAAGAATAGTGCCGCAGTGCGTCCTAGCTTGTCGTAAGAGGCGACTAAATGGGGCACCAATCATATACAGGCAACTATGACACCAAAAATGAGCCTGTGACACTTTAACACCTTAAAACTTTCCCACAAGTTTGTATGCAATCAGTGGGTTCCCGCGTCTGGAAATTACCGGTGGGGTAAAAAAACAGTCAATCAATTCGAAATGAGCATACAAGTGTCAAACCACTCAAACTTTAGATACACTTCATGGAAATGATCGCAATTAATAGCACTACCCCGCTGGGCACCACGATTGCAACGCACTCGGGTGATCCCAGAGCAAGCAGAAGTGCTTGTGTCAGAGCCCGACGGATTCCGGGGGCGGGCAAAATGAAGTTTCCAAAATATTTTCCTAAACTTCGGTTTGCAAGTTAGAACGTCGGATCGATGACATCAAAAAGTTTAGAACTGGAAGCGATTATGCGTCGCAGAACTCTACAAATCCTGTGCGTACAGGAAACGAAGTGGTGTAATACCGGAAATAAAGCGCGTTTTCTAGGTTTAAAAACTAAGGCATTTAAGATGTTCTACCATGGAACGGTCAGTGGACGAAACGGTGTTGGAATCGTTGTTGCAGCGGATCTTCTAAACAACATCGTTGGTATCTTGAAAATAAGCGACCGCTTGATGAGTGTTAAACTCGTCATACACAATGAAACGTGGAACATTGTTAGCGCGTACGCCCCACAAAATGGATGCGACCAATCGGAAAAAGATACATTTTGGTCAGAGTTCGGTAATTTGCTTAGAAAAATACCTATGAGATGCTCTTCGTAGGCGGAGATTTAAATGGCCACGTCGGAGAAACAAATGTTGATTATGAGGACTGGCATGGCGCTAAAGGCTTTGGAACCAGAAATTCAGCTGGCGAAGACATCCTTGTAGCATGTAGGGCTTACGGCTTAATCATCTTTAATACAATGTTTATTAAACATCAACGACATCTTATCACCTATAGCAGCGAAGGCCACGAAACTCAAATAGATTATCACCTCTGCAAAATGTCGATGGGAAACCGTGTTAAGGACTGTAAAGTAATACTTGGAGAATCGCTAGTAAGCCAACACCGTCTGCTCATTACAGAATTTTTTACAGCGGAACCACCGAAAACACGGGCATCGTTTGGAAAGCCAAAAATCCGGTGGTATAATCTATCGAAGGAACGAAGCGCAAGATTTATCGCACTGGCTAAAGAAGTACTTCACAATATAAACGGTATCGCAGACTCACTTAGCCCGCAAGAAATGTGGAACAGCATGCACGAGGAATGCATAACACTCGCAAAGTCCCATCTTGGGACTATATCGAAATACCATCACGTCGGCAAAGAAACATGGTGGTGGAATGACGAAACCAAACGAGCTGTGGCCGACAAGAAGAGTGCATTCCAAGCGTCGACAAAATGCGATCGGAGCGACGATACCGAAAAAGCTCGACTGGCTCTTGAATACGAGCGTCTTAAAAAGATCGCAAAGAAAGTCCTGGCTCGAACTCGAGCGGCAGAAGTGGAAAACCTGTACCAGGAGTTGGAACAAATATCCTCACGATCGGCGGATAGAAGACAAGCTATCCAAGAAGTTCAAACGTCGTACAATACTAAAATGCCAAATATTTTTAAGCTCGCTGCACAGAGGAGGAAAAATTCAATGGAAATAACATCGCCGAAATACATAAAAGACGCAGACGGTCGCTTACTAACAAATGAATAGTGACCGGTGGCTTGAATACCGCAAGGAGTTGCTTAACAAACAGTTTCCACGTGATATCGTGCCGACAGCTGGTCTATTCGAGGAGGAAGTTTCGGACTTTTTAATCGAAGAAATAAGTATAGCAATCGGAAAAATGAAGCGGGGGAAAGCGGCGGGACCAGACAGCATTCCATCAGAGTTTTGGTCGAAGATGGAGGGGATCGGCAGCGTTTGGCTATCGGAACTTTTAAATAAATTAAAATGTGGACAACCTATGCCGAATCAATGGAGAAGTAGTTTCTTGGTTCCATTATACAAAGGAAAAGGCGGCACTCGAGAATGCAACAACTACCGTTCAATCAAGCTTATGTCACACACAATGAAAATCGTCGAAAGAGTCTTAAACGAACGTCTTCGGCAAATAATAAAGCTCGATAATAGCCAGTGTGGATTTGTTGAAGGAAGATCGACGGTGGACGCTATCCAAAGCCTACGAATAATAATGGAAAAGCACCGAGATTCGGCTAAGGATTTACACATGGTATTTATCGACCTCGAGAAAGCATTCGATCGAGTGCTTAGGGATCTCATATGGGCCGCGCTGAGGTCTCAAAATGTACCGGAAACGTATGTTAGAATAATACAAGACATGTACGGAAACGTGAAAACTGCGGTTAAAAGCTCTGCCGGACTAACGAGAGAATTTCCAGTTAATGTCGGAGTGCATCAAGGAAGCGTACTTAGCCCTTTCCTCTTTAACGTAGTATTCGACTATCTTTTAAAAGACTTCATGCGCGAAGCAAATGTAACGCCAATTCTCTTCGCTGACGACGCAGTTATTCTTAGCGATAACGTCGAAGATTCACAGAACGCCTTAGATTCATGGAAAAATGCGCTAGAGAGAAACGGGTTTAAAATAAGTCGTTCAAAGACGGAGCATTTGACGTGCCCATTTGCGCATCCGTTGCGACCTGTTCCGGATATAATGTTAGACGGAATAGTTCTTCCGAAAAGCACTATCTTTAAGTACTTAAGATCAATCGTTAACATGGAAGCGAAATGTGACGACGACGTTAACCACAGAGTGAGTGTGGGATGGATGAAATGGCGGGAAAATTCGGGAATCTTTTGCGACCGAAAATTTCCACTTAAATTAAAGGGGAAACTCTACACCACGGTTGTTAGACCAGCTCCTATGTACGATTCTCAGTGCTGGACAATGTACGAAGCGTTTGAAAACAAAATGACGGCAGCGGAAATGAAAATGTTAAGGATGTCTAGTGGAGGCACTAAACGCGATTGCATTAGATCTACGCGTATAAGAGGAAGTCTCTTTATAAAGAATTCGGTAACCGAACAGCTTGAGGCGAATAGAATAAGCTGGTATTGCCACGTTCAAAGAAGATCTGCGGAAAATCCGGTTAAAAAGGCACTACCAACTACGGTCACTCCAACTGTAAGAAAACGAGGTCGGAAAAAGAATTCCTGGATTTCTCAGATGGCAATTCGGAACAACGCCTGGGACTAACCACTGAAGCGATATAGGACCGAGCATTATGTAGACGCGTTCTGCGTTCTGCGACATTAGCCAACCCCATAAGCGGAGCAGCAGCGATGCAGTAAAAATGGGAAACTCGTTACGCATAAGTTCGTATAACGAGGAAAGGGTTAATAAAAGGATAAGAAGATGCTATAACAATACTGTATCCAAGCGTCTCTTTTTTGTATTTATAGTTGCAAGTCCCAGCACCCTGATATGGCTCCATCCACACAATGTAGCCATCATTTGTGCCGCCAAGCCCAGAACTTGTAACCAAATCTAATGGGTTTTCCTGTATAAGATAAAATATATAAAGCATAGTGAATAACCAAATAAATATAATATTAAACAATATTTTTTGTAGGTAGAATGCATGTGTACCTACCCCTAATAAATTGCTTGCAACCATGTCTTCCAATACGAGTATAAGCGACCATCCGTTCGTCAACTGAATGTCATTCTTTATGTGGAGCAAAATTTTTGAATCTCTCATTCAACGTGTTGACTAGGATTCTCACTTTGTTTGGCAAATTTGTCTTCCTTATTTAGTTCGTTGTTATTGCACATATGTAGGTTCGACATAATAAAGTCAAAACGGTCTCCAGACAAAGCCTATGCCACCAAATCGATGTGAGTATCTGTTAAATTTTGCCAATAAAGATTTTTTTGGGGAACAACGACATATCCGCTCAGTAGTAGAGTTCCAAGTAAACTCCACATTTCAATTTCTGATGCATCGTCAAGTTTTTTGTTTTTTGCCGCATACTGGTTTGTAAAGCTCACTAGTTCTCATCACTTGTTCATCAAAGAATAGTTGGAAGTATTCGTTTTTGGCACTGTGAAGAGGAATCCAGGGAGTAAAAGGAATATTGCATTGTTCTGCATTTGTCCAGTTGAAATCAGCCGGATTGATTTTTTTCGTCAATTGACCTTTTTTACAACCTTTTTTTACTTTGTCTGCTTTTGTACAGACATTTGGACACCCTAAAGTAGCATTGTTTGGATCTGTAAAATGAAGCTATGCTCTTACTAATATACGAGTATCAACATTAGAGCACTGTCATGAGAATTACCAGTAGTATTTGAAGGTCCAGGTTGACCAAACATTCCTTACAGTTACAACTGCATCAGTATGTAGTTGCGATCGTGGGAGACGATCAAAAGTTGGGAACTCTTCGGCACCCGAGTCTTCATCCGTGACATTTCCAAAGGCATTCACAGGAAGCAACGCTAAAATCTCAATATTTTTGAGATCTGCTTTATCATCGAAGAATATCATTCAGGGTCGGGATTTTCCTGAGAACACTGGTTACCCCTAACGTCTTTCAAGAAGGTTTTGGAAATTTTTGCCGTTGCTGAGAATAACCCAAATGAATACTTCTCAAATAGCACTGAGCTAGGCATGCAACATCATAACTAGTAACCCATCAAACAAGTTTTAGACTCCTTAAAACAGTGTAATAAAAGTTGTACTTACCCCTTATAAGTACGATCTGTAGGTTTTTCCATAGCTTTGCACAAATCACACAATTTTTATTGCAAAAAAACACACGAATCAAAAATAACACAAATAACCACATGAATACGTTCTTTGATGTTTTAACCTAGATGACAAACCATTGAAAT
Source organism: Volucella inflata (assembly GCA_928272305.1). NCBI lineage: Eukaryota > Metazoa > Arthropoda > Insecta > Diptera > Syrphidae > Volucella > Volucella inflata. The sequence goes on along the minus strand of OV743716.1, from coordinate 38,635,031 downwards.
GTCAAAATGAATGATCCAGTAGCTACAAGATAGCGTTAAAGTCGCAGTAGTATCCGACCCTTCTAGAAGGACGTCAGTGTTATCTGGTTTAAGAATATCAGAACAAAAAGAAAGCAGTAGTACGATTTGAGCTGAAAAGATGCTTTTAGGACAGAGGAAAATCGAAAAAGTTCAAACGAGCCAGGAATAACTACAACGGCCATCTTAAGAATATCAAATTGCAACATGACCCTCAGCTTCAAAACTAAAATATCTCAAATGGTTGATTTTTTGTCTTAAATATTAAAAATTCTGCCTTATGCTCCATCCCAACGCTCATTTGCAATGACTTTCCAGCTGTTAGTACTTTGGCCAGCCCAGATTGTGCTTTGTCTCCTGCGTCTTATCTTTAATGAGACAAATCAACTTTTGCATCAAGTACCAAGAGTACTTAAAGCTCTAAATATTCATTAATCCGCTGGTCGAGATGATGCACAGTGTGGCAAAAAATATCAAGGACTGGCTCTAAAAAATATAATTTAAAACACGATTTATGTTTATTTTTCGCTGTTTTCGATTCAATAGTGATTCAAATCTCTAGCTCACTTCGAGGAATTGCCTCCAGTGCCCATGTGGATGCTGTCGCCAAAAAAGCATCATTTTAACTTAAAATCAGATTTTGGGAATAAGAAACAGTTGCACTGTGCCAAATCAGGTGATTGCGGTTGATGATTTAAGACACACACTTAAATTCGAGTCAACAATTGAAGAACAATAAGTGCTCGGTGTGTGGAACAAATTTTGCACAGACATTTATTTTGCCCAAGACCTCATGAAGAATGGTTTGAATAGTCTATTTGTTGATGTTTAAAGCCTTTTCCATCATCCTCAAATAGTAGAGCAATATTGAAGCTTTAAGTCGCATGTTCGGACAAATAGATTGGTTGCTAAGGTATGGCTCGTGTCCAGCATATTATTTGCAACAATTTTGCAATTGTATTATTGAATGATGGACGAGTTTTTGTTACCCGATTTGCAGCGGTTTCACGGGTTCAACAATAAAACATACTTTTAACAAGACGGATCTACCACATACTCAAAGAGAGTTTGAAATGAGAAGCACCATGATCAGTGACCTTTGTCGAAGGCTTATTCTAGCAATCTCCGAACAATTCGGGCGCTTCAAAAAAATTTCCGCCAGTTGCAACCATTTAACCATTGCTTTGCTCCAATGTGCAAATTTAAGAATTAGATTGCAAGGGTGGGGCGAGAAAATTGTCCGCTGAACGCTGTTTATAAGCAAACTTATCCTTGATGCGGAACAGTTATATTAGAGGGGGCACCATTGGAAGGTAAGATGAGCACTACGCTATAAATTTGATTATTTCGTTACTGGTCTGATCATTATTTTAACAAATTGAACAGTTTCCGCCAAAATATCGGGTTTTCCAATAGGCAGTAGACAACTTTGAAGTGAATTTGTGAACGCACTCTTTCACTAATCATTAAATTGTCACTGTCAATTTATTCAGTAAACTCAACATTTTCATCATGGTAAAGTAAACGAACGAGCTACGTCTGCAAATTATAAAAATTTTCTACCGAAATTCGGAGTCGGTGACTGCAACTTTAAGAACGTTAATTCCACTTTTCGGTCGTAATTCTCACCCCAGTAGACAGGCAATAACAAGTTTAGTGCAAAAATTTGAGTCTACATATTCGCTGTGTGATGTTGCCGTGTCAGTGAGACAACGGGTTGGTCGAAGTGTCGAAAATAACGCTGCCGTTCAGGCGTCCACGTCCACGGCGTTCTCACGTTACTGTGAATAGTCAGCGTTATTGCGGCATGATCACCGATTATTTTTAGCCCGAATTGGAAGATATGGACTTGGACGACATGTGGTTTCAACACAGCACACTTTACAATCGATTTATTAAAAAAAGGGCCCATATTTGCTTCCTACATTGCGGTTAAATTCTCCTACTGCTCTGCATATAAGCTTCGAAGTCGTTTAGACTTTGTTTAAACCAACAACGCAGACAGGGTGCGCCTGCTGATCTCATCCGATGTAGAGTTGCAATAAGTACTGGGTGTTGAGACCCTATGTTCAGTAAGATGTTTTAAATGGGCCTCGACTCATCCAAGGGTGGAACCGTGCCTTCAACGCAGTTTCGAATTGGTATCAAAGGAATTGACGTAGAGCAATGGCAAGGCGTATCCTTGCTCCCATGGATGTATGGGCATCCTGTGAACTTCAGTTTTCATGACAGGTGCTCAAGTGAAACATGAGACGCTACGCACTCCTACCTCTCCTAAATGTGACCATAGCCGTTTTTTTCTGTAGCTGCTAATTAAAACAGAAATGAAATTGTTGTATACTACCTTGATCAGAAAGTTCCCGGAATAACCCTCGTGTGGCGCTCCCATTATTCCGATTTGAGTTCTGTTTTTTTGTTAAATTGGTACATCTGTTTTTTATATACCCTCTAAATCTTAGTATCGTAGCTTGACATTTGCAAAAGTTATGTAGCCAAGACTACAGCTATCTCCGTGTTTGGCGATTTTTTACAATTTACAACAACGAACTTGTATTAAATTTTGCGTAAAAAACGGATTTAATGGTGCGCGAACGTTGGAAATGTTTGAAAATTGTTTCGGCAACGATTCTCTAAAGAAAACGGTCGTTTACCAGTGGCACGAGCGGTTCAAAAGTGGTCGTGGATCAATCGAAGATGATAAACGCGGTGGCAGACCATCGACATCGAAAACCGACGAAAACATTGATGAAGTATAAGAAATGTTGGTCAATAACCGCAAATTATCCATCAGAGATATAGCGAACGACTTGAACATTGCCTATGGATCCGTCCAAGACATTTTGGTTAATGATTTGGGTTTCCGTCGTGTAGCAGCAAAGTGTTGACGTGGCAAAAGAGATGATTTGCGAGGCGGAATCCGATCCCACATTCATCAAAAGGATCATTACTGGAGACTAGACGTGGGTTTTGGCGGACACGCAATTCAGATATCAGGCAAGTGATGTCACGTCGTTTTCAGTCAAAAAGAAGGCAATGCTCACGGTTTTCACGGATTACAACGGTGTAGTGCATCATGAATTTTTACCAAAAGGCCAGACAGTAAGCAACGAGTATTATGTGGACGTTATGAGACGTTTGCGTGAAGCAATTCGCCGTAAGAGACCAGAATTGTGGGCAGAAAACTCCTAGATTTTGTACCATGATAACGCACCGTCGCACAGTGCCATCATTATTCGTAATTTTTTTTACGAAAAATGCAACAAATACCATCCAACAGCCACCAAATTCACCTGATTTGGCTCCCTGCGACAGTTAAGCGGGGCGTTCCAAAAACGAGTTATATAGCTTAGGAATCAATCACTATATTTAGAGTATTTTAGAGTGAGACGGATGGTAGGTTTGAAAGTTTGAACTGGCAATTTTGATGGAGCACTGGTTATGAAAATAGCGATTGAACAAAGTGAGGTAGGAGACATAACTTCGGTGTTCGAGGGTATCAATTGATTGTGTACTATTGGCATAACCTATAAGTTTTATCACACAGTTTTGAATCCTGTCTAGCAAGTGCAGAGAAACGTTAGGGGTAACTAACCATATATGAACATTGGGTAGCTGAGTTTAAGGGAAGTCTCAGTGGTCGACCAAGTGAGATAACTACGGCAGCAAATGTTTAAATAAATCAACAAAATCGTATTCGATGAACATTAACTGAAAGTGCGCGAAATTGCAGACATTGTAGAAATTTTAAAAAGTTCTGTGCATCGCATATCGACCGAAAATTTGAATATGACTAGCTGTGCCCAAGATGAGTGCCGCTTTTCCTCACAACGGAGCATAATCTGTGTTTAGTTATGTTTCCAAGAGTATAGCCGATTTTCCGCGTCGATTCATAACTATGAATGAAACATGGGTCCTTCACAACTGAGATGAAGGAACAGTCAAAACAGCGAATTAAAAGGGGAGACCTGGCTCCAAAGAAGGCGAAGACAATTAGCTGGCAAGAATAAAGATATCCTCAGTCGTTTCGGAAGAAAAATTCTTCGAACTACAATCGATCTCGTTTCCGTCGACGGGGTGTGGAGGAAAAAATTCAACGTCGAACTATACGAGATGTACAGCGGGATCGACCTAGACAGTAAAGTCCGCGTCAGTCGCCTGAGATGGCTAAGGCGTCTAGAGGAATGAACACCAATGCTCCGGCCCGCAAAATCTTCGAATTTAACCCTGAGGAATAGCGTGGCAGAGAAAGACCTCACCTTTGGTGGCGCCAGAAGACTCGTAGTTTTCTCTAGACTTTGAAACTATGTTACTCATTGATAAACTGGCGCTCATTCAGATATGCTGCCCATAGACATCTTTGTAAGTGGTCTTCTGGGCACATAAGGGGTTGTTTCTTTAGAAGATGAAGTGTATCTTCCTTTAAAGAAATTAAAAATTATTGCCACCATCTGTTGACATGAACACACAAATACCATTCATGGAACAAGCTTTTGTTGTCCTTTGTATTTTGTTCTCTTCTTTTCTTCTTCTCGGGATCAGAATGTAGCAAGGGTATCGGTTAATTAACTGAGCAAGATGTACTTTTGAATATTAAACAATCACTTTTGTCGTACGACTGATGGTTTTTAAGGGATCTGTTTTCACACTGCGAGAATGCCGCCAGCATGTACACATAGCAAGTAAATCACTTCGTACTCGTCGACACCTGTTTGGGAGTGATGTCCTTATTCCAACAAAGAGACACTCTGAAAGGAAGAGATACAATACCATCAACTAGCATAGGTAAAATACCTATGCCAGCTAGACTAGTGCAATCGAAATTCCTTGCGGGCTAATATACTGTACTTACCGTCGTATGCTTTGTCCATTGTTCACACACAGGGTGACAGAAAAATCCTTTTGGCAATTTCATTCAAAAAGTAAACACACAAAGTGCGAGGTAGAATCGAATAAAAAAGATTAAAAAAATATCTCCCAACCTGTCGACATGTCTTGGATATTTGATTTGCCCGAATTTCCAAGGCTGATGGGTTGATGTTGAAAATGTTATTGACTTTACCAAGCATCATTGGCATTGCATTCATTTTCACATTGTCATCGTCCTTCGGTTTATTCACCTTTACTCCTCCTGATGGTCGGTACGAATAATATGTCCTCGTCGGCTCCTGATGAATCGAGTATACAAAGCTCTCCATGGTATTTTCAAATTGAAAATTGTCAAGTGAAGCTAGGGTATTGGATTTCAAACATTTTAACTTTGTCCAAAACAAGTTGAGGTATTGTGTTAATAGTGGCGGGGACTTATCACTGTTTGTGCAATTGAAGACGCTCTAGCAGAGGTTCTTTCTCCAAAGAAGACGAATCCATTGATGTTTGACAGGATGTTAGAAAGTTTAATCCCAATGGAATTCTCAGTTTGAGTCCCAAGTTCATTCATAGTCACGGTCATTGAATAGTTCACGAGTACGAGCTGGTTTTTGTCAAATTTTCCACTCAGGTGGATTCTTTGAATTGAAGAATTTATATGAACTGTCATAGACCTTGGTGATAGATGACTCCCTACTGATTACCATTATCCAGACGACGACTCTTTAAAAACCATTCACACTTCTTCAATTGAACTACACATCATATCGAGGTGTCCTCGGTATACAAAATTTCTTCAACAAGTCCTCACTTTTTAGGGAGTTTCCTTAGCAAGAACTTTTCCTTATTCGAACAAGCTGTATCTTTCTCCCCTGTCGTCACAAGGGGTTGAGCGAAATGTCACTATGTTTATCCTTAACACTGTCAATACTCACTGAAATTGAGATACACCAAAACTGGGGAAACAGTGTCCTAATCTCGAACAGTAATTAACGCCAGAAATTTAGTGGTTCAAGCAAAACTTTCTCGTCCTTCAATAGATGGCTTCATGAGGTTTCAATTTGATGGTATTAGTCCGCATACGGCTATGTGTTTTCCATGAAAATGTGTCAAAGTTTCAACTCTTCATTGGACATGTTGAGCGGAAGTATGAACTTACTTTAGAATTTCGAAGAGCTGAATTAAAATTTGTGGGATATGGCGGATCTTGAGCGCTTGCCAGCAACACTGTTTGTTTGCAAGGATATGCAAGAGGTTTTCGCCAAAGTTTGTCGTTTGTCCCACAAAGTTTCACCGAAGCGGTAATATGAAATTAAATAAGGATATTCGTCCGTCCGTGTCGCTCGGTTGGTGGTAGGGTTTCTATTTTTTTTTTTTGAGAGTTTTTCTAAGGAATTCTCCTGCCTCGTGAAGCACATTTTATCAAGGGCAAGAGACGGATTATTTGTTAGTTAGGGATTTGTTGGAGGTTGGTTGGAGTTAATGTTTGTTTTAACGAAAATTGGTGTTCAAACTTTGACACCAACTGCTTCCGTTCGAAATAGTTTTTCGTGTATCAGAAAGTTTGAGGTTTTTGTGATATATGTATGTAGTCCCTCGACCAAGAGAATTTATCTGCGCTTCAAGTTGGATCGTTGCGTTGAAAGAATTTGTCCTTGAGTGAGAAATTTGTTGCTTTGGCGGTGCGTGATGCGTGAACTTCAGATAAGAAGAAGCTTCTATTTGGAGGATAGAGAATTTACTGTGCGCCAGAAAGTATACTTTTAAATATAACAAAAAAATGCTCGCCTCGATAGCTACATCAGATAAATAAGTTTCTTAATATCGATGCGACGACGTAGAGGGCGCTCCGTAAAAGTTGTTCCTGCTGTGGGGTGTAGTGTTGAGAAAGATCCAAATGCTTTCGTTCATAGCGATTAGAGTTACGGGACCGAGGTGGTGAGGTAGAAAATTAGACTTGTGTTAGAAATTGTGCTTTATTCGAGCCATCTGAAACGTTTACTGGCATGTACTTGTTCCTGTTGTTATAACCCTAACCGGAGATTTTCATGTGAACCATTTTTTTCTGCTCTGTCAGAGTTTTCGCCCAGATATGTAAATATTATTGTATTAGGAGATTTTAACGCCAACTTATTAAACAACGATTGTCGGTCGAGCAAATTGGTGGATCATGCCTCTTCGAGTGGTCTTTATGTTGTAAACACGTCCTATCCAACTTGTTTTCGTACGGATGCACCACCGAGTCTTGTTGATGTTGGTCTTGTTTCAGATCAATCAGCAGTTCTTCTATTTGACCAAATTTGCTTGGGTGGTGTTTCTGACCATGATATGTTGCTTTGCACGTACGATACTAATTTTTCTCATATCAACAAGTCTACGACCTTTGAATTTAAAGATTTTAAATCTATTAACATCAATGCTCTGCAAGTTGCAGCACAAAAAACGACTCCTTGGTTTCTTTGTAGACAGAGTCCAGGTGCAAATGAACAAATTAATCGTTTTCAGTTATGTGTTGGAACTCTATGAAGATTTCGTGCCTGTTAAGACTGTTTTTGTTCGCAATAAGACTTTTCCTTGGTTTACTGCGAAAGTTTTAAATGTGCTAAAAATCAGAAATAAGCGTTACAGGAAATGGAAGCGAAATCGTTCTTCTCTTAATTGGGTTGCTTATAAAAACGCTCGTAATACAGCCACCAGCATTGTACGTGATTCACAACGAAATTACTATTCCTCTAAACTTAGTATGTCTTTGCCCCCAAAGGAACTATGGAGGAACCTTCGGCAAATAGGTGTTAGCAAAGGAGGGAATGATTACTGTTCGTTAAATCCAAATGAGCTAAATGCACAATTTGTTGACAATGCAATGGCTGGTGGTATGTTTGATTTTCATCCAGACACCTTTACATCAGTGCAAAGGTAAGCCTATTTTGAGGTAACAACTGAGACTGATGTAATTTCAATCATTGCCTCCATTAAGTCAAATGCAATTGGTGAAGATGGTATACCAGTCAAATTTCTAAAAATAATATTACCAAGCAATTGTAGGCCATATAACCCACATAATTAATTCGTGTATTATGACATCTACCTTTCCTCAGGCTTGGAAACATGCACGGGTTATTCCGATTGCCAAAAAATCGAACGCAAATTCTATTAACGGTTTTGGCTAATAAGCATTCTCCCATGCCTATCAAAAGTATTTGAGAGAGTCTTATCCCGCCAGATCAAATGCGACTTATCCTTCAATTCTCTATTGACTTATTTTCAGTTAGGCTTTCGAGAAGGACATAGTTATTAGTCGGCAATGGTGAAGATTTTGGATGATGTAAGGCACGACCTTACTTTGCTTTCTCGATTTTTCGAAAGCTTTTGACAAAGTGAATCACAAAATCCTTTTATGGAAGCTTAAACACTTTTTCGGGTTTGGCGAAAGAGCTGTTAAACTTTTGCAAAGCTACTTGTCGAACCGATTTCAAAGGGTCGTTGTTGGTGGAAGGATTTCCTCTGTTTCGCCCTTATTACAAGGTGTTCCTCAAGGTTCTTGGACCGATTTTATTTTCCATGTTTGGCAACGATTTGTCAACGATGGCAACGATTAGTATAAGGCCTCGTAGAAGTAGCATCTTCCGACAGGTGCTGGTTCCTTAAATGACGAAAATGAGCCTCTGCAGCCGAACATCTTGCAGCTCTGCTAATAAGTCCTACTTCACGCCTCCCCGTGGCGCCATCTGGGAATCTCACTAGAGATTGCGAAGTGAAGGGGGCAAATGGCGAGTTTCCTGCGCCATAAATCAGGATTAGTGTCGGAAAAACAAAACAAGACCTAATCCGGGATACTCCGACATATTTGGAGCTCAGGCCGGAAAGGATTTCCAGGACTGAGTCAGGGTCTTGGAAAAGAGATGGTGGCGGACGAGCCCTATAAGGGCCAACGGCAGCGCTCACATCCCGGAACGGGTTACTGGCTTCGGTGTAACCGACCCCTCGTCCTAGGGGCACTCAAAATGGAACTGGTCCTCCAAGTTGGGGGTTGCGCCGCCGGGGTAACTGCCCGGCCATTTAAAAAAAATTAAGTTACGAAGTTGAAAACCCACGCAAACGATTTACGGACAATGAGCTTCGGATATGCACGTGGAATGTTAGATCCCTTTATAGACCACGTGCAGCCGAGCAACTAGCGGAGGCCCTAGACTGCTGCAAAGCAGACATAACCGCCATCCAAGAAATGCGATGGGATGGGCCGGACAAAAAGAAGATGAAAAACTACGGAAATTGCTATCAACGGCAAAAGCAGCGCTTATTTGGATGCGGATGTGCTGTCGGAGGCAGACTAAGACAAGAAGTCCTCGGCTTCCGGCATGTGAGCGAGCGCCTCGTAGCAATCCGCATCAAGGCTAAATTCGCCAACATTAGCCTCATATGCGCGCATGCCCCCACAGAGGAGAAAGATGACGACACCAAGGATGCTTTCTACGAGCTCCTTAACAAGACCTATGAGCAATGCCCGAGCTATGACATTAAAATTGTCCTCGGTGATTTTAATGCAAAGCTAGGAAGAGAGGGTATCTTTGGTGAAACAATCGGAAAATATAGCCTGCACAACACCACCTCCGATAACGGATTCAGGCTAATCGACTTTGCGGCGGGGCGAAACATTGTCGTGGCTAGCACGCGGTTCCCACATCTCGACATACACAAGAGGACTTGGAGAACTCCTGATCAATCAACAGTCAACCAGATTGATCACATTGCGATCGACGCAAGACACTCCTCCAGCATTATGGATGTCCGTATGTTCCGTGGAGCCAACATCGACTCGGACCATTACCTTGTTGTAGCCAAGGTACGGTTGCGGATATCCCAAACTACGCGAAGACAAATTAATGCTGTGAGAAAATTCGACGTCATACGGCTACAATTGCAAGAGATCGCCAAGTCCTATTCCGATCGAGTGTCTCTTTATCTCTTAAGAGGTCCAATGCCGCCAGCATCAAGCATCGAAGACCATTGGAAACACTGCCAAAACGCCATCAGAAATGCAGCTTCTGATGTGCTGGGTTTCACTCGTCCAACACAACGAACAACAATGGTAAATGCCGACAAGCACACGCAGCTAAGAAATATGCATATAACGCGGCGCTGCTTAGAAAGACCAGAGCTGCTCATGAGCTCTATGAGCGGAAGAGGAGAGATGAGCACCGGCTTCTCAGGAGGAAGAAGAAAGAGCGTGAGAAGCGCGCGATCGAGGAAATTGAGAGATGCTACTCCAGGAATGAGGTTCGGAAGTTTTACCAAAAGGTAAAAATAACATGCCGCGGAAACAAACCCCGAACAGATAGCCTGTAGAGATAACCATGGGAACATCGTAGTAGAATCGCAGTCTATGCTGAGGATTATTAAATTACCCGCCGGTAATTTAGCCTTGATGCGGATTGCTACGAGGCGCTCGCTCACATGCCGGAAGCTGAGGACTTCTTGTCTTAGTCTGCCTCCGTCAACAAATCCGCATCCAAATAAGCGCTGCTTTTGCCGTCGATAGCAATTGCCGTAGGAGATGTCGCAGTTTTTCATATGCTTTTTGTCCGGCCCATCCCATCGCATTTCTTGGATGCCGGTTATGTCTGCTTTGCAGCAGCCTAGGGCCTCCGCTAGTTACTCGGCTGCACGTGGTCTATTAAGGGATTTAACATTCCACGTGCATATCCGAAGGTCATTGTCCTTAAATCGTTTGCGTGGGTTGTCAACAGTAGATCCCTCCATATCCGAGGCTTGTTGATGCTTCGTAACTTAATTTTTTTTTAAATGGCCGGGCAGTTACCCGTTATTTTGAGGGCCCCTAGGACGAGGGGTCGGTTACACCGAAGCCAGTAACCCGTTCCGGGATGTGAACGCTGCCGTTGGCCCTTATAGGGCTCGTCCGCCACCATCTCTTTTCCAAGACCCTGACTCAGTCCTGGATATCCTTTTCGGCCTTAGCTCTAAATATGTCAGAGTAGCCCGGATAAGGTCTTGTTTTGTTTTTCCGACACTAATCCTGGTTAATGGCGCAGGAAACTCGCCATTTGCCCCCTTCACCTTGCAACCTCTAGTGAGATTCCCAGATGGCGCAATGGGGAGGTGTGAAGTAGGGCTTATTAGCAGAGCTGCAAGATGTTCGGCTGCAGAGGCTCATTCTCGTCATTTAAGGAACCAGCACCTGTCGGAAGAAGCTACTTCTACGAGGCCTTATACTAATAGTTGCCATCCAAAAATATAAACTTACCAACATTTAAATATCTCAACTCATCAAGATTGTTTTTCGTTCACGCCGTGGGGTTATGGAACTCTCTGCCCTTTAATATCAAGGGTATTAGCAATGTCGCAAGCTTTAAAACTTCAATATTAAGGCATTTTTCTATTCAGCAACAATAAAGATTAATTATAAAAATAATAGTAATAATAATACTAACTTAGGTGGCGTTACAGTGCATTGTCTCTCCATGATAGAGAATAAGGCGATATCACCTCACACGTCGAATATTTCCTCGTTGAATCCCCTTCTTCAAAGCTCGTCAGAAGAGACCGAACATGTTAAGAAGAATTTTTCCCTCAAAACGGTTTGATTGAAATTTTGATTGATTCCAAGCTTCAGCGCTAAAAATGTGACTGGAATAATCAGGGTCTTATCTAGAGTCTTCTCAATTTGTTGAGATACGGCTTACAAAAAAATGGCCTTATTAGGCTAAAAGAATTCATAGCAGAGGCAAGGTAGACAAACTCCCTTACTATCTCAAAGTTTTACCAATTGACTGTGACATTCTATACCATTAGTCACCGTCGTCTGTCCCTTCTTATTAACATCATACTATAGTACTTATTCTCATTTTGACAAAGGTCTCGGTGAGATCTTTACGGACCATGATGGAGCACCGCGCATTCTCCATCGTTATCTTACACAGACAGACCAGTTTGGAAGGGTTTCCATATGGACTGATAAGAACCTATCAGGTTGTTGACGAATGGCCTCAGGCGTTCAGACAAAACAGTAGATTGAATTTTGTAGGCGATTTTATGGTTAGATGAAACCCGGCATAAGTGATATCCCTGATGGCTTTTTGGCAAAGACCAGTGACTAGGTCTTTGATACTTGATGCTGGCGATAGTGGGGCTTTAAAAGATTAAGGGAGAATAGATAGAGGATTTGACAATCTCTTGCAATTGTAGTCGTCTCACGTCGAAATTCTTCACACCATTTGATTGCCTTTCCGCTGTTCAGGTTGTTCGAAACCGTACCTTGGTTACAGTAGGTTTTCTACCTTCCGAATGAAGTAAGTAACTCTACTAGCAGGGGTGTTCAGTAGTGTCATTTGTCTGATTCCGTTGAGGGCCGAACAGTCACATAAAATGTGTTTAGCTGTTTGGTCTTCTCTAAGACAAAGTCGGCACTCCGAAGAGTCGACTAGTCCTATTTTGTTTTACGGCAGGCCCATAAAGTGTTAGTTGCTTTAGTTTTTTTTATTGGGGACAGCCTCTTACGGCTGATGCCGAAATCGGTCCTAATGAAATAGTAGCATCGCTTTGATCCAATTCATTGCCGGTTTGATCGATATTTCCGTGGAGCAAAGTTTTTGATATGCAGTCGTGTCCAGTATTATCGAAAGCACTTTCTGTGTCTAGAAAACACGCGGAGTGCTACTTCTCTACTACGTAAGGAACTTTTCATTTCTGCTGTCAACTTTAGCAGAGCTCATTCTGGCGATTCGCCTTTCTGATGCGCGTAATGCGTTGGTTGCAGAGTCAAGCTATTTTCTAAGCTTTCTCTGATGTGGACGTCAATAACACTTTCCATTGTTTTCAGATAAAACGATGTTAAGCTTATGGGATGGTTTGATTTAGGTAGCTCACTAGGCATGTTGCCTGGCTAGGGGATGAGTTCCACTTTTTCCTCTCTCCAATTACGTAGCATGTAGCTGAAGTTGAAGGTGGGCTTCAACAAGGCTATGAGGGTAGGTACAAGAAACATTTTGCAGCAAAGCTGGGAAAATACCGTTTAGAGCTGGTGCCTGATATGGTTTGAATGAGCCTATACCTTATTCGGACTGAAGAGATTTCCGGATTCTGCTAAGGTTTCTTGGTATTGAAACCTCATTTGACTGTTCGTTAGACATATTAATGTTGAAAGACCCTGGAATGAAAACTTAAAGCAAGATGTTCAGGGTTTCTTCACGGTGGCGTATTTTTGTGCAATCTCGTCTGATTAGCATTTAGAGAGCTTTATCGAGTCGTGCATTAGGTCTCATTTGCACTGTCCCGATTAAAGAGCTGCTATTTTTGTCTCCTGGCCAGCATGCGCGCTTATACGTTCAGCAAGTCGAGTCCGACCAGTACCCGCCGGTAATCTCAATTGATGAGTTTAAACAGTTGCAACACTGGATTTCAATACGCTAACACCTCACAGCGCCTACCCTATAACTACAGCACTCAACCATAACCATCCTCTCTTTGCTTTTCAATTTGAAGAAAGTCAGACCTAAAGGTTTACAGTACTAGGCTTACAGTGGGGACTCGCTTCAAAGATACCAGTAACTGATTTATACCTTTTTGTGGCATAACTGGGTATATGCCATTGGTGTCAGAACTAAAAACTTGAATAGGAGCCTCAAGCATGAGACGGAGTTTACTCAGAGTACGTACCATCAAACTTGCTGCTTCTGCTCAGTTCACTTGCGGCTTCCGCGATAGATTATAGAAGTAAATATGTGCACATTGGATTATCTTAAGCTAAGTCTCATCAGAAGACAGAGAGTTTCTTTTGGGTGCCATCAAATCTTCTCTGAGCCTCCAACATAGTTGATTAGGCCTTTTACGGATTTGGATCTACTACTACTACTGGCCTCGCCGAGTTTTCTTCCACAAAAGTCTTTAGAAGAAGCAATCTTTGAAGTCCCAATTAGCTTTATGTGCCTTTTTCATTTTGATTTAAGGAAATTTCAGTCTTGCCAAAAAATTTGTGATAGAAGACTGCCAGAGTTGTCCTGGTTTCAAGAAAGAACGGCAGTAGACGATAGCTACAGTCTTTTGAAGCATCTTGAACTTCTGAAAAAAGTATGTCAGTTCCATAGCTCTTTACGAGAAGACGATTTGAATCCCTGCATTGTTGTATGTAGCACTTTAAGCAGCTAGTTTCAAGTCCAGATCACAAATTCTTTAAAACTAAGGAAATGTTACATATTTGTGTTTAAACAGCATTTCAAGACGCTACTTGATCGGCATCAGATACAATGATAGGCCGAGAAGTGAGCCGTCTTTTAGTGAATGAAGAAACTTTTTACCTTCTAAGAAGAGGTTGGTTCAGCTATTAACCCTTTAATGTCAAATGTTGCTTATAGGCAACATTATATATTTTCGGTCATAGTTGCCATAGTTTTTGTTATTTTTGCTAACGGTTTCTTTCAAACGGAAGTTAATATGTGTGAGCATTCGCTTACGAAGTTACAGTTTTAAAAGCTTTACAAGTGTTCATTTGCGAGCTAGTTGAAGTGATATTCAGACGTGTGCAAAAAAACAGGGAAAAAGGTGTTCTATAAAAATTCAAATAAAAACCAAACACGCTAGATTTTTTTTATAAAAAGTGAATTTAATTATAAATATCTGGTAAGAAAATGAAATAAAGTTTGCAAAAATTAAAAAAATTTATTTTTTTTGTTGTGTTAGTAATTTCATGAACACAATGTTGCTTATAGGCAACATTTGTCGATAGTAGCAATAATTTTTGTTTTGTTTTTTTTTTTTTTGAGAAATGCGTCCAAAAGGTCTCACAGAATCAGAAATACTCGTAAAACGAATGATTAATTTCGACTGGAATAATTCTGAAGATGAAGAAGGTGAAGAAGAAGAAGAAGTGTTATATGATTCCAATTTGGAGAGAGTGGTTGAAGAAAAAATTGATCAGGTAAGCGTTACTATATTTTAGTTCTATTTAATCTATTAAAATCCCGTACAGGTAAGGAAAATAGCAGAAAACGTTGAAATAAATTTGATTACCAAAATTGTTGAAGAAGATGTCCATGCTAATGAAGAAGTTGAAAATGAAAGGGATACAGAAACGTCGTCACGGAAAGCTTTGAAAAAATCAATCTGGAAAGTTTGAGATGGAGGAACACAAGCCTACCCGTTTGTGAAACTGCTTGGAAAGAAGAAACAGTTTGTCGAGAAGTAAAAGATCCAATAAAATATTTCAGTAAGTTCTTCGATGATGATATTACGTATAAACAAGATTTGCAACGAAACTTATCTATATTCGATGCAAACGAAGGGCGTAGTGCTAAATTGTTTACCATTTGAGATCAAACAATTCTTTGGCGTACTTCTTTATTTAGGCGTAATACAAGTTCCAAATTTACGAATGGCTTGGATGCCAAACTTCAGATTATCAGCTGTTGCAGATTCTTTATCAAGAGTACGCTTTGAGAAAATCAAAGAAGCTTTTCACATAAATGATAATACTCAACAGCTGGAACGTGGATCTAATAATTACGATAAACTTTATAAAATAAGTTCATTACTGGATAAAGTGAAGGAGAAATGCAACAAAATAGACCAGGAGGAACACCAGAGCATTGATGAACAAATGATTAAATATAAAGGACGTCATAATTTAAAACAATACCTAACAATGAAGCCCAATAAGTGGGGTTTTAAAGTCTTTACAAGAGCTGGAGTTTCAGGTATCGTATACGATTTTGCTCTCTATGTAGGAGAAGGAACGTGTCCATCTTTTGGATTAGGGATCTCATCAGATATTGTGTTGCACTTAGCTTCTAATGTTCCACAAAACAAGAATTATAAATTATTTTTCGATAATTGGTTCGCTTCCATAAGCCTGATTATTGCGCTAAGAGAAAAAGGCATTTTAGCACCAGCAACAATTCGAAGCAATCGAATGAAAAACTGTTGCCTTATGAATGAAAATGAGCTCATGAAAAAAGGTCGTGGATCGTATGACTTTAAATTTGAGGCAGCACATAATTTAGTTGCCTGCCGCTGGTACGATAATAACAGCGTTCAACTAGTCTCAAATTATATAGCTGAAAATCCAGTTTTAGAATGCAAACGCTGGTGTCGTAAACAAAAGAAGTATATGAACATGCCTAGACCTGCTATTGTCGAGTGTTACGAGGGCGGGTCAATAAGTCCGTGACTTTTTGAATTTCTGACCTCTTTACTGAAACAGCAACACTGCTCCTGTCAACAGGCATCTGTCAGTTGACTCCTGTCAAAATTTAAACTTGCTGCGTCAGTTAGTTTGTGTTTGACAGCTATTTTTATCAGACTACTCACTAATTTGAGGAGAAAATGGAAAAAAGTGAATTTCGTGTGCTTATTAAGCATTATTTCTTGCGAAAAAAAACCATTACCGAGACCAAGGCTAAGCTTGATAAATACAATGGGGACTCTGCACCATCGATTTCAATGGTAAAAAAGTGGTTTACTGAATTTCGTTGTGGCCGTACAAGCACTGAAGATGCCGAACGTCCTGGACGCCCAGTTGAGGTCTCTACACCCGAAACAATCGAAAAAATTCACGATATGGTGTTGGCCGACCGAAGATTGAAAGTGCGAGAGATTGTGGAAGCCGTAGGGATCTCGCATGGCTCAGTGGTTTCAATTTTGAATGATCACTTGGGCATGAGAAAGCTTTCCGCAAGATGGGTGCCGCGTTTGCTTACAGTCGACCACAAACGCAATCGTGTAACAACTTCACGGGAAAGTTTGGCGTTGTTTAATCGCAATATGGAGGAGTTTTTGCGCCGTTTTGTAACCGTGGACGAAACATGGATCCATCACAACACACCAGAGAACAAA
Source organism: Volucella inflata (assembly GCA_928272305.1). Taxonomy (NCBI): domain Eukaryota; kingdom Metazoa; phylum Arthropoda; class Insecta; order Diptera; family Syrphidae; genus Volucella; species Volucella inflata. Next base: position 38,618,303 of record OV743716.1, on the reverse strand, counting down.
CAACAGTCAAAACAGTGGGTTTCTAAGGGTGAATCGGCGCCAAAGAAGGCCAAGGTGGGTTTGTCAGCCAATAAAGTTATGGCGACTGTTTTTTGGGATGCACGCGGGATAATCCACATTGACTACCTTCAAAAGGGAAGAACAATCAATGGGGAATATTATGCCAACTTATTGGACCGATTCAATGACGATTTGAAAAAAAAACGACCTCATTTGGCCAAGAAAAAAGTTCTTTTCCACCAAGACAATGCAAGGGTGCACACATTTGCAGTTGCCATGGCAAAAATCCATGAATTGGGCTATGAATTGCTCCCTCATCCACCCTATTCTCCAGATTTGGCTCCGAGCGACTACTTCTTGTTCCCAAACCTGAAGAAATGGCTTGGTGGAAAAAGATTTGACTCCAATGATGAAGTCATCTCGCAAACAAAGGCAATCAGACTCACCGTCACCAGCGTCTCCAACACCATCTAACATTTCATCGGCGTCAACAAAACGTGCATATATATCAGAACCACCTAAATCCATGCGTCTCGATCAAGCCAGTCATTGGGTTGAATGGGGAGCAAAAGGAAGGTGTAGCTTATGCCATACCGGTATTCCGAAATCCAAATGCTCAAAATGTAAGGTACACTTGTGTTGTAACCCACAAAAAAATTGTTTTGTTTCATTTCACACATGAAATGTATCAAAAATTAATAAAAACAACATAAAATATCAATATTCGTTTGTGTTTTAAAATGTAATACCATGGCGCAATGTTGCTTATAAGCAACATTTTATAACGGTGAAACCGGAAGTGGTAGAGCCTTGAAATTGATATTAGTTCATATTCAAGGCTCAACCAATAACCTAATATATTCAACATATTTTTAAGCACGCCCACTTTCATTCTGACATCAAAGGGTTAAAAAGGGATGACAACGCCACCCATTCCGATAGTCTTCCAAAAAGCGAAACCAGGAGAAGATACGAACTCAGTCAGCTTTAAAAAGATGCCGATGTAGTCCGAAAGGTCAAAACTTGTCGCCTTCACTGGCTCGGTGACATCGACCAAATGGACGAAAATGTACTGGAAAAAAAAGGATCTTCGAATCACACCCCCAGCTATCACAAATGCCAGAGCTTAACTTGAATATGTGGAAATAGCGTACTCGGGATGAATATACGATAAATTGCAAGACCAACGATAAGAGAAAGTACTATTTACAATAGACTTTAGGTTTACTGCGGTAACAATGTATCCATTCGACATTTAGTCTGTTTATGGGGGTTCCATGTGAGATTGGGCAATTGACACCTTTTGATTCGCTAAGAGAAGTACTAGCAAGATCGTAAGATCATTGCTACTTTAACTACTTAATGCCAGAGCAATAGCAATGCACGAATTCTACGGGTACATTTCTTCTTTGCAAAAATGTCACAGTACTAATCTTATTAAACCGGTCACTTTCATTTTAATGGCTATTGACACTGATTGACTCCAATCTAAAATATAATCTCCGACTGTTGTGAGGGGGGCCACAACTTGTTAAAAGCCACAATTTGATTGGACTTCAACCAGATGTACCCGTCCAACCGAAACCACATTGGTATAGTATGTTTCAATTCGTCCGACCACAGAGTTATTCAGAATCTTAAACTCAGTTGAGTTCATCCCTAACTGTCATGTGATTACATTTGTGATGCCGGCATAAAACATCTCAATGAAATCCAAGTCCCAATCGCTGTAAAAGTAATAGAATCACACAACCCCGACCACCATACAAAGGGGGGAGGGGCGAGAGATAAAGTCGATTTCGTAATCTCGGAAAGCTTGATGAATTTCTTTTGAAACTAGATATACCCAAGTGACCACATGGCATGGTTAACATACTCGTACCTCGCTTTGGTTTTTCTATATTGACATGGGTTGATGGTGTAGTTAGCCCGCATCAAAGATTCATGAGGTTTTTACTTTTTTGCCTTTATCCTTCGTTTGGTTTACTTCCTTTTTATTCAATCCAAGTCTCCAAAGAGTACAAAGAGTAGACGAGTATACCATATACTTCTAAGGATCTAGCCCATAGTCATAGTCGTCTCTTCGTTACTGTTGTAGTCGTTGTTGTTGTCGCATTCTTCGACGATGTCCTTACAAAGTTTCAGTTCAACAAACTTACCTCTAAAGTTTGGAGACAGCTGAATTTTAAATTCACCACCCAACCAAGCTCTGAGTGCAGGTAACAGACATATATATACACTGGTGATAGTCTTTTGGTCTAAGAGCAACACCTTGATTTACCGGCAACACGAGATGGCATGGGAAATGAAGGGAGTTTTTGATACACCTAAGGGTTGAATAGCAATCAAGGGTTCATTTATTTTTTGTGCTTTTTCCTCCTCGTTTTTGTTTCACTTTTGAGTCATTTATCATGAAATGAATTGAGGAGGAGGCAGGTTAGATTTGGGGCAAAACCACATGAATACACGCGGGTATGTTCATGGAACATGGGGCTTCTACATCAACACACTTTCATCATCCCATCCCCAGTGGGGTATGCTTTTTGAATTTCCTTTGACTCGCTTTGATTGAATATATTTCCGCAAACTCACTTTGACAAATTACCTACAAGTAGATGTATGAGTACAACGAATCTAAGACCGAATCTAGACTTTGGGCGGGCGTCGATTCAGGGGGACTCCTTTTGAAGACGGGAACGGGAATTCAAAGTTGGCAATGGAGATGGTGCTGACTAGGATGATGATTTATTTGCATACCTTTGGTTAACATCGCCCCAGGCCTATTATCGACAGCAGGAGGGAGTTCTAAAGGACGACATATACTCGTACCTACATCAAATGGTTGATGTACTCATTTTGATTTGACACAGCAGATGGTTTGGGCGGGTGGAGATGTTGCTTTGCTTACGCAGAATGCTGGGTTCCTGAAAGTGAAATCAGGTAAAAGTAAACAAAACCGAAACCTACAGTACGAATATGGAGTTTTATTTGAATGACAAACAAGCCTAGTCAGGGGTTATGTGGAATCTAAATTGAGTGTAAGGACATACACATCATTAGGCAAATGGGAGCAGCAATTGGCTTTTGCAGGACTTCCGTTATCGAGAGATTTGATCCAAATATAAAAGCAGTCCCTTAAAATTGACAGAATGTTGCTTCTGGCGTTGATTTTTCAACTAATGAGTTATGTGAATATTTTGCTGGAAAGGACGGAAATAGGGATTCGTCAGCCCATAGAAGAAAATCGCCCTCCAGGACATCGGTGACATTGATTTGTTGTGTCAGCTTTAAATGATAAAAGTGGAGTTAAGCTGTAGATAAACCTTGCCAAGAAAACGATTAAAATTGTTTATCAAATCCGTTTTGTCTAAGTCCCTCCGCATACCTATAATCCTCTTTGAGAGATGTAAGCCACAAGGATGATTTATGGGATCACTGGGAAGCGATAAATTACAAACGTCCTTGGTAGTATAGAGAACATTCTTAAGACCTTTTCTAAAATATTTTATTTCATTTTATACTTGAAAACATTTTTTACCATTTATCCACCTGGGCTGCCTAGAAAAAAGTGTTATATATTCTCAAGATCCAATTCTCGAACCTTTCCTGAGCTATTGGGGGCGTACATCGTATATTACTAGAATAATGTTTGGCCTCAAGGTGTCAATCATTGCTGGGTGATCAGCGTAAGCCCGCTGGTTTACATAGCCCCACCGAAAATAGTCAAATAGGAGACTTAGGGGCTAAAACGCGTCTTCAATGGAAGAAAATACGTTTTCTTTGTTAATATGGGTAAGAACACCACCCTATTGGAACCACAAATAATTGTTGATCATCGATTTGTACTGGCGTGTACAGACAATAGCTTGTCTGGATCAATTTCAACTTACTGGACACCTCACGCAATCAATGGTCTCGCGGCTTTAGCTCTTGCACAAAGCCTTGAGACAAGAACCTTTTCGAAAAGCTTTCCATATAGCAGATGGGTGAGGGCCAAGCTGCTGTGAAAGACGACAAACTGATAAAATGGGATACTCATCAAGACTACCTTTCGCAGCCGCTATATTTTTTTTGGAACACAAACTCAGATGGCTGATGGCTGATTTGGCTAAAGTACTCTCTGTATTTTACAGAATAGTTTTTGTGACACTAACGCTTTTACAACAAAGTTGAACTTGAACTGAAGTTTGAAGATCGACCGGAGTGTTAAGTGCCAGGCCTTGGAAAAAATACAAAGGTTTTGAAATACACACACCCCTCGGATACTGATGAATCTACTGTTGACAAACGAAATAAAGACAACGATCTTCGAATATGCACATTAATGAAAAGTCCTTTAATTGGCCACCTGCAGAGAAAGCCGCCATCCAACAATTGCGATGGGATGGGCAGGACAGAAAGAGGATGAAAACTGCAACATTTACTTCGACAACTGTTATCAACGGAAAAAGTCTGGAATATTTGGATGCGAATTGGTTTGTGGAGGTAGATTGAGGCCAGACGTTTTGAGTTTCGGCCATGTGAACATTTGCGTCGTAACAATGTGTATTATTATTATATTATTGGCCAACATAAGCCGATTTGTAGCAAAGGTGCAATGATGCACATTGCAAAGACAAGCTAATACTGTGAGGAAGTTTGACGTCGAACGTCGCAATAGATGGACAAATCCTTTTTTTTCGATCGAGTCTCTCTTAATCTTTTAAGAAGTTCTCTGCTGCCAGCATCAAATATTGAAAACCAGTGGCAAGGAGCTCTATAAGCAGAAGAGAACATCGGCTTTTTAGGAGGAAAGAGAATGAGAAACGCGCGATCTAAGAAATTGAGAGATGCTACTACAGAATACAATTCGAAAGTTGCACCAAAAAGTAAAAAACAATTGCCACGGGCACAAACCACGAACCGAAGCATGTAGAGACGAACAAGGGAACATTGTAGTAGAGTCGCAGTTGATGACAAAACAAATACAGCATCCAGGCAGAAGGAACTCTTCGATGTAGACCAATATTTCCGTCCACCCGAGCCGGATGAAACGAAGATAGCAATATCTAAGCTGAAGTCGAACAAGCAACTAGAGCGGACGTTTTGACTGCCAAGCTCTTCAAAACGGCAGGCTCATCTCTAAAATATGGTCGGACGAAAGTATGCCCGATGAATGGAACCTCAGCATTGTTTGTCCTTAAAAAAGGAGAACCTCTGAACTGGGCCAACTACAGAGGCATAAGTCTTCTTAACATCGCATATAAGCTCTTTTCTGCCATATCGTGTGAATACCTAAAGGCGTTCGACAACAACCTGATTGGTGTGTGGCTTCAGGCAAGCAAAGGCCACCATCGACCAAATATTTACACTTCCGCAAATCTTGAGGTCAACCCATGAGCTTCAGATCGATACACACCATCTGTTTATCGATTTCAAGATCACGTATGACAACATCTGTAGAGACGAGCTATATAGAGCAATGTATAGTTTTGGCATCCGTGCCAAACTCATCCATATGTGAAGTATGACGATGGAGAATGCACGCTACTCTATCAAGGTCGGAAAAGATTTCACCGAGACCTTTGATATCCAGAAAGGATTTAGACAAGGCGATGCATTGTCATGCGATTTCTTCAACATCATACTTGAAAGAATAGTACAGAACTCACGCGCAAACGCAAGAGGCACAATCTTTCAAAAGCCCTTCCAATTCCGCGCATACGCCGATGATCTTGACATAATCAGAAGAAGGCAGTTTGATGTCAGTGGCGCCTTTACGCAGTGTGAGATGGAAGCAGCGAAAATGGGTTGAAAGGTCAATGAGGGCAAGACTAAGTATATGATGTCAAACAAAGATGACACTGAACACCGACCAGGACAGAACGTCACCCTTGACAGGTATAACTTTGAGGTGGTAAAGGACTTTGGCTACCTAGGCTCCGCTATGAATTCAGACAATGACACCAAAGCTGGAATCAAACGAAGAATAAGAAGGCAATTGACTAGTAAGGCCCTCTATCGGGAACAGAAGTGACAATCCCAGTGCTCCTCTATGGCACAGAGCAGTGGATATTATCAAAAATGGATGCTCTTGGTTTCTTTGAGAGGAAAATTCTATTGGAGATCTTCGGTCCCGTCTACATTGACGGTGAGTTGAGACACAATACGACAAACTGTATTTACTGTACAGATTACATCATTTATCCGCCATGAGGGTATGTATCGTCGGTTTTGCTATCTGGTTCAAATGTTTGTTTATAATGACTTCTTCCGATGAAACCCCACATAGAAATGAGTTGATTATTAGTAAACCCTAAGGTAACTTCCTTTTGCACCTCTTATAAGCGACTCACAGTGGGATCTAAAATCAAATGCAATCTTAATTGACCACAATCACCATAAATTGGAATACCACTGCCTCCTTTTTTGCCTGCTGTACTACAGAATGGCATGGAAATTTCAGTTTATCTTTTTTGTGTTGTTAGCTTAGCTTCGATTGATATAGAAAATCCTTCTTTACCAGATAGACTCCTGACTAATACATCGCTGTTGGCACTTTTCATAACGTTTCTGTACTAAGCGTCGCATGTAGGTACAGCAGCTGCTAGTTGCTAAACCAATTTGGATGCTTCTAATTTCTCCGCAGCTCTTAATGACATCTGAGTTGCATAACCAAAGATTGGTAATGGAGTGTTAGACCTAAGATCGGCTGTTTTTGTCTTCTGTTCCGCTCACAACATTGACCGAATTCCAACTCAGGTCTGCCGCTTTTCTTGAGTGATGCCGATTTGGGAAAATATTGTTTTTCTGTACGAATTTACTGCGTTATCGATAGCTAGCAATCGATCTGCCTAGATTTTTAATAATCTCTTACAACTAAGTCGGGAAAATCTAACTCAATTAATTCTCATCCGATGAGTCGCTGTCCGCAGTCCTATAATTTGAGCAATTTCCTCTAACTTGTCCGGTGTAGTTTGACCTTCAAACCAATTGATTTTGTACATGTTATTGGTAAGCATCCACCCGCTTTCCGCAGGTATGCATTCGACCTCACATCATTTCTCCAAATCTTGCAGATGTAATTACTTCTTCTACAGCAAGTAGAAGAACTGATTTATTTGGAGGCAGAAGACTTTCTTCAAAACCAAAAAATAAATGAAAGCAAAGATTTAGTTTTGAAAATTCTTGAAGGCGAAAAAAATAGGTAATATTCGCCAGATATGTGTGCCATATGTATCTCTCAACTTACTTCTTATGTTTTTGAAACCGTTCTTTGTTGTAGGTTTACAAATTTTGTAAAAGATTTCATATCTTGCTCCATTTAGATTGATGGCTCTGGTTTGATACATACAACAAACGAATCTTTATATTTCGTTTATATATTTTTCAGCAACAGTCGTTTCATTCCCAAGATTTGATAATGTCAGTTGTAATTCAGTGGTTTCTTGAAGAATTGAAAATTTTACCATTTTTGAAAAAAGACGGTGAATAATCAAATCCAGTAATACTGTGGAAAACAGTTAAGGCTGCTCACAGTTCTGAACCCAATTTATTATAAATCAAATGCACATCTATATATCGTATGGTATTTGTCGATATTGTTCCTACCTCAAACTGTACTTTAACGTTATTTCTTAGGCTAGGTAAGTTATAGTATAAGGCAACGATTACTATAAGGCTTCGTAGAAATAGCGTCTTGCAGCTCTGCTAATAAGCCCTACTTCACGCCTCCCCATTGCGCCATCTGGGAATCTCACTAGAGATTGCGAAGTGAAGGATGCAAATGACGAATTTCCTGCGCCATAAATCAGGATTGGTGTCGGAAAAATAAAACAAGACAGATCCGGGCTACTCCGACATATTTGGAGCTCAGGCGGGTAAGGATTTCCAGGACTCAGACTGCTGCAAGGCAGACATAACCGCCATTCAAGAAATGCGATGGGATGGGCCGGACAAAAAGAAGATGAAAAACTGCGACATCTACTACGGCAATTGCTATCGACAGCAATAGCAGCGTTTATTTGGATGCGGATTTGTTGTCGGAGGCCGACTAACACAAGAAGTCCTGAGCTTCCGGCATGTGAGCGAAGCATTAGCCTTATATGCGCGCATGCCCCCACAGGGGAGAAAGATGACGACATGAAGACAAGGTACGGTTGCGAATATCCCAAACTACGCCAAGAAAGCTAATGCTGTGAGGAAATTCGACGTCAGACAGCTAAAATCACAAGAGATCTCCAAGTCATTTTCTGATCGAATGTCTCTTAGTCTCTTAAGAGGTGCAATACCTCCAGCGTCAACCATCGCAGACCATTGGAAACACTGCCAAAACGCCATCAAAGATGCCGCTTCTGATGTGCTGGGTTTCACTCGTCCACCACAACGAAACCCCTGGTTCGATGATGAATGCCGGCAAGCACATGCAGCTAAGGAAGATGCATATAACGCGGCGCTGCTTAGAAAGACCAGAGCTGCTCATGAGCTCTATGAGCGAAAAATGAGAGGCGAACACATTCTTCTCAGGAGGAAGAAGAAAGAGCATGAGAAGCGCGCGATCGAGGATATTGAGAGATGCTACTCCAGGAATGAGGTTCGGAAGTTTTACCAAAAGGTAAAAATCACATGCGGCGGAAATATACCCCGAACCGAGATAAACAAGGCAACATCGTGGTAGAATCGCAGTCGATGATGAGGATTTAGAAAAACCATTTCTGCAGACTGTATAACGGCGATGACGGACCAAATACCGCTGTCAGGCAGAATCAACCTTTCAACCTGGACAATGATGACCAACAATTCCGTCTGGAATACTATATCTGGATCTAGTAAAGATAACTATATCGAAGCTTAAGTCCAACAAAGCTTCTGGAGCGGATGGCCTGACTGCCGAGCTCTTCAAAGCGGCAGGCGATGACTTGGTAGTTAGCATACACCAACTCATCTGTAAAATATGGTCGGACGAAAGTATGCCCGATGATTGGAACCTCAGCATTGTTTGTCCGATTCTCAAGAAAGGAGACTCTCTGAACTGCGCCAACTACACAGGCATCAGTCTCCTTAACATCGCATATAAGATCTTATCTGCCGTATTGTGTGAACGCCTGAAGCCGTTCGTCAACAACCTGATAGGTCCATATTAGTGTGGCTCCAGGCCAGGAAAGTCCACCATCGACCAGATATTCACACTATGACAGATCTTGGAGAAGAGCGATGAGCTTCAGAGCGAAACACACCACCCATTCACCGATCTTAAGGCCGCGTATAACAGCATCTACAGAGACGAGCTCTACAGAGCAATGTTTAGTTTTGGCGTCCCTGCCAAACTCGTACGTCTGTGCAGGATGATGATGGAGAATGCACGCTTGTCCATCAAGGTCGGTAAAGATCTCACCGAGACCTTTGATGTCCAGAAATGATTTAGACAAGGCGATGCGCTGTCATGCGATTTTTTCAACATCGTACTTGAAAGAATAGTGCAAACCCTACGAGCAAACACAAGAAGCACTATCTTTCAAAAGTCCGTCCAACTACTCGCATACGCTGACGATATTAACATAATCGGGAGAAAGCAGCGTGATCTCAGTGGCGCTTTCACGAGTATTGAAACGGAAGCGGCGAAAATGGGTTAAGCGGTCAATGAGGGCAAGACCAAGTATATGATGTCAAACAAAGAGGACACTGAACACCGACCAGGGAAGAACGTCACCCTCGACAGATATAACTTTGAGGTAGTTAAGGACTTGGTCTACTTAGGCTCCGCTATAAATATAGACAACGACACCAGCGCTAAAATCAAGCGAAGAATAACTCTTGCCAACCGCTGTTTCTTTGGGTTTAAAAGGCAATTGAGTAGCAAAGCCCTCTCTCGGACAACAAAAGTCACCCTTTATAAGACTTTAATAATCCCGGTCCTGCTCTATGGCACAGAGGCATGGACATTATCAAAAATGGATGAGGGTGTTCTTGGTTGCTTCGAGAGAAAAATTCTTCGGGCGATCTTCGGTCCCGTCTGCATTGAAAGAGAATGGAGGAGGAGATACAACAATGAACTCTACTGAGATGGCTGGGTCAAGTAGAGCGTATAGACACCAACCCTCCGGTCCGAAAAGTCTTCGAATCCGCTCCCGAGGGACAGCGCAGTGCAGAGGAAGGCCAAGACTCAGGTGGCGCACGTAAGTGGAAGGGGACTTCAGCCAACTTGGCATGCGAAACTGGAGGCAGCTAGCCAGGGATCGAGCTGGCTGGAGACTGACTGAGGCCCAGCTCTATCCCGGACTGTAGCCTTTATAAAATTAGGTTGTCGTCTCTGATTTTTTTTTCAAGGAGCTGTACTTAACTTGATCGAGTGAACAGTTTCGTCTATCTCTCCCAATGTCTTTTATGGAAGGTGACATTATGTGATCAAATACTATATGTATAGTCTTTGCAATCATTCGGCTGATCTTTCTAAGTAGGTATGTGCATAGCGATTTTATCATATTTTAAAGGTAAGTCTCCTAAGGTTGCAAGAGAAAAAACCCATCCACAATAAAAGCATTGATTTGATTCGGAGAACAGTGAATAGCCATTCTTTTAAAGATCTTAGAAAAGAAAAACCAAAAGCCTGAGATATAGGAGCGAGAGGGAACTTGAAAATTTCTCTCATATCCACCGAATTTTCCGATGCTATACACAGAATTCTTCCGATTAAATTTCTTTCCATTTTGAGTTCTGAAATCGGTAAAGTTGTTATGCCAATTATTTGTACTTTCCAAAAAACTGCATTTTCGATATAGTATTACTCATCATTGCCCCCACTAGAGCATGCAAGACGCCAAAATTAAAAAATAACTACATAAGAACTATCTTATTATGGAAATTTTTTTTTTTTCAGCTTCGTTTTCAGAACTTCGCAGAACTCCTTCACTTACTCCGGCAGTCGTTCAAATGTGCAATGATTTGTCCTAGAAAGAATATATTGTACAACTTCAGATAAATTGTCCACCTTAAATGCTGCACAGCACCAATCCGCAATGAATTTCATGCGAAAATGCCAAACTCTGTATGGAGAAATTCGATCCGTTCGTTTTGAATGATCACCTGCGATGTCATTTACATTATCGATAAGTGGACGATTCCCCTCAAACCGAAGTTGAGATTTCGGTGAATCGTTCCCTCCAGCAAATTGAATGATAGGGGCGATTATATCCAAAATATTGGCGTTGAATTCTGTTTGTATTGAGCTTAAGGTTCGCGTATTGAGTTACACTGGTATTTAGACTTCGAATTCTGCGACGGTTTCCATTACTCCAATGATTTTAAACGATTATATTTGCAAACCTTTGTTTACTGCTTTGAGAAATTTCAAGAAACTTTTGCTCCATCAAGGTGAGCAAACACGAATAAATGTCATTTTAAGATTTCGAAAACCTCTTTAAGATTTCATTCAAATATCCCTCTTTCGTAAAAACACCCTCGTTGTTCTGTTGCAGATACCTTGTGTAAGAACCAAACCAAAACATTACTTGTCATAGTCTTCTTTTCAACCAATATTAAGCCACATATGAGTACACCACAGACAAAACTTACATCTGCAACCCCCAACGTTCTCTTTTCTTCATTTTCCAGCCGCATAAGCAAGGAATTCAGTAAACAAGCTGTGTAACTGCCACAGGCGGTAACTTTATAGTAGACTCTGACGACGATAACAAGAAGTACAAGGACGATGACTTTTACCCAGACAGGCGTGTTTTCGATCCGCCTTACCCACATGAAATTCAACTGACAAAATGAACACTAACACAAACCTTGATGTCAACATTTTTCCCAATGCACTGCCGCCGCCGTCTACCTCCTCTTTCACTCAACAAACCAGGCTGCGTGATAAGAGCACTTCGTTGAAGATACATTGGATAGTTGACTGACCTCATCTCTATCACTTCCATTTATCATCGATTAAGGACTCTCCAACAAATAAAACACACAACTAAACAAACTATATCACTTTATTTCCATCCCCTCGCTTACCCCGAACTTAAACCACCACCTTGTGGTGAGACAAAAATTTTTGGCACAATAAACTCAAACATAATTCTTAAACTCTAACTCTGGCCAGTTAGGCCGGCCAGCATTTGTTTTGCAAATGTCCTTAATTCTAGGGGATCCTTGTTATTGAAATCATCCATTACTCCTTGCATTTGATCCTTTAGACCATCCGAGATGGATGTTGTTATTCGGTCTCGAAACAGATTCGTAATTGGACTCAAAATGACTCCAGATAGCTCCTGAATGAATCTTCTTTGACTCAATTGAACATGGATATTCCTGAAAAGACAAACAAAACATAGATACGAATATATGTACATATGTATAAACTTTGCTAAAGAGTTGATTTGGAATGGGCAAGGAAGAAGTTTAAACTCTGTATGGACAATGGAGGAGGAAACTCATTTACTCGTCTCTGGGACCGGAAGGACGTCAACTTCTCCAGGTGATACACAGTCACTCGAGTAGATAAACAAGACAACACGAATCTAAGGACATCACATAAATGAAGGAGTTTCGGTTTCTGGTCAATCGAATATATTTTGCTCAAATGAAAACTGTTAAACGATTCGATTATCTTGCCAGCACTTGGGACAGCTTCTTTATTTATCAGCTCTTCTCTTGGAACCCTTTACTCAGAACCAAGAAGCAAAGATATGCTTTTGTGCTTTATTTATGGGGATCCAAAACCGAAGCAGTCCCAAAAAGTTAAAGCCAATCCTGGAAAGCTAGACATGTTGCAGAGTAACTCATTAATGTATCCATCTACACAGAAACAGGCATCCTCTGGAACGTTGAAGAAATCAGGTAAAATGATTTATTTAAGTTCTTCAGCAAACCGGAATTGGTAAAATCGGTTTCTCTCATTTAACCAGGGACCAGACAAGAGGATAGTGTTACACAGGCATTGTATACAAGGATTCAATACAGGAACCGGACACAAGAACCATTCACAAGGACTAGACACATGAATTAGATACTTACCGAAACTTAACTATCCGGAAATCGTTCAATCGTAATCGAGTATCTTCTACATTGATATACAGATCCGCATAAATTACAGTGTCGTCCAAGGAGCCGACCACTTTGCCATAACCTTCGAGGGCCATTAGCTTAATGAGGAAGTCATAGTCGAACTGTAAAAGAGAGAGACCACATTACAAAAGGAAATATAGTAAGTTTAGATTGGATTAAGAGATAAGTAAGCTTCAACTGAATAGAAGAGAGCCTCATAATAAATGGGAAACTAGAAATAACCCTCGAAAGATTGTATTGGATCAATCAAAGTCTTTTTGTCCTTGATTCAGAATTGAGTGCCCCATGAATGGAAGGCGTCAATTCAACCACATACCCCTCCATATACCATACATACTCGTACTTGCCGAATATATTTGGATACACCACCGAATAAATAATGTATCTATTAGAAATGCATGGACACTTTTTGAAATAGAAGCAGTTCCTTGACCACTTAAGGGGATATGATGAGTTATTTCGAGGGGTGGGTAATTTGTTTTGAAGATAGAAGGTGAATGGATGCGGGTTTCAGACGGTTGGGAAGTAACATTTTATGGAAAACACTTAGGAACTCTCGGGTGAAAGGTATTATCGTGTATATTTTAGCTGTCATAAAATATTTAAAGTTAAAAGGATTCGTAGAAGTTTTTTCTCCACCTCTCCCACCAGTTTTAGTTTGGAAACTATTCGTGAGGATTCGATAAAAAAAAAACTCTTACCGCCGAGGGTGGCTAAAGTTTTGAATACATATAACGCCATGTACACACTAGCTCTAAGGGCATAGCGTCTATATGAAAACGATACTTCAGCCGATAACCCTAGAGGTTAGAAACTGGCATTAAACATGGCATAAACAGTTTGTAGTAGAAGAGTCTGTAGTAGAACTACTTTAAATTGTCATTTTAGGACAATGTGACGGGTCTGGGTACGTTGTTATTGATCAGGAAACAGCTGACGGTTCTATAAATTGGATTGTGCCAACTTCATAAAAATCAAGTTCGTAGCGTAGTGCTTGTCTTACCTTGGAGTGATGATCCCCGGTAAGTGCATGAGTGAAACCTTATTTACTTGCTTAAGGTGGCGCTACAGTCCGGGGTGGACCATGGCTTCACTCAACAAGCGTTTCCAGCCAGCTCAATCCATTGCTTGCTGCCCCGAGTTAGTTGGGTTAGGTGCCCTTCCATTTGCGTGCGTCACCTGAGTCTCTCCCTACTGTGCTGTCCCTCAAGGGCGGATTCGGTGCTTTGGTGTCCATCCGTTCAACATGACCCAGCCATCTCAGTCGTTGAATCTTCACTCTTCTTCGATGTCGCTATACAGTCCATACAGTTCGTGGTTGTACATCCTCCTCTATTCACCGTCAATACAGACAGGACCGAAAATCACTCGTAGAAATTCACTCTCAGTCAAGAGCACCCTCTGTCACTTTTGGTTATGTTCATGCACCTCTGCCACAGAGCAGGACTGGGATTATTAAGGTCTTATATAGAGTAACTTTTGTTGTCCGAGAAAGAGCTTTGTTAGTCAATTGCCTTCTTAGCCCAAAGAAGCAGCGATCGGCAGCAACTCTTGCCAATCTTCGTTTGATTTCAGCGCCGATGTCGTTGTCTGAGTTTATAGTGAAGTCTAGAGGGGTGGCCGTGGTGTAGTGGTACTAGCCATCGCTTCTCACTCGGAGGGTTCAAGGTTCGAATCCTACTCATGACAAGTTTTCATTTGTGTATTTGGGAACTCAGTCAGAAAAATCTGCATGTGAAGGCATAACACTGGCATATGTAGATTTGGCTGTTGTAAAGATTCCAAGCACAAAACAACCGTTAAAATTTATAACCTGAATCATTCCGATTGAAGAAAAACTCTCCGTCCTATTCGGGACTCCCATCCCTGGAGATTCAATATTGAAACCAAATAAACCCGAGTTTCAAACCACTACATAATGCTTTCCTTTCTCCTCCTTCTATCTTTCCGCCCGCGCCGTGGCAACAGTAAAAGGGTATCATAACCCCCTTGATGCGCGCTTAAATTATAAAAAAAGAAAGAGACACAATATCCTTAGCTACCTCAAAATTACATCTGTTTAAGGCGATGTTACGTACCAACGTCGGTGTTAAGCGTACTTCCTACTTCACAGCACACTCCTGGTTCAACAGGACCGCTAAACCCATTTTAGCCATCTCAGTCTCAATACTAGTTAAAGCGCCTTTGCCATCAAGCTGCTTTCTTCCGATTTCGTCAAGATCATCGGCGTATGCGAGTAAGTGCCTCATATGCTTACGCGGGAGTTTTTCATTACTACTTCAAATATGATGTTGAAAACACCGCTTATCGCTTTGTCTTATTCCTTTTTTGACATCAAAGGTTTCGTTGAGATCGTTGCCGACCTTGATGGAGCAGCATGCATTCTTCATCGTCATCCTGCACAGACGAACGAGTTTGACAGGGCCGAAACAAGACATCACTCTGTTAAGCTCGTCTCTATAGATGCTGTCATACGCGGTCTTAAAATCGATGAATAGGTGGTGTGTATCGATCTGAAGCTCATGGGCCTTCTCCAAGATCTGCCGTAGTGTGAAGATTTGGTCGATGGTGGACTTTCCTGGCCTGAAGCCACACTGATATGGACCTATTAGGTTATTGACGAACGGCTTCAGGCGTTCACACAATAGGCCAGATATGATCTTGTAAGCGATGTCAAGAAGGCTAATGCCTCTTCCTGAAAACTTCCGAATCTCATTCCTGGAGCAGTATCTCTCTGGCTAAGAGAAATGAATTGGCTCATCGGAAGATACTCTAAACGAAGCACATACTATATAACAAGTGCTAAGACTTCGTGGACTTATGGACTATGGAGTTGTACCAAACCAAACAATATGTCTGTAAATCGTAAATGCTCCATGGCGCCTTAAGGAGAAACCGTATAAAATAATGGCAATAGTAGGTACCGTCGCTGGAAAGCTTCCTACCAAACGTGATAAACTACAGAAGCTTGAGATACTTGTTAAGGAAACTTTGTCGTAGTCTTATAGAAAACGAGATGTTTTTTAGTGAGTAAGAATCTGACACTACCATGAGCGCGTGCTTATAGTGGCCGCTGCTATGCCACTGTGATAGGCAGTAGGAGCTCGTGCTTATGGTGCCTGATTTGATGGTGTCGTGGTGCTCTTATGAGCGAGTGCTTATGGTGCCTTTGAAGGTTTTTACCTACCCACGGAGAAAAAAAAAAATTTCCGATTTTCTTAACCGCGCGCTTCTCATGCTCTTTATTTTTCCTCTTGAGAAGTCGGTGTTTGTCTCTTCCCTAGTGCTCATACAGCTGTGAGCAGCTCTGGTCTTTCTAAGCAGCGCCGCGTTATATGCATCTTGCTTAGCTGCATGTGCTTGCCGGCATTCATCATCGAACCAGGGTTTTCGTTGTGGTGGACGAGCGAAACCCAGCACATCAGAAGCGGCATCTCTGATGGCGTTTTGGCAGTGTTTCCAATGGTCTTCAATGCTTGATGCTGGCGGCATTGGACCTCTTAAGAGATTAAGAGACACTCGATCGGAAAAGGACTTGGCGATCTCTTGCGATTGTTGCCGTCTGACGTCGAATTTCCTCACAGCATTAGCTTGTCTTCGCGTAGTTTGGGATATCCGTAACCGTACCTTGACTACAATAAGGTAATGGTCCGAGTCGATCTTGGCTCCTCGGAACGTACTGACATCCATAATACTGGAGGATTGTCTTGCATCGATCGTAATGTGGTCACTCTGGTTGACGGTTGATCGATTATTAGTTCTTCAAGTCCTCTTGTGAATAACGAGATGTGGAAATCGCGTGCTTGCTACGGCAATGCTTCGTTCTATCGCAAAGTCAATTAGCCTGAGTCCGTTTTCGGAGCTGGTGTCGTGCAAGCTATATCTTCCGACAGTGCTACCAAAAATGTCCTCTCTTCCGAAGTTTGCATTAAAATTGCCCTCGGCAATATCAGGCTAATGTTGGCAAATTTACTCTTGATGCCGATTACTACAAAGCGCTCGTGTACTTGTCGGAAACTCAAGACTTCTTGCCTAAATGTGCCTCCAACAACAAATCCGCATCCAAATAAGCGCTGCTTTTGCCGTCGATAACAATCGCCGTAGTAGTTGTTGCAGTTTTTCATCCCCATCTCATCGGAGTTCTTAGATGACGGTAATGTCTGCCTTGCAGCAGTCTAGGACCTCCGCTAGCTGTTCGGCTGTACGTGGCCTGTTAAGGGACCTAACATTCCACGAAGCACCACAACAAAGAAGAATTACTGTGAGAAGATATAATGTAGAAAATGCTGCAATCACAAGAGGCATCCAGAATCTTCGCCGAATGAGTATCCCGAAATCTCTCAACAACTCCTATGCCACCAGTTAAGTACCGAGGACCAGTGTCATCGCTGCAAAAGTGCCATTATAGACACTTCATCTGATCTTTTGAATTTTACCCAACCACAACTAAGAAATCGCTGGTTTGATGATGAATGCCGACAAGGATATTAAGAGGTTGTACTGGGGGCTTCCCTGCGCTTTTTTTTTTAAACACAAATTCCGTGTGACTGATTAAGTGGATCTTAACTAATCCGACCTTTCTGAACGCTTTGTGAAATTTATGCTACTGATCTTCGGTACTCGATTCTTGCAACCTGGCAATCGGGAAAGATTTTTTGGGTTTATATCGATTTCGGCATTAAAAGGGCCTATCTCCTCATAGTTTTCTCCTATTATTGCGAGGTAGAATATTTGTAGACGAACCTTGGCTGCACTTGACCATTGGGCTCACGGAGTTGAATTAATCAAAGCACGAACAGTAAGGTAAGGAAGCCATGTGCAGGGTATTGTTATATTCCGCGTCGTAGAGAAATCATTAAGCAAGTATAGGTACTATTCAGGATATCTTCTATTATCACCGTTTGCGATATTCAATTTTTAGCGGATGTTCGAGTGCAATTATTTTGTTTAAGCTCCGAATATTTCAAGTGCAGATCCGCATTCGTCGTCCTAGGGTATTGGTAGCTGGCAATAGTAGGACCTTTTGCTAGATGAGTGCAAACTAAAAATCGAAAAATCCTTATTGACCTCAAATTCACATACGTTGTAGTTATTCATGTGAGTAAGGAATGGTATACCAACGAGAACAATTGAAGTCGATTCAAAGCCACTTGTTATTGTATAACTATTAACAAGTATTTTAATTTACCGCCTGGGTTGACCCATAAATCGTCGGTTCCTCTTTTAAAGTTTGAAAATAATTTCGCTGTTTGTTCCCCAACAATACAGTTGGACATTCCACACTTGTTCTACATTCCCTTCCTCCGCTAAAGAATTAGAGCACAACATATTCGTAAACCACGGAATAAAGAGACTCCACCAAGCCTTAAGCTTCCTTTTCAACTCCCATACCATGGAATAGACAAATTCGGTAGAAAAAAAGATGCACACTAACCTAAATCGCCTACTATCGCCCTGGAGGCGAATAGAGAGATGATTTTGCATTTTTTTTCTTTTTTTTCTCTTCATATCCATAATTGCATTCATCTGAGTTACTAGGACAGCTGCACATCGGTTAGGTTGGAAAAAACAAAAAACAAAAATACAAGGTAGAAGCCTCCCTGCCAGGATAGCAAAGTTTGAAGCATAGAAAACAGAAATATGCAAAGTTACCCCGGCCCTTGGATTCATCTGAGATCCACTCTCAACTTCCCTACACATACATGGCAATGCACCAGGATTTGCTCTTAATTAAGTTCTCTGAATCAAGGTACTCACGCTGGATGGTATGTGGTAAAGGTGCTCACATACTGGGGCACACATTGACGGAAAGAAAGAACAAGCCCAGGATAACCTAGGGGGATACGGAAAAAAAAATGATTGAGTGCCCACTTGGTAGTCTTGTTTTACATTTTTTTTACTTCACTCTTCCCTCCAGTGGAGGGTAATTCATGTTAAAATACGTTTTCAACTTAAGCTACTCCTGAATATTCAAACAGGAGAACATCCTTTGAATCTTCGCGGAGTCAACCTGAAAACACAACTTGTATGCAGGAACTTTGCTTTAGGGTAAAAAAAAAAGGAATTATTCAGAAAAATAGTTTATGTAAATAGCGGTAAACGGGAGCAAGAACACCGTTATCCAGTCCAAGGAGGACATAACTCTTTATACGTGTGTGGTGGAACAGTGTTTTTACTCCGCTTAATTACCAACTAAACTGTTTGATGATAGTGAAACCGCGGTACAAAAACCTACACTTGAACCGATAACTAATTGGTCTTGAAGTCTACAAGTAAAACTTGAGTGAAGCTTTGACAGAGAATGATTAAAAGCCGTCACCGGGCAGATCTGAATACGATGGTATGAATTTGAGTAAAAACTTATCGGTTTAAAGCATTCAATTGACGTACGCATGACAGGAAAATAGTTCATTCATTACTGAGCCTCAAGCGGTATTTGCTTTGATTTTTTAGTCAAGGGCTTTTAATTTTCATTTAAGTGGCGCTATTCAATGGAGTGGAACTAGGCTTCAATCAGTTGCTCTCTTCATTTAGTGTAATCTTCCGATCGTGAACTAATATTCTTATCTCTTCCGAACTCCTCCTTACACAAATTCTTCCTAATCCAAGTTGTCTGCTGCGAGCGAGAGCAGCAGTGGTCCTTTCTGTCCAGGTCAACATCACTGCAAAGCCTATACAGTTCGCTCTTGTATCTTCTTTCCAATCGACGTATACCTTCCAGTGACATCTCGCTGATATCTTCCTGTAATGTCAGTGTCGTCAATAAATGATAGCAGTTGCTTAGACCAAAAATGATAATGTGGCCATAGCATTGACCTGTAAGCTTTGAAAAAATCGCATCACCTTCTCTACCATATATCCTTTTTGACATCCCGGACTTGGGACCGGTAGAATGCTTTAGTGACAGTTACAGCAGACACACAAACGGTCTTGATGTTTTATAACGAAGACGACCTATATTCCACACATGATGAGCAGCAAGTCGATGAAGACATCAGGGAAAAGGAGGAGGGGACCCCAGTAAGGACAAGGGAGGCAAATTTCCATAAAAATCTCTAATTCAGTGGTGGAATAGCAAGCACCGATTGATGCGTGGCTAAGAGCGTGCTTAGTCGCTAGTTTGCGAACTTGGGATACCAGGCGACCTCCGACTTAAAGGCAGCCTTCCTGTGATTATACGGGTAGAACACGGGCGACAGTTCATCCCGTCTACCCGTGGGAATTGAAAATTGAAAATTTACTGAGCAAAACAATAGAGAATGATGCCTCTAAAATCGCATCATACAGAAGGGTTGTTTTAGAACACCCTGTCGATGCCAACATGACATCTGCCAATAGGGCGGAGTCATGACGCATTGTCACATAGAAGAGAGAAGAGAACTTGCGTCTACTTGGCGACTACGTTTCGGATACTAGTACTAGCACAGGCAAAGCTCATTCTTAAGAGCTCAGATATGACCAGAGCTCTAAACCAGCGACCATACTCACGACAAATACGACGTCAGATGAAGTTAGCGGAAGTGAGAACAATATTCCACCTAAAGTCTCAGTACTATCACAAGCGCTGAAATACCAGCTAAAAGGGAAGCTGCACCCTCAACGACAACAAGAATGGAACAGCACGGCACTGTAGCCAGAACTAACAAATCCACCGACCAGAAGTGATTCAGGTTAAATTTGGCTGCGGATAGCGCAGGTAGGCGGAAGAACACAGGGGAAATCAAAAAAAGCCCGAGAGATAGATATGATGGTCGCTCTCCGCACGAAGTAGTGGTGACAACAAATCCTACAAATTACGAATACCTGAATTTGCAAGAAATATATGACATTACTCTTGAACGTACTGCAGGCAAACCTGCCCCGACTATGGGTGCCTCGGACACCTTTAGCCAGTAATCTGCTGAAGAGAACATAGCTATAGGACTTATCCAGGAGCCTTGGCCAAACAGTGGCAAGATATTTGGATTAACTAGTAAAACTAGAGAGATAGTTATTATCAAAAGTCTATTTAGACCCAGGGAGGGTTGCCACTACTGCGAAAGAAATACAATTCTTTCTCATTCCAGGCTTCAAGACCAGGGACCTGGTGGCGGTCCTAATTGAACGCCAGAATTGCCAAGATATCATAAATTTGTGTTCGCAAACTTTGCTGCAGACACTGAGAAAATGCCTCCCACACCAGTACAGCAACTTGTCCAGTACTTGACAATCAAATATTTTATTATCGGGTGCGAAGATAACGCGCACGACATGATCTGGGGCATCTGGGTTACAAACAAAAGAGGGGAGTCACTTTTATAATTTCTTTATAGTGGGAACTCTCATATAAACAATAAAATAACTTAAGCAACCAATGCTTTATGGGCCTACCGTCGTTTGTATGGCAGTACATGGAGGATCTCTAAAAAGATCACTCACTGGATCTATACAATGATGGTCAGGCCCATCATAATATATGTTTCTATAAAATTGTGGACTAAAACCATACAAAAGACCGCCATCTCTAAGCTCAAAAGAGTGCAGCGTCAAGCATATCTGGGCATTTCCGGAGCCTTTCGGACCTGCCCCACAGCTACTCTAGAAGCAATAATAGGACTGACGCCCCAACACTTATTTATCAACAAAATGGCTTTAATTAGCTCAGCAAGTATGGTACAAGCAAAGAGCTAGATCTTTGCGACCATGCGAACTTAAAGATCTTGCTCTTTGAAATACCAGAACTTGACATGATCTGCGCGGTGACAGACCGCCTTCAGAAAACATTATGCTTCGACAAAGGATCCTCTAATGAGATTCCCAGTTTAGAAGTATGGGTCATCAACAACCCACCAAACAGCCAAAATGGCATAAAATTGTATACGGATGGTTCTAAAATGGAAACAGGAGTGGGAGCTGGTAGGCACGGATCAAACACAAACATATCTATTGGTTTGGGGAAGAGGCCTAGTATATCGCAAGTCTGAACTCCACGCCATACAAGAACGCGCCAACCTTATTCATTCACCGAGAGTCAAACAGCCATAAAAGCCCTTACGTTGCACATCTTTGACTCCAAATCAATCATGTACTGGTTCAAAACTCTCCGAAAACTCAGCTCAGGAAACAAGACCAAACAATGATGGGTTCCTGGGCATGAGGGAATTGTTGGTAATGAAGAGGCCGACGAACTGGCCAGAAAGGGCTCGAACACTCCGTGTTTCTCTCATGCGCTGCCCGAAACTTTTAGTGAGAAGTTTCGTTGTGATGGTCAGAGAAGACTCCGGCAGTCTTTTCCGATTACAGCCGTTCTTCATAGTACTTCTTCGATGCATTGGCATACATACGGGATATTTTTTAGTCAAATTTTCACTCGAATGCCGTAAGTCCGAGGCTATTCCCGGCACAGTTAGGTAATTACCATAAGCAAGAGAGTAGTGCTTCACTTTTCAATTCATTTTTATTATTTCTTTCATTATTACTTATATTCTAGACAAAAATGCTTAAAACTAATTTGACAATGACAATTACTTATTCTAGCTTACTGGCTCTTACCGAGCGCTCTAAACTTAACAATATCAATCAACTTTGCCTTTCGACCTTAAAACTGTCTCATAATCAATACGATCTTTCATTTATGCAATTTTTGACGTTTCTAAGAAAATAGTTTTAGAAAAAAAACTTAGATAACATATAATTTTTTATTTTTATTTTTGTGTAAAACTTAAAACTATGTCCCTACTCTACTTAACCTACCTAAACTACTTAGCCTAACTTAACTGTAATCAGGATGGTAAGCACTCGTGGCCTCTCGCAATGGGTGGTCACCATCCCAATTGCGATTTCGGGCGCCCATAGCTCGTCAACATTGTGCACAAACACCACTGAGACTTGATCAATGCTATGAAGCAGAGTTCACTTCTCAGTGGCGCCGCCCCATGCAAACGAACGCGGCCTTTCCGCAAAATCCCCCTAACTAGTCTAAATCTAACTTAAAACTAGGAGGAGTATGCCAGCTTGGTAGCGTACCGATCTAGGAGAGCATGTCAACCCCTTCCCCTTCCTTTAACCACCAGAATTCGGTGTACTGTCTTTCGGCATCGACCCGATCCCTTTCCGCAATCGCGGTACTAAAACGGAGGAGCTCCTGAGCATTGGCGACATACCCGTCGTAGATGAGCCGCTTGTCCCTCGCACCGCGGTGGCGGTGGTATATTACCGGGATACCATCCCTGCTTTGCATTAAACCTTTAGCATCAATATGGGGAAAAGCCTCTGGTGGAATAAAGCCCGATAGAAGTAAGCTCTCATGGTACATTTCATTGGGGTAATAAGCCCCAAAGATCAGGCTGTTGTCGCTGGTCATTGCCCTTGCAATGTGCCTTCGAATCACCTTAATCAGGAAATTGTCAATCCTATTCAGATGAGCCCCATCGTAAAGGGCTTTGTTGGGATAGTATTTCTTGTACTCTGATTCTGGTGTTCTATACAAACCGAGACAAGTCCTAAGACACTGCCTTTCAAACACCCGAATCTTTTCCATCTGAGATGGCGCTACATTAAACCACACAGGACAACCATACGCGATGACTGGTCTGATTAGGGCCACATAGCATATGACCTTCACCCTGGAAACAAGTTGACTGCTGTGAAACAGTCTTCTTGTCAGGGCTAAGGCCTTCTTGGCTCCAGCGAGACAAACATCTATATGTTTGTCAAAATACAGATATTTATCGAGCCAGATACCAAGGTATCTAACTACGCTTCTCACCGCTAATGGCATCCCGTGTTGTCCAATGATGGCCAAATTTCGCCAGTTATGTCTGGTATCCCTAGAAGCCCATCGCAATGGAGTCCTAAACAAGATTGTTTCTGACTTTTGGAAATTGATTTTTAATTTCCAATCATCGCAATACTCCTTAATATGATCGAAATCACGCTGCAGAAGAGCATTGATGACTTCGATTTTTGGGCCTGATCTGTACGCCACTAAATCGTCTGCATACGCTATAGAGTGATTGAGGGAACCTACTAAATCACTTGTGTAAATGTTAAACAGGATCGGAGAAATCACCGCCCCCTGTTGTAAGCCGTTTTTAATATCAAAGACTTTGCTCGAAGTGACGTTGCCACATTTGACAACGAACTTCTTTCCCATAAGCATGTTATAAATCATATATAGCAGAGGTTTCGGCATACCCCTCCTAGTTAACTTATAGAAAAGCCCCTCTAGCCATACGGTGTCGAAAGCCTTTTCAAAGTCAACCAAGCAGGCACCCGTACACTGGTTCTTACACTTATTCCATTGTATGTCGGAGATCAGCTTTGACGCAGCATGAATAGTGTCATGCTTCGCCCTAAAACCAAACTGATTTTCCGGAATTATATTATTTTCCTCAACCCACCTTAACAGCGCTCTATTAACCACTTTCTCAAATACCTTGCTTATATTCGGAAGTAAACTGATTGACCGAAGATTAGCAGGGTTGGTTCTAACTTTATCCCTTTTCGGGACCGGATGTACCACTGCTATTTTCCAATGCGTCGGATAATATGCATTATTCAACGCATTGTTAAATAGCGTAGTAAAAATATCCACTGCTTCCAAGGGTAGGTGTCTTAATACGACGTTTGGAATACCGTCTACTCCCGACGACTTTTTGTTTTTCAGAGACTCGAAGATGCACAGGAGTTCATCTTTTCGCACGAACAAATTCGAGGAAGCTCGCTCATTGGCGACGATGACATTTGCAGCGTTTTCTTCACTGAATACGGTAAAACCGTGATTCTCAGATCGCCAATTTTGGAGTTCGTTGCGTAAATAATAGTGACTTACGTATGCCCTGTTTTCAATGTCGTGATTACGGTGAACCGGATTGTTCACCGTATACACGGCTTCGAAAAAAGCGCCCAGCAAATCCACTTTCTCCTGTGGGTCTTCGACCACGAAAAAACCATCGCCTGAGTCGGCTCTTTCTGGACTTATACCAACCGTTAGTAGTGTCTGTCTGTTCTCTGTCGTCTGTGGAATTCGAACACATTGAATGTTGTTGTGATCTTTCCGCCTGAACAATTTATTTATCTGCGGGAACATATTCGGACTACTGGATTTTATAGCCCGGATCTTATTGCCCCAGTACAGACTTACAGCTTTCCTGTAATTTTGTTTTATTAATTGTTTAAGGTTTTTGATCACTGACTTCAATGTTCTTATTTCCGGGTTTTGTCTGTCAGTAAACTGTCTGTAGAGTTCCTTAAGTCTCGTGAGTAGTCTACTTTTGTATGCGTACAATGCGTTTATTGTTGGAGTTCTGTACTTTTTGGTCTGGTCTTCGTCGGAGCATTCTACCCGAGGAATAGTCTGCTCCATTGTTAATTTGATGACGTCTTGTAGCGTCAGTAAATCACAATCGATTTCGTCGTTGGTCAAGTTTCTGTTAGTCGGAGGATCAATCCCATTCAAATGTATATTCCGCTTTAGCATTCTGGAGAAGCGCGACCACCGTACCCTACGATAGTCGTACGAGTACACCTGATCGTACTGCTCCAGCAGCGTTTGGTCATTTGGGATCCGTATTGTGGCTGCGAGTCCGTAGTGATCACTATCGTACTCGAACGCTCGCAAACAGTTCCGGGTGTTTAGATCCACGTCTGTGAGTTCTAGTCTATTGTCTATAAGAGCCAAGTCCAGAAATGAACCAGCTGATGGGAAGGATGGGCTATTCGTCGCGTACAACTCAAGTTTGTACTCAATCATATATTGACTCCACCAGTAATATAACTGATTACCCCTAGTGTTCGGCGGATTGTTTCCCCATACCGCATGTCTAGCGTTAAGATCTCCGGCCAGAAAGTAATAATTTTCTTCCGATTCAAGCTGAAGACAACGAAAAAGTATTTCGAGCTCAATTATAAATTGGATGGGATTGAGTGCTTCAGGTGCGTAAAGTGACACCACATACACTCGTCTCCTACTATGAAGAGGAATGCATATGATACAGGCTTCCAACACCCGGAACCTACTCAATTCTCCGCTATACACAACCCTATGGCGTAAGCCTTTGCGTAATAAGATGCCAACTCCACCCCCTCGTAAGGAGTGAGGTCGGTCCCTTCTATATACATTGTAGCCACTGTAGCCAATTTTGTGATTCTGGTTCAGCTTAGTTTCGCTGACCAAAAGCACATCTGGCCGTTCGCTTAACAACAGGTCTTGCAGGTTGGCTCTTCTTTCGATCCTGATAAGTGAGTTAACGTTTAGCGCAAGGATCTTTAAGTTAACCTCATTCAACGTAGCAGACATTATATCGGCGTGCCAGACTTGTCGAACAGAGTCGAGTAGATAACGTCAATTCGAGCCGCTTGTTCATTTAATTGTTTCTGGAAGTGATCAATTTTTCCGTGCAGGGACAGAAGAATCGCTTTCAGATCCAGATCCGCTTCCGGTGCTTTTTCAGTTACCTTTCGCGTATTTTTTACTGTCATTGTGGGCTTGCCCGATCCAGATACCATTTGGGCAAAGGATACACTGGGTGCCACAAAATTAGAGAAAGCACGACTCTTTTGACGCTTCTCTTCTTCGATAAACTGTTTTCGAGCCTGGACTTTCTTTTTCAACTCTTGGAACCTAGGACAACCTCTGAAATTGGCAGGATGCCCTGGGTTCCTGCAGAGTACACAAAAGAGTTGGTTCCTATCTACTACTCTATCATTACCTAAAGGACATTCCCCATGTTTGTGGTCCTTGTCGCACTTAACGCACCTAAATTGCATATTGCAATTAGCTGCGGCGTGTCCGAACCTCTGGCAGCGCATACATTGCAGTACGCGATCTGCCCTCTTTAATTTTTCCCAACTTACAGCATGATAGTACAGGAATTTGATTTTTCGCAGACTATCAATTTTGCTATTGGGGGTTAATTGCACTAAGAAGAATGGTAATTTGCGGTTACCATCCCTTGCCGCGGCCGTGGTAAACGGCTTGACCCCCACGAACTTAAGGTCGTCGCTCTCTAACCCTTTGAGCTCTTCTTCGAGCTCCTCCGTTTTTATTGCTGGATCGATGCCTTTTAACAGCACCGTCTGGAGTTTTTCACCCTTAGGGGTATATGTATAAAACTCAGTGTCTGCTTTTCCTAGAGCGGTACGCACTTTCCTATACTCCTCCATATTGCTACACATAATAATGTGTTTATTTACGCTTAACCTCTTGATATAAAAATTCTTAGTAACTAACTTACAAAGCCTAATGGTATCATTGATTTCTAGATTACTTACGTTAATGGGAGGCACCCTTTCCCTCCCTTTGTTATCTGACTGCTTTTTTTGTTGCTGATGTTGTTGTTGACGCTGCTGTTGTTGTTGCTGCTGCTGCTGTTGTTGTTGTTGTTGTTGTTGCTGCTGCTGCTGCTGTTGTTGTTGCTGCTGCGCTAGCTGTTGTTGTATTTCTGATTTCTGATGTTTTAGCTGTTGTTGTTGTTGTTTTTGGGGTTTCTTCTGCTGTTTCATTCTATGTTCCTGTTGTTGTTTTTCGTTTAAAAGTTGCTTCTGCTTTTGCTGAGGCGGCAACTCTTTCATACCTTGTCTCTGCTGCTGTTGTTGTTTTTGTTGCTGCTTTTCCTGTCGCAACTTCTCTCTCTTTTCTAGAAGCTCTTCAATAAGTTTGTCGAGCTGAGCCTCATCATCTTCTTCCTCTTCTTCTGAGGAATCGGTTCCTGATAACTCTCTAAAAGAGTTCCCCTCTCCAATGTAGCGGCACTCACCCCCCTCAGATTCATAAGAGTACTCCTTTCCGGCCGTGATTTTTTCATCGTCTTCTTTGAGTTTTTTTTTTGTGCATATTTTCGATGCCGTTTTGGTTTTTCTCCTCCTCTTTTCTACTTTCATGTTATCAACATCTGACTTTTGCATTGCTGCTGCTGCCTTAGATGTTGTTGCTTGCTGCTGCTGCGTTTCACATGCCCTCGTTGTCATTCGATTTGAAACCGGTTCCACCTGCGGGACCTCCGGCTGACCGGTGTCCATTGTTTATTGAAACACTACCACTATCACTTATCTTGATTTTATATTTAGAAATTAAAAAAAAAGAACCCGCAAATTTCTGCTGTGACTCGAACCCAGATGTCCAGAGTCCCGAGTCAACTACTGATTCGCTGAACCACACTACTACTTGTAAACTCGTCGTTTATTTTTTGATTTAATTGTCTTTCACTTTTCTGTGCACTGCTAAAAAGTCGACCGTTCTCAATGCGAGATGCGAAACGACTGTAAGAGAGTAGTGCTCTTCTGAGATAAGATGCCAGTAGTAATCAACCTTTATTGTGCGGAAACAGTGGGATTCCGCTTACTTTTAAAGGTTACATAAAACGTTCATCCTAGATACCATGAATTATAGATAACTAACCCGCCAACTGAGCTGTAAGAAAAGTCCTTAACAAAGATGGACGCAGTTCTAGTCCTATCTGAGCTGTGCCCATCTAGGACTTTGGCGTTTTTGTTTCACGCTATACCCTTATAACGCATAAAAAATTCAGTGAATTAGCGATTTTAGCTCTTTCAGAAAAGCGTTGGGTTCCGAAACCACAATAACCTGAAAGTTATGAGAAATAAAGAAGGGTCTTCGGCGCTGTCCAACTTAGTTTCTTTCACCAATTTTATGCAACATATAAAGGAAGACGGGCATAGTTGGGAAGTCAGAACTATGAATGGGCATAGTCACAAACATGGAAATGACATAGAAACAAGTCTTGAGCGCTGAAGTTGTTTTTTGTCAGCGCATCAAGATACATAATTACGAGCCGAAGCGAAATATTTCACATTACTTCGGGTTTTATTTCTATCCGAAAGCATCTTTAACGCTTTCTACGGGATATTTACTAGAACTATGTACACCTAGAAGCTCTTTGGTTTTTTTCCCACTCTCCTACCTTTTTGCTCCCTTCTTTCCGTCAAGAGTTAAAATGATTTTGTGACTGCTCTCGTTAGATCGCACGCCAGATTACATCTCTCTCATGTTTATATAATCTAACAACTTGAACTCACACCTAATTACTTCTTTGGAAGCTGGAATGATACTTCGGCAGGTAACGTCAGAGTACCACATTCTATGGTCTTCAAGCTGTTGTTGTCGATTTTATTTTTGGGTATTATTTCGTAGTCACAAGATCTTGAAACTGAGGTTTGATACAATCTTAAGTTATCAAAATATAGTGATCCCTGTGCTCTGATTCTGGTGTCTAGAAGCCTGATTTCAAAATCATAAGTTATATATGAAATTGCTTAGCTGTCAGCGGATACAAAATTAGTTTGTAGTTGACTTCGTGTTCAAATATTGTAGACATCAACAAAGTGGTATCCACTACATTTTCAAGCCTGATATTGTGCCTCCTCACCTGCATGGGGCTACAGATATTCGGAGATATGTGAAAAGAATGTCCAGATGGCCATGAAGGATGACGTTGCGTAGCGTAGTTCCGACGCGTTCGTACTTTAGTCGGCAATATAGCCATTGAGATTTTTGCTGTGATAGGTTACGAGAAACTCTGCATGAGGCTTGCGCTAACAGTTGACCTGGAAAGAAGAGCGCCGGTGGCTAGGACACAACAGTAGCAAGTAAAAAATGAGTCAAAATTCCAATGACAGCGCCTACAACAAAATCAAC
Source organism: Volucella inflata (assembly GCA_928272305.1). NCBI lineage: Eukaryota > Metazoa > Arthropoda > Insecta > Diptera > Syrphidae > Volucella > Volucella inflata. Next base: position 38,588,626 of record OV743716.1, on the reverse strand, counting down.
AGCAAACTACAATAGAAATCCGTGAAACGCGAGATATAAAATAAAACACAACAGTAGCAAAACCACAAGTAGTAGCAAAAATAATATTCGCAGCTATAAAACTAAAACAAACAACAGCAATAGAAACCATAAAAACACAAACAGCAGCTACAACAACAGAGGAACAACAGCGGCAGAAACCAACCAAGCGCTGTGTGCAATCATTTTAAGGGTACTAACAACCCTTGAGCGCGCACTTATTATAAAAAATAAAAACAAAAACTTAAGAACAATAGTCGGACATATGTCGTGCATATGTAAGGGCTTAGGTAGAAGGTACACAGACATCACTCCACTGTAATGTAGTAGGGCGCTTTCACAAAACTATATATTTTTTTAGCTTTAAACTATGCTGTTGAGGATGTTAAAGCCGCCCCCGTAGGATAAAAGCCATTTATTAGGGCTAAAGCTGAAAGAAAGGGAGTTATCCTAAGTTACAGAACAGAAGAAATGTGGACCTGCATTGGCAATTAAGGTGGAATTAAAAGTTCTAACGTCAGCTTCTTTACAAACTTCATTAATCCAAATAGCCGCAGGGAAGGGAAACACGATACGAAAGGCATAGATTGATTCTCAAGTTTCGGAGCCCAAAACGCGGGAAACAGCATCTGACATAGTGAAAATAGTCAGCTTTCCATTCAAGGGAAGATGCACCATCATTGATCTACTGAAATACAAAACAAGCCATAGGGTTGCACCGGATCTACGTATCCTTGCCTGGCTTAACGCACTTACATATGCGGGGCTTAGCCCAGGAACATATCCCGCAAAAAAAAAATTTTTTTTCAAGTAAAGACCAAAACAATTTTCTATACCTAAGGAAAGCTTACAGCGGGTAAAGCTGCAAAAGGAAGTGTTGATAACGACAACTACTGTACTTTGTGATCGCAGATTTGCATTACAGTAGAATGTACCTTGAGACCATAGGAGCGATATTCAGAAAGTGTACAATGTGAATGTCCGACGAACCGAGGTCTGGAAAAGCGAGTCCTTTTGCATAATGTCTGCCTGATATTGAGAGCTGAACTCTCAGTTTTATTTCGTTAAATGACGAAAGTATGGCAAATAATATCATGATTAACGAAAGGGAACCAGCACCGTTAATTTCGAAGGAAGAGCTCCAAAAGATCTCCGGCTCATTAAAAGTAAAAAAGTCTTTTGAAACCGATGGAACTCCAAAAATTATACTCCGACATGTCCCACTATAAGTGGTGGATGTTTGCACCAATTTGAAAAAGGATGATAGGGTAGTCAAGTGTTCTCTAACATTCTGGTCACTCTGCATTTTGTTGGTTCATTAACTTGAACTACATACGTGCAAATGCTTTCAGCAGTCAATATCTGCTAAATCGTCGGGTTACACTGTTGTCACTCAAATATCCCTCGCTTGTTTATCCCACTTCTTATGCATTCAATCTAAAGCATCGAGCTAAGTTATAATCACTAATTGCATCCAATCTTCCAGAATCTGCACCAAAATTCCTCTTTATTCCTCCTATATGTCTGTTAGTACTTACCCCGTTGACAGTACCAGTATCAGCAATCTCTACTTGTAGGTAAAGCAAAACAGAATCCGCCAATCCTTTTCCATCTAGTGACGCCCAACTGAAATGGATAGAAAGCGCATTGAGTTGATCGATTTGATGTCTTTGGTGTCCTGTTTATGTCCCTCCGATTGACATTGAGTGATTATCCATTTGCTCTAACCACAAGGGTTCACTTTTTTTTTTCCCAAATGCGAACGGTTTAAGTAAACTTACTGAGCCAGGAGAGTATACTTACATTGTTCTACCCTTTAAGCTTTAAACAATGCCCTCTCATCCTTTGGTTGACTGAAGCCATTCAAAGGAAGTCTGCACTAGCTCCAAGCGGTTTGATTCTTTTTCTGTTGTGGCCTTCTTCCCTTGAAACCAAATCCTAGACATCACACTGCTTGCTTTCGAGGATAAGTGCATTGCGGACAACCCAAGTGCATTCAGTGTGAAGTGCAGTGAAGTGGAGTGCTGTATGGTAACAATAGACTTTGTTGGTGTTTGGAAGCTCATATGCAACGGTACTGGTGGACAATGTAATAGAAGCTAGGGACAAATGCACGATGGATCACTTAGTAACAAAAGGGTTAGTAGCTGGTGAAAAAAAAAATCCCAATAGTAGCAACAGCAGCATGTCCTTTGACAAGGACAAAGGCAAAGAAAACGAAATTCCATTCTCCTCGATTTTACGTAATTGCACTAAAAGATTAGACCGCTTAAGGGTTCTCACAACATGAGAAAAAGGTCCTTAAAATCTCATCTCCGAAATCTAAACTAAAAAACGGATCCTAATACGTTTTTAATGAGAAGGATAGCCGAGGAGGAGGACACACTTTAGCCAGTCAATACCACGCTGGTTGTTGGCGGAGATGAAAAGAATAAATAAACAGAAGGACAATCGTATCGATATCGGTAGTAGTACCGCTTTATCAGATACTCAAACTAGCTTTGTCGGCTGCATTGTGTCCTTTGTTAGACGCCATTTAAGCAGCTAGAAAATCAGCAGCGCCTTGTTTTTTTTGTTGATGTGATGATCTGCTTGCTTCAGCACCCAGAGGTAGCCATAGTCCTTGATACTCGTAATTTCTCTTTGTTCCCGTTTTAACTCACCCACCGGGACAAATGGGAAATTAACTGTATAATGCAAAATATTCTACAGAGTGCTTTCAGTGGTGCCGGCAAGTGCAGAAAGCAAATGTGTCCGGGTGGAAAAGTTTGTGGAAAGATTATTTCTAGATTCGCGTCCTTATGGCTGTCGCTACTTTTGTTACTATGCATCATATAATATATTGTACATAATGTAAATGGCACGTTTGGGAGGTGGATACAGAGATACAGAGGTACTACTACCTCTCTCTTATGAACTCGTATACCGGATAGGGTTCTGGTGCTAGTGGTGGCTAATAAAAAATGCAAAATTTTTATATTCGTATCCTTCCTTCCTTTGACTGCTGCTGGGTAGCATATTTTTTATCTTGGATTTCGTTACTTCTGAATACGTATCCATTCGTTAGGAATTACAGAGTGGAAAGTCGCTGAGATTTCTCCATGTAACAGATTACCTGCTATGAGACAGTAATCATAGCATCGGAGACAGAACGAAGGTAGTACTCTCGGTTCGGTGGTCCACATGGATGCCAAAAAAGAGGATCTGAGAAAAATTAGATAAAGTTTTCATTTCCCGTGATTTTTTATAATTTTTTCTTTTTCGTTTTTATTTTTTTGAATTTATCTGCTTGGGTGTGACAACAAGTGTATGATGATGTCACTTTGTTTCGGTTTACGTTGGATGGTCCTTGTACGGAAGGAGGATTTGTGGAATAGTGAAATGTTGAAAGGAGTCTGTAGTTATGCATTTTAAAGAAAATTTAAGGATACTGCCACTGCCATGTACTTCATGGGATGATTCCAGGGAGAACTGTAGGTATGATTGGGAGCAAGGACGTTGACATTACTCGTACATGGCTTTTGGTATGTGTAGGTACGTGTAGAAATGCAGTACTGAATATGACAAGAGGAGAGTTTATTCTAGTGGAAGGTTTCTAGACACTATTTTCTTAGTGAAATGAAATAGCTCAGCTGGAAATAGAGAGCTCTCACGATGATCTGTACTATGTATGCTATTGACTTGGGTACTCGACATATGCTAAGTCTTGTAAGCAGGCGAATGAGTATCGTTATGTTGACATCTTCCATTTCTTCTTTTATGATTTCTCCTTTAATGAAGGAAACTGCTTATGACTGCATTCCGCTCTATACAGCATGATACATATTTTCATGCCGAGAAAAGAGCTTTTCGAACGAAAGTAAGCATTAAGGGCAGTTAGCGCTGCAATGTATCACTGATCTGAGTTTTAATCACAATTATGTCCTTCATGCGTTCAAAGAAGATAGTAGGGCTAAGCAAATTGTCAATTTAACTGGTATTAAATCCAGAACCTCAGCGATAACAAATTTATTCCGACCATTAAGGACCTCTATCCAATTTAAACACATAGCATCTAACCGGGTGATGCATTGTTATGCGGATTAATCGACTTGGAGATTAGAACTGATTGTCCTTGAGGTGAGTTTCATAGAGCTCTTATTCTCTGAGTTCAGTGGCCTATGCACGCAATTTTGAGGGCGGAAAAGAAAAGTCCTGGTTGTACTCTATGGAAACTAATTTAATCGTTGATGCCAAGTAGTTGGTATTACGTATAAGGACAACCCAAACACTAAATAACAATTAATAAATAAGGCTTTGAATATAGAATGACATCTTTCAGTTAAGAAGAGATCGGGTCAGCTATCTGGAAGCTGGAGGTTAACAAGGTTGCTGGCCAAACTAGATTCGAAGACTCTGCGGGCACAAGCATGGATGTTCATTCACCTGACATATTCTAGCCATTTTAGGCTCAGTCGTTCATAGACCTCCGTGGCTTAAATACGTGATTCGGCTTTCTCTCAAGTGGATAAATAAAAACAATTAATAAATAAAAAAAAGAAAATTGAAAGTGTTCGGTCAAGTGCTTCGGTGGCCCAGTGATAGTGGTCGCGACCGTCACAGTCGTTCATAGACCTCCGCGAGGAATAAACGTGTTTCGACTTTCAAAGTGATGCTAAAATGATGATAAAATAGTTCAATCAGTTTTCGTAAAATGCACATCAAGAACTAGCTTTGCAAGTGCATCGGCGGCCCAGTGGTAGTGGCATTGGCCGATAAAGCGGGAGTCGTGGGTTCGATTCCCGAAAAAGTTAGTGACTTTTTTATTTTTAAAAATAAAAATTAACATTAAACACGAGAGTGAAGTGAAATCAGACGATGAGTGAGACGGAGCGGTCCGCTATGCTAATAGCGGGACCAGCGGATGACGTGATGTCATCTGATGACCAGGCAGCAATTTCGGCCCGTAAAGGAGGAGGAAGCTAAGGCCAACTCCTAACCTTGTAAAGCGCCCTTCCCGGTAGACCAAGGGAAGAGGTGCCAACAACATCGGCAAGGGCAGCTATTCAATATGTGTCTGACGGTAGAGAAGGTCTTTATATGGGAGGCGATAACACATTTGCTTCGCTGGCGGCCTCTGAATCGGCTGACGAAGAGGATGAGGTAAATGCCCTCAATAATAATATAAAAGAGCTTCAACTCAGAGTACTGGCCATCAAAGAAAAACAAATGGCAAGAAGAGCGGAGGAAACAAAAAGCGCTCAGCAGCAGCAACATGAAGAGGCCGAACTGGCAAAACACAGACAACAAAGCTCTACCCACAAGCAACAGCATAAGGCAGAGCCAACGAAACAAAAACAAACAAACAAGCAGCAACAACACCAGAAACAGCAACAACAACAGCAGCAACCGCAGAAACAACAACAACAGCGGTTTCAGAAGCAAAAGCAGCAAAAACAACAACAGCAGCAGCAACAACAACAACAGCAGAAGCAGAAACAACGAGTTCCAGCTAACAACACATTCAAGATGGAGCTTAAGGACACAATTGAACTGTGTAAGTCGGCCATAGGCTGTAATTTTTATGTTAAAAGACTCAGCGTAGATAGGCATGCGATCCACTGCAACACAGTGGAGCGCTACCACAAAATAAAGAATTTATTAAGGGATTCGACGACGGAGTTCTTCTCCTTCACCCCGAAGGGGGAAAAGCTGCAAACTATGCTGAGGGGGTTAGAACCGTCTACTAATCCGGAGGAGCTCCTCGTACTGCTCAAAGAGAAAGAGTGCGACGGTCCTAAATTCGTGGGGGTTAAGCCGTTCGTCACAGCCAGAGCCAAACGGGAGAAACGGAAGCTACCGTTCTTCCTGGTGCAGCTCAGTCCCGAAAGCCGTCTGGATAGTCTAAGGAGTATCAATGTTCTAGACTACCAGGTGGTTCACTGGGAAAAAGTAAAAAGGCACGAAAACATTTTGCAATGTGTTCGTTGCCAAAGGTTCGGGCACGCCGCGTCGAACTGCGAAATGCAGCCTCGATGCGTTAAGTGCGGTAAGAACCACAAGTCTGAAGAATGCGCTCTAGGTAGGGATGGAGCGTCAGAAAAAAGCTAACTCTCTTGTGTTTTATGTAAGAACACGGGACACACCGCAAACTATCGGGGTTGTCCCAAGTTCCAATAAATAAAAAGAGTAAATCTGGCTCGACAGCAAAAGGTGGAAGTTAAGCGTCCACCTGTTCTACCACAAACACCAGCCGTTACTCCCCAGGTTACCTACGCCCAAATGGCGGCAGGTAGGAGAAATACGGCACAGCAAGCGAAGGTTGCTTCTCAGGCCCCAGCGCCTAGAGCACCGGAACCGGCAAATGACATGCTAGCTATCTTGCTCTCTATCCAGGGGCAGATGGCTCAGCTGCAACGTCAAATTACCGAGCAAGCTACGCGCGTAGATCAAATATACGCGCTGCTGCCGAGCCTAACGCACCTTCAGTCGTAATGGGTACGTACATGGCGGAGCAAACCCTGAAGGTCCTTGCAGTGTTTAAGTTGCTTAAAGACCAAGCCCCTGATGTGCTTTTGGTTAGCGAAGCACGTTTTAAAAGAATATACAGTCGTGTAGTACGTAGGTTTCAGGTGCTAGAAGCATACATCATGTATATCCCTCTCCGTAGTGGAAAGCGGTTTTACATGGTGTCAGTTTATGCATCTAAGGCTACTCAATCCACCCTATTCATCTCAGAGCTCGAGACACTTTTTCGATTTCTGAGACTGGAATTGGAATTGGAATTGTACAAGACAAATGACATCATTGGTCCGAACCACGACCTGGAAAATCGAGTCCTTGTGCACAATTTCTACCTTTGCAATGAAACAATGAATTGGCGAATCGAGAACTCGGGTTTCACCCAGTTCAGTGACGAGAACATGGCAAATAATGTCATCGCCAATGAAAGGGAAAAACCCCCGTTCTTTCGAAGGAAGAGCTTCAAACGATCTTCGACACAATTAGAAGTAAGAAATCAGTGGGAACCGATGAAATACCGAACATTGTGCTTCGACATCTCCCACTAGAAGCAGTGGACATTTACACCACCCTGTTTAACAATGCAATGAATAATGCACATTATCCAGCGCATTGGAAAACTGCGGTGGTACATCCCATCCCCAAAAGGGATAAAGACACCTCCAATCCGGCGAATCTCCGGTCGATCAGTCTCCTTCCAAACATCAGTAAGGTTTTCGAAAAAGTTATCAATAGAGTCCTGACTAAGTGGGTTGAGGACAGAAATATAGTTCCGGATAATCAATTCGGTTTCAAGGCGGGGCATGATGTTATTCATGCCGCGTCTAAACTGGTTTCTGATATCCAATGGAACAAAGCCAAGAAAGAGTGCACGGGTGCCTGCCTGATTGACATGGAGAAGGCCTTCGATACCGTATGGTTAGAGGGACTCTTCTACAAGTTGAACAGGCTGGGTATTAGTAAACCACTACTGTATATTCTTTTCAATATGCTCACAGATAGACAGTTCATCGTGAAAAATGGCGATGTGACTTTTACTGGTACATTCAACAATAAAAACGGTCTGCAACAAGGTGCGGTCAATTCGCCAATCCTTTTCAATATTTACACAAGTGATCTGATAGGTTCACTTCACCATGCCATAGCGTACGCAGACGACTTAATCGCGTACAGATCAGGTCCAAAGATTGAGGTTATAAACATTCTTTTGCAATGCGACTTCGTTAAAATTAAACAATATTGCGACGACTGGAAGTTGAAGATCAACTTTCAGAAGTCGGAAACCATTCTGTTTAGGACGCCTTTGTCTGGGGCCTCTGCGGAAACCAGAAAGAATTGGCGAAAGTTTCAGATCGTTGGACAACACGGGCAGCCACTTGTTTGTCGAAATGTAGTCAGATACCTTGGGATCTGGCTAGATCAATATCTATATTTTAACAAACATACTCGTATAGATGTTGCTCTGGCCAAAGCCAAAGGTGCTTTTGCGCTTACAAAGAGACTGTTTTATAACAGGCAACTCGATGCGAGGGTAAAGGTGATCTGTTACATGGCCCTTATTCGGCCTATGCTTACATTTGGTTGTCCCATGTGGTTCAACGTGAGAGCAAGTCTTTTGGAAAAGAATCGGGTGTTTGAGAGGGCTTGCCTTAGGGCTTGTCTTCGCTTATACAGAACACCATAGTCTGAGTATATAAATTGAAATATGTTGTAATGATCGTCGAAAGACATTTAGTCGGGAATTATGTTTAACTTAGAGTGTCCGCATGGGGCCAGTAAGTGATAATAAGATAGTTTTCTAAGTTATTTAAGTTAATTTTTAAGCGTTTTTTTGTTTAGCATACAAGAATTAATGAATTAAATAAATAAAAATGCATTGAAAATGAAAAAAAAGCCGTTTTAGGCAACTGATGCGCTGTTTTCTGTCTTGTATGATCAAGGTTTCATGTAGAGTCTCCTTAGTTTTTTTTGGAAAGAGCCCTACTGTTCAACTGCCTTCTGAGCCCCAGGGATTGGCAAGAGTTATTCTTCATTTGATCTAAGCGCTGGTGTCGTTGTCTGTATTTATAGCGGAGCCTAGGTAGACAAAGTCCTTAACTACCTCAAAGTTGTATCTGTCAAAGGTGACGTTCAGTCCGAGACGTCGTTGTTGAGTGTATTTTTTGCTTGATAGCATATATTTGGTCTTCCCTAGTTGATCGCTTAACCCATTTTCGCCGCTTCCGTCTCAATACTCGCGATAGCACTTCTGACATCACGCTGCTTTCTTCCGATTATGTCAATATTATCGGCGTATGCGTGTAATTGGACGGACTTTTGAAAGATTATGCAGCGTGCATTCTTCATCGTTATCCTGCACAGACGAACGAGTTTGGCAGGGATCCAAAACTAGACATTGCTCTGTATAGCTCGTCTCTATAGATGCTGTCATACATGGCCATGAAATCGTAAAAAGAAGGTGCGTATTGATCTGAAGCTCATGAGTTTTCTCCAAGATCTGTCGAGTTTTCTCAGAGATCTACCGTAGTGTAAATGTTTGGTCGATCGATGGTGAACTTTCTTGGGCTGAAACTTCACTGTTATTGACCTATCAGGTTGTTCCCGAACAGCTTCAGGCGTTTACACAATACGGGAGATAAGATATGCTAAGAAGACTGATGCCTCTGTAATTGGCGCAGGGTCACAGGGTCTCCTTTCTTAAGGATCGGGCAAACATTGCTGAGGTTCTATTTATCGGGTACATTTTCGTTCGATCAGAATTCACAGTTTATGCTCCTTAGCAAGTCGTCGCCTGCTGCTTTAAAGAGTGTGGCAGTCAGTCTGTCCGCTCCAGCAGCTTGCTCGTGTAGATGTTGGCTCCTCGGAACGGTCGAACATACATAATACTGGAGGAGTGTCTTGCGTCGATCACATCCCGATCTTACGATCTTAGTCCCCTTGTGAATATTGAGATATGGAAATCACGTGCTGGCTCCGACACTGTTTCGTCTCGCCTCAAAATCGATTAGCCTGAATTCGTTATCGGGTGTGGTGTCGTGTAGGCTATACCTTCCAACAGTACTACTAAAGATGCCCTCTCTTCCTAGCTTTGCATTAAAATCGCCAAGGACAACTTTAATGTAATAGCTAGGACATTGCTCGTAGATCTTGCTTAAGAGCTCATATAAGGCATTTTTAGCGTCTTCATCTTTCTCATCTGTGGGGGCGTGCGCGCATATAAAGCTGATGTTGACGAATTTAGCCTTGATGTGGATTGCTACAAGGCGCTCGTTCGCATGCCGGAAACTGAAGACTTCTTGCCTGAGTCTGCCTCCAACAAGAAATCCGCATTCAAATAGGCGCTGATTTTGATTTGATTAACGGCTCTTCCGCTACCATCTCTTTTCTAAGAATCTGATCGGGTCTCGGAAATCCTTACCGGCCTGAGCTCTGAATATGTCGGAGTAGCCCGGATAAGCTTTCGTTTGTTCCGGGAGTTTTTTCCACCGTTGATTTCCTCTGGGGAATTAATCCGCTGTCCCCTTTATAGTGCTGCTTTTTTTTCTGCTGGTCAGCACTCGCACTTATAAGCTTAGCAGGTCCAATACGGATGGATATTGACAGAACTAGCGGTTCCCACGTGGAAATATTACAAGCAAAATTGATGTGTAGAACACAGTTGTTACAGTTCCTGTTTCTGAAGTGTGAGTTTCACACACTGCTTTTAAATATGATCTTTTAGAAGTCACATTGCAACGAATCACGTTCCTCCCGGTGTTAATCACCGAACCAGGAATTTATTGGTAGTGGTCGAGCGAAGCCCAGCTCATCAGTTGCTGCGTCTCTGATGGTACGTTAGCAGCGATGTCACTGGTCTTTGGTACTGGATGTTGGCAGCATAGGAGTTCTTGAGAAAATTCAGGATGCGCGTTCGGCGAAGACTCTCTCCCTCAATTGCAATTGCAGATGCAAGAAGGTGCATGTGAACCTTGGGTGCAACAAGGTAATGATCCCAGTTAATGTTGGCTGCCCGGAAGCGTCGGATGCTAAGAATACTGGTGACATGTGTTACGTCGATCGCAATGTGATAAATTTGATTCAGCGTTTCATGATCCGGAGACCTTATAACAAATTGAGAAAAGGTAACCTCGGGCTTTGCTTAATTGCCGGACGTGGTATAGTGTAGCATTTGTTTACAAAACTTTCCTACCAGAGATCTTCTCGTTTCCTTACCTGGCGTAATAGTCTTAGGCGATTTGAACCTCATACTTAGGACATTGCTTACAAGCCTTATCGCGGAGCTGGAAGGAAATTTCTTTATTGGTTTCATCCCCGCCTTTTGTAAGGGCATGGGCGCTAGGGTTCCGTTAGCTAATGAGAAATCTTTCCCACATCTTTTTATTCTCTTCCTCATAGGGTTGTGAATCCCATGAATGCAGTATTAAGCTACTTGCCGAATATTCCTTTACTGCGCTGCTAACTCAATCCAACAATGTAGTTCAACTATTGACTTCGTAGGACTTTCAGTAACATGCTTTTACAACTTAGAAATCCCTCATTTGGAAGCATTTTATAAAATATTAGTACTACTCGTTGGGCTGTACAACAATTTGTTGGTGCTGAATCAGGAGTAGACAGGTATATGTGTGTGTGGGATAATCTTAATCGACCATATTGAGATCGATGCCATACTCCTGTTCAGTATATAATAGGCTTGAATATTCTTAGTGCCCAATAGAGAGCCGGACCACTACGTACTTCCAGCCATGGTGCAACAATGAACCTCTCAGACGATGAAACAATGTTTTACCTCGTTATGTGGAAGAATGACTTCAACTGGCGTAAGTAACTTGGTGCTGCAACGTACAGATCATATACTGAACAGTTCAAAGTTACTACGGATTTCGTGCTTTCCGGCTCCATAACTAATTATGAGTATGAAACCTCTTCAGAAGAATTGACCTTGCAATTTCGTTTGGCTTAAGAAATAAACCTTGCTAAAAAAAATTCCGTTGCCTGAGAACTGCTCATCTGATGTCTGTTTTGGGAAACATCAAACATACATGGTTGCTAGAAGCCGATACCCAACTGTGGTACCATGGAGGAGGAAGTAAGTGTTGTCAATTTGATGTCAAGTCGGGTACGGAGAGGGTCTCTGACCTATATCACGCACGCAGTACACAAAATCAATTAGAAGATAATAATAAAGAAGTCGGCAGTCGTTTCTTCCGAGAGTCTGCATGCGCTGACTTCTTAGAGGCATCCAAGAGCATTTGTTTGGTCTGCCCTCAACCTAGAATTTCATGTCGTAATGTCGACTACGATTGTGCATAAAAGAGATCCAGCTGTCAATGCGCGCTCTAGCAGAATACGCGGGCAGTTCCATTTTCCTTGGAGTCCATCGGCATTTGTATATCCTTTATCAATTAAGCTTTCAACCCAGAAAAGAAAAGATAAGAAATTTAGCCTTTACCTTGCATTCAAAGTGGCATTATATATGGCCATCCAAGGGCCAATCAAACCGAGACAGCATATGTTTAGTTTAAGGTTTGCATATGCTAGGTGGGGTGAAAAGTAACCTCCTTGGGAATGAAAAAAAAATCTTTTGAAGTGTTTTTTTTATTTTATTCAATATAGTCCCCTTTTAGCTTGAAACACTTATTCTAGCGATGTTCCAACTTCTTGATCCCGTCCGAAAAGTAATTTCCCGGAAGAACTCCAAAATACTCCTCCATGGCGTCGATGATTTCCTCGCGTGAGCTGAATTTTCTATTGATGAGCCATCTTTTGAGGTTTGGGAAGAGATAATAGGCCGAGGGAGCCAATTCGGGCTAATACGGTGGATGTGACAGTAATTGGAGCGATGCTCTTATGCGCCGGCGCATTGTCTTGAAAGAACAAAAATTTTTTTCGCTTAATATGAGGCCATTTTGCAGCGATTTCGGCCTTCAATCGATCCAATAATGCACAGTAATACTCGCTGTTGATGGTTTTCCCTTTTTCGAGGTAGTCCGCGAAGAGTATGCCATGACAATCCCAGAAAACCGACGCCATAACCTTTCCGACCCATTGAGCCTCAGTCGGCAGCTTCGGAGCAGTCGTGCCGGCTTCAGTCCATTGCCGGGCACTTATTCTGTTCTCTGGTGTGTAATAGTGGATCCAGGTTTCATCAACAGTTACCAAATGACGCCAAGAGTCCTCCCGATTCCGCATCAGCAAGTCCAAACATTCTTTCGAAATGCTCTCGCGTTCGTGTTTTTGGTCAGGAGTGAGCATGCGCGGCACCCAGCGGCACCCAGCGGCACGATAACTTTTTCATATGCAGAATATTGCCCAAAATATGGCGTGTGCGTTCAGTACTAATCTTTGTGGTATCTGCTAGCTCACGCACCTTCACTTTCCGGTCAGCCAACACCATTTCGGCCCCCACGAAACTCTCGAAACCAATATTTGATGGTGTAATCTGAAGGAGCATCAGCCCCATAATATTTATCCAACTTTCTTCATCCAATGTGGATGTTTTCTTCCCGACATGCGATAATTTTGTTTGCTTACGCATCTACCGAATGAAAAATGAGCCTTATAACTGAAATTTTTTTAAAAATTGGACATCCGAACGCTGATGTTCAAGCATCTCTTACATATTTTATTCAAACTTTAATCAACAATCATGCCATGTGTCTATTAACTGAAAGATTGCGACGGCTAAACACTTAGCTTCGCGTTTCAAGATCTCCTTCGTAGATCCCGTACTGAGTATCATGTCAATATATGTCAAGATAAATGTTCTACTATCATCGTGACGACTCATATCATCAATTTCTTTTATGAACGGACGAAAAAGAGTAACATTGACAGATTACGTTAATACCATCTAAATGACAAAATATGAACACACAATCGATCTGCTTTGTCTCTTTGCCCCAATTTACGTCATACAGAGTATACCTACCAAGCCATTGTGAAAATAATTACTCGAATCTCAATATGCTTCACATTTTTGAATGACTCCCACTTAGAAATTTCATGTAGGAACCCTTAAATTGTTTAAAATTTGCTTACCAACAAAATTAAGACAAATAGGAAAATAAATTCATTGAATTAGGCCAACTCCCATCGCCTTGAATTCCTATGAAAACCGCAACTTATTTCGGACACACATGAAGCCTTTATGTAACCTCGAAAAGATACCCACTTAGGGCAGATAATACTCGTACTTATTTTCAACCAATTACCATTCCTTCACAACAAAATCTAAGCCACAGTTTCGTCCGTATACTATATGTATGCCTTCAACCCCTAGCTCCTGTTTTGAATAACTAAATATAAAGCTTCCATCAAGCCATGAAATAAGAACATCCTAACAAAAGTCGTACTACTTACAACATTCCCAAAGACCGTGACGCAAAAATCCTCTGATTCCAGAGTAGCAACATGATACCCGAATTAGTTCATCGGCAAAAGAAAGGAGCAAAAATAAATTCTCAAATTATCCCTAATTTCATCGTAATATTCCTCTTAAAGGAAAATAAATGAAAATATCTACGGCATAGCCATAGGAATCAATTACCATACCATCCTGATTCACATCGTAAACATGTTGCTCTGCCGCAAGAAGACGATGTGGAAAAAAAAAAAATATATATAAACACACGACCAAAACGAAGAAAACACTCCACTGGTCCTTAAGCATCATCATTATTACATTCTTAGCTCCACTTCAGAGAAGAGAAAGAAATAATCAGCCCAACGAATGAGCAAATTAAATAAATGTCCTTGCAAATTGCCACCCATCTACTTGGATCCACTTGAAGGACATCCGAAAGAATGTCATACCCCACAACGCCAACGATGTCATTAAAGTAGATTCGCTTAGCTCGCCTACTAGATCCTTCGATTCGATGACTTTTTGATGGAATTTCTTCGGATTTCACGCCCATCGGAAGGCTGCCACGAAGTATACTCGTGCTCCGTCAATTCACACTTCCTTGCTTTCGAATTCATTTGACTGCTGTCGTCTAAGTTTGGCTGTGCAAAACATATTTCCAGTTACTAATTTATTTTTGAGAAAACAAAAACTAAAAACGGGACGCAATGAGAATTTAATGATGGAAGTGGCATTCTCTAAAAAAAAAAAACGATCTTGGCGGGGCGTGAGCTCAAAAAGCAGCAAATGAGTCGATTTTCTCGACGTTCGCAACATTCTAAATGCGATTGTTTCCATCTCAAGCACCCGTTTGTCTTAACACCTTTAAGGATCTGCGAACTCCAAAATTTTGATCTAAAATCGCTTTACCTGTATATCACACAGATTTCATGTAGAGCATCTCCTCGCCAAATTCGTTCGAAGTTCGAAACAGAAGACTCAAGCAGATTTCTTTGGTAAAGCGGCGAAATTAAGGTCGACAAATGTAACATTTTAGAACTACGAAGGGGTGGGATTGGGTTGACAATAGAGTCTTTACGGTCATTAAGTACGGCAACTTTACGATTCGCTGCTCATAGAACTTCTGAAAAATTCGCAACTGCAGGCCAAAGACAACGCCATTGGTTCTGGGTCCAGCACAGGCTGTAGCACCAGCTCTTAATCACCCTCAAATCAAGTCGCTGTTCATCCGGACACGAATTGCTAAACTTATAAGCACGATTGCTGACCAGCAGTCAAAAATAGCAGCACTATAAACGGGACAGCGGGTGAATTTCCCAGATCCAATCAACGATAAAGAAAAATCCCGGAACATTTGAAACCTTAGACGGGCTTCTTCGACATATTTGTAGCTCAGGCCGATAAGGATTTCCGAGACTAAGTCGAGGTCTTGGAAAAGACATAAGGGCTGAGCTCTAAACAGCCCCATAAGTTGGCCAACGGATTAAGGACAACGAGCTTCGGATTTGCACGTGTAATATTTAGGTCCCTTAATAGCCATCGTGCAGCCGAACATTTAGTGGAGGCCCTAGACTGTTAATAAGCAGATGAAATGCGATGTGATGGGCCGGGAAAAAAGAGGATATGCAACTGCAACATCTTTTATGGCGGTTATTATCGACGACGAAAGCAGCCGTTGTTGTGAGAGGTAGACTTAGGCAAGCTCTTGAACAAGACCTACAAGCAGAGCCGTAGCTGTAACATAAATTTCGTAGCTAGCACGCTATTCCGTCAACCAGATCGATACTAGTCACTCCTCCAGCATTATGGATGTCCGAACATTAAGAAGAGCCAACATCGAATCGGTGGCCGTTGAAGGTACGGGTATCCCGCGCAAGGGCAAGCCAATGCTGTGAGGAATTTCAACGATTGCAGTCCTTTTTCGATGGAGTCTCTATACAGCCGCCAGCATTATATATGGACGACCAATATAACAGACCACTATATAGACTAGCTTCTGATGGGAGCAATTGGGAGAATTGAGAGATATTACTTCCGAAATTTTACCAAGAGGTAAAAAAAACTGCCACGGATACAAGCCCCGAACCATCGTAGAAGAGTCAAAGTCGATGCCGAGTATTTGAAACGGCGACTACGAATCGAATACCGCTGTCAGACAGAATGAACGTTCCAATATGAACGATATTGAGCTATGTAGGGCAATGCCTCTATGCAAGATGACGATGTAGAATGCACGCTGCTCCTTCAAGGTCGGTAAGGATCCCATCGAGACTTTTGATGTCAAAAAAGGATTTAGGCAAGGCGATGTGCTATCAAGTGTATTCTTCAACATCATGCTTGAAAGAATAGTGCAAAACTTACGTGGAAACACAAGAGGCACAATATTTCAAGAGTTCATCCAATTATTCGCGTATGCCGATAATATTGGCATAATCGGAAGAAAGCTGCGCAATGTCAGTGGCGCTTCCGCGAGTATTGAAACGGAATCAGCGAAACTGGGTTTAGAGGTCAACAAGAGAAAGACCAAGTATATGTTGTCAGGCAAAAAGGACACTTAACACGAGAGCGGCACCTTCGACAGATATAACTTTGAGGTACAATAGTTAAGGACGTTGTTTACCTAGGCTCCGCTATGAATTCAGACAACAATACCAGCGCTAAGATCAAACGAAGAATAACTCCTCCCAATAGCCCTCTTCTTTGGTCCAAGAAGGCAATGTACTAGCAAAACCCTCTCCCGAACAAAAGTGACCCTAGAAAAGACTTTGACAATCTCAGTCCTGCTCTATGATAATTTTCGGGTTCATCAGCATAGACGGTGAGTGTAGAAGAAGATACAAAGACGAACAGTATGCGTACTCCATATCGGTTGACGTCACCCTCAACTTGTGCAAGCTACCCAAGGTGCGGTCTTGCACTGAAAGTGAAGGCCCGAATGAAGAAAAATGCTCAGCAGATTGGCGGGAAAATGGCTGCTGCGCTGAGAATATCAAAGACAACCATGAAACGGATACTGCAAGTTGATATGTGTTCGAAGCTTGTGCTTTTCAACTCTTGCGTCTAAATGAATGGGAATGTTTACCGCGAGAGTATTTTAGAATGAGCTTTGACGTCCTGGGCAACCAATAAGACTCAGTGGTTAAAAAACAATGTCTCCTGCTTCATTTCATCGACGCAATGACCTCCACAGTCTGGTTGCCTTAAGTTGACGAGCTCCCAATTCATGAAGGGTCTTTACCTGAGACTATGCAGACTTCCATCCTCTGCGATCCCAGGCATCCTGCTTCCAACTGTCCAGATCAAGTGCTATGCCATTCGCTATGGCTTCATTTTTAAAACTGAAATTCGCCCTTGTCATTTCGAATCCAAGGGCTGTACTATTTTAGTCAATTCGATCGATGTGGTTGATGAGCTTAAGCTTTTTTGACTACATGCAAATCTTGGTACAGCTCGTAGAGTTCACGGTAGTATCTTCTCTTACATTCGCCCTCCTCGCATGCGGGACCAAATATCCGCAGAAGAACTTTTCTCCCGAAAGGGTTCAGTATCTGCTTCCCTTTTCTGCATGACGCCGTTAAGCAGAACTGGCAGGATCAATATTTCAAAGAGCTTTCACTTAGTCTTCCGTGATAGAAGTTTTGGACCCAACTGTCAAGCCGACTCGAAGTTGTAGCGATTTCCCAGGGTAATTCTTCGTTGGATCTCCACTAAAGTGTCCTTCGTGGACCTCGAGTTAGATGAGCACCTTAACTGCCTTAAATTTGTTGCTGCCAACACTGGCGTTTTGTCCCAAGCGGTGGACATCGTTTGTTGATAGCATATATGTCGGCTTGTCACCATTCACTAAAAGGCCTACCAACTTTGATTGTTCTCAATCGCCGTCAAAGTCTCTTTTAGGGCACATTGGGTACGGTCGATGATATCGATATCGTCATCGTAGCCCAGTGGGTGGAGAGATCTGTTGGAGATAGCCCTTCTATATTGGCACTTGTCCTGCGCACTATCTGCTCCAGAACAAGATTGAAGAATTTGCATGACAGCGCATCTCCTTGCCGAAATCTGGTGCATGTTTGAAAAAGTACCACACGACACAATTTGATTAGCTTTGTCGGCATCTCGAATTTGACCTTCATCATATAGAACTCCTGACGATAACTGTGGTGAGCCTCGAGTTGAAATACGTTGTACTCTTACAGGATTTGCCTCAGTGTAAACCATTTTCTATTGTCCATCTGCCGGGTCAGAAGCCAGACTGGCACGTGCTCCAGGCATTCACAAAGTACGTAAGATAGGATCATATATGCAACATTAAGTAGGGATATGCCTCTTTAGTTCGCGCAATTAATAGGATCGCCTTTCTTGTAGATGGGGTTTCTAGAAATGATAGTCCATTCATCAGGCATGTTTTCCTCCAAACATACTGTGTTGATGATATAGTGTATGTGCCCTGCCAAAGCTTGTGTATTAAAAGACTTCCGATGGTAGCCCATCAGAGCCAGCGGCATTTATTGTTAAGTTTTTAGTAGCTAAGCTAACCTTTTTTATACTGGGTGGTGGTACCGGTTCTTCATTGACTGGACGTGGGTTCTCTTTAGCAGTCGCTGGAAATCCTGTTGAAATACTCGTAAATCTACTATTTCTTGCATTTCGATGACTAGGTTTCCATCGCAATACCGAAGAGCCTGTGTTCTGGGCTTAAAGTCAGCCGCCAGTTGCTTGACTATCTTGTAAAATATCTGGATGTTGTTTCAATGGCGAGACTTTTCAATTCCCTTGACCTGGGAGATTGCGTATGTCTTCTCGTTCTACAGAGGATTTTCTTTTCTTTCCTCCCCTTCTTCTGGTTAGGTACTCTACCCTCGCTGTATTAGTTTTGCGTTTCAGCGTTTGCAAATGTGGACACTCTGTCGCCACTTTCCGGTTAATGGCTTCCAGTCACCAGATGCATATCTACTGGACTTTTCCATGTGGAGCATTGCAGATTTGTCTTGTACTTCAACAAAATTTGGTTTCAAATCAAAAAAAAATTAGATATGCAATCGAGTCTGAATACCTTAGGAAAGATGATATCATTATCTACATTCTACAGAGTCCATGGTCAAGATCGTATATACGAGTAGAGTCACTTCCAACAGCATTGAATACTTCGGCTGATAGGCAGCAGCTTTAGTGGATTTTGGTCAGGTGTATGGAATTTTTGGGCTATCGTCGTATCGTTTGATAGTTTTCGGCCGGACTTCGTGCCTTTATAAATAATAGCTTGCAGAATAAGTTTTTCCCCATTCGTCAGTGCTGACTCTTACTACAAGATTTTATCTATACAGGTTAATATACGGGTCATGTTGCCTTTAAAAGTTTTCTTTACAGCTTTTGGTACGTTTGTACCTGAAATGCGAACTTCTAACTCTCTATCTTCTACGCTACCCAACAGTTCCACCAAAGTTGTCCCTCTTTCTATATTCCGGCATTGTAATCGTTCTAGGCGATAGGAACATTGCTCATACGGCTTATCGAGGATCTCGTAGAAACATTCTCTGGTTACTTTTCGTTGTCTTTTTTTTAAGCACGTTAAAAAAGTTGACTTTGATGCGGATTGTCATAAGACACTCGATCAGATGTATAATAAATCTGCAGCCGAATAAGCGCTGTGGGCCTCTACGAATTCTTCGGCAGCACATGTAATGTTAAGGAAGTTAAGGATCGAAGATCGTTGTCATTATTTCGTTTGTAACGTTTGATTCGGAATTTTTTTTGGTAGAGGTGTTACCTAGAGGCGCAATCTACCAGCCTGGGGGAACAGGTTTTTTGGTTTTATTCCGTGAACAAGGGCCCATTAGTACCCTTAAAATGGTTGGAAAGTAAGGGAGGAAAGAAAGAGAGGTACCGATGTGCGTTGGTTTTGAATGTTTGGAGGTTATAATGACTAGGAAATAAATAGCTCGGCAGGGCATTCCATGAGCGGGTTGTTCGGCTTAGGAAAAAATCACAATATTTCAGGGTACGTCCGAAACTGGGCTTGAGGGTGTACCGATGAGCATTCATAGCGAGACGGGTGTTACGGTTGGAGGTTTGAAGGGGCGGAATGCTTCTGGCAATTTTTGAGGAGCACTGGTGGTGAAAATAGCGATAGAACAAGGTGAGACAGGAGACATTACGTCGGTGGTCGAGGGTGTCAATCGACTGTGTAATATCACCCATTAGTTTTATCGCACGATTTTCAATATTATCTAGTAGGCGCAAAGTCCTGGGAGCACCTGACCAGATGTGAGCATTGTACTCCAAGGCCTTATATATTGAAGCACGATCAGAGGGGTGAAATATTTCTTACTTCGAATATGTGGTCATTCCAACGTAAGTTGTCATTGACGCACATACCGAGAAGGGAAAGTTTATCGGTTGCAACGATGCAAGTGCCAATTAATGATAATGGCTGGGTATTTGAATTTCGCTTAAGCGACAGCAGACAGCATTGTGTTTTGGAAGCATTAAATTTCACTCTGTTGGTAGTTCTCCAGTTGGTTATGCTGTTTATATCGGAATTTAATGAGCTTAGCATACGCTGTCGTTCCCGTTCTACAGCCAAAGAGCAGGAACGTGAGTTCGGGAACGAATATGATGAAATTGATGAAAATTAAAAAGAGAGTCGGAGCCAGAACGGCACACAAATATTTATTTTGTGAATATCAGACTTCACGACAACTTGAATTAAACGTTTCGAAAGGTAATTTCTAATCCATTGAAGAAGAGAGTCGTCGATCCCAAAAGCACGCATTTTCGATTAAAAAGCCTAAATTACTCTGAAATTCCTTCCGAGGACACCCTGTTACACGTTTAAGGGCACTCATCCATCAGGTCGCCCAGCTTAGCTTCCGCTGTTTCAAGTTTTCAGCTCTAAATTAAAGACACGAGGTCAAATATAGCTCAGTTTTAGTGACTTAACTAGGACTAGCGAATGGAGTGGAATGGCTATACTCAAGCCAAACAAAGTTTTTAATTCTCAGCTTCGAAGTCAATGTTCGAGATCGATTTAACAGACCTAAAGCAGCCCGCCATAATTCGAAAACGAATGGTTGCTGTGGTTCCAATCGTAATTTAGGGATTTTATTAGAACTGGAGTTTTATATACTTCTAAGTAGTACTATTACTTTCTAAAGCGGAGCCATGACAAACCCACTCAAGCGTGATTATGGTTATTTTGAAGCAAAGTTCCAAAACGAAAGTATTCCTGAATAATGCTCATTTAATACTTAAGCTTGAACCTGGATTTTGTTCTTCCAACAACATGACAAAGAGTTCGTAGAAAAAGATACAAGAATTAAGTGTGTTTCTCCATTATTTCCATAAAAACAACGAAACCCTAGCAACAGTTGCTTTCCCAGAAAATCTCATTGTGTATCATCAAAAACATTGACATGCTCATGACCTTGGATTCGACTAGTGTAACACAAATTATTACCCATCTCGGTCAACTACAATATTCGAATAATATTTTTCTGGTTCAATACCTCTATATGCTTATAAATGTCAAATAACCTCCTCTGACAGAAATAATTCCACCTAATGAACATAACGATCAACCAAAGTGTCCTTAAGATTCCGACTAACCGCCCATAACTTCCAACTTAGTCATCCAAAAATAAAAATAACATGAGCCCAAACCAATATGGTTGACCGGATACATTCCAATAAATTAGTCCAAAATCTCTTAATCTTACTCAGAAATTCGCCTTCAATTCTTGGGACTTGGACTATCTCACAATCCCTTGTTGTGTGATATGATATTCTTAATCAGCAACAGTGTTCACATATAGAACACAATCATCTAGAATTCGAGTTTGCGATAACAATGCAATCAAAGCATTAACCAATTATCCTGCATACAATACTACACATTCAGGAGATGGTAGGTTTCTTAATCCATTTTCTGGACAATGTGGATACCGTGCGAATGTCTATAAGCTAACGATGTCTTAACTCTGCACAGATATCCATAATACCTTCTAAGCCATTTCCTTATTCGTGCCGTCTGAAATGGGATGAGATAAGAATTGTTTTTGAGTATCTGTATACACATGAAATGGCAGCATGTGAAAGACGGTGGCTAAGTGCATTTGTATCCAAAGACACCATTAATAATTTGTGTCTGAGCACTGACAAGTCACGCTCAGATTGACAGCAAACGATATGGAACACAGAGGCAGGGTGACGAACTGCATAGCCATATATGAAAGAGCGCCGGATTAAATCTTCCTATATACGTAAGGTATACCCACACACAGTGTGGGGAATAATATACCGGACTGGCTGCAGCAGAGGCATACAATATTTAAGACATTTAATTGAAGCGAATGTTCATAGCTTCAGTCTTTACCAAGAAGAAGGGTTAGTGACATTTAATTTTGAATGCGACTTCAGGCATGTATACTGTAGATTCAAGTTAAGTCCAACTCTTTCGAGCATTTGGGGCTCTATTTCACCAATAATCAGCTAAAAATTGGCTTCCGAAGTAGTATGTAGTCCAGCTGCATCAAATCGTCCGACTTTGGTGGTCAGTTGGCAGTATAATGTCTTGAGAATTGGTACTTAGTAAGTTCCTTGTTAAAGGATATTGATTTTCTCATTTACTTTTGGTGTGCCAGAAAAAAATCTTGATTGTCACTTTCTGGCTTAATTTGGATTATTCCCTGTCTGTAGAAGTAGTTTTCTAATCTCCTGAATATCAACAGTAACCCTAGTACTGAAATTCCTCACATATTCTTCCTTTCCGGATGCATATCATTTACTTAAAAGCTTCCTTAGTATACATAATCCAAACGAATATTCACAGTGATTGCTATATCGCCATCATTTATCTGCCCACCACACTTAGATGTTTGGCAAAAGTGTGGTTCCTCATTACAACAGTCAATCTAACTGAAGGACACCAGGACTACTGAACTCCACGGCAGTCAGCAAAGCATTTGCTTGATCCGCCAACGTCCTGGAAAGCCATGTCACTTGCATTTAAGCTTATAAGAAACCTTACTGACAATAAAAGCCCAAACCATGGACCTAGACAGTTCTAACGTAATTTCGAATATTGGGAAATTTTCCTTTGAAATTTGCCTACCATCTGTGCTCTTAATTCCTGCAAACCAAATGTTAACAGAGGCCCACATAAAACCTATCAATTCAGGCTCTCAACTTGGAAGTTGTGGGTGGTTTCAATAAAGACAAGCATCCTAGTTTTCCTATTGAGAGTGTCTAAAAATGGGTACAAGTGCTGCATTTTGAAGCCATAAAGAAAATTTAATTCCTAAACGTGGATAAGAAGAGTCTAATAGAAAGTCTATAAGCACAATCATCCATCAAAGCGACTTCTTTGTGTATGAAAGCTCGCTCTGAGAGCGAAGCCTGTGAAATAAATAGGAAGGGTGGAGAAGAGATTCAGGACTACGTCCAGAGCAGAACCAAGCAGAACCAAGAAAAATCATATACGAGTATAGTCGAGGCGGACAAGTTTTCGTGAGAGCCGTATGTAACTGGCGTTATCACATCCGTGTAGATCCTGGCGACAGCTTCTTTGCACTGCCAGATGTCCGACAGCGCCTTTTAATTGCCTACTATAAGCGGAATGCATGGTTCAAAGAAGTTTGGTATCTTGTGCCCAAGACTGGCTCCAAAACTGATCTAGGATGTGGCGCTGGATCCTTGCTAAGGAATCACAACACAAGACTTCACCCCACGGAGTGATTTAAGCAATTCTTATAGCAATGAGCTATATTGTGAAGTATCGGTGGAGGGGGCGAAGAAAATGCATCTTAATCAACAGCCAACATGCGCTTAGAGCCCAACTGAACCCTATTACAACTTCTTAGCCAGTTCGAGAATGCCTAAGTTTACTTTCTAAATCTTGTTTGGGTCTCAAGTCACAATGGAATCACGGAAAATGAGAAAAATGAGAACTTCATAAGCAAGGCTTATAGGATAAATTTTCAGGAACCGAACTTACGTTACTTCTGAATGCGCTCTAGATTTAGGCTTCCATTGACAGTTGAGTTTTACGTCAGCAAAACTACAGATTTCATGACTCTTCAGGTTACTAGCAGCTTGAACGAATGCTTGATGTCCCTTAATATTACATGCTGCTTACCGGTTTCGTGGCACTGGACTTTTGCTAAACACCTTAATGTGCTGAACATAAGTGATACAAAATCCTGTGCAATGCACTCCCTCTGTGAATGTCCGTCTTACGCTCGCATTAGGTTGCAGGTCATCGGTGTTAATTCGTTCCTTGGCTGCAACAGCATAGTGATTCGAGCTAATTTCGTACGCACTGAGGGTTTAGATGTTAAGAATACACCGCGCAAGCTCCTATTGATTTACGAATCTTATAGCACTTCCCCGATGGCTGTCACATCTGTATGATGACAGGCAAGGACTGCATGTGGTCTATTAAGGCTCCGAATATTCAACGCGCAGGTCGAAAAATCGTTCTTCTTTCGCTAGTTGTTGCAGAACTTTTTAATTTATCTGTGGTAAGTAAGTTGGGATCAAAGTATAACACTTACTAGAACAAGGACCCAGGGACTTCAATGCTAGTAACCAACAGTTCGGATGGGAGTTATGCCATTCGCTCATCAAGAGCGGAGAGGATCTTTTCCAAGACCCTACCTCTGTCTAGAGTGTTTTTTTTGTTATAAAGTTTTGTTCTAAATAGGGTAATTGCGGGAGAGATGCCGCGCTTTTTTAAAAATCGATGTAATTTTTTTTTATAAAAGTAAAACAAACTTTAATTTTCAAAAAAACTTAAAGATTTTTTACAAAAAAATTAAATAAGGAAATAAAACTATTTTCATAACTATTAATGGAAAAATAATATATGTTAGGTGTGCCATCTCTCCCAACATGTGAGGGAGAGATGCCGCATGTTAATTTAATTTAATTTTAGTGTCCACTATGTTTTCTCGCTCTTCAGACGTGACTGCAATCTGTACAGAGGGAGGATTCTGGTTTTTTTGTAGCGTGTGCAGTTTTCAATCCTCCCGTTTTGAGGTCTAAAAATAATTTTCCAAACATTCGGCACAAACATTAGAATCCTCAGCCGGCTCAATTTTCCTCTTTGAAGCCTTTTTTTCTGGTTAAGAGACTTGGCGTTCTTCGTTTTTTCAATTGAACAGGATGAACTCTGCTTTCTGCCTTCGTCTTGAAAAAATCAGCGCTGCAATTTTTCGTAGTGGTAACGTTTTTTGAAGGAGTTTTGTTTGCGTAGGCTTGAAACATGATGAGGTGTGCATTTCATTTTCAGAGTCATAATAGGTGTGCGATGTATTGCTGGTCCTTGAAATAACCAGTTCTAAGTTCGAGGTATTACTGGTGGACTGCACTGCAGGTTCTAAAACCGATTCAGGATATAAAGTCATTGTTTCTGAAGGAAGTAAACTTCAACTGCAGTCGAGTCTGATATGCTCAAGAAGTGGTCTGGCGTAGCTTGATGATTAAAGGGGTAGATTCCTGAGGCCCTGAATCCTAAAGCTCCATTACCAACGGACGTTGCTATCTCCCATGCATCGTCTCAACATGCGGCTTCATAACTAACAAAAGACGAGTACAAAAAAAAACAGACCATCCACTTCTTTTAATACTAATTGATGGCAAAAAGTACTTACACTTGAGAAATCACGCGATAACCTGCTTCTGGATCACCAAGTAGCAACATACTTAAAACATTTCCATAGCCTAAAGGGGTGCGAAAAACACAACAAGGGAAAAAATTCCCGTTATATGTCGTATGTAAATATTTTTTTTTCGTACGTTTTCGTTTGAATACCTAACGCACTAAAAGCAAAACAAATTTTTTTCCGCGGATAACTAGATGTATGAGTTTGGTTAGGTGCGGCATCTATCCCGACGCGGCATCTCTCCCGCAATTACCCTATGTAGAAGTACAATACAACAGCTGAAATAAGGTTTCCATGAGTCTGGATTTGAACGCCAGTTCTTATTCTCCCCTTTCGTCTTTCCATGTGGTCTAGCTATCGCTTTTTTCCACTTCTATTTCGAAACGCCGTCGTTGGTAGTGTTACTCACGACGCACTTTTTCGGTGTCACTACTCTTGCTGCGCTTAGATCATCCTTGAAAACATTGCCCTTTATTCCTTAGCGCCTTTCTTTATTAAACATTTTCGAGTTGGTGGCTAGGGAATATGCTATAAGTTAACACACAAAAAATTCAACTTCAATCAACAGAAGTTTCTCATCATCCTCAAATAACATTCTACCGTACTTCAACATCCGACTGCTGACACGAGCGTCTGGATCATAAGACACCAATGCAAATATGCGCATTCCATCACGCGCTGCAACGGTAACTTGATGACACCTGTGAGAACACTTCATCGCTGGATGATTGTTTGGAGCAAGTGGAATAGTATTTAAGCTAGTGTAAGAACAATTGTATTTTTTAGTCTTTAATCGTTTGTCTTGAAGAACAAAATAAAGTTTTTTTTAAACTAAATAACAAAAAAGTTATTTAAGTGGCGCCCGAGCAGGGACCGTGTGGTGTTGTGAAGTGAATGTGTTTTTTTTTTTCCTCAAAAGAAAAAAATAATTTAAAATAAAAGCCAGTCGCCTCAAGTAGCCGGAGAGCTTTTCGCGAATAAATAGGTCAGTCGCCTTAAGTAGCCGCCGTGCCTTTCGCGTCTAAAAACATTTTTTTTTAAACACAAGTGAAGTCAGACGCCTCAAGAAGCCGCCGTACCCCTCGTCATTTCACACCCAACGGTCCCCCCATCGCAGTCGTGTCGTGGTGAAAAAATTAAGGGCCCCGAAGTAGCCCAAAGTTAAACATTAGTGAAAGGTAATATCTTAGTGAATACCGAACTAAGTGAAGCTATTGGACAAAACGGAAGCACGTTATGTGCTAGCCGCACCACCCGACCAACAATCAACATCAACCCGAGCAACGATGGAATCACCGAACATGAAAGCGATCTATATTCTGTAAGAATTCGTTTTAAAGTATATTTTTCTTGAATAAATAAGAATTTTGTGAATAATTTTTCTTGAATAAATAAGAAATTTTTCAATCTACGTATTAAAAGAAATTTAAAAGAAAGCAAAGTAACTTGTTTCTTGAATAGATAAGAAACGTGTGTATTTAAACACTCATATAAAAATATTTTTTTAAAACAAAAAAAATATATGCAGCAAAGAAATCATAAGAAAATATTTCTGTATAATAAATATAAAACAAATTTATATATTTTAAAATAAGAAAAGTGAAAGTGAAGAAAATATATATATATATAGAATATATATTGAATATAATCATAAGGGAAGCTATATTTTTTTCTATAGTACTTTCGTTTATTATCTGTATTTTATTACGCTATCGTGTATAACTGTTAAAAATGCCAGAAACAAGGTCAACCGCTTCAAGAGCAATTAATGAATTAGGTGCTCACGCCGCGACCTCTAATGCTAATGCATCGACGGTACGTGCCACTGATCCAATAGTACCAGATCCCAATTCCTCTTTCCAATCAACAGCATCCCATTCTGATAGAACCTCTGAAATTCGATCAACCCCTGAATTAGACTTGCTTATTAGTTCTATTGTGAGTAGAATACTTGACACACAAGGCCGACGTATGGTCGAAAATGTCCTTAACCCTAACACAGACCATTTTGCTGGTGTAGACCAGACAATTGCCCCAGAATTCAGCAACAGATTGGATGACCTCGATAAAATTCCCGACGTCGTTCGTTGCTTGAGAAATTTCTCAGGGGATCCGAGCGAGTTTTCCTCCTGGAAGAAAAGCGTAAGTCGAATATTACAAATCTACGAACCCATAAAGGGAACGCCTAAGTACTATGGCATTCTTAATGTCATAAGAAATAAAATAATCGGACAAGCAGATACTGCTCTAGAGTCCTATAACACGCCGCTTAACTGGGAGAGCATTTCGAGATGCCTTGCCCTCCATTTCGCAGATAAGCGCGACATCAGTACTTTGGAATACCAAATGACTTCACTGCATCAAGGAAGCAATACCATTCAAGGTTTCTACCATGAAGTCTATTCTCATCTCTCTTTAATATTAAACAAACTTACATGCATGGACATTAGCAATGAATCCATGAATTTATTCACTCAGACGTACAGAGGTAAAGCTTTAGACACCTTCATAAGGGGTCTTAAAGGCGATTTACCAAGGCTTCTAGGCATTCGAGAGCCTATTGACTTACCACAGGCATTACATCTCTGCCTTAAACTAGAGAACCAAAATTTTAGAGCCAATCATTTTCACAACAATCAGACCGCAGCCAGAAGACATCAATCTCAGCATCAAAGTGGCCATCCTCAAAGACAGAATACTGCTCCAATGCAACCACATTTAAATCGCGCGCATGGTCAACAGAATTTCCACGCATCTCAACCACAGCAGAACAGAGTACATGTAGTACATTCAAATCACCCTCAACATCAGCACGGGACTCGCAATCAAAACCCCCAATGTAATTTCCATCGAAACCCTCAGTCCTCGAGACAACATCAATCAGTTCCGGCAATCAAACAAGAGCCTATGACTCAAGGACGTAGCGCTTAGACCAAAGTCATCCACCAACAAAATCGCCAAATACATCAAGATCACCAATCAGGAAGACAACAACAAAATTACCACATTGATGAATGTCAGGAAGAAATCTGTACACATTGTGGAAACCTAGACTTGAATAATGAGCAACCAGAACAAATTCCAGATCGAAATGCGGACGAGCCCTCTTGCTCGAACCAGCAAACAACCTCAGAACTGGAACATTGCGATATCCATTTTTTAGGTTAAACGACTCTTCCTTGCCGTATTTTGAGTGCAAGACGAAGAGTGGCGATATTTTAAAATTTTTAGTTGATACCGGTTCCTCGAAAAATTATATACAGTCTACTCTTGTCCCAAAACCTTTAGAAAACACACAATCCTTTTTCGCTAAATCAATAGCAGGAGATATCAGAATATCCCAACACACTTTAATCAATCTTTTCGGCCTTAAAGATGAAAACTTCAAATTTTTCCTTTTGCCGACCCTTCAAACTTTTCATGGTATTCTAGGAAATGATAGTCTTAAGAAACTATCAGCCGTCATAGACACAGGAAGTAACTTCATGACTATTCGAAACTCTATAAAAGTTAAACTCAAACAACTAAGTTCACCCTCAGTAAATGCAATGGATGTAAGAATCGATAACTTAAGTCTTACTCAGCAAAACCTTTTAAGTCCAACCATCAATCGTTTCCAAAATTTGTTCTCCGAACCCGACGAAAGACTTACATTTACCACAAAAGTTGTCGGCGAAATTAGAACCACCACTGATTCACCCGTCTATAGTAAATATTACCCGTTCCCTATGTCACTTAAATCTGAAGTGGAAAATCAAATTCAAAATTTGTTAAAGGATGGAATCATAAGACCCTCAAGATCTCCATACAATTCACCTGTGTGGATTGTCCCCAAAAAACCAGACTCCTCCGGACAGAAGCAATACCGAATGGTTATTGACTATAGGAAGATGAATAGCGTTACTATAGCAGACCGCTACCCCATTCCCGAAATAAACGAGGTGCTTGCGCAACTCGGAAAAAATAAATATTTCACCGTTCTCGATCTTAAAAGCGGATTTCATCAGATTCCATTGAAGGAATCCGATATAGAGAAGACCGCATTCTCCATAAATAATGGAAAATACGAATTCACAAGGCTTCCTTTTGGCCTCAAGAACGCGCCATCAATCTTCCAAAGGGCACTCGACGATATTCTTCGGGGCTATATCGGTAAAACCTGCTATGTCTATATCGACGATATAGTAATTTTTAGCAAAACCGAAACCGAACATGCCCAGCACATAGAGGAAATTTTTAGAACACTCAATGATGCCAACATGAAGATTCAGCTTGACAAATGTCATTTTTTCAAGCAGGAAGTAGAATTCCTAGGGTTTATCATCTCGTCAGATGGAGTAAAAACTAACCCTGCAAAGGTCGAAACAATTTTAAATTTCCCCATGCCTCAAACACTGAAACATTTACGATCATTTCTTGGCCTATCAGGCTACTACCGCCGCTTTGTGAAAGACTACGCAAAGCTTGCGAAGCCCCTAACAGCCCTTTTAAGGGGGGAAGAAGGACGTACGTCCAAAACCCAATCCTCTAAAAAACAAATTTCTCTTGACCCAACCGCAATAGATTCCTTTAACAAAATAAAAAATTCTCTCGTTTCCAAAGATCTTATCCTTACATATCCCAATTTTAGCAAACCTTTTGAGCTAACAACCGATGCGTCTAACTACGCTATTGGCGCTGTTTTATCCCAAGAGGGAAAGCCGATAACGTTTATTTCTCGAACACTTAGTTCAACTGAAGAAAATTACGCAGCCAACGAGAAAGAGATGCTGGCAATCATATGGGCCTTAGGGTCATTGCGTAACTACTTATACGGCTCAGCACGCGTTAAAATTTATACTGACCACCAGCCCCTCACTTACGCTCTTAGCAGCAAGAATAACAATAGTAAGATGAAGCGGTGGAAAGCAATCCTCGAGGAACACAATTATGAATTGCAGTATAAGCCAGGCAAAAGTAACGTCGTGGCAGACGCACTCTCCCGATTTCCTCGAACACAAATAAATTCCCTTACTCCCACAGAACATAGCGACGAAAGTTCATCCCAGAATCTCATAACAAGCGTGGATGTACCCATTAACGCTTTTAAAAACCAAATTCTTTTCCAAATTGGTCCAACCCCTAACCACGAATTTGAAATAACCTTCCCTACATATCACCGCCATAAAATTATTGAACCTCAATATAACAAAGAAAAAATCAAAGTAATCTTAAAGAAAATACTTAATCCCAGTGTCATAAATGCTATAAAAACTGATGAACATACCATGGGTATGATTCAAGAAATTTACCCTTCCCATTTCGGTAACTATAAGGTAAGATTCACACAATTACAGGTACGTGACATAACAAATGAATCAGAGCAGGAAGAAATAATAATTAACACGCCCAGACGAGCTCATCGGAACGATCGCGAAAACAAAGCACAAATTTTAGAACAATTTTACTTTCCAGCAATGACCAATAAAATCAAAAAAATAATTAAGAGATGCGCAGTGTGTAATGAAAATAAATACGACCGTCACCCAAGTAAGCCGGAAATTAAACCTACTCCAATACCACAATATCCAGGACAAATCGTGCATTTGGATATCTTCTCCACTGAAAACAAGCTGGTCCTAACTTCCATAGACAAGCTTACAAAATATGTGCAAGCACGAATTCTCAAATCAAAGGCGATAGAAGATGTACGAAAGCCCCTTAGAGAAATCCTATTTTCATTTGGTCTACCAGAGATAGTGGTAATAGACAATGAGAAATCATTTAATTCTGCATCTATAAATTTCATGCTAGAAGACGAATTGAAGATTAAGGTCTTCACAACTCCTCCCTATTCTAGCAAGGTCAACGGACAAATTGAGCGTTTCCATTCGACACTCATCGAAATTATGAGATGTTTGAAAACGGAAAATCTCCATCGATCCTTTACGGAACTTCTCGAACGTGCCGTCTACGAATATAATTGCTCTATTCATTCCACTACAGATATGAAACCTATAGAGGCATTCTTCTCAAGAAGAGTAAGCTCTGATCCTCAATCATTAGAGAAAGCACGAAAAGAAAACATACAGAAAATTCAAGATAAGCAAGCAGCTGATCTCGAATATCATAACAAAAAACGTCAACCAATAAAAGAATACACTTCCGGTCAAGAAATATATGTTAGGCAAAACAAAAGAAAAGGTTCAAAATTAACACCCCGTTATAAAAAAGAAATAGTTATTGAAAATAGGTCCACAACAGTTCTAACACAGTCAGGCAAAGTCGTCCACAAATCTCATATAAAAAATTAATCCCTTTTTTCAGATCCTTCATTGCAGCTTGCGCTGCCACCACCCAAATTCTCGACTACTCAAATTCGCAACTGGTTAAGATTGATATAGGAACTGCGAAAATACAGAATGGACAATTTAAAATAATTCATCTTATCGATTTAGAAGCTTATCACAATATAGAAGAAGCACTCAATTCAAGTTCCAGTAAAAGTCATCCTCTTTTTCCCATCCTATCCCACGAAATTCTCCAGATTAAAAATCATTTGGCAAGATTAAAACTATATAAAAAGAATAAACGGTCATTAGATTTCCTAGGCACCGCTTGGAAATGGATTGCGGGTAGCCCCGACCGACATGACCACGAAATTATAACAGAAAAAATGAACAATGTCTTAAAGAGTAATAATAAACAGGCAATAATAAATCAATTCACTATACAGAGAATAAACGAAATTACTGATATAACTAACAAAATCATAAAAAGTGTAAAAGAGAACGATAATGAAAAAATACTTAAAATTATGTATAAATTAAAATTAATTAAAGAAGAAGTGCTGCTTATTCAATTCATTGGGCGAAAGCCAATATTGTTAATTCCTATGTATTAAGTAATACGGAAACTAATTTTGTAGAACAATTGTTCGAAACAGGGAATATCCCTTTTATCAATATAGACGAAGCTTTAGAATTCGCCGATGCAAAAATAGCAACAGACGGCAAAAATATTGTTTATATAATAAGTTTACCAACGGTTAGCGTTGACATTTGTAGTATCTTTTTAACAAAAGCTGTCAAGTTCGGCACAAAAATCAATAAAATACCATTTTCAAAAATTTTAAAATGTAAGAACAAATTGTTCGGAATTAAAACTAATTGTAAGGTATTCAATGAACATGTTATCTGCAATAGAAATAACATAATAGACATAAGCAACTCCACATGCATTCCAAACCTTTTAAGAAGCAAAGTTCCAACCTGCGTCATTACCAACAACCAGCATATCCCATCAGTCGAAGAAATTTTACCAGGCATACTATTCCTAAACCAATTTAATGGGACAGTCGAAATAAACAACGATACCCTGAAGTTAGAAGGCACATTCATCATCAAGCACTTCAACACCACTGTCCGAGTTAACGAAGATCTGTTTAGAGAAGAAGAAGTTACCAAATACCAACCGCTACCAGCAATATTACAACCAACACCTAAACGTGAAAGCATGAAAGAAGTATTATCCCTCGAGATGCTGAAGCAGCTACAAGTCAATGGCACTCAACAAATAGGCTTGCTCAAAATCAAAAACAACATCAAATCGATTATAACATCAGTCTAATAATGCTCCTGATTAGTCTAACGATAGCTTTTCTGTATTATCGGAAATGGCAAAAATCGAAACCTCAGGAAATGGTGGAAACCAATAACGATCACATTCCAGCATCCATAACAATAGGTGTGCAAGACATCCCACTTCATGTGAGATTGGTGACCTCGAACGAGGGCGTTCGAAATTAAGAGTGGAGGAGTTAACACACAAAAAATTCAACTTCAATCAACAGAAGTTTCTCATCATCCCCAAATAACATTCTACCGTACTTCAACATCCGACTGCTGACACGAGCGTCTGGATCATAAGACACCAATGCAAATATGCGCATTCCATCACGCGCTGCAACGGTAACTTGATGACACCTGTGAGAACACTTCATCGCTGGATGATTGTTTGGAGCAAGTGGAATATTATTTAAGCTAGTGTAAGAACAATTGTATTTTTTAGTCTTTAATCGTTTGTCTTGAAGAACAAAATAAAGTTTTTTTTTAAACTAAATAACAAAAAAGTTATTTAACTTATACCATATGTATAAACCAAGGTCCTAAATACCAAAAACGAATCCTGCAGGTTGGCATGAAGTCCAGCTGGACTTTTCCCAAATAACTAGTAGGTACACTAGTATTCTAGCAGTAATTTGTATTCGATGCCGAAAAACAGTTCGCCGAATTCTGGTGGCTTAAGGAAGTAGGGGGGGGTAGTCATGCTTTCCTAGGTCGGTACGTTACTGAGGTAACATACTTTTCCTAGTTTTAAGTTAGATTAAGGATAGTTAGGGGGATCTCGTGGAAAGGCCGGGCTCGTTAACGTAGGGCGGCACTTGTAAGAAGTGATTGATGCTTCATGGCATCAGTTAAGTCTGGGCGGTGCTTGTGCACGATGTTGAGGATTGCCAGGCGCCCGAAATCGCAATCGAGATGGTGACCACTCGGAGAGAAAGTCTACGAGTGCTCACCACCCCGATTATATTTAAGTTAGAATAAGTAGCTTAGGTAGGTTAAGTAGAATAGGGTATAGTTTTAAGTTTTATATAAAAATTGAAAAAAATGATAAAGTATCTAAGTTTTTTAAAACTATTTTCTTAGAAATATTTTCCATATATTGATAAATAAGACCATTGGTCGTAAGATAGTTTTAAGGCCAAAAGGCAAGGTTTATTGATATTGTGAAGTTTAGAGAGTTCGGTAAGAGCCATTGAGCAAGAATAAGTAACAGTCATTGTGAAATTAGATTTAAACATTTTTGTCTAGGATGTAAGCTTATAATGAAAGAAGAAATAAAAATGAATTTAAAAGTAAAAGTAAAGTAATTTGTATCGAAAGAGGTCCTTTGAACAAAGCTTACACCTTCGGTATCTCTTAATACCGAGACTTTACATCTATTTCCCAATAGCAATAGCTATTCTGAGGTGTGCAACACAAACATCTGTCAAGGAATCACAATACTCATAGCAAAATGCGACGTTTTCTAGCAAGCGTTGGCTCATAACTCAAGCAGCAAATGTATTGAATAGTTATGCTTTCGATATTGGTCTATGAGTTGGAGTCTTCAACCTTAAAGAGGTTCCGTGAATGACCTTTGGATTTAGGAATGTGAAATTAAGTAGTGACATGATATCTACCGGGTGATTTTTTTGCTGTATGGTTTTCAGTGTTCTATTTTTGACAGCTCACGCGCGATTCGTGATATGTTTCAAAGCAAAACATGCTCAGTAAGCATTGCCATGGAAAGACTTACACCCTAACAATGCTTACAAATTATTGAATTTTATTCACACAAGAACGTGGAGAGTTCCCTAAAGATCAAATGATAAAGATATCGCCCATCTGGTCCGTGCAATAAACAGGAGCGCGATGAATAGGCTTATGGATCTGAAGGGTCTGACAGCTCAGATAAGACAGCCAATCAGAGCTCTAAGCCAGCGACCATACACACGACGAGTTCGACGTCAGATGGAGGTAGTGAAAGCGGGAAAAATATTCCACCCAGAGAAAGTGTCAGGGCTACTGAAAGCGCTCAAATACCAGGTAAAATAGAAGCTGAACCCTCAACGTCAACAAGAACCGTACAGCACGGCACTGTGGCCAGAACTGAGAAATCTACCGATCAGAAGCGAGTCGGGCCAAATCGGCTGCGGATAGCGCAGGTAGGTAGAGAAACACAGGGGAAATCAACAAAAGCCCGAGAGATAGACAAGATGGTCGCTCTCCGCATGAGTGGTGACAAAAAATTTTACAAAATACGAAACAATGAATTTGCACGAAAGAAATGACATCACTCTTGTCCGTACTGCAGGCAAATCTGCACGGAGTAATGGGTGCCTCGGACACCTGACGCCAGTGATGTGCTGAAGAGAACATAGCTATAGGACTTATCCAGGAGCCATGGCCAAACAGTGTTAAGCTATTTGGATTAAGTAGTAAAACTAGAGCGATAGTTTCCACCAAAAGTCTTTTAAGACCGAGGGCAGCGAAAGAAATAAAATTCACTCTCATTGCAGGCTTCATAACCAGGGACCTGGCGGCGGACTTAATCAAACGCCACAATGGCCAGGAAATACATAAATTTGCATTCGCATCGGCGTAGTTTGCGGGACACACTAAGAAATTGCCTCCCACATCAGTACAGCAACTTGTCCAGTACTTGACAAGCGAGTACATTTTATCAGCGGCTGCGAAGCTAACGCGCAAAACACGATCTGGGGCATCCGGGGTACAAACAAAAGAGGTGAGTCACTTTTATAATTTCTTCTCACTTAAATAATGAAATAAGTAAAGCAACTCATATATATATTTTTCTATAATATTGTGGACTAAAACCACGCAAAAGACCGCCTTCTCAAAGCTTAAAAGAGTGCAGCATCAAGCATATCTGGGCATTTCCGGATCCTTTCGGATCTGCCCCACATTTGATCTAGAAGTATTAATAGTAGGACTGATGCCCCAACACTTATCTATCAACAAAGTAGCTTTACTCAGCTCAGCAGGTATGGTACAAAACAAAGAGCTTTATCTTTGCGACCACCCGGACTTAAAGATCTTGCTCTCTGAAATACCAGAACTTGATATGATCTGCGCGGTGACAGACCGCGACAGACTGCTTTGGCAAAATATTCTCCACTGAGATTCCCAGGAAAGAAGTATGGTTCAGCAAGAACCCACCAAACAGCCAAAACGGCATAAATTGGTGTACGGATGGTTCTAAAACGGAAACGGAATTGGGAGCTGGTAAACACAGACCAAACACAAACATATCAATTGCAATTGGAAAGAGTCCTAGAGTATTCCAACCTGAATTACACGCCATTTAAGAATGTGCCAACTCTGAGATCAAATGCGCAAACATCCATATTTTCACAGATAGTTAAACAGCTACAAATACCTTTGGCTCGCACATCATTGAATCCAAATCAGTCATGTACTACTTCAAAATCTTCCATAAACTTAGCTCAAGGAACAACACCAAACTATGGTGGGTTCCTCGGCAGGCAGCATCCCCAAAATCTAGCCATAAATAGCTGGGCGCACTCGAAGTGCATCTGATATTGGGAGGATACTCCAGACCTAAGACAGGCCAAACGAGTCGTGCGGCCCTTTAATAAAAATGCCAGTAGATGTCTTAATCTAAGTTGGCGCGATATCAGAAACGTAGTAGGGCACCTTACAGGAAATCAGGGCTTAAGATATCACGTCAACAAAATGAGACTATTCGACTCTCCGAAGAAGACGAAACAGCTGAACATATTCTGTTTGACTGTCCAGCCCTTAACGGAAGGTAAAAAACTGACTTACTGGTACAAAAGATCTTTCACCTCGAAGAACTGTATCTCGCAACTGGCAGGTCAGAAGAAAAAATCAAAAACAATGCAATCATTGTGGAATGCATTCAATTAAATGACTTTAACTTAAAATAAATAAATCACCATTCATTTTTAAGTCATGATTGGTCAATCATTGTCTGGAATGAAAATCTTATGGCTTAAAACATAGTCGTGGTCAACATTAACATGAAATAATCTTAAAACAATAAATGGCAAGAATTGATTTATCAACTCAAATGAACTCAAATAACATTATACACTCTTGCAATTTTTCTATTTTTTTTTTTTTGTCAATTTAAAACCAAACGTCAAAAAAATCACCCATTATACGCTGTTCGCCATTCATCGCATCATTAAGGAATAAAACTACAGCGGTTCACTGAATAACAAACTTAACCTCGGAGGGTACACGAAGCATAGAAGGGATGTAGTTAAAACTGGAGTCAAGGATTCCTTATCGAAGGCAGTAGGAGATATGCATAAATGTAGAATAATAATTTATCACCACCATTACTCGGATTTCAATTTAAAAGATACAGAACACCAAAGACCTATTGAAACGACATTCAAAATCCCAAACCTTGATTCATTTGAAAACCTTTGCTCTGTTGTGTCCCACATCACTCCCAGTTAAGTGCAAACATACTTATGATAAATATCTACACGTTTGGTTTGTCAAAATAGTCGTTACATAGAAATTACGTAACTCACCTCAAGACTCTTGATGAGCAGATAGAACCGACATATGAATGACTTATCATAGTATGTCATCAGTGCATCTCCAGTCCTCTGAATCCCGGCCAAATTATATACCAACCCATTATTGAGGAGCAAACCAGCAGAATATGTGATGAACAGCGGCCTCTAACAGATGAAGGAAGAGATGTAGCAAAACATAGATACACTAAAATATATGTAAATTTACAGATACCTACCACCGATAGGCTCTCCTGCATGTCAGGCAAATCCAAATGGGCTAGACCAAGCTCTTGTAAATGTGCTAATACCATTGGAATAACCATGTCGACTTCTTCGTTTATAATCGACCAGCCGACTTCATCTGATGAAAAGCTACTACTACCGCTGCCACCGGTTGTACCATTGGTGGTAGTAGTTGCGGTGGTACCATCTGTCATCAGGTCCGTGTTATCATCTCGACGAATTCGTCGCAGTTGTCGCTGATGATTGTTCCCGAAAGCCGTTGATGTTGTCGCTGTGGCAACACCCAGTGATGTAGTTGTGTTCATTGATTGCAACAAGAGCTGGACAATGTCATTATTGACTTTGGTTCCTCCATCTCTAATAATCCGTATCGGATCCGACGAAAGCTGGGAGCTTGTTATTCGATGGTCCTCATTCTGGCTTTAAAGAGACATAGAAAGTGAAAACAATGAGTGGGTGGATGATGTTAATGCAACAAACTCGTACTACATGCAAAATGAGGATAGGAATGGCAATACTTGGATGTAATGTAACGTACGACTAAGTGTACTTGTATGTCGAGATGACTTTATTTTCGACATCTGGGATTTGATTGAATCTCAGAAAACGGGTCTGAGTTGCAAAGGGGAGTGGATGACAGTTTCATGCTGGATTGCTGTTGAAAATTGATGCCATTGTGATGCTGCATACCCGTTTGTACATGATGAATAAATGCCGGGATCTATTCGATTCAGTTGATTGTTAGTGCTCAATGACAAGTAATAGTGACATTGTTTTTGAGGAGTTTCGAATAGAAAAACCTTCTTTGTTCGTTCAACAAGATGTACTTTGGCTAAGATGAATTCGTTAGTAGGACGTCCGTTTATTTTCATAACATTGAATGTATGAGTATATGCAAATGTGACACCACTTCCTTTTGCTTGAACATCTTCGGAAAATAGAAGACGTCAATTGATTCATTTGTTTGGCACTGCCTTCCAATTTGAACATGGTGTGCTTTGCTTCTTCAATGTTGGTTAACTCGAAGGTTTACTCGGACAATTTTAGTATATTCAGAGTGAATTCATATTCAAAAAGCTGTAAACCGTCCCCGATCAGCCAGATCCAGACCAACAAAAAGAATTGCCATCAGACCATAGGAAGGAGTAATAAGGGACTCAAAAATGTTGAGGTACACCTGGAACTGTAGTATATGTAATGTACAGGTTCGGGCAGTTCGCAGTAGCAGCATTTCTTTAGGCAAAGATAGGGTAGGGGATAAGAGAAAACTCTTTTGTGTACTATGCAGAAACTCTCACGGTTGACGGCTGTAGAAGTGGGGTAGGCGCTAAAAGGTTTGTGGTTATAACCAGTGTTGCAATTGTTTCAATTGTGCTTATTTTACACCCAAGTGGTAGCTATCGGGCAATAGTCGATCTCCATCCAAACTCGACCTGCTAAACTCATAAGCTCGATTCCTGGCCAGCAGAATATAAACAGCAGCGCTTTTAACGGGACAGCGGATAAATTCCCCATGTGGAATCAACCTTTAAGTTAAATCCTGGAACAACACAAATGAGACCTCATCCGAGTTACCCCGCCAATTTTTGAGTCCAGGTGCGATAAGGGCTTCCGAGATTAAGTCAGGGTCTTGGAAAAGTGATGGAGGCGGAAGAGCCCTTAATGGACCAACAGCAACACGCACATCCCAGAACGGGTTTTGGTCTAACCGACCGTCCGTCGTAGGGGTATCAAAAAAAGAACTGGCCCTTGGGGGTTGGGGGGTTGTGCCGGCCTTGGAAAAAAAAACCAAAGTTACAAGGCACAAACAAGCCTTGGATTCAGGATACTAATAACAACCCATGCAAAGGAATTAAGGACAACGAACTTCGGATATGCTTTTGAAATTTTAATTCCCTTAACAGGCCACGACCTGTGGGCAATGGCCCTAGCTATGACATTAAAATTGTCTATGGCGATTTGAATGCAAAGCTATAAAGAAAGGGCATCTTTGGTAGTACTGTTGGAAGATATAACCTACATGACACCACCTCCGATAACGGATTCAGGCTAATCGACTTTGTGGCGGGACGAAATATTGTTGTAGCTAATACGCGGTTTCTCCATCTCGATGTTCTCATGGGACTTGGAGAACCGCCAACCAGATTGATAACATTACGATCTATGCTATGGATGTCCGAACGTTCCGAGCAACTAACATAGACTCGGGTCAATACCTTGGTAAACCCAAGGTACGCTTGCAGACATCTCGAACAGCGCAACGAAAAGCTGATGCTGTAAGGAATTTCGACGTCAGACGGCTAGAATCGCAAGATGTCGCCAAATCCATTTCCGATTGAGTCTCTATTAATCCTTTAAAAAATTGACTGCCGCCAGCATCAAGCGTCGAAGTCTAGTAGCAACACTGCCGAAAAGCCATCAGAGATGCTGCTACTGATGTGCTGGATTTTACTGGGCAACCAGAATCAAACCCCTGGATTGACAACGAGTCCCGGCAGATGATTCAAAGCGGCGCTGCATAAAAGGGCTAGAGCTGCTTTCTAGCTCTATGAGGAGAAGAGGAGAAGAGGAGAGATGAATGCCGACTTCTCAGGAATAAAATCAAAGCGCAAAAGAAGAGTTCAAGAGGTCAAGGAAATTGAGAGATGCTACTCCAGGAATGAGATTCGGAAGGTAAAACAGACATGGCACGGAAACAAGCCCCGAACTGAAGCCTGTAGAGATGAACAAGGGAACATCATAGTAGAGTCGCTGTCGATGCTATAGATTTAAAAAAGGCGTTTCTCTAGACTGAAAAACGGCGATATTTTTCGAGCAGCTTTTGATTCTGTTCCTCGATCTACAAAGTAGTAATTTTTTTCGAGCAATGTACATAAATAACATAGCTTTCGTTTGGGATGGAAACCACTTGTCTGAAAGTTTTGAGACTGGAAAGGGCGTAAGGCAAGGTTGCATATTAAGTACAATACTGTTTATATTATACATAAAAAACATAACAGACACTGCTCAAGGTGGAATAGAGCTACAGCGAACAAATATCCCCTGAAACTAAACGCGCAATCTGCTCAGTTTTGGCAAAATGTATTAACAACAAACAAGCCAGCCATAGTGCAAAGTAAAAGCTATTTCAATCAACTGCAGCCTCTATTCTTTTGTATGGAGCCCAAGTGTGGGGATACTGTTCCGTTGAGAGGTTCCTGTGATACTTTCTTAAATGAATATTTAGATTGCCTAGTAGCACACCCAACAATATGCTACATTTAGAAACGGGAACGCCCCCTATGTTTCTGAACACATTACAAATGCATTTTAATTATATAGTAAGAGTGATGGCGCTGGAAAAAGAAAGGCTACCGAAAAAAGTACTTACGCACATCATAAGAACAAGAGGCAATCTAGTGCAAGAACGGGAGCGACTTGCGTTAGAATGTGGAGTAATACTTACTATAACACCATACATGCATATATCTTCACAATAAGGTGGGGGGAAAGTAACCTCATTGACCGCCAGAATGCACTGCTACTGCAAAAAAGGTTATGGTGCCTTGAAGTCCGTTCATATTTAGGCAGACATGCCAAATTTCGGTGCGATACTGTCTTTAGTATTGTTTTGACAGCTGAGTGTTGCAGACGTGTTTGGCATAATGTTGAGTATGGACAAACACGATTTTCGTTCTCTCGTAAAACATTATTTTTTGAGAGGCAAAACGGCGAAGGAAACAAAAGAAAAGTTAGATAAATATTATGAGGCTAATGCTCCGTGAGATTACACAGTCAAATATTGGTTTCGAGAGTTTCTTGGGGCCGAAATGGTGTTGGCTGACCGGAAAGTAAAGGTGCGTGAGCTAGCAGATACCACAAAGATTAGTACTGAACGCACACGCCATATTTTGGGCAATATTCTGCATACGAAAAAGTTATCGTGCCGCTGGGTGCCGCGCATGCTCACTCCTGACCAAAAACACGAACGCGAAAGCACTTCGAAAGCGTGTTTGTACTTGCTGATGCGGAATCGGGCGGACTTTTGGCATCGATTGGTAACTGTTGATGAAACCTGGATCCACTATTACACACCAGAGAACAGAATGAGTGCCCGGCAATGGACTGAAGCCGGCACGAGTGCTCCGAAGCGGCTGAGGGAGGCTCAATGGGTCGAAAAGGTTATGGCGCCGGTTTTCTGGGATTGTCATGGCATACTCTTCGTGGGCTATCTTGAAAAAGGAAAAACCATCAACAGCGAGTATAACTGTGCATTATTGGATCGATTGAAGGCCGAAATCGCTGCAAAACGGCCTCGTATGAAGCGAAAAAACATTTTGTTTTTGCAAGACAATGCGCCGGCGCATAAGAGCATCGCAACCACGGCTTAAATCAATGTCTTACGGCGCCAATTGCTGACCCATCCACCGTATTCACCCGAATTGGCTCCCTCTGACTACTCGTATTATCTCTTCCCAAGCCTCAAAAGATGGCTCATCAATAGAAAATTCAGCTCACGAAAGGAAATCATCGACGCCACGGAGGAGTTTTTTGCAGACCTTCCGGAAAATTACTTTTCGGACGGGATCAAGAAGTTGGAAAATCGCTGGAATAATTGTATCAAGCTAAAAGGGGACTATACGAGTATTGAATAAAATAAAAAAACATTTCAAAAAATTTTTTTTTCATTCCCAAGGAGGTTTCTTTTCACCCCACCTAGTATAGGTTGTACTACAGCAAAATAAAATACCACCTTGAAGAACGAACTTAATTTTTAAACTACTTTACGACAGATAAAATATGAATGAATGAGCTATATACCGCACAGACCAGAGCTGCATATTTTGTGCAATATCTGCAATGTAAGAGAAGGGAAGATGTACTACATTTTCTAACAATATATACAATTTTAAGGGAATTCCGGGAACAATTTTTCGGTTCTTATATTCTGGATGAGGGAGCTGCAATCGGTATCTTAAACGGAGAACAAGGCTGGGATCACTGTGTAGAACGCACTTCGCTACAGAAAACGCATCATAGAGGGAGACTTCTAAAACATCCGTATTATTTAATATTTATATACTCGTATATGTCATAGACAAAATTATAGAACTATGTAAATGGCAATCAGGTAGACGGCCTTGGGCCAAACCAAAATAGACTTAGAAACTTTTTTTGTAACATTTTTTGATGAAATAAAGTCAATTACTACTATTACTACCACTACTAGTCTTTAAAATGGACCATAGTTTGTAGTATAATAGTTTGAGGTGTGGGCCACCAGATGGCGGTTTTGAGCCATGTGTGAATAATTCTTTCCTTATGAGCTGGATCGAAGTCGTGTTGAAGGGTCCACGGCTTATTTGCAGTGTTTGGCTGAGGGACGACTCCAAAACGTTCTCTTAAACATCTGTTAAATGGACGTTCCCTGAGGATTTGACACCTTTGTCGCAGAAATGGAGCTCGCTGACGTAACGTAAGCAGTAGTTATGACAGCGCAAATATACTATTGCTCTGTTTCTTGCCAGTAAAAAACATTTTTCTGTGGCCGTCTTAGCGTGATGGCGAACAAGGCTTTTGATTTTGATATACGTTTTTGTGTCGCTGCTTCTGTGAGTATGTGGCACGTGTGTCTCTTGTATGCGTTGAGTACCAAATCACATTTCAAGATGCGAAACTTACTGCCTTTGCTGAGTCGAGGAATTTGAGTCTCCACGACGTTAATGACTTGTGTCGTTCACACACTTAGCGGACGGATGGAATTTGCACAATCGACTGCTCCTCAAGTAACTTCACAAAGTTTCGTGTGATTTTCAATGACCGCAACATCCGAAGATATTACCTCTTTCGTAGCCGTATATTTTCAAGACAATAACAACAACACGATTTCCAAACGAGTCCCATTCCATTACACGGGAACTTTGCATAAATGTCAAATGTCACCTGTCAAATAGCTGTCAAGTTGGAATGGATGCCTTCATTCGTTTTTGAAAATGAGTGAATACGCTTATTTCGTGTA
The DNA here is from genome assembly GCA_928272305.1 of Volucella inflata. Lineage (NCBI taxonomy): Eukaryota > Metazoa > Arthropoda > Insecta > Diptera > Syrphidae > Volucella > Volucella inflata. The sequence continues at coordinate 38,544,719 of OV743716.1, read as the reverse complement.
CCAGAACATTTCTTGATACTAGGTATACAAGTATCACTGAAGCCCGTATTCATGTACGAGTATCTACGAATGACTAAAAAATTTAAGTAAAAGCAGCATTCATACGTTCTGTTCGGATAGAAAGAAAAAAATTAACATATCCCCTTGACATACATACACCCTTGTCAATTTGTCCTTCTTGGTTAGCAGAAAACTATTTATCAACCTCAATTCATTTGTCCCTAACACAAGGGTGGATGCGATGAAGAACCATTTTGCTGACCATTTTCTCAACGCTCCCCCTGCACCAACTTAGCTTTCTTTATTGCATCAGTTGCAGTTTACAGAGTTAATTTTCTCGAACGGACGGCGCAAGAATGCGAGTAATTATATCAGAGATGGAAGGAACAATGAACATAAGAATGCTTTCCATTATTAAATCTACAGATTCTCATATTCAAATGGTACGTGCTGACTGGAAAGTGTACAAACTTTTTATTCAGAACAATTTCTAAATGGCAATTGACAAAAGTAAAGCACTGTGCTCGTCAGCGGACTTAGATTTCAGTGTGTTCATTTATTTTCCTTTTATTTACGCAGATGATTAGATTGCTCCATGCCAAAGCCATTATCCAAAAATTCAACAATAGAACGTGATTTGTCACACAAGTTTACACCAATTTGAATCATCACACCCTCCACTTTCAAATCCACACAAATGAGCTGTTATAAATCTCACTTGTGTATGCACTTTAAATCAACCTCGAATAAACATCCAAATCAGAGCTATGCAAACAAAAAACTAGCTCCTGGGAACAAAGAATCATTCTTTGCTATTTTACATTTGATGACTCATCACGACGACCAAGACCTGGTAATGTCGCCCCCAACTGCCACGTTTTCAACATTAATTTATGCATTCCCATGCGTAGCATTAGCATCCCTCCACCTCTCTGTGGACATTTTCATTGACCATGTCACGTTTGATACTCGTAACAAAAAAAAATAAAAAAATAAAAGAAATTAGCTTCAAATATTTGCGTACTGGTCCAGGGTAGGTACCGCACATTAAGATCATCTGACCTAATTCTATGCAAACAAACTTAAAAGTCTCAACTGCTACCTTCCCACCTAGCACCGGCACCCGGTCTCTACATCACACCTTTTTAGAACAATTCGAGCGTAGAAAATTGTAAAGTTTTCGCCAAAACTTCGTGACTTGTGGTGATGGCCAGTGCTAGAGCATCAGCTCCCTCCATTACGACTGTAATTTGAATGCTGATTGTTGTCTCGCCCTCTGATGATAATCACGTGCCACTATCCAGCAATGGTGGTCTTTAACAAATGCTCATTGGAGACACCCCTCAGTAGTGCTTCTCTGGCAATGAGACTTTTTTTTTTAGTGTGTCCTACAGTAGCACTGTCCTCTCAGGCATGAGAAGGGGTGTAAGAGTGTCAAGGGGATGATACAATTTCTATTCACCGCTTGCTGAAAAACTCAGTCAAATGCGTGACAACTGTAACGTTGTCAGCTGTCGTACCACCGTGATATCTTCACAGTTCCACTAGCTTAGATCGACACAGTGCCTGCTTCCGGAACATGATTTTAAGTTGTGTAGACGGCGGAGGGGTTGGAGCTGGAATTCAACTTAATGGAACTAAAATACGAGTCTTCTGCGAGGTCCTTATCCGTTATCCTTAAATTGATCTGTAATTTTGTTTATCCGCTTTTGCAGCACATTTCCGCCACCACAAACAATCCCCCAGTGTAAAAGTCTTTGCCGTCGTTGTCGTTGTTGTCGTCGTCTTCGGCAGAGACACCAATCCCCTTTTGAAATTCTTCAAGTGCCATGTCAACTCTTGAGGCACGCAAAGAAATCGTAAACTCCCTTCAGTGGCGGTCTCGGGGTTCTTCGAGAGTTTGAGTATAAATTGATAAACAAGCCCATTTCGGGTTCTTTTCACACTTTAGCTAGGCAGGGTGATTGCTGGCCTAAGACGAAGGGGTTGTTGCCAAAAGGGTGTCTCGTATAAACAACATGCCAATGAATTTGTTTATCCCTAAAAAAAGGGGTGGCACACGGGACGAGAGGCATAGCCAGGGTAATTGCGTGCCTAGAAATCATAATTCTTCATGTGGGAGAGAGTACACAGAGCTTGAGCCTGCTCAAGTGGTTGTGGTTATTAATTTAATTGCCGCAACAGGACACAAAACAAAAAAAAAACAACAAAACGGATGAAAGCTTGAGGTGTACACGGTAGGAAAATGTTCGGCATGCTCTGGCAATTAGGGTTATGGAAAAGGGAAATTAGCTCGCCACCTTTGGTCAGGAAGACGTGATGGGTTGTCGCTGTCGAGTTGTTGTTTTTCTTTTCTTTTCTAGTCTCGATAGAAGGTTGCATTTGAAAGGGTGGGGTTGCATGCTTTTGATAAAAAGCGCAAACACTGTGAGCTGATTCTAATCATAACTACAAAGGAATGAATGAGGACATTTTTGGTAGACAGAATTGCTTCGGATAGAAGGTTGGGCCGGTCTCTTGAACTGTTTTAAGAGTAGAATTTGTTAGCAAAAGATCCGTAGGCATTAAAGCAAATTTGCAGCCATATGGATTGGAATTTTGTGCTGGAGATGGAGAAGAATACATTAAGGTAAGTTGAAATAAGAGCAGAGATAACCTTCGCGAGGACCTTAAATGCATTCATCCCAGCTGACCTGATAAAGGGCTAAAAACTCGCCGCCGGACCAAGTAGTGATAAACAGCATGAAGCTTAAACTGCAAATGATTGACGATTCTGTGACGAAAAGATGACCTTCGCTGGTGACAAGTCAGCCTAAAGGTGATGCAAAAGTGCTGTTGCTCTGAGACAAAATTTTAGAACTGCATGATGTTGAACGAGTTGCTAAAGACGGTAGTGAAACCAGCACTGTAAAAAGGCAATTACACGCTGAGAGAGGAATCGACAGAGCAGTCAGAACATACGGGATGCAGCGGACATGATCGCAGTGATTATCCCTAAAAAGTTATTGGTATCCGGAGGAACGATTTTCCTGATTAAAAGGGCTGCTAAGATTTATAGATTTCTCCACATTTAGAGGTTACTAGATGACTTATTTTTTGGCTGTGTAGAACGTTTCCATCGATGGACGAAGAGGCAGATATTTTCACAGCTCTGAGGAATTTATCTTCCCTATTAGATAAGTAAAGCGTGAAGTACTCACAAGATCAAGAACATGATCAACATGCGATTGAATGAACAAATATGGGCGCCAAGACCAGCTTCCGTTGATGAGATGCTGCAGGAGACGAAAAACATCACTACGATGGAACTCAGGAGGAAAATAGTTAGCTTAGTATAGTAAGCATCAGAATGACTCAGGGTCTCGAAAGCAGTAGCTGTTTAAAAAAAAGCGAGTATTCGGATTACTTTATGGAGGCCCGAAGTAACAGGTACTGCATGGGAGTACTTGTGGACTTACGGTCGAAGCCAAGGAGAAGCAAAATAAACCTACAAAATGAGCAGCATCGAGTTAAAAACCAAACCAATGGCTAAGAGGAGAAGCATAAAGAGAAGATAATAGTTAAGGAAGACTATAACCTTAAAATTCAAATCCTGGTCGATAATTACCTGACTGTTTTGCTAGGAAGGGATGCGAGTTGAACAAGTTAAACCTAATAAAGGGTTAAATTCAGTTTCCATCTCAAGTCCGCTGTGCATAAGTCTCCTTCAATTACTCTTCGCTAAACGGACGATATTCACACAAAACGGCTGAAAGCTGCTTCAATAAGATTTCGTTCGTCTGTTGACGCTAGAGTTCTGCTCACTATTTATTAGGCAGAAGGATGGGGCAGAGACTTTCTCCATCGACACCAAGTCATGGATAAAAGAAAGTTTGCGATGCTGGTTGTAAAGAAGATGTTGATGGCTGTGAGTAATCAGAAGTGCTTAAGTATGCTAGCTACTGGCTGATATCTACAACCAGATGAATGCGGCAAACTATGGATTATTCCAGTTTAACCGAAAACAGTTCTTTAATACGAAATTAGACCGTGCGTTGGAACATGGAAGCACGATGGAAGATCATGCAGTTTCGCACTCTCAGAAATTTCCACGAGGTGAGAAAATTCGTTTTTCTGATGGGACCTCCAATCCAAGTTGCCTTAGATTTAGACCGTCGAGAATTAACAAGATGTCCATACAGATACGGCCGGCGCCTAAATGTTAAATGACATGGTTGTTACGTGAAGTATTTTCTAGTTTTTATCTGGACACGTAGAATTAAGATTATCCTCACTAACGATGGAAATGTGGCAACGAAGATTAAGAAGATGACAATACGGTTGCTGAAACTGTAAGAGTTCTCGTTTGAAATAATTTATAAACAGGAATAACACCAAAGCAAGCAGATACATCATTTTGTGTCCATGACATGTACCATATTCATAGGTACATCCGAGACGAAGATGTAAAAGCGAACGTGAAGAATCTACACTCACAATGGACAGCAAAAATAATAAAGTTAGTGGAATGACTGTAAGCTAAGCCAGCCAATGACGCAGGAAACTCGGCTGGAGTAAAGAAAATATTCTGGTCACCAAAGAGCACAGGTTTCACTAAAGATCCATAGTCTCTTAAAATTCGCCTGGGCTCCGCATATATGGAAAGAAATGGTGGAACAGAGAAGAAGAAGTACATAAGACAGAGCGGACACCTCTGCCGTTTGATTTGTTCAGCAATTTAAGCAGGCCAGTTACCACAGAAAAAAAAATTGTGGGCCAAAAGTATCTGCCGCTGGTTCTACACCTCCTTCTTTACTTCTAAAAACTTTGCAACAACGTATCGACGTCCATCTGCAACGCTGTTTTTAACACCCGAACATACACATATGTATGTATGTTCTACGAGAGTTAATCAGCAGAACAAGCACTGCTCTCAGCAGCATGCCAAAGTGAAAAGGCAGGATGCCTACAACAACATTTAAGTAAATGTGGTAAGAGCAACGGCAACGCAAGATCTGTGAAGTTTCTCTAAAAATTCCAATAAATCAAGTTTTCGACAGAAAAACTATCAACGAAAGTCTTTAAGGTGTGTGTCTCCTAAGGTATCATTCTCTCTGCTTTTATGGAATTTTGTCTGTCAATGAGCTCAACAGGAACACTTTAAGGACTTTGGTTATTCGAAAGGTGTTGCAGTTGATATTACTACCCACACTAGATACTCTAAAGTGGTTTATTCAAGGAGCTCTAGTAAGGTCCCCAACTAAGCCCGGAAATGTTGCTTATGTGTCAACTAAAGTAAAACCAACTTGAAGCTTTAATGAGGAATTTTGGAAGTTCATCTTTGGCTTCACTAGGTCTATCCGGAGCTGCACCAAATACTGTAAAATGGGCGAAGTTTCTCCGAACTATTCTAGACAGGGATATTAAGTAGAAGTCAACTATCTTGAGTAGAAACACATGATCAAAGCACCAATGCCTCTATTAACATGTCAAATGTCATAACATAAAATGACAACTGCAACCTTTAATTAGCCATTAGCTTGTTGTTTAGGTTGCTAACCATATACCAACTTTATGACCCCAAGAAAGGCCCAATCGTTGAGATATACCCCTTCTGGTGCATAAGACATACATTTAAAGCTCTCACTTGCGGATGTGAATCAAACCTTGTAGTACAGACACAGCAGAGTCATAGTCGGTGCTGAGAATATTTTTAAACATCTCCTGCAGATGAATTTGGTCATTGCAAAAGTTCGTGCACTATTTGAAAATTAAACACCACTGTTTACACTTTTAAAAAAACTCTCTCTCAAAGTTTACAAGCTTACGGATTCCGTTTTTCATAGAAACTGCGTGGTTTTGCTTCAAAAGACGTCGTAAGGTGGTTTTCGATAGCTTCGGTGAGGATTTCCCATTTTAACTTCTTCAGTTTTTTGTTACTTTATCAGGCGAAATGTCGCTTGTCGTTATGATGATGGAAAATGACGCTTTTTGATTTCCTTATTTGCCGTGATTGTTTCGTCGCTTGAATAGCAATAGCTGGAGTCCTACCAAACAGTTAACAACACCATGGGCTCTGCATCTTAACTTCCTTGTTCCCAGCTCACTTTTCGTTGCACGTTGTTGTACAGAATCCACTTCTCGTCACCTGTTACGACTCGATCCATGGCCACGAAAACGCGGCCTCGTAGGATGTTATCATTCTCGGAAGGTCGTCCTGAGCGGAGTTGATCGTCCAAAGTCATATCACTAAACTATAATACTTCTGACGGTCTTTATAGCAAAAACACGATTCGAATCAATGCTCTGAATGTTTTTTTGTTGCAGTTCCAACACTGACTTCTTTCCGAAACTCGTAGAGCATTTCAATTTGACTTAGCTCTAAGGGGTCTAGCGATAAAATGACCTCTGATGCCGCGACCTATCCACTGGTATACAACATATGCCATAAAATAAACAATAGTTGCATTAAACAACAGACTGTCCGCCACGTATGAAGATCGGGCACAAACTTTTGCAATGATCCAATATAACAATGCAAACAAGCGTAGAAGACTATCATCTCGCCATCGGGCAGAATAGACCATTCAACTTATACATTTATGGCCAAAACTTATGTGCACCTGACCATAATGAAGTTAGCTAAGCAATATCCGAGTCCGAGGTTTTCAGAGCTGCATGGAATATCTTTGTGGAGAGCACATACCAACACATTCCTCAGAAAGTGTATACCTGAAGAGTGGGATCCCAGAATCGTGTGATAGGTCCAAAGAAAATGAAACATCTTTACTAGTGTGGTTTAAGCAAAGGAAAGTGCACAAATTGACCACACTCAGGCAGCATTTAACTGTCATTGCAGAACGACTATATAGGGCGCTCGCTGCTCTGCTAAGGTGGGTAACGAATTAACCGATGAGGCATCCTTATCAGATCATATGCACATTATGTTCAAGATAAGATGCAACAACGAACGGGCCAGTTCGACAACACACTCACAAACTTGAGCTGACTCGATGCCATCAACACCACTTACAACGGTGGATGCTGATGAGGAACAATGCCAGCTCAATTACATAATACTCTCCTTACATTTATAAAAGGACTGAAATTTTAGGCAAACTGTGTTTAAACGGTGCGTACCATGGTGGAATGAAAACCTTAAACTATTCGGAAAAGAGTAAGAAAAGCTTTTTAACAAAGATATTGTAAACGCACCGGAAATTGGAAACATTACAAATCCCTCCTAACACACTACAACCAAGAGTTGCGAAGATCAAAGAGAACCTCCTGGGGTGCTAACTGCGAGAAGCTTCAAAAACTTCCGGCAGTAGCACAACTCCATAGAGCCCTCTCCAAAGATCACAATAATGAAATAGGTTTGCTAATCAAAACAGATGGCAAGATCACAAGCGACCGAGAAGAAACCCTAAACACCTAACTTCAGGTTCACTTCCCATGGTCCCGGATAAGGTGAAGTGGGCTATAGGCTCGTTCAAACCACTGTCCAATCGTACCGTCCTATAAGCTTGACTTCGTCTTATTTGAAAACAATGGAAAGACTTATTGACGTACATATAAGAGAAAACATAGAAAACAGCTTGCCTCTGCATCCACGCCAACACGCGTATCAGAAAGGCAAATCGACATAAGGAGCTCTTCTAAAATAGACGGCAGAAATTAAAAGTTCCTTCCGTATTAAGGTGGTACCACTCTGCGCGTTTCTGGACAAAGAGGGTGCTTTCAATAACACTGGATATGAATCCAAATTAACAGCTCTGCTCCTTAAAAAGATCAGCCAACCGACCATAAATTAAATCAAAGCGATGCTAGAAAGCAGGGTTATAATCCCTTCAACAGAACTGAACTCCACATCTGTATCAGCCGTAAGAGGCTGGTCATAGACGACCTCTTAATAAATGAAGCAGCTGAGGCTACAATGTAATTAGATATGCCGATGACCTCGTCATTATTATTAAGAGCAGGGAATCAAACGAAATCACTGCACGCATGCAAAATGCCCTCGAGATAGTCATAGACTGGTGCACTAGAAAAAATCTGTCTATCAATCCAAACAAGGGTATCATAGATCCCTTAACCAAGAGGAGAAACTTATACCTAGGTGCAGTGTCACTTAACGACACAAACGTTGAGTACTCTGATGAGTCAAATAGCTGGGTGTTATCCATGAAGCATGGAAGCAAAGAAGCATGGGCCAGAAATAGCCCACCAAATAGCCAAAACAGCATAAAGTGGTATACGGATGGTTCTTAAATGTAAACGGAAGTGGGAGCTGGAAAACACGGACCAAATACTAGCATATCAATTGATATGGGTTAGAATCCTAGCGTATTCCAACCCGAATTACACGCCATTTAAGAATGTGCAAACCTGATCTGCAACCTTGAGATTAAGGGCACAAACATCCATATATTCACGGACAGTCAAGCAGATATAAATGCCCTTATCTCGCACATCATTAACTCCAAATCAGTCGTGTACTGCTTCAATACCCTTCAAAAATTAAGCTCAAGTAACAAGACCAAGCTATGGTGGGTTCCTGGGCATGAGGGCATTGACGGAAACGAAAAGGCAGACGAACTGGCCACAAAAGGATCAGAGGCCCCTTTCAATGGACATTAACACTTTTAATGCACCTCTCAAACAGCAGCAAATTTAGCCGTAAAATGCTGAGAGCACTCAAAATGCACCTCATACTGGGAGGTCAGCACGGCCAGGCCAAATGAGCCATCCTAGCCTTCAACAAAGATGCATGAGTCTAACCCAGCACGATATCAGAAACCTAGTAGGCTACAGGACACGGTTTAAGATATCACGATAAGAAACTAGTACTGGACCGGAGATTCGGAATGCCGACTTTGTCTTGAAGAAGATGAAATAGCTGAACACATCTTATGTGACTGCCCAGCCCTCGACGGAACCAGAAAGAATCAGGGAACAACTAACTTGACACCACAGAACTAAGTGATTCCCCTGATGGTAGAGTTACCTACTTCATTTGGAAGGAAGAAAACCTACTAGTCTAACAACAGACCCCAGTTCTGACAAAACCAGTACAAAAGATCTTTTTAGGTCGAAGTGCCTTACTATCGCAACTGGCGAGTCAGAAATTAAAAAAAAAAAATGATTTAACCGAAATCGTTGATCTCAAAAAAGATTTTAGACCAGGTGACTCTCCAGTATTTCCAGTACTTGAAAGAATTGTACAGAACTCAAAACAAAACCTGGAGGCATAATCTTTCAAAAGCCCTTGAAGTCATGACATTCAGCCTAGCTTGCTTAGAGGAGAGGATTCAACGATAAACTAGACAAGCCGTAGTTGGTTTAGTTAGAAAACTGCCCTTCAGTAGCTTGAGACTGCATGTAGAGCGAATTGACAATATGGCTCCGGCCCACAGGGACAACGCAGTAAAGGAAAACTTCACCTCAACTGACTTAGATGGTGGAAGTTAGCTACGGAGAGCCTTGATACTTGATATGTACTTGCTAAGCCCGAACTGTTGCGCATTTAAGTAAATGAAGATGGTAACAACGAGTATACTGACGGACCTACACACTGTTGGCTCAAAGTGGTCGATGCAGTGCCCTCGCAAACCAAGGGTCTTGCAGTCGAAATGGTTTTTTCTTGGTCAAAGTGGAATTTGATATTTATTTACGGTATGTTCAATTTCACTGTTTGGTTAGCACCTATATGTTAAATCATTCAACGCGGTTTTGAAAACGTCGAAGTTAGTTGTAAGCTGACGCATTTTTCTCAAAGAGATGGGTAGGGTAAGGTAAGGTTAAAGTGGCTGTTAGGAAAGGACCGTTGGAGATTTTTTACGTTTGTATTGCTTAGTTTGCTTTAGTCATTGTAGAAGTAGGCTCCTAAGTGGAGTTTTCTTTCTTAGGAAAGAGCTGGACATGTACAAGGAAGGTGGGGGATTGTTTCCTCCTCCTCCTCGTCCACGCAGAAGTCGTTTGTAAACGTTCCAAACCTTCTGTCATGTTTACCTAAGAGACAGTGTCCAGTGATGAAACCTGAGGTGTTTTCTGTTTTGAAGGATTAAACTCTTAGAGCGATTCAGATCCAGTTTTGGCCAGATTTGTGTGGTCGCTACAAATGTTGATGCAACCGTCCACCTAAGATTTGTTCTATTAGCATCCAGCTTTAGTTTTTGTTTCCACATAGCAATTGGCATACCGATGCTACTTTTTCAGGTAGAATGGATGTTTTGGTTCCAGTTTTGGCAAGTTCGTTGGCCATAGAATTCCCTGGGATGTAGTTATGTCCCGGCACGCAGCAAAGGTGAATGTTGAACTGTTCCTCCAACTTCATGAGAGATGAACGACAGTGTATAACGGTCTTTGAGTTAAAAGAACATAAGTTCAGGGATTTGTTAGTGACCTGATTGTCGGAAAAGATGCGGATATGCATGGTAAATATTCTTCACCCAGGACTAAGCATCCTAAGTTGCCATAATTTCCGTCTCGAACTAGGTGCAGTGATTAGGAATTCAGAAGGAGAAACAGGAAGGCTGGAGTAACTTGTCATTACAAATCTGGTGAACTAGCAAGAAAGGTCAAAATCAGCTTATCCTTAAGGATTAAACGATGCCACTTCATGCAAATTTATAGTAAAGGTAGATAGAATAAATCCAAGCTAGATAGTCAGTTTTCACAACCTGAAATTTAACAAGACAGATCTGGTCTAAGCTGGATGTCTCTTGTGGGTCACAAAGTCACATTTTCATGACTTAGGATTGCATAATTTGCTCATACATGTCGATAGGCATACAAAATTTAGATCTATTCGTCTGCGACAGAAGCTAAGTGTTTACATCGGATTAAAGAAAGATAAATCAGTTCACCCAGACCCACTTATGGGAGTAATGTGGATGTTGAAATTAAATCTTGATCTATAGCTTATTTTTATCTAACTCAAAGCCGCTAATGAAAAGATCACATGAACCCAAGAGATCCGAACTAGTACAACTAATTGCAGCAAGGGTATGCCTAGCGTATGTACTTATTTCGTGTATTATACATTGGGTCCCTTACATATTTGTTTTTTAATGGGAATAGATACCTACCTGATAACCCTGCTCCAGATATCACACACTCATCGGACTACAAGCCATATGGCGATGTACTCGTAACTGCCTAATTGCGTTCAAATGCCAACAGTTTCACATTTGTTATGCAATGAAAAATCACCAAAATGTATGCGTAACAGATTGATGATCTCAATTGCGTACTAGCAGATGCGATTTATAAACTAGGTCCCATTTTAGACTTGAGTCGATTGTGTTAGTATCCACCGTCAAATGAATATCAACGCAAAGCACGCACAAATCCGTTAACTGATTCATCATTCAATGTAAGTGGCACTCGTGGAATTTTAATGAACATAAAGACGGTTACGAATAAGTCTCGAGAAATCTTAGCCAGCAATGAGGTGCAGGTCTTTATTGTCAGCTCGAGAAGTGTCAATCCCACTCTTACTTTCAGTTGAAAAGGCCTTAGAATACGATAATCACTAGTCGAATTCATGTGTCAATCTTCTTGACAAATGATGTAAAAAAAAGTATCTATTCGCACTGACGGATTTTGACAGTTGAAGTTTTGTAAATCTTGGATAAATTGGTTAACGATCATACCCGAGATATTCAATTGAATTTATTTTAAAAGTATGATGAGTTATAAATATGAGTCTTGATGACATCTCGAGAAATGTATTCATAGATTCAGTGTGACAGTGATTCATAGTGCACCCTAATTAAGATTTGCTTGTCGTCTTGATCAGCGATAAATCTAATTTTATCTGTGGTTTTACCAGTCTATTAGTGCCGGGTTACAAGTGTTTACAGGACTTGTTGATAGAAAATTGACGCCAATGACATCTTTCAGATTTCTTTGGAAATCGATGACCTAAGGGAATTTTAAGAGGTTCATACACACTACTAAGCTAAACTGATAGGGGTTTTCTAGCGAGAATTAGCAGAGCTTCAAACTTCAAATACCACTAGAAGTATTGAAATTATGTATCGAAAACAAGAACCTAATGGCAAAGACCCTTCTGCACGCGACTGGATTGATTTACTGTGCCTCTTTTTTGCATTAGGTGTTTAGTTTTCTTAAAAATTATGGATAAGTTCTCTCTAAGAGTTGGCTTTCAGAGCCTGGCTATGGGGAATATATTCATTTAGAACAGCAGCTAGTCCTCGTGCCGATTCCACATGGTTGGTGGTTAAGTGTTCCATAGACTCCCCAGTTTTGTAGCAAAATCTAAAGGGTTTTACCAATAAGGACTTGACAATTTTTTTTTAAATAAAACGCAAACCATTTGAGATATTTCAAAAACTTTATTATCGGCTTGAAGTACAATCAAAACATTTATGAATGGAACTCGACTTCGTTCATATGGCCACCGCGGGCAAGTTTGCAGAGGTCGATTCGTTGGACCCAATTTTCAACGACTCGGCCACACATTTCGGCCGAAACGGCTCTTTCAACATCGTCGGCTTGTTGGCATAAATCAATGACTTAACGTAGCCCCACACTGAATAGTCAAGCGGCATTAAATCGCACGAACGTGGCGGCCAATCGACTGGCCCATTTCTGAAGATGATTTTGTGATGAAATTCACCATCTTGGCGCATCTTCTCCAGAACCCAATCGGAGATCGTACGTCGCTTCAAGTGGTCCATCGGCTTCAATTCTTGAGTCAGCTTGATCTTGTATGAGTGTAAACCAAGATTCTTACGCAAAATAAGCCATAATGTGGTCTGAGCGATGCCCAATTCTTGAGAACGCCGTGGAATTGACTGATTTGGATTGTTTGCTACGGACGCCTGAACGGCAGCGATATTTTCGAATAGATATTTCGGCCAACCCGTTGTCTCACTGACACGGCAACATCACACAGCGAATATGTAGACTCAAATTTTTGCACTAAACTTGTTATTGCCTGTCTACTAGGGCGAAAATTACGACCGAATATTGGAATTAACGCTCTTAAAGTTGCAGTCACCGACTCCGAATTTCGGTAGAAAATGTTTATAATTTGCAGACGTTGCTCGTTCGTGTACTTTACCATGATGAAAATGTTGAGTTTACTGAATAAATTGACAGTGACAGTTTAATGATTAGTGAAAGAGTGCGTTCACAAATTCACTTCAAAGTTGTCAAGTCCAAATCTGTAAAACTGTGTCGCTTGTGCTCAGTTGTTTCTTATCTAGGATAAGGGCTAATTCGGTTTCTTATCATTATGCAATTTAAAAATTTGTGTGAGTGGTTAAGACCAAGAAAGGCGTTCACCTGGCGATAGCCAGTGTTACATCAATAGTGTTTATTTCACCTCCACGTGGTAGCCAAACTTAGATCTTAACAAGGTTTGCAAGGTTGCAAAACAGACATAAGTCAAAAGACGGATAGAAAACTGCGATATATACTACGGTGACTATTACAAAGAGAGAAAACAGCACTTATTTGGATGCGAGTTGGTTTTCCGGGGCAGACTTAGGCAAAGAGTATTAAGCTTTCGACATGTGAGCGAGCGCCTCGTAGCAATCCGCATCATGGCCAATTTCGGGAACATCAACCTCATTTCCATACACACCCCTATAGAAGAAAAGGATGACAAGATCAGGGACGAGTTCTAATACCTCCTAGACAGGACATATGCTAAATGTCCTAGCTCTGATACCAAAATTGTTCTAGGGGACCTGAATGCTAAGCTGGGCAAAGGAGCTGTTTTTGAGTGGGAAACAAAGCCTGCACGACACCAAATCCGAAAACGGACTCGGATTTTAAGATATCGCAACGAAACGCAACTTCATAGTATGCATGTAGTTCCCACATCTCAACATTCATAAAAGTACTTGGCACTCTCCGGACCAATCAATCGTCAACTAGAGTGACCACACTGCCATCGACGCAAGACACTCTTCCAGTAATATACAAGAATGTTCCGAGAAGCCAAGTTGAGACTATTACCTAGTTGTGGCCAAGGTACGATTGCCGATATTCCGAACAGGGCTAATACTGTAAGAAAAGTTTATGTCAAACGGGTACAATCCCAAGAAATCTTTTTCCGATCGAGTCTGTTAAGAGGTCTTCTCTCGCCAGCGTTAAGTATTAAGACTACCACAACAAAACCCCAGGTTTGACGATGAGTGCGGCAAGCACTTTCAGACACGTAAGATGCATGCAAAACTACTCTATGCGCAGAAGAGAAGAGAAGAAAACCGGCTTCTCAGGAGGAAAAAGAAAGCTAATGAAAATCGCGTGGTCGAGGAAATTGAGAGATACTACTCCAGGAATGAGGTTCGGAAGTTTCACCAAAAGGTAAAAATAACGACGAATTTTGCCAACGGCGACTTTAGTCAACCCCATAAGCAGAGCAGAAGCGATGCAGAAAAAATGGGAAACTCGTTATACATAAGTTCGTATAACGCGGAAAGGGCTAGTAAAACGAAAAGAATAAGAAAAATCAATGTTGACAGTTCAACAATGGTGTGAAATTTTAAATGGCAATTTGTGTTAAATGACCCGATACAACAAGAAAAAAGTGTTCATCTAAAAGATCATTTACTTTATCAAACGTTGAATGCGTGTTCATACATATGTATGCAGGGTGTCCAGGAAAGAATGCGTTGCGTAATTTTTGAAGCGGCTTCCTGGACACGGCTATGCAACTCTTCTGTGCTCCCGATGGGCTAAGAGTAAACCTCTTCTTTTAAGCAGCCCCAATAAAAAAAATCCAGTGGGTTTATGACTTGAGAACGTGGAGGCCATAAAATAGGCCCCAGACGGCCAGTCCATCTTTTGGGGTACGTTGTATTCAAATACGCACGAACATTTACTGCATAATGCGCAGGACACCCATCATTTTGGAACGGATGAGATTCTCTAACCTCCTCGGGCACCTCTTCCATTAAATTTGACAGATCATTTTGAAGGAATTCCAAATAGCTTTCGCCGGTTAAGTTCCCAGGCAGTTCAAATGGACCAATTATTCAATTCTATTTAATTCATTTTATTATCTATTCATTTAATATGCCGGTCGAATAATTTATTTTAAACCGGTAGGTATTAGGACCTGTCTTCTCGCATTGGATGCGGATTTGAAAGTTGCCAACTGTGGAGATTGGGCATGTTGTAGTATCCATCTCTCTTTAGTGTTGATTCATCGCTCCACAGAATTTTATCAAAGAATTGCTTCTTCTATTTTCACAAGCATTTGTCTTTTTTTTTTTTTTTAGGAAGAACGTAACACTTAAGTGGATGTGACTACACTTAAAGTGCTTGCTCCATGAGTGGCATCCAAGACTTAATGGGGAGACTAAATTATTGGTGTAATTGGACTTGTTGTTGTAATTCTAGGCAACCACGTAACGTGGTCTTACTTGCCCGAAAAAAAAGAGTTTCTGTCGGGCGCGGCTGGGATTGAACACCGAACCGTCGGATTTGGAGGTCAAAACACTACCACTTGAGCCACGGCCACCAACAAAAACGAAATCTTGTGTGGTAAATCTCTCGGTTTTATACTTCGCACTCGTGTAATATAGTAGAGGTGGAACTTTTTTTTTCACTACACTGTGTATTGCCGATTTTGAGATTGCAGTATGTCGTGCTATTGCTCTTGTTGAAGTACTATGGATATCGTTCAATTTCTTCAAGCACCGTGTCTTCAGTGTCAATATAAGCAATTCTTCCTGTACTAGTAGCAACAACACCACTGTCAGGTATTCTACCTTCCGAGTAACAACTATGAGCTCAGATAAAAATGCGGTAATCTGGGTGAAGCGCATTAGGGTATCTTTCCCTATACAGGGCTTTGGCTGCATTTGCATTGCCTCTATAAATAAAATGCATGTTTGCGTATTCTTGTGACGAATACTGATTATGTGGCATTTTTATACTCGTAACCATATTCCTTACAGATATTGGGTATATAACTTAATTCGTGCGTTTTTTTTTTTTCAAAATTTGAACGTTTATTTAAGAAAAACATGTACAATAGTATTATTCAAAGTATTGCCCATCTAAAGCTATGACTTTTTCCCATCTTTCTGGCAATTTGTGGATCCTATCCCAAAAGAACTGCGCCGGCTTGGCAGCCAAGAATGAATCAAGCCAATTTTTGATATTCTGCTCTGATGTGAACCGTATTTTAGTGAGGGCGTTTTGCATCGACCGGAACAAATGGTAGTCAGAAGGGGCAAGGTCTGGGCTATAAGGCGGATGGAGTAAGACTTCGCATCCACTGTTTTCCAAATAGTTCTTAACCGGAATAGCAACGTGGGGCCAAGTGTTGTCATGATGGAAAATTATTGCCTCGTGTCTGGTCGCATATTCCGGGCGTTTTTCGGCTACTGCTCTCTTCAAACGGATTAATTGTGTTCGGTAGCATTGTCCATTGATGGTTTCACGCGGTTTTAGCAGCTCATAATATAGCACACCCATCTGATCCCACCACAATACAGAGCATTACCCTCGCGCCATCGATATTCGATTTTGCCGTTGATTTGGCTGGTTGGCCGGGTTTCACATATGATTTTTTGCGCTTGGGGTTGTCGTAATGGATCCATATTCCATCACCAGTAACAATCCGATGCAAAAATGACTTCCTTTTGTGGCGTTCCAGCAGCATTTTGGACATGCAAAACCGCCTTTCGACGTCTCTCGGCTTGAGTTCATGTGGAACCCAATTTCCTTGCTTTTGAATATATCCAGCTGCTTTTAAATGTTTTGAAATGGCTGCTTGAATGTCACCCAAAGATTCTGCGAGCTCTTCTTGTGTTTGGCAACAATCTTGGTAGAGTAATGCTTCCAGTTCTTCACCTTTAAACTTTTTTGGCTGCCAAGGACGTTCATCGTCTTCCAAGCCAAAATCACCACTTTTAAATCGTGCAAACCACTTTTGGCACGTTCGCTCAGCAAGCGCATGTTCACCATGAACTTCCACCAAAATACGATGACTTTCTTCAGCAGTTTTCTTCATATTAAAGTAGTGAAGAAGAACTCCCCGCAAAAACACTTTTTCAAACACAAAGTTCAACATATTTGAGTAAAAAAAAAAAAAAATTAATGACAAATACTGAAATGACGTACAATGACAGTAGCTTTCTAAGGCATGTGCCAATGGAATAATACAAGTTACGCCATCTCTTAGCAAACCGCACGAATTAAGTTTTAAACCAAATACAAGCCAAGTCGTGAAATCATCATACAAACAAAGTTCAATGGGTAAGCAAAACGTCTAATCAAATAGCCTTATGAGTATGTGTAGTTAACGATAAGAAAAAATCAATTATTAAAATTTCTGATATTTTGTTGAACACGTATTTATTTTTAATAGTTGGCCACTTAACTTTCCATACATTTTTTTACACCCCAACTGCTTAAACTTTATAAAAAATAAACATTTTGCAGATTTCATGCAAAAAATTGAAGTTAAAATGTTTTTTTTTTAAAAATGGTGCAACCGCTACTTATAATATTTACTGCACTACTTCAATGTAAAAAACCCGATAGATTTCGTTTTTTGATGCCGCAGTGTTACAAAACGTAAAGTCATGTGAAGAATTTTATATTTTATTTTGAGCACCCGATAGCCCAACTATGAGGTGTTTCAGGCTTATTCATTCTTTCCTGGACACGTTGTATATAAATAAGTATAAAGTACGAGTATGTAAAGTATAGTGGGGTAGGTGTACCAGTACCCGGCCACCTAACACTTTTTCTTACTTTGATCCGTGCTAACTAATTCACCTGACCAGTTAAACAATTTTTTTTTTTTTTTTCGAAATAAATGGCAATTTTAAGTTTAAACAAAAAATGGTTGAATGTTATTGGATTCATGCATCTGAAATTTCACCACTACCGGGCCACCAAAATTCAGTAGTCGGCCTCTTTTGCACAAGTATCCGGCCAGGTCATTTTTACTTTAACAAAGCTGCAGTCAATAAAATAAAACAAAATATCTATATATGTATTGGTATCACATGTACATAGTTCAGGTGGATTCAATTTTTAAGTCTTCAAAGACAGTTATCAATTTTTAATACTTGTCACTTTATAGGTACCTACCTATACATTTTTAAAAATACATACATATGTAGGTAAATGAAAAATATCACTTATAGATACTTAATAAAAATACTTAAGCATTTCCTAAATTTAGGCAATTATCACATATAAGGTCGATAGTAATAGCATCATTGTATTCCAGTATGATCGGAAAACGTGTTACTCTTTAGATTTTCGCCAGCAAACTCAAGCGTTCCATCTTCGTTCAAATCAAAAACAATGTTAATAGGAATTTAGGAAAGGTCGATGTGTTCTGGCGCTCTGGCTCTGGATTAAATGCCAATTTTGCACTTTCTAACGTTTTTAATATTATGTCAACACTGACCCCATTTCTTTCCAGTTAATTTCTAGTTTCAACTATTACGGATGCAGCTATTGCAAACCGATCTTGTTTCTTCATGAGATTCTTTATGTGTCATTCTTTTACCGTCTGCTTCCAATCTTGTTTCAGCGGCTTAAACACACTGACATCAGCTGGTTGAAGGATATAGGTGGTGTTTGGTGGCAGAGCATAAAGAATAATATTTTTTGTATGGCAAAGATGGCTTAGTTGCATGGAAAAATGAGACTTATGACCGTCTAAAAACAGCAGTACTGGTTTCGGAACTTCTTTCTCTTCAATCCATTTGTCGACGCAGTTAGCTATATACTCACAAAAGGTCTCACTCCGCATCCATCCTGGTTCGGTTCTTCCTAAGAACCAATCCTTTGGAACGCTTCTGACAATATCGGCAGGTGTTCGAATATATGGAAAAATTATTAATGGCGGCAGGAGCTCCCCGCTAGCAGTCATTATAGCTAACACTGTAATAGTATCTTTTTCTTTGGCCATTTGGATTTGGAAAACGTTTCGGTGACCCTTTGGAGATATGAATTTTCCTGTTTTCGGGCATAAGCAAAACTAGTTTCGTCTCCGTTCATAATCCTCTTAGGGTCAAGTAGATTTTGGAGATCTTTGAACCATTTTCTAATGTTACGAGGGCGGGTCAATAAGTCCGCGACTTTTTGAATTTCTGACCTCTTTACTGAAACAGCAACACTGCTCCTGTCAACAGGCATCTGTCAGTTGACTCCTGTCAAAATTTAAACTTGCTGCGTCAGTTAGTTTGTGTTTGACAGCTACGAGTATTTTTATCAGACTACTCACTAATTTGAGGAGAAAATGGAAAAAAGTGAATTTCGTGTGCTTATTAAGCATTATTTCTTGCGAAAAAAAACCATTATCGAGACCAAGGCTAAGCTTGATAAATACTATGGGGACTCTGCACCATCGATTTCAATGGTAAAAAAGTGGTTTACTGAATTTCGTTGTGGCCGTACAAGCACTGAAGATGCCGAACGTCCTGGACGCCCAGTTTAGGTCTCTACACCCGAAACAATCGAAAAAATTCACGATATGGTGTTGGCCGACCGAAGATTGAAAGTGCGAGAGATTGTGGAAGCCGTAGGGATCTCGCATGGCTCAGTGGTTTCAATTTTGAATGATCACTTGGGCATGAGAAAGCTTTCCGCAAGATGGGTGCCGCGTTTGCTCACAGTCGACCACAAACGCAATCGTGGCAAAAATCCATGAATTGGGCTATGAATTGCTCCCTCATCCACCCTATTCTCCAGATTTGGCTCCGAGCGACTACTTCTTGTTCCCAAACCGGAAGAAATGGGTTGGTGGAAAAAGATTTGACTCCAATGATGAAGTCATCTCGCAAACAAAGGCCTATTTTGAGGACCTCGACAAATCATTTTTTATGGAAAGGATAAAAAAATTGGAGAAGCGTTGGACAAAGTGTATAGAGCTCAAGGGAGACTACGTTGAAAAATAAAATTATTTTTTTATCAAAAAATCTGTGTTTTAATCCAAAAGTCACGGACTTATTGACCCGCCCTCGTATTTTAACCATGGTATACCCGGGCGATCATTTTTAAATGGGTTTTTACGTTTTTCTGCTTTAAGAATTCTTTGAACTGTGTCAATAAGGTGCGTTTTCTTAAGGGGAAAGCCAACTTTTGCCACATAAATGCACCAGTCTGCTTTCGCCTTTTCCTCTTCAGGATACAAAACAGATTCTGGTCCTTTTTTCTGGCATTCCTCATCTACTTTCCTATGCAACCTATCTTGTAAAGTAGTCTTTGGAATATTGTATTTGGAAGCAGCTTTTCTGTGACTCAATTCGTTTTGCCGAATATACGCCAAGACAAGTTTGATTTTATCACTTCGCGATAAGATTTTCGAATCGTTTCTTTAGTTTCTGCGTTCATTTCCTACGAAAAAAGGGAAAATAAACCAAATTATCTCTATGGCCGGATACTAAAACAGGATATATCAGAAACTGGCCAGTGTGATCTTTGGTGGCCGCTTACTGAATGAAACGTTACATATTATGCACATAAGATTTATAAGGACTGAAAGAGAAAAGCATTTGGTTTAATTTGAACCGAAAAGAAACAAAAAATTCCATTTTAACCAAAGATCTTGTGTCCGGCCACTCTGTTGTTTCGCAGAGTTCGAGCAAAAAAAAAGTTCTAGTAACCGGCCACCGTCTAATAATAATGTAAAAATGAAAACTCTTAGTTTGTTTTCACGTTTTATGATTAATAAGTTGGAAAACATTTTAAAAAAACATAGAAACTGATGTTTTTTTGTTTGGTACCTTCACTAACACTCGCGAACTCTGAAACGCACTTCTCACTTTCTCGACGAACCACGCAGACTGCGAATTTTTTTTTCGCGGTTTAGTGATGTTCACAGCTGTTAAATTTTATCAGCGCGTTAGATAGATCAAAAACTAAGGCCACAATTAATTGCCCATGGAAATAACTATTTAATTTACTTATTCTCAACTATTTAACGCAAAGTAGCCGGATACTAGTTATTGGCCGGGTATTGGTGCACCTACCCTAGCTTGTTTCGCAGAGTTCTTGTGAAATACTCTGTTGAATTGAATTGAATCCAAAATGACCAACATGCAGTTTGGCAAACAGACTCGAGAGCACTCCAGAAGAAATCACATCAATTACGGAAGCGCTGTAAAGGGCTTGAACCCAAGCTGCTTGAAAAACACAAAACAAAAGGAAAATGGATATATGTACTAGTATTCATAGCATTGAATAAATTATAATGCATTTAGCATCTCTTGTATCAATGGCTATTCATGTATGAATTATTAAATTTTACAGTCAGTCTGCAGGTACTAATAATTTTCAATATGTTTTCAATAAACGCACGTGCGTCTCATCATCAGAGATAAATATTCAGAGAGCAGATGTTTTCAGTTATGAAATAATATATCGGACTCTATTAAGCTTTATCAAAACCACATGCCACCACTATCACTAACAATCACTTGTCTAGAGCTATTTTCATTGTGGATCTGCACAGTCCCTTTCATTCAAATTTCACTTAACTACTCGATGCCCACTCGTACTTGTACAATGTTGTGTATGAGTACTTCTCTGGGCAATCACTTTCGAACAGGCTTTGTGAGTAGGAAAGGCAATGTTAACTTTGATTTCGTCATCTATCTGCTTAAAAACCACACAACCGACCAAGGCAAATTCAAACAAACTCGACTTACTGTTCCACCGCACAAACTTAACAATAAAATTCATTATTGCAACCATTTCCAAACTACTCGTAGTCACACATACTCGTACTTGTACACTAGATGTATCCTTGGACAGAATCAACCCTTCTCAGAAAGAGGTCAGCAGGAATGCAAATACGAGTACGTGCCGGAATCAGTTTAAGTTTCTGAATGAAACATTTCCGGTTTGCATCGTACATAATGCAAAACCATCTTCAGTGCAATCACAATCGGATACCATCCGGTGCAGTAGGTGGTTGTGGGCGTTCCTATCCATATCCAGCTACCACAAGTCAGCCACACGCAATAAATTATCCGTATGCTCCATGCTACGATACTGCAAACTTACCCCCATCTGATAAATCACATCTACTCTGAATGCACGCACTGTCCACTATGCAACCTTTTATCCAAGTTGCGACGATATCTCTCAAGCCTTAACACAAGCAAACAGTTTCTAAATACGATTTGTGCTAAGTTCATCGCACAAGGTCCAATTGACGACAGGCACACATATAACTTGCACAACACATCCCTAACTATGTAGGTATCCGTATTTGTGTTTACGGCACCACGGATTTGTATCTATTATCTACTAACCTGGAATTGTGCACCATTTCAAGGCTGCCATTGACGAAGACTGCAAAGAAACAGCTCACAAAAGCACTTAGCAGCGTACCGAACATTTTTGTTATACTCTTCTCGTACAAGTTAAAGTATCTATAACGCTAGAACAACCGGACAGATACTATTCGATTGAAAGCGCCTGTACGGACCGATTTACACTGGACTGCTGGAACTGGCTCTAGCTCTAGGCTCACCACAATCCAAACCGAAACCGAAACCAAAACCGAAAACAGCACACGAAAATGAAAACTGTCATAGATATCCGTAGATGCGAGATATGAGTACTCGTACGTACTTGTAGGTATCTCGCACTCGTTCCCGTACTCGAAAAAAAAAAAAAAACACAATTCAACGGGTCGTCGTCGTCGTCGTCGTAGTCGCGGATTAGTAGAAGCACCAACAGTGGGCATACAACAGCAGCAACAACAATACCTACAAGTACTCGTACGTTGACAGGAGACCACGGCTAAAGTCAATTAGCATTCTCGTGTATCTCACTCTTGTTCACTACTATCTACAATCCGTTCTCGCACTCGCATTCGTTTCGTAGGTAAGTACTCGTATCAAGCTGTTGGTTGCGTTTGCAGCTTAATTGGTTGCTGTCACAGCTACTACAGTTACACAGCCGCAAATTTATGATTTTCGTTTTGGCGCGCGATACATAACGCACGGACTCGGTGCAACAACGATGCAACGCTACGTATAGGTAAAGAGATTATGAACAAGTATGAGTATCTGCGGCAACTTCCGGGTCTTTGCGAGTCCAGTGTTTTGGCTGAGGTAACGCGCGCCTCTTATGTAGATCGCGTGACGAACATATTATGTAACAAAAACAGCAGACGCCAGATTCAGAGTCAGTGAGTGAGTGAGCGCCAGTATCGACTGTCGACCGTGAATTGCTTAGTTAAACTGACAGCTAAGACTATTTTAGGTTGTTCCTGCCTGTCTGCCTGCCTAGCCTGGGTAAACAAGATTTTCTTTTCGTTTTAAATTAGTTTTCTCCTTCCACTTTTTCTCGGTTGTTATTTGTGCTTCCACCTTTGATTTTCAGAGGGTGGTAGGGGAGAGGCTTACAAGTAAATGGGAATACTCGTATGTTCATTAAGATTCGCTTTCATTAGCTTTTCGCTACTGTACTTGAATCATAATACGTTACTTGTAGCTGGTGAGATACTCGTATGTATGTATATATATAGTGGATACGGAAAGTGATTACCTTCAAGTTTTTTGTTGTTTTGGTTTTGTACCATAACAGGAAGATACTCGTACAAACGGGAAGTTGTGGCATGAAAAGACGAATGGAACTTCTTTTGCACACAAGGGGTCAACGAATGATCAACATGGTCACTGGTTTTGTATCGTAAATCCAAGTGAAGATTTTATTGTTTCCTAGCTTGATGGACTTAAAAGTTCTGCACTACCTGCATCGTCAAACTCAGACATCTTTTTCGTTTGTCTTCACAAATGAAGTTTCTTAAATACTGTAGAGCTTTTGTATGCCCTTATGGCCCGTGGACTTATTTTGCTGAACTGCAGCTTTCAATCTGCATCTCTTCAGAAGAGCTTGTCATGACCTATTTACTGAATGTCCGTTTCACAACTCATTTACGCAATCAAAGTCGAATAAACTGGGCACTATTTGCGAATCTCTGTCATTCAAAAAATACTTACTCTGAATATGGTAAGTCGAGGGCACAAGCCCCAGCGTGAGTCGAAGCCGACACTTAAGCTCCTGCCGATCATAGGATCATCGGCTCAAAGCCCTTTCCCCAATTTTATGTTCAAACCATAGCCACCGTGACTTACTTAAAACCACCTGTTACTAGTTTAATCGAAGCAACTTTCTGTGGCGTCAATCCAAAAACGTTCACGATAGAAACCGATCAGAGTCATTTATAAGATATTCTTAGGGTGTCGAGAGCGATCATTTTTATTCACTATTCAATTGCCTTCTAAATCCAGGGAAGCAGCGATTATCAAGAGTATTTCCGCGCTAATATCGTTGTCGGAGTTGATATTGAAGCCATAATGACAAAGATAGATCTGCGAAAGGATTGATTCCTTCTTGGCTGATTTGCAACCGTAGTGTAGTGGAATTTGTCGATATAGCCCTCACAACCTTATACGGAAGGGGTTAACAAAATAAGATCCTTGGATAGGGACGGATTCAATTTTGACTACCCTGGCCAGAGACTAAAGGATGATGACTTAACGGGCAACGTCCAGTCAAATAAAAGATAGCTAGGTACATATATCTAAACAGATAGCAATGCAAGTTTTTCCCAATGTTATGTTTCAGCTGCTGTCAAAGTTACCAATGACATCCAGCTGTCAAAATATTTAGTAAGGTTTGCCATTTCATCATGCATCATTTTGCGCTTGCTGAACGTGCGGAATTTATTAAAATTTATTATCGAAATTTCGGCTCAGTTGTAAATACGCAAAGTGAATTTCTTCGCGAGGTCGATCGTCATCATAGCTTCGGTGTGCAGGCAGTCGGACCGTGAAAAAGCGGGAATACACTCTATTGGATCTGAAGCCACCAACCAACTTTCTGTCAGAGCTCGACAACATCATATATCTGTGGTTCTAACAAGACGGCGGCGCTACATGTCACAGCTAAGTTGTAAAAGAGGAATTTGGCGAGAGGGTTATCTCACGGCCAGCCGTCATCAATTGGCCGCCGCCAATGCGATTTGACACCACTGGACTCTTTTCTTTAGGGCTATGTCAAGTCCTTAGTCTACCTTAACAAGCTATCCGATTTGGATGAACTCAAGGCTAACATTCGGCACGCTATTGCTGTAATAACGCCGCATATATTGGACGAAGCTAGCGAAAATTGAACGCTCGAAGCACTGCCAGCAGAGCGAAGGCTACCCTTTGAATGATGTGTAACTAAGCACATAATATACAAGGTGGCGCAAAATTAATCATCCAATTTTGTTTTTGAATGACTTTTTTACTAAATAAAAAAAATGATTTCGAGTGATGGAGATCTTAACAATTTTTTCTGTTGAGTGGAAAACAGGATATCCGCCGAGTGGCTGCCGCCAGTTTTGATACACATATGCGACCGTTTTATCACATTTTCCATGACTTTCCGCAAGATTTCCGGTGATAACTGTTCGCATTCCTGTCAAATATTCTCCTTAAGGGCTGCGATTGTCTGAGGCTTGTTGGCATAAGCCCACGACTTCAAGTAGTCGCAAAGTAAGAAGTCTGGATGGTTAAATCGGCGGTCTTGCTGGCCATGCCAAATCGCCAAAACTGGAGATAACGCGACCGGGAAAGGCTTCCTTCACAATATCCACAATATGCTCGTGCTATGTTCACCAAGCCCCGCTCGTTCAATTCCGGCAGTAAGAAGTCATTTATCATGGCCCTGTAGCGTTCGTCAATAACAGTGACCGTATTGCCGATGGCGTCCTCCAAAAAATACGGCCCAATAACTCCTCCCGCGCGAACGCCGCACCACACAGTGGCTTTGAGTGGATGTAATGGCTCTTTGTGCATCACATGCGGATTTTCAGTGCCCCAGAAACGAAGATTTTGCTTATTGACGTAACCGCTTAAGTGGAAATGCGCCTCGTCGCTCATGATGATTTTCGACACAAAATCGGCCTCTTCGTTGTTGAGATTGAGGGTGGCTTGACAGTAATTCACACGCGAATGACTGATACACTGTTTGGACTTTGTACGGGAACATGTGTAAGCCTTTCACTAAAATTCCCTGTAAGGTCAGTTTAATGATGCCCAATTGCTTAGCCCGTCGTCTGGTTGATGTTTCATCGTTCTAGCGACATCGTCAGCCACAGCCGCGATATTCTCGGCCGAACGACCAGTCCGGTGGTGGGGACGCCCTGAATGGTCTCCTATGGTTTCAGTCTGTTCGAGTCGAGTAGCTAAGAACCGGAATGTTTGCCCAGTTGGCGCGACACGATTAGAAAATCGACGTCGAAATTCACGCTGCTCTAACACCACCGACCGATTTATTGGTCAAAAAAAATCGGCACAATTATTCCACGCTCTTGAGGAGTATAGCACTCCATTGCTTGTCTGTTTATTTTCTCAACCTGTCTAGTTCACAAATTTCAAATATGATTGACGTACGACGCTATTTGCAAAAATTATAACATCTCCCGATGGGATGATTAATTTTGTGCCACCTTGTATCTTACACCGTTGTTGTTGTTGCCTGAAATTCTTATTCAACAACCTGATTGACCCTTATCAGTGGCTTTCAGAATTGTTTCTATGTCTGCACACTCTGGCAGATCCTGGAAAAGAACTCAAGAAGTCCAGATCGACACCCACGATATTTCATTGATTTTACTGCCAAATATGACAGTATTTATAGAGACAAGCCTGCGAAACAGAAACGATTAAGAACGCTCCCTTATCCATCTAAGTCGATAAAGATTTAACCGAGTCCTATGACGTCAAAAGAGATTTAGGGCAAGGAGACAGGAAGCCATTTGACTGTGCGAATCTCATAAGCACAAAGGGGAGGAACATCTTTCTGTGCAACGCCGATGATAATAGGCAGAACTCTCTAGTCTACGAGCTGCATAGAAGGATGAGTTTCCCTGCGGACAGCTATAATTTTAAGCTTGTAAAGACCTTGTTTACCGTAGTTTTGCTATGAATGCTGTTCGCAGAGTGGAAATAAAACGAAGAATCACTCCTGCTAATAGCTGTCTCCCAAGGCTAAGAAGACAATCGAGTGTGTTGGTCCGTTTCCGAACAACAGAGGGGAGTCTACGTAACCCTCAGGACATCTATGTTGATCCATTATGACGCCAAACATTGACTCTATGAAAGTGGGTAAAGATATCCTCAGACATTCTGAGAGAAAAAATTCGTCGTCCCGTTTGCGTTGATAGGTTTTGGAGGATAAGATTCAACAACGAACTATACGAGCTCTACGTTGACATCTATTAAGACTTGGACGTGCCGAGCCCCAGAGTCTTCGAATCTTCGAGAGGTAGTAGTAGTAGGAAGTAGTAGAGTACGACCTCGCTTTAGGTGACACGCACAAGTAAAAGGAAACTTCAACAGACTTGAAATTCCCAATGGAATGCGGTTAGCTCAGGATCGAGCTAACTGGGGACAAGAATCCAAGTTAGTAGATTTGTAACTGGTATAATGACATGCGCGAGGAGTGGATGAGACTCTCCAATCTTCGCATGCTTTTAAGTGTTATATGTCAGAGTGACTGAATAGGTTTGGATATGCGAGTTAAGGAAGGGAGAGAGACCGACAATTTATGGCTTACCCTAGTAAAGGGTATTACAATGGGTCACATAGACCTACTAGTGGTAAGAAAATGCTGCTCCTGTTTACTTACCCATGATTCAAGCCTGAATTTTGTGTATAAATCATTTTTTTTTCAAGAAAAGTACTTGCTTGCATGTTAGACTTATTACTTGTATTACTGGGGTACCCAGTTATACGAGAAGGTCATGTTCATGCTTCAAATTTACGCTTCGTTAATTTTATAAATGGTGCCCCATTATGACCGCCTATTCTGAATTTTATGCAATTTTAATAGTGTACATAAGCCGTACAGTTGTTGGCAGCTGTCATGTTTGAACATTGAGGTTCAGTCGTGGAGGTAATTTTTCCAGTGTGGGTTTCATCAGAATGCAATGCATTTAGCTATTCATTGGACGTCTTAGCCCGGCACAGCATCTATAAATCACTGATTCAGCAGTAATATGAAAATATGCGTTCTGCGTGGAATGTGTTTTGTGCTCTTAGAGTTGCACATAAACGTCATCAAGAAGTGTTAGGGCTGATTTTCATTATTGAACTATACTTGCCTGGTCTATTTGAAGTGAATAAAATATAGCAGCGGTAGCGGAGATTGTACGCGATGTTCTTGATAAATCGAATTAACGGCATTCTCAATAGCTTGGCTTGTCGTATGCAACAATTTGACGTATTTTAAGTGCAAATCTAAGTTTAGGGGGTTACAAAACTTAGATTCGTAAAGAACAGAAGTTGGCCGACATTCTGAATCGTCGTTGGGCTCTTGAAAAACTTCAAGAAGATCCACTATTTGGACCAAATTTTTGTTCAGCAATGAGACCCATTTCTGGCTTAATATCTAGAGGTTCAAGAGCTGCCATTACATCTAGACAAAACAATGTTTTCATCGGTCCACATTTCTTTTAAAACTAAGGCCGGCCGGAACGTTACTGTGAATGGCCCTTGTTATCACGCCATGATAACAACCCATTTACTGCCCCAGACCACGGACTCGACGACATTTGGCTCAACATACTCGTAATCCGTGTAACTATGACTTTATTGCAAGCATGATTCGGTGAACAGTCAATATCACGCTTTGGACGTGTGATTTTGAAGCCTAAATCATGTAATATCATATCACTAGATTTTTTTCTTTGGAGACACGTAAAGTTCAAAGTTTGCATGGACAAGCCTGCTACGATTAAGGAGTTGTAAACTAACATTACTCGAGTCATTCGTCGCCACTCATAATGAGTTATCGACGATTTCTAGATCATATTACGGCCATTATTTCACGATAATTGCAATTCTTGAGCAATTCTCTTATACCGCCTCCCATGCTGTTCTATGCGCTGATCTTAACTGCAATTTGAGCCTCTGACAATAACACCTCTTTCAATTTTGTAAATGCTTTCAAAGCGCTGAACCTACTTCCAGTAAATACTACAAGTTGATAATTTTTTTGTCAGCGACGTACGTAGGATCCTTCTTTATAGTCAGGTCTCGGTCTACGGTTTTTCAGGGCATGATATGATCTACCTAACCCTAAATTTCGAAAACAAACGGAAGGAGATAAGATACCAGTTTCGAAACTATAATAACTTGAATCACCTTGAACTACTGCACGACATACATAGTACTGACTGAAACAATTTGCGGTACACGCAATCCGTTAACGAAAAAGTGGAATTATTACAAGACCAGGTCAGGAATATTTTATATTATTCAAGACAAAGACTGTTCGCAGAGCAACACCACCTTAGCTTGGTTGTGATATCCTACAGCTGATGCGGCAACGTTATACAGCCTACAAAAATTGAAAGAGGTATAAACTTGAGATGTTATATCGTAAGTACTGTCGTTTGCGATACAAAGTGGTGCTGGACATTAGAGCTGCAAAAACGCTCTATTACAGCAGTAGACTAAGTCAAAGTTGTTCGGTGAAAAAAAAATGGAAAACTTTAAAAGAACTTTGTGTTGGAAAAGGGAACCCAAAACTGCCTGATGACATTGACTGTAAGCTACTCAATGCTGAGTTCGTCAAAATGCCATCATCTTTCCCCTATGAAACCGGACACAATACATTTGAACCATCAGAAACGAACAACACCAACGAATCCTTTGGTTTCGTATGCGTTAGTGATGAAGATGTACTGTCGATAAAGTCAAACGCAACTGGTATTGACGGAGTTGATCCCAGATTTATAAGCTCAGACTCAGATATTCAACAGTATAATCACAACTTCTGAATATCCGAACGTATGGAAAAAGGCTAAAGTAATTCCAATATCTAAAAATCCAAATGGTGGTTACAGACCCATTGCGATTCTGCCGTACTTAAGTAAAGTGTTTGAAAAAGTAATTCTGAAGCAAATACAAACGTATCTCTTCCAAAATAATCTTTTAAGCAGTGTTCGGTCCGGTTTTCGCCCCAAACACAGTTGTAAGACCGCATTGCTGTCTGTGGTGATGATATCAGGAAGTCTTTGGATTAAAAGCATCTAACTCTACTGGTTCTTTTAGATTTTTCCAAAGCGTTTCACACAGTGAACCATGTTCTTCTACGTCAAAAACTCCAGAACAAATATAACTTCCCCAAGTTTTCTTAGTTTTCTTAGGATTTCGAGTGGCGTTCCCCAAGGCTCAATACTTGGACCAATACTTTTTTTCCTGTACATTAATGAACTGTCTCAAATTATCCATCACTCTTTGATCCGTATATATGCCGATGACGTTCAGTTGTATTTGAGTGGGCATATTGATGTCTTAGACGAAGTCGCTGCTTTGATTAATGAAGATTTGAATAACATACTTCTCTGGGCTCGACGTTACTTCCTGTGCTTAAACCCAGCGAAATCAAAAGCTCTCGCCATATATAGGAAAACACAAGACCCGTCTGCCTTGCTATTGATAAAACTAGGTCAATAAACCATCCCCTATGTAAACACTGCTAGTAATCTTGGAATCGTTCTTCACAGTACCCTAACCTGGGCTGACCATATAAACGCTGCAATCGGAAAGGTCTACGGAGGCCTTTGTTTACTTTGGTCAACCCAAATGTTCACACCTACACCTATAAGGTATAAGGAAAACACTATTGCTCGCTATCTTCTTCTTATTACCCTTTTATTAACCATTTGCTCGTTATACGAACTTATGCGTAACGAGTTTCCCATTTTTACTGCATCGCTGCTGCTCCACTTATGGGGCTGGCTAATGTCGCAGACCGCAGAACGCGTCTACATAATGCTCGATCCTGGATCGCTTCAGTGGTTAGCCCCAGGCGTTGTTGCGCATTTGCCATCTGAGAAATCCAGGAATTCTTTTTCCGACCTCGTTTTCTTACAGTTGGAGTGACCGTAGTTGATAGTGCCTTTTTAACCGGATTTTCCGCAGATCTTCTTTGAACGTGGCAATACCAGCTTATTCTACTCGCCTCAAGCTGTTCGGTAACCGAATTCTTTATATGTAGACTTCCTCTTATACGCGTAAATCTAATGCAATCGCGTTCAGTGACTCCACTAGACATCCTTAACATTTTCATTTCCGCTGCCGTCATTTTGTTTTTAAACGCTTCGTACATTGTCCAGCACTGTGAACCGTATATAAGAGCTGGTCTAACAACCGTGGTGTAGAGTTTCCCCTTTAATTTAAGTGGAAATTTTCGGTCGCAAAAGATTCCCGAATTTTCCCGCCATTTCATCCATCCCACACTCACTCTGTGGTTTACGTCGTCGTCACATTTCGCTTCCATGTTAACGATTGATCCTAAGTACTTAAAGATAGTGCTTTTCGGAAGAACTATTCCGTCTATCATTATATCCGGAACAGGTCGCAACGGATGCGCAAATGGGCACGTCAAATGCTCCGTCTTTGAAGGACTTATTTTAAACCCGTTTCTCTCTAGTGCATTTCTCCATGAATCTAAGGCGTTCTGTAAATCTTCGACGTTATCGCTAAGTATAACTGCGTCGTCAGCGAAGAGAATTGGCGTTACATTTGGTTCGCGCATGCAGTCTTTTAAAAGATAATCGAATACTACGTTAAAGAGGAAAGGGCTTCCTTGATGCACTCCGACATTAACTGGAAATTCTCTTGTTAGTCCGGCAGAGCTTTTAACCGCAGTTTTCACGTTTCCGTACATGTATTGTATTATTCTAACATACGTTTCCGGTACGTTTTGAGACCTCAGTGCGGCCCATATGAGATCCCTAGGCACTCGATCGAATGCTTTCTCGAGGTCGATAAATACCATGTGTAAATCCTTAGACGAATCTCTGTGCTTTTCCATTATTATTCGTAGGCCTTGGATAGCGGCCACTGTCGATTTTCCTTGAATAATATTGCTCGATATATTTATGGTATTCGAAGACGTGATCGCATATCCGCCTATTCAAAGCGCATTGTCGGGTGCTTGTTATTTGCTAAAATAAGGCTGTTTCAGATGGAAACATCAAAAAAGTCCACAAAATGATTACGAATGACCGTAAAGTGAAGTTGATCGAGATAGCTGAGGCTCTCAAGATATCAAAAGAGCGTGTTGGATATATCACACACGAATATTTCGACATGCGAGAGCTCTGTTTAAAGTGGGTGCCGCGTTTGCTCACAGTCGACCAAAAACAACAACGTGTTGATGATTTAGAGGAATGTTTAAAGCTGTTCAACCGCAATAAAGCCGAATTTTTGCATCGGGATGTGACTATGGCAGTCAGCTTAGTGGTGAGCAGGCGACGAACCTCGTTCAAAACGACCAACAGCTCAACAGTCGGCTGACAAGGTTATGGCATCCGTATTTTGGGATGCACATGGAATAATTTTCATCGACTATCTCCAAAAGGGGCAGACTATCAACAGCGACTATTACATTGCGTTGTTGGAGCGTTTGAAGGACGAAATCGTACAAAAACGGCCGCATTTGAAGAAAAAGAAAGTGCTGTTTTATCAAGACAATGTACCGTGTCACAAGTCGATGAAAACGATGGCAAAATTGAATGAATTCGGCTACGAATTGCTTCCCCACCAACCGTATTCTCCAGATTTGGCTCCCAGCGACTATTTCCTGTTCGCAGACCTCAAAAGAATGCTCGCCGGAAAGAGATTTAAGACCAATGAAGAAGTAATCGCCGAAACAGAGGCCTATTTTGAGGCTAAACCGTAATCGTACTACAAAACTGGTATCGAAAGATTGAAAAATCATTTCAATCAGTGTATCGCCCTCGAAGGCAACTATATTGATAAATAAAGTTGAATTTTGCGAAAGTCTTGTGTTTTACTATAAAACGGCACGGACTTTTCAGCCCATGTGTTATGTATTGTATTAATTGAAATTAACTTTTTGAACTGCATGTTTTATACCCTTTGCTAATTTAATTTATAAGGTTTTCACTATTTAATAAGATTTATCTTTCTGTGTGAAAGCAATAAATAAAAATAAACAAATAAATGGTGTACTAAACGTTTTTTTAAATATCTCCTAGACACTTAGTGTTCACCTCAAAATACTTCTTTTTCTGGAGTATGTGTTAGGGTAGACAATCAATTACAAATACAAATACAAGATCTTACGTTTAAAACAAGTACAAGTATATTTCTTTACACTTTGCGTAGTTTGTTTGTTGCAAAGATAAAAAGACAAATTGAATGAATGGATGAATACTTAATTAATGGGTAGCAAGGTGCATTTTTTTTTCATTTCCAGAAAAACAATTAAAAACTCGTTACGCTTAGCAAGTAATTTTGTATGCGCGTCTGTTTCCTCATCAGTGAAAGCCCAGCATACCTTGTTGCATCTAGCTGCACTGGTGTAATATACTTTCGCTTTCACCTTAATCACTCTACATTTTCAATGCTAGAAGGGTACAACGGGCAAATTAATATTTTATGTAAGACCAGGCGGTGACTAGTTATCTACATTAATAACAAACCTCTCAATTAGATGCGAAGGGTGATCGTTACCCAGTTAAGTCATATCATATTCAATTGCGGTACCAGGAGTTTGTTGGGTACAATTTATTGATAAATAAACGCATTCACAAGGTGAGCTATAATGTACAACCCATTTTTCTAGGTTATATCTTTGGACAAGAATCTAACCAATAGAAATGGTTATTTTGGCGGCTTCAAGTTTCCATTTAACGGCATTTTCCGTGGTTTTCTTTCGAATTTCGAGCGATGGGAGGGCTGCCAGAGTTTGTGGATTTTGCACATAGGCTAGTGACTTTTAAAAAAAAACCCAGTCAAGCGCGGTCAAATCAGGTGATTCTGCGGTCGAGTGCAAATCTCTAACACGCGATACCAGACGACCAGGAAACACCTTCTTTGGAATGTCGATTGTGGCTCGTGCGCTGTTTCTTCGTCCAACTGGAATCACATATCCCAATTCATCCAATTGAGGAGTGAAAAAGTCATTGATCATGGCTCTGTAGCGACATTTTGGCACTCGCCTTTCACATTTTTCACATAGGTTGATATGAAACTCGTCGCTCGTGATTATTTTTGACGCACAGTCGTCCAATTCGTTGTGGACGCGTGAGGGTAGGTTAATCGTGATTCATGGTCAACACCCTTCAACTATAAACTGTTTGCACTTTCAACGTAAGCTCCTTCAAGTATTTCACCGAAATGCGACACGGAGAATGGCCACTGGCATGGTAAATCATCATTTTCGGACATTCGATAGTTGCGAGATCCACCATGGTTTGCTTGCCTTCGTGTTTCAAGTCTTAAAGTTTCGTCAGTTGCGTTAGAGCGTTGGTGTCCATTCACTCTACATGACCCAGTCATATCAGTGGTTCCTTCTTCGCACTTCTGGCTAGGTTAATGTCGCTTTACAGTCCATACAGTTCTTTGTTGTATCTCCTCCTCCTCCTCTCTCCGTCAATGCAGACGGGACCGAAAATCAAGAAGAATTTTCCCTTCAAAGCAGCCAAGATCACCTTTATTCATTTCCGATTATGTCCATACCCCTGCGCCATAGAGCAGGACTGGGATAATTAGGGTACTATTTAGGGTCACTTTTATTGTTTAAGAGTCCTTAATCACCTCAAAGTCACATCAATCGAATGTGACGGTCTATCCAAGATATCGGTGTTGAGTGTCCTTTTTGCTTGGCGGCGCATTCTTGGTCTTGCCCTAGTTGATCGCTAAGTCCATTTTTGTCACTTTCGTCATAATACTTGGGAAAACGCCACTAACATCACGCTGCTTTCTCCCTATTATGTCAATATTGTCGGCGTATGCGAGTAGTTGGACCGACTTTTGAAAGATAGTGCCTCTTGTGTTTGCTCGTGAGTTTTTCACTATTCTTTCAAGTACGATGTTGAAAAAATCGCATGACAGCGCATCGCCTTGTCTAAATTCTTTCTGGACATCAAAGGTTTCGGTGAGATCTTGATGGAGCAGCGTGCATTCTCCATCGTCATCATTGTCAGGGATGCCAAACTAGACATTGCTCTACGAGTATATAGCTCGTCTCTATAGATGCTGTCATACGCGGCCTTAAAATCGCTGAATAGGTGGTGGGTATCGATCTGAAGCTCATGGTTCTTCTCCAAGATCTGCCGTAGTGTGAATATCTGGTCGATGGTGGACTTTCCTGGCCTGAAGCCACACCTATATGGACCTATCAGGTTGTTGACGAACGGCTTCAGGCGTTCACACAATACGGCGGATAAGATCTTCTATGCGATGTTAAGGAGACTGATGCCTCTGTAGTTGGCGCAGTTCAGAGGGTCTCCTTTCTTGAGAATCGGACAAACAATGCTGAGGTTCCATTCATCGGGCATACTTTCGTCCGGCCATATTTTAGAGATGAGCCTGCCGCATTGAAGAGCTTGGCAGTCAGAACTAGTAGAACAGTCTAGTAGCTTTGTTAGACTTCAGCTTAGATATTGCCATCTTTTCTTTATCCAGGCCGGGTGGACAGAATTATTGGTCCATATCCTCTAAGTTGAAATGTTCATTCTTCTTGATAGCAGTAATTGTTTCGTCATCGCCGTTATCACAACAGTGACTGTGATTCTACTAAGATGTTCTCTTGTTCGTCTTCTCCGGATTCGATTCGGGTTGCCACTGGTCTTCGTTTCTTAATATTGGTAGTAGTGGACATCTTAAGATGAACAGAGGCTCGAACGGAAAAGAATTTGCCGATATCTTGCGATTGTAGCCGTCTGACGTCGAAATTCCTCACAAAATTAGCCTATTTTGGCGTTGTTCGGGACATCCGCAACCGGACACCCATAATACTGGAGGAATGTCTTGCATCGATCGCGATGTGGTCAATCTGGTTGACAATTGATTGATCAGGAGATCACCAAATCCCCTTGTGAATATCGAGATGTTCTCCGCGTTCTAGCTACGAGAATGGTTCGTCCCACTGCAAAGTCACTTAGCCTGAATCCGATTACGGACGTGGTGTCGTGCAGGCTTTATCTTCCGACAGTACTACCAAAGATGCCCGCTCTTCCCAGTCATAGCTACGTAATTGCTCTTAGGTCTCTTAGGTTAAGAGCTCATCGAAGCTCATTTTTGGTGGCGTAATTTTTTCCTCTGTGAGGGCGTACTGCTTTTGCCGTCGATAACAATCGCGAGATGTCGAGATGTCGCAGTACTACTTACTCTTTTCGTCCGGCCCATTCTATCGCATTTCTTGGATGGTTTTGCAGCAGTCTATGGCCTAAACTAGTTGTTAGAATGTACGTGACCCATTAAGGGACTTAACATTCCACGTGCATATCCGAAGTTAGTTGTCCTTAAATCGTTTGCATGGGTTGTCATCAGTAGACTTGAGGCTTGTTGTTACTTCGTAACTTTTGCATTTTTTCCATGCCCGGGCAGTTACCTCGGCAGCCCAAGCCCCAACTTGGAGGACCAGATCATATTGTTTATGTCCCTAGCACGAGAAGTCGGTAAAACCGAAGCGAGTACCCTGTTCTGGGATATGAGCGCGACCGTTGGACCCTCTCTTTTCCAAGACTCTGGCTTATTCTCGGCTCCAAATATGTAGGACTAGGCCGGTTATTTAGCCGAATAAAAAAAATGGGAACCCAAGTCTAGTTTAAGATATTGATTGGTGCGGATAACCGCCCAGTGCATTTCTTTTCCCGTAGCCTTTCATGAACTGAAGAAATGCCGTCTCGATAAACTGTACCGTCACCAGTATAATAGGAAACTTTCATTGTCTTCTGAGTTTGGGGGCTCTGCAACTCATTGAATTTTCAAGTTTTTTCTCTGATCAGGCGAACCCCCAAACTTAATTCGTGTATCTGCAGCCGGTTAATGATGATAATCTCTAACCGGTCGTGAGTGAGAAAATACAAATTTATATTTAAATGCCATTAGAAATAACCAAATCTAACCTTGAACTTTACCCGCCCACATCTGCCGGTCAAAGCCATGTAATATCACTTTAGCACAGATGTAAAATAGAAATTTATATTCCAGTTCTCGGAATAAAAGGCAATTCATTTCAGAATCTGATTCACGATGAGACTTAAATCACGTCCGATATATCTTGACGGAACCAGATCAACATCTTAGAAGCAGATCTCAATAAAATTCAACGAAGTGCATTCCTCTAATTGAAAGCTCGTTCAGAGTACAACAAATTTACCATTACGTGCAATAAAAAAATAATTAAACCGACGATTGTATCCATGCCTTGTTCATTTGTTCATATGTCTACAAATTGCTACAGTGAGTCAGCCCTTGGTAATCACCTACTATAATACCATGTCCACCTCGGCTCACCTCACTTCTGGTTCCTCACTGGCACATACAAAAACCGGAACCCACAAATCTCAACGTACAAACGTTCTCGGTGGTAATTAACATCCACTGCCGGGTCGGCAGGGTAAGGCAGGTTGTCATAAAAATCAACGACAATGTTGCTTGGCAAAAAAAGACCACAAGTTATGTATATGTGTGACTTTACGGAGACTCTATGGAAGCGTGCGTTGAAAACAAAGCGTTCCCAAGTCGGCAACGGCAACAACAACGGCGGCAATGATAATAGCGATATGTATCTAAATTTGGCAAACAAAAATATTCTTTATGCTCAGTTGTTAGGTTAATTGATACCAATACTATTGTACTAATGGTAGGGGCTTGAAAGATTGAAGGTATAAACAGCCTGATTAACAAACTATTTAACAGGCTACTTTAGAGGGAGTGTCAACGTAGAAAATGTATCTTTTACCTAACGTTCCACCTCAAGCAACATTTCGTCGTTGTTGTTGGTAAATTTCCATCCAAAGGTCGACAATGCCAACGAGGGATGCAGAAAGTTCAATTGTAATTGGCTGTAGTTGTGGATGCGGCTTTACAACCTTTGACTAGGTGAGACAATTAGTTATTGTTGTGGTGGCAAGGGCGATGGCTTACTTCAACGCCTTTCAATAATGTAGGCACCTTCTGAGTGCACTCTAAGGAGCGTTGCTTGTCGCCAAAGGGGGCTAAAACACCTGCTCCTGCCAATGAGATGACACTTGAAGGATATACTCGCATGTTAGCAGCCCTATCGGGGGCTCTATGCCAACACTGATGTTTGTTCGAGTATATCGGTTGCCAAGACACGTAATGTAAGTGTAGTCATGCGAAAGCACGAGCATACAACCTATTGTACTTACCCCACTGAGATCAAGGCCATTGAGAACCGGAATAGATTTGTAGTTTGAGACGATGAGAAATTGCTGTTGAGTTACGTTTCTGTAATTTTAATCGAATCATCAGGATGGTTGTGTTTGTAGATTTTCTCTAATGCTGTAAACGATATTTTTAATTGTTAAGAGGGTAATTCAGTTAAGCAATTGAATAGAATTTTTTTTTTAATTTGTGGAATGATTACGTGGCAAGTTGAGGGGTGTGATGATAGAATGTTGACATGGTGATGACTTTTTGAGCATGTTTACTTGGTGGTGTTTGCTCAAATAGTGTGCGGAAGTTTCCCAAGGGCGAAAAACCATTCATGGGTATACGAGATATGGATTTCTTTTAGAAGTAGCAACAGTTATAGCAAGCTTTGAGGCACAGTCTCTTGGAAATAATTATCAAATTTAGATTAGTGGTTAGAATTAGATCTCTGGGAGCTTCTGATATGAAATAGACAAATAAAGAAATTGTAACCTAAAGTCCGTCTGCTTAAGACCTGCGATAAGCTAGCGACTCCTTGTGCTGTAAACCTGGCTTGACTTGCTAATTTAATAGACCCGAGTGTTGAGAAAAAAAACACTGTGCTGTTCGAAATGATTGCACCGCATAAAGACAACGCCAACAGTCAGCATGAGAGACATTTTATTACCAAAGAATGTATCTACGAGCTCCTCGACAAATCCTTCAGGCCATGCCCGAAGTATGATGCCCAGACAGGAAAGGAGGACACCCTGAGTAGCACAACCGGAAAGCATTACTGACACCAGATCACGCCTGCAAATGGACAATGGTCTTTGCCGGTTCCTGACAAAGCATCAGCAGTATTCATAAAGCCGTTTGGCGGTCAACAGATCACAAGACGGTTTATTAATTGATCTTATTGATCGACACAAAGCACTTATCCAGTGATATATGTAGATGTCCCACCTTTCCAAATTACGTTCACGGATTTCTTAGATGCAACAAGAACGAATGAACATAGTGAGGACGAGAGAACTCGGAAAACTGCAAGAGACGAATACGAGTACTGTACCTAGAATTAAGGAACTGACAGAGTTAATCAAAACAGCTGCTCCACTAAAGCCGCTGAAGAGCTCAATCCAAACAATCAGCTAACTGGTTCTTTATCGAGCGCATGCGGGCTAGACAAATTTCATTCTCCTTTCTTAAATTGTTAACTAAATATAGCCTTGATAAATGAATCAAGAACATCCGGAGAATTTTGGAAAGCGGTTAAGCTTTTTAATGGAAAAACCAACTCAATTGCATTAGGGCTACAAGCGGGGCAGTTAAGAGACCGTTTTAAAACTCTACTCAATGCGCAGCAAATATCTCCATCCCCTGAGTATGCAGCTCCTATGATCGTGGATGAATACCTGGACTCACCAGTTGAGAACTCGAAAAAACAATAAACCTCTGGGAATCGACCGTATTACGTTTGAATTCTACAAAAATTGCTCATCGGAATTCTTATTGGATCTTACACAAGAATTCAATAGAATATTTTCAACTTCTGATGGGCATCCATTGCATAAGAAAGGTGACTACGATGAGCCATCAAACTACAGAGGAATGTCTTTCTTAAACACATCTGCTAAGTTGTTAGCTAGTTTGCTCTTCAATAGGATCACGAGCTGGTCTTCGAAAAAACTACTCTACTATTGACCAAATATTCACACAAGTTAACATTGCGGAGATATACAAAATAAAACGCAAAACATTGTATGCTTTCTTCGTGGATTTTCGTGCGGATTTTGACTCCATCCCGCGTGAAATGCTTTTCTATAAGCTATATGGGTGCGAAATCTCATCTTCTTCTTCTTCAAGTGGCGCTACAGTCCGGGGTGGACCTGGCCCTCAGTCAACAAGCTTCTCCAGCCAGCTCGATCTCTGGCTCGTTGCCTCCAGTTTCGCACGCTAAGTTGGCTGAGGTCCTCTTCCACTTGCGTGCGCCACCTGAGTCTTGGCCTTCCTCTACTGCGCTGTCCCTCGGGGTCGGATTCGAAGACTTTTCGGACCGGAGCATTGGTGTCCATCCGCTCTACATGACCCAGCCATTTCAGTCTTCGGATCTTCACTCTTCTGGCTAAGTCCATGTCGCTGTACAGCCCATACAGTTCGTCGTTGTATCTCCTCCTCCACTCACCGTCAATGCAGACGGGACCGAAGATCGCCCGAAGAATTTTTCTCTCGAAGCAACCAAGAACACCCTCATCCATTTTTGATAATGTCCATGCCTCTGCGCCATACGCCAGGACCGGAACTATTGAGGGTGACTTTTGTTATCCGAGAGAGGGCTTTGCTACTCAATTGCCTTCTTAACCCAAAGAAACAGCGGTTGGCAAGAGTTATTCTTCGCTTGATCTCAGCGCTGGTGTCGTTGTCTGTATTTATAGCGGAGCCTAGGTAGACAAAGTCCTTAACTACCTCAAAGTTATATCTGTCGAGGGTGACGTTCTGTCCGAGACGTCGGTGTTGGTTGTCCTTTTTGCTTGACAGCATATACTTGGTCTTGCCCTCATTGACCGCTAAACCCATTTTCGCCGCTTCTGTCTCAATACTCGCGAAAGCGCCACTGACATCACGCTGCTTTCTCCCGATTATGTTAATATCGTCGGCAAATGCGAGTAGTTGGACGGACTTTTGAAAGATAGTGCCTCTTGTGTTTGCTCGTGAGTTTTGCACTATTCTTTCAAGTACGATGTTGAAAAAATCGCATGACAGCGCATCGCCTTGTCTAAACCCTTTCTGGACATCAAACGTCTCGTGGAGATCTTTACTGACCTTGATGGAGCAGAGTGCATTCTCCATCGTCATCCTGCACAGACGGACGAGTTTGGCAGGGATGCCAAAACTAGACATTGCTCTGTATAGCTCGTCTCTATAGATGCTGCCATATGCGACCTTAAAATCGATGAATAGGTGGTGGGTATCGATCTGAAGCTCATGGTTCTTCTCCAAGATCTGCCGTAGTGTGAATATCTGGTCGATGGTGGACTTTCCTGGCCTGAAGCCACACTGATATGGACCTATCAGGTTGTTGACGAACGGCTTCAGGCGTTCACACAATACGGCTGATAAGATCTTATATGCGATGTTAAGGAGACTGATGCCTCTGTAGTTGGCGCAGTTCAGAGGGTCTCCTTTCTTGAGAATTGGACAAACAATGCTGAGGTTCCATTCATCGGGCATACTTTCGTCCGACCATATTTTACAGATGAGTTGGTGTATGCTCCTTACCAAGTCCTCGACCGCGCGCTTCTCATGCTCTTTCTTCTTCCTCCTGAGAAGCCGGTGTTCGTCTCTCCTTTTCCGCTCAAAGAGCTCATGAGCAGCACTGATCTATTTTCTGCAGTGCTTTTTGCTTAGCTGCATGTGCTTGCCGGCATTCATCATCGAACCAGCGGTTTCGTTGTGATGGGCGAGTGAAACCCAGCACATCAGAAGCGGCCGCTCTGATGGCGTTTTGGCAGTGTTTCCAATGGTCTTCGATGTTTGATGCTAGCGGCATTGGACCTCTTAAGAGATTAAGAGACACTCGATCGGAAAAGGACTTGGCGATCTCTTGCGATTGTAGACGTCTGACGTCGAATTTTCTCATAGCATTAGTTTGTGTTGGCGTAGTTTGGGATATCCGCAACCGTACCTTGGCTACAACAAGGTAATGGTCGAATCTATGTTGGTTCCTCGGAACGTACGGAGATGTGGGAGATGTGGGAACCACGTGCTAGCTACGACAACGCTTCGCCCCGCCGCAAAGTCGATTGGCCTGAATCTGTTATTGGAGGTGGTGTTGTACAGGCTATATGTTCCGATTGTTCCACCAAAGATACCCTCTCTTCCTAGCATATGAGGCTAAAGTTGGCGAATTTAGCCTTGATGCGGATTGCTACGAGGCGCTCGCTTACATGCCGGAAACTGAGGACTTCTTGTCTTAGTCTGCCTCCGACAACAAATCCGCATCCAAATAAGCGCTGCTTTTGCCGTCGATAGCAATTGCCGTAGTAGATGTCGCAGTTTTTCATCTTCTTCTTGTCCGGCCCATCCCATCGCATGTCTTGAATGGCGGTTCTGTCTACTTTGCAGCAGTCTAGGGCCTCCGCTAATTGCTCGGCTGCACGCGGTCTATTAAGGGATCAACATTCCACGTGCATATCCGAAGCTCATTGTCCTTAAATCGTTTACGTGGGTTGTCAACAGGAGATCCGCCCATATCCGAGGCTTGTTGATGCTTCATAACTTATGTTTTTTATTAAATGGCCGGGCAATTACCCCGGCCTCACAATCCCAAACCTGGAGGACAAGTTCCATTTTTAATGCCAATGGATAATGGAACCAATATTCCGGCGCTGATGTTTGCAGATGATATCGTTTTTCTCGCCGATGCAATAGATTCTATGCAGTTAATGATCAACAGGCTAGATACCTACTGCAAAATGTGGAATTTAACCGTTAATGTACGAGTAGATAAATCAAAGATGATGGTCTTTAGAGATGGTGGAGGAAATTACGCTCGAAGTGAGAAATGGAGGTTTCAAGCCAAACAGATTGACATAGTTAAGCAGTATAAGTATTTTCGAGTGTTAATTACACCGAACCTAAACATGGAGAAGCATTTTAAAGTTAAGCTTGCAGAAGCTGGGAGGGCGATATCTGCTGTTTGGGGAAACAGTATCAAGAACACACACATTTCTCACACCTCGAAAGTGAAAATATTCCGTGTTACAGTCTCTTCCATCCTGCTCTATGCAACGCAAGTCTGGGGTTGCCGTGCTTACGAAGTTGTGGAAAAGTTTCTCCGCTATTTTCTAAGACATATTTTTAAACTCCCGAGAAGTTCGCCCAATTATATGCTCCATTCGGAGACTGCAGTGGCACCTCTGTTCCAAAAACCTTTTAAAATGCACTTGGATTATGTTCTTTAAGTTAATGCAATGAGCCGGGAAAGAATTCCGAGGTTGGTATTCGTGCAAATCATAACATAAGGTGAAATGTGTTCAAGAGTGGGAAATACTAGGAGCGGAAAGCTGCTATTTTAACAGCAGCAGGAATCACTAAACAAAATGTAAACAAGCTATTTGAGAAAACTAGGCACAGAATTTATGACAAACTTGTAAATGCAGCTCAGTCATCTCAATACAGAGCTTACTACAGCAAGATGAATCATTATCTGCAGGAAAGGACATATTTTTTGAACAACTACCCGGTGGATAGAATACGTACCATCTTCCAACTAAGATGTGAACTTTTAGATCTTAATTTTATATCGCACCGCCTTGAGCTTCCAATTTTATGCGAGCTGTGCAATCTCAGGGAATGCGAAGATGTGTGAAGAAACTTCTTCGGTGCTTAAGCACTTGGGCTAGAAGAAGCAATCCGTATCTTGAAACTTGGCAGAGTTTGGGACCTACTCTATTACTACAGGAACTGCATAATCGAAGGAAGTTTCTAAATATTTAC
This sequence comes from Volucella inflata, assembly GCA_928272305.1. Classification (NCBI taxonomy): domain Eukaryota; kingdom Metazoa; phylum Arthropoda; class Insecta; order Diptera; family Syrphidae; genus Volucella; species Volucella inflata. The sequence continues at coordinate 38,501,073 of OV743716.1, read as the reverse complement.
AAACGCTATTTTTTTTTGTTGTTTAACTTATTAGTGAACAGTCTACCCTTCAAAGTTAAAAAAAGGTGTCAAATCAACAAGAACTGAACGAAATCATGTAAATCAAGGACATTAAGTAGTAGCATCTCATTCGGTGTTAAGGGCGTGGATTAACCACATGTGCAGACAGTCAAACAGTGGGGGACGACCCAAACTCCACTGGGAGATAGAGCGAGTTTGTTCCTCTTTTTCTTAGATGGCACTACAGTTCGGTGTGAACTTGGGCCTCAGATAACAATTAGCTCACTGCCTCCAATTGCGCACTCCAAGTTGGTTAAGGTCTCCTAAGGTGAGAACTTCCTCTGCCTCATTGTCTCTCCGGATTAGATTCAAAATTCATGTTAGGCGATTGAAGTGCACATTTCTAACCAAGTTGTATAGCGACAACTCGTATAGTTCGTCGTAGAATCTTATCCTCGAAAGCTCGTCATATTTCGAACGATTATTCTCTCGATACGACTGAGGACATTGTCATCCACTTTCGATAGAGTCTATACTTTAGCGCTATAAAACCGGACTAAGTTGTCAAGGTACTAGTCTCCTGGGTATTTTGGTAAAGCGCCTTACTACTCATTTGCCTTCTAAGTCCAAAGAAACAGCGATTGGACGGATTGATTTTCGATTTATTTTAGATCAGGTGTTGTCGGCAAAGTTGAGTAACGAAACTGAGATTCCATTCATCAAGCATATACTCCTCTAATAAAATTTTAGAAACAGGTTGGTGTATGCTCTTTAGAAGGTCATTTCCAGCAGCTTTGAATACATCAAGATGAGCTGAGTTTCTGGATTGCAGCTTATCACCAACTTATGCGCAAAAAGATTTTCCATATTCTGACCACCAACTTGTGATTCTAGTACAAGGTTTCCTTCTTCATATCTGCGGGCCTCGGTGAAGGGCTTCTTTACTTGAAACTCTTCTCGTACTCTTTTTTCTACTTCTGGAGAAGGCGATGTTCCTTCTGTCTTTACTGCTCATAGGGCTTAAGAGCTGATCGAGTTCTTCGCTGTAGTGCCGCTTTGTACGCTTCTTGTTAAGCTGAATGTGCACGCCGGCATCAAATCAGGAATTTCTTGGTGATGTTTTGTAAAATCGGTTACAACAATTACGGCGTCTCTAATGGCATATTAGCAGTGTTTCCACTTGTCTTCGGTGTATGTTTATAACCGCATGGGAGTTGTCGAGAAATTTCGCCATACGCAATCGGCGAAGATTTTAGTTGTCTCTTGCAATTCGTTCTCGGAATTGTTCTTCTTCTTAGGAAATCTGCATTCGGCCAGAATACTGTAGGCGCGCTTAACGTCTGTCACAGTGTGAGTAATTTGATTAAGCTTGTCGTGATTCGAAGACCGCCATATCCCCTTGTGTATATAAAGATAGGGAAACTGTGTGCTAGGCTTAGTGATATTTCGCCTCCCTCCAAAGTCAAAAAGCCAAATTTGCCTTATGTTAGCGAATTTATGCTAGATGCAGATTGTCATAAGACGCTCTCTCACGTATTGGAAGCTCATTACTGTCAGCAAAACTCTGCTGCATATGACAAAACGTCATCCGAATAAGAGCTGTTTGCTTCTTATATCAGAGTTTTAGGCGGTATATTTTGTAAGGCCAAGAGCTATAGCAGTTATTTCTGGTCGCATAGGCAAAAGATTGTAAATACTTAAAAGGTTGACGTGAGTGGATAAGTTTCTGGACGACTAGAACGATTTACCTCTTTTTTTTTTGTTATTGTGGAAAATAAAATATCCGCAGTTATACCTCTATAGCAACTAGAAGGTAGATCGGATCTACATTAGACGCTCAGATCTTCATGATCAATTCATGCAACTGGTTTGTGCTCGGACGACTCACATTCATTGCCATCAAGCCATGTTCCTCATTCAATACTGAAGCCATGAAGCCGTTTCAAATCCATAACAACATTTCGCCTCACACGAAAGTCAGTAAGCTAGACGTTGTGTCATGAATTTTATGCTTATCGGGTGTCTATTTAACTTAAAATGATTTTAACTAGTCCGCCGCTTACAATGAATCCGAACCCAGGTGCGTCTTACATGTTACCGTTTTTTATGCTCATCATTCCACCGCACTTCCAGCAATAGGCATCGCTAGAATTAGCCACCCTTGACGGTTTAAAAGAAAACCATGGATAAGTTTTCGATGTTAGCACTGCCAGTTGGATTAGTTGCCATGGACACAAACCCCGAGCCGAAGCCTGTAGAGATGAACAAGGCAACATCGTAGTAGAGTCGCAGTCGATACTGATTATTTGGAAAGTGAATTTCTATATAACGGGGATAACGAAACAAATACCCCTCTCAGCCAGAATGAGCCTTTTAACTTGGACGATGTAGACCAACAATTCCGTCCACGCGACTCGGATGAAGTGAAGATAGCAATATCTTAGCTGAAGTCCAAGAAAACTCGTGGAGCGGAAGGCCTGACTTCCGAGATCTTCGAAGCGGCAGGCGATGATTTGGTAAGGAGCATACACCAACTCATCTATAAAATATGGTCGGACGAACGTATGCCCGATGAATGGAACCTCCGATCCTCAAGTCAGGAGACCCAGGGAACTGCGCCAACTACAGAAGCATCAGTTTTTTTAATATCGCATACTAGATCTTGTCTGCCGTATCGTGTGAAAACCTGAAACCGTTCGTCAACAACCTGATTAGTGTGTGGCTTCAGGTAAGGAAAGTCCACCATCGACCAAATAGTCACACTACGGCATATCTTGGAGAAAACATATGAGTTTCAGATCCATACACAGCACCTATTTATCGATTTTAAGGCCCCGTATGACAGCATCTATAGAGACTAGCTATACAAAGCAGTGTCTAGTCTTGGCATCCCTACCAAACTCGTCCGTCTATGAGGGATGACGATGGAGATTGCTATTGACTATCAAAACCTCTCTTGAACAACAAAAGTGATGAAATATAAGCCTTTAATAATCCATGTCCTCCTCTATGACGCAGAGGCATGGACATTATCAAAAATGGATGAATGTGTTCTTGGCTGCTTCGAGAGGAAAATTTCGATCCCGTCTGCATTTAAGGAGAATGGAGGAGGAAATACAACGACGAACTGTATGGACTGTACAGCGACATGGACCTAACCAGAAGAGTGAAGATCCAAAGACTGAGATGGCTGGGTCATGTAGAGCGGATGAACACTAGTGCTCCGGTCCAAAAATCCTTCGAATCCGGCCCGAAGGAGGAAGACCGAGACTCAGGTGGCGCCCTAAAGTGGAACGGGATCTCAGCAAACTTAGAGTGCGAAACTGAAGGCAGCTAGCTCATTGAGGCTCAGGTCCACTCCGGATTGTAGCGCTACCTGAAATAAATAACGAAGTGCCGCGAAAGTCGCTTCTTGTTTGGATTTATTTGGAAATAAAGCGGAAAGATCACGATAACGACGTGAACTTAGATTTCGAAGTCTGAACAGAAGTTCGTGTTTTGGTCGAAGATGGAGGGAATCGGCAGCGTTTGGCTATCGAAACTTTTAAATAAATTAAAATGTGGACAACCTATGCCGAATCAATGGAGAAGTAGCTTCTATACAAAGGAAAAGGAAAAGGCGACACTCGATCTACCATTCAATCAAGCTTATGTCACACACAATGAAAATCGTCGAAAGAGTCTTAAACGAACGTCTTCGGCAAATAATAAAGCTCGATAATAGCCAGTGTGGATTTGTTGAAGGAAGATCGACGGTGGACGCTATCCAAAACTTACGAATAAGAGATTCGTCTAAGGATTTACACATGGTATTTATCGACCTCGAGAAAGCATTCGATCGAGTGCCTAGGGATCTCAAATGGGCCGCGCTGAGGTCTCAAAACGTACCGGAAACGTATGTTAGAATAATACGAGTACAAGACATGTACGGAAACGTGAATACTGCGGTTAAAAGCTCTGCTGGACTAACGAGAGAACTTCCAGTTAATGTCGGAGTGCATCAAGGAAGCGCACTTAGCCCTTTCCTATTTAACGTAGTATTCGACTATGTTTTAAAGAACTGCATGCGCGAAGCAAATGTAAGGCCAATTCTCTTCGCTGACGACGCAGTTATACTTAGCGATAACGTCGAAGATTCATGGAGAAATGCGCCAGAGAGAAACGGGCTTAAAATAAGTCGTTTAAAGACGGAGCATTTGACGTGCCCATTTGCGCATCCATTGCGACTTGTTTCGGATAAAATTTCCACTTACATTAAAGGGGAAACTCTACACCACGGTTGTTAGACCAGCTCTTATATACGGTTCACAGTGCTGGACAATGTACGAAGCGTTTAAAAACAAAATGACGGCAGCGGAAATGAAGCGGAATATAAGGAATTCGGTAACCGAACAGCTGGAGGCGAATAGAATAAGGTGGTATTGCCACGTTCAAAGAAGATCTGCGGAAAATCCGGTTAGAAAGGCACTATCAACTACGGTCACTCCAACTATAAGAAAACGAGGTCGGAAAAAGAATTCCTGGATTTCTCAGATGGCAAATGCACAAGAACGCCTGGGGCTTACCACTGAAGCCGAGCATTATGTAGACGCGTTCTGCGGTCTGCGACATTAGCCAACCCCGTAAGCGGAGCAGCAGCGATGCAGTAAAAATGGGAAACTCGTTACGCATAAGTTCGATAACGAGGAAAGGTTTAATAAAAGGATAAGAAGAAGAATCAATATTGAATTCATTGATCACATAAGACTTGTGTTCAATACACGTCTTTTAAGAAATAGAACAAGCTTTTGTAAATTACTTTAATTTGAGTTTAGTTTAAGGAGTTAAGTTTAAATACAGGAAAGAGATAATGAAAAGGAAGTACCAAGAAAACGAAACATAAGGAAAAGAAGAAGTAAGAAAGTAGGCAAATCTATGAGGAATTATTAGCATAATGAAGGAACAATTCTTTCTTAAAGGTGGTTCTGTTCGTCGTGCGCTTAATATCTACGGGTGGACTATTCCAAAGGCGAATCGAGTTAATAAAAAATTGTCTAGATGTATTAACATATTTGCATCTTGGAATCATCTATTGAAGCATTCTAACATTACGTGGAAAATAAATTTTTTCAAATAGATATTCCGGTGGTTTTGTTGTCTTCTAAGTGCTCCGTATACTTTCAATGCAGTTTTTGTAATATGAGTCCTCCAGGTAAATTGTTGGCTCATGTAAACCCCAAGATTTTTTCAACATATTCAATAGGAGTTCGATTAATATAAAGAAGAGGAATGTCTACTTTAACTCGGCTAGCATTAATGATCATTGCTTTAATCTTTGTTGGATTAGGACTAAGGTTATTTTCAAAAGACCACAGACAAATTGTTGCTAAATGGTCGCTTAGATTAATTATCGCTTGCTTAATTTCAGATTTGGGAAAAACAGAATAAATCTGCACATCATCATCTGCCTGTAAAAAACTTTTACAATTTACAAGACGCACGGCTAAGTCGTTTATATAACATATAAAGAGTAGGGGTCCTAAAACGGATCCTTGGGGAACACTTGATGGAACAAAGAGACAAGATGAACGCTTTTTCTCATGACACACATACTGTGACCGATTACTTATGTAGATATGACGACACCAAATTACATAGAGACCGGTCGAACGAGAAGGGTCCGAAGTTTCATGACTAGTATTTTATGACCTACACAAACAAATGCGTTATATTATGCTCACGCAGATCTTCGCAAACCTTAAGTTAAGCTGTGGTGCAGTTATGCTTATGCATTTACACAAGTGATCTGATAGGTTCACTTCACCATGCCATAGCGCACGTAGACGACTTAATCGCGTACAGATCAGGTCCAAAGATTGAGGTTATATACATTCTTTTGCAACGTGACTTCGCTAAAATTAAACAATATTGCGACAACTGGAAGTTGAAGATCAACTTTCAGAAGTCGGAAACCATTCTGTTTAGGACGCCTTTGTCTGGGGCCTCTGCGGATACCAGAAAGAATTGGCGAAAGTTTCAGATCGTTGGACAACACGGGCAGCCACTTGCTTGTCGAAATGTAGTCAGATACCTTGGGATCTGGCTAGATCAATATCTGTATTTTAACAAACATATAGATGTTGTTTTGGCCAGAGCCAAAGGTGCTTTTGCCCTTACAAAGAGACTGTTTTATAACAGGCAACTCGATGCGAGGGTAAAGGTGATCTGCCACATGACCCTTATCCGGACTATGCTTGTATTTGGTTGTCCCGTGTGGTTCAACGTGAGAGCAAGTCTTTTGGAAAAGATTCGGGTGTTTGAGAGGGCTTGCCTTAGGGCTTGTCTTCGCCTATACAGAACACCAGAGTCTGAGTACACAAAATTCTATCCTAACTAGGTCTTGTACAATAGGGCTAACCTAATAAGAGTGGACAATTTTGTAATTAAGTTGACTCGAAGGCACATTGCCAGAGCAATGACCACGGCTTTATTCCTCCAGAAGCGTTCCTTTACCTCGACATGAAAGGTCTGATCCAGGATAGATTAGCGGTGCCGTTAATCTTCCATGTCTCTCGAACAGCTGCGGAGAGGAGACTTAACTACGATAGAGACGTCGCACACGGCAGTGCGGAGCGTCTCCGGTTCAGTAGGGCGGTAGGGAAACGCGACATGAGGGATGTTGCTCGGCAGCACAAACAATTTTGGTGGCTTGTTGAAGGAGCGGAATCTACGTCGTCGAATTTCTCTAGCACTAGGTAGCTTCGCTAAGGAGCAGAGTCGGCAGCCTAATTTTTTGCCGTGACCGACTTACATAGATTTAGGTAGGATTAGAATAGTTTTAAGAAAAAAAAAAATTTTTTTTAACTTGAGACATCCAAATTACTCGAAAAATACGCGATATCGCGAAAAATGTTTCAGACAAAAGTCACAGGGTTCTGAAGGGGACATAAGGTGGTGACCACGAGTTTGACCTTGAGCCCCATTTCCATACAAAATGATCTCAAACTGTCCACACCTAACTATAAATGCTATCGATACGATAAAATAAATAGACGAGGTGGTGAGAACGCGCTTCGTAGAAAACATTGGTATTGAAATAAATTTAAGTAACCAGCAGCAGTTAAAAGTATTTTGTGTACATTTCCCTGGACGCCGCGTTTCTAATGACAAAAGAATTGCCGTCAAAAATGATTTTCGCAGGTTATTCTCTTTGAACGGAAAAGTACTTTTTGGAGGAGACTTTAACTGCAGACATAGGGACTGGGGTTGTTTAAGACCTAACTCCTGGGGAAATATTCCGTCTGATTTATGTGTTAACCTACCAGTTTCTATAATGTTTCCCTCTAGTCCCACCTATTTCCCTTGTAGTTCCCGTGGCCGGCCATCCGTTCTAGACTTGTTCATTACTAATGTTCCTAGCTTAATATCACAACCAATTGTTGTTAACGTCCTTAGTTCTGATCACACTCCTGTCTTTTGCATGGTTTATTGCGCAGCGGTTAAACAAATTAAGTTTACCCAAGATTTGAAAAATGCGAACTGGGCACGTTTCAGATCTGAGATCAATAATACGAGTACATTTCGAGGGAGAATCGACAACGTAGAAGCTATTTCCAGTAAAGAAAATGTCGATGATATTTTAAAACAGTTTTCGGAAATTATATTAAATGCTGCTGAAAATAGTATTCCAAAGAAATCTATAAGTGAAGTTAACATAAAACTTCCCCCCTATATTTTATATCTAATAAAAATAAGAAACGTTTACCGAAAAAAACTGGCAGAGATATCAGGACCCTTTTTACAGACATGCGGTATCAAATATCAATAAGATCATTGCCCTAAGAATATCACAGGCTCTCAATAAAAACTGGAACAGGAAGCTGAACTCATTAGAAAAAAATGCTAGACCTTTATGGAATATTATGAAGGTAATAAAAAATAGAAAAAGGCAGTTACCATTTTTAAAAGATAATGTTAACACCTATATTTCGGATGTGGACAACATCTCCAGATTTGTTGGTGATGCTAATACAGATAATATTGTGAACACCACAGTTCAAGAGTATTTCTTAAGTAGAAGCGCACCAATATCTTCTGTAAATTACGCATCAGAGAAAGATATTCAGTTTATAGTCAATGATTTAAAAACAAGAAAAGCAGGCGGTATTGACTGCATACTTAATATCTATATAAAGCAGCTGCCCAAATCTGTAATAAAATATTTAACTTTCCTCATAAATGCATGCCTGAAGATAGGGTATTTTCCAGAGGCCTGGAAATTAGCCAAAATTGTCCCGGTTCTTAAAGCCGGTAAGCCACATGAAAGTGTAGAAAGTTATAGGCCAATAAGTTTGCTTTGTAGTCTAAGCAAGGAAAAGTTACTAAGACACATCTGTGATAATAATATTTATCCTAAAGAACAATTTGGCTTCAGGCGACATCATAACACTTCACATCAAATAGTTAGAATTTGCAACTTTGTGAAAGCAAATCGCTCCGCAGGTAAATCAACTGGAATGCTTTTACTAGAGATCGAAAAAGCATTTGATACTGTCTGGCACGATGGTCTTATTTACAAAATGACACAATTTTATTTTCCTTACTACATTTATAAGTTAGTTCAAAGTTTCTTATCTAGTCGTTGTTTTAAGGTCTTTGTTAATAGTGGTGTCTCAAACTTAATAACTTTTGATTTTGGTGTTCCTCAAGGTTCTATGTTAGACCTAATTTTGTATAATATCTACACGTCCGATTTTCCTGTTTTGCACGATTGCCATGTAACCATTTTTGCTAATGATACTGCAGTATTTTCGTCACATGAGTTTGCTTTCAATATTGAAAGCAATCCCAATAATGCGATGGAAGTATTAAAAAGGTATTACACAAAATTGAAAATAAAATGGAATGAAGCGAAAATGCAAGCTATCTTTTTCACCAGAAAAAGAGAACATTGCTTTCTTCCTGCTAACCGGCTACAAATTAATGGAGTAAATATCCCTTGGGAGCCCCATGTTAGATATCTAGGTATCCAGCTAGATTCAAAGTTGTTATTTAACGAACACATAACTAGAACGGTCAAGAAAGTAGGGGTGGCAATTAAAATGTTATACCCTTTTATCAATAGAAAATCAGCGGTCTCAACAGAAAACAAGATCATAATTTTCAAAGTTATTTTTCAGGCTATTCTTTTGTATGGATGCCAAGTTTGGGGGGATTGCGCAAAATGCCACACAAAAAAACTGCAGACATATCAAAATAAAGTCCTAAAAATGATGCTCAGCTTACCCTGGCATCATTCAACAGTAGACCTACACAATAAAGCGAATGTTGAATTGATTTGTGAAAGAATCGCAAAAATTAAGTCAAATTTTGTAATCAGATGTAGCTTCCCCGAAAGCCCGCTAATTAACGAATTGTTTGATAGTTAAATGCGACTTTATTTGTTTATATTTGTTTCTTTAATAAGCTACAATTTTTGTTAATTTATTTATTTATTTCTATCTACTTATGTATTTATTTATTTATTAATTTATTTATTTATTTATTTATTTATTTTTTAAATTATTTTCTTGTTTATTTATTTATTTTTAATTTTTTTTTTTCTTATGGAAGATTTTTGTCGTATTTCCTTCTTTCTTGTTAATAAATTTCTGTATTCAAATGTTTCAACAACTATTTCAGTGGAAAGATACTTTATATTATCAAATCCCTGTATTATTAAAAGTGCGGTAACAAACCTTATGTAAAAATTCTTATACGAAATAAAAATGAAATCTAATTTAAAAAAAATTTCGAGGAATGTCGAAGTTGTAAGTACTGAATTAAAAATATGGGTTATGTGAGTGAGAATGACTGGAAGCAAGATTTTTATAAACTCGGGACGATGTTATCCCATCAAACTGCGTTAGATGTAATGTCAAGGATCGTTTTACCAACACTGATTTTGTCAATACATTGCTTTCTGTGAGATTATATTTTCAACTAACACAAGCTAATGTGTATGAAGATGCAGCAACAACCCCTATTTCGTTGAATTGTTTCAGAATTCTGATGATGAGGCGCGTCAGTTCTTGTTGTAAGGAAACCTTACAAACTTTCCTCGCTATACCATTTTCCATTATCGTATTGCAGGCTACTGCTTGAATATAAAAATTCTCATGACTAACTGACATATTGACAGCCAAGGTCAATTTGACAAATACCACGACACACCAAATAAATTGAAAACCATTGAAGTGACTTTGAAACTTAATTTAAATTAATTCCCAAACCGCAACATCACGTTTCATCTTTATCAGGAGTGAACAAATCTCCACACAAGCTCACACACAGAAAGTTAATTATCCCCGAAAAGTACATACAATGTTCTTGTGGCCCTTCGGCAACCGCAATCCCTTACACTTCAAAATACTTAACTTAAACCATGTCTGTTGCTAAAAACGAAATGCATCCTCTCAAAAACAGACATACAAAGTTATTTTGCCTCACAAGAAAGGCATCCTTGCTATGTCAATGCTTATTGCCTTACGCCTAACGCCCTCCTGTGTTTGAAGCACTTCCAACAAATGAACATTGAATTGGCAGTCTTGAAACTGCTTAAGGCCACCTCAACATCTATTTCCATCACTGCACTCTCTGATGGATAAAAATGAGCTGCACATCTCTTCCACGATGAGATGATCTCTCCATTCGTCCTCTTATGGGGCGTCGTCCATTTAAGTACTTGGAAATTTGTCTTTCAACCTTTTACCCGTTTCCGGCTTGCCATTTTGAAAACACACTCCAGCAGTACCATAAAGAGGCACAGAACTCAATTGAATTTTGAGTTTGCGGTTTCCTAACTCAACCACCAAAATGACTCCTCACTGCCCAGCAACCATTCCTAGGCAGGGCACACGATGCGCATTCATTCCTGCCTCTGTAGAATTTGATGAATTGCTGTGTATAGGGTCCTTGGACCCGATGAGATGTGGATGCTATAGTTGTTGTTTTTGCTTTTGCTACTGCTGCATACAACATGACAAACGACTGCACTGTGGATGTGTGGTGCGGATGGTGGTGGTTGTACTGTAGAGCTTGCGAAAAGTTCTCTTGCTTTATTCTTGTCGTACCTGGAAGCGTTCAAAACGGAATATCGTCCGATGGTCGATTCGTGGCCAAAATTGATTGCTGTTTGAATTGTCAGTATGGGAGCGACTCGTACGAGGATATACTCGTACTTCATTCATTTGTGGTCGTCTGTTAAAGAATACATACATACATACATACAAATGTATTCATATGCGTTTGTGTGAATTCTTGCAGGGTTTAACTGGTGGCTAGGCATGTCAATTGATTGCTTTGAAACCGGCAAACGAACAAACAGACGTGCGGTCTAATGTATTTCGGGGCTCCACCGATAGTCTGACGTTTCCTAAATTAGTTAGTCGAACTTGTTTTATTTTAACGTCTTTTCTCTATGGCCCACCCTGTTGAGTTCCACACCCGTTTAATGTTTTATTTTTCAGGGAGCATCCCTCTATAGTTAGTCTAGGACCTTTTTCCAGTCTCTTGCCGTTGTGCTAGTTTAGACTGGGATGACGCAGGCTATGCTTACGATGTTGGATGTGATGGTTCCGGTGGCGGTGACTCGCTGTCAATATTGAATCCTCGATGGTTTATTAGGTCCTTGTCAGATGTGATTTAGATTACCGGCAAGAGAAATGCAACTCTGTGTGCATTAATTGGGCGGAATTGAATTTTGAATGGTGTGGCCAGAATCCAGCGGCAGAGTGTGGCTTTGCTTTCGCTTTTGTGGCTTGTGGTTGAATGATGCGAATAAGCACTGTATAGTGATGGAATAAGGCTGGCATTAAATAATGTAGTATGCAGCCGATATTAAGCATTGAAGTTAGATGGAATCCATTAGCCAGAGAGTCATTGCTGAATGACTGGCGGCATTTTATTATGAGATAGTTTATGAATTAGATTGGCTTATGCCACAAACAGTTGAAGTATCAAATAAGGGCTTGTGTTTGCAGTATTTTTGCTGCATCTTCATTCTACAATATGTGTTTTCGACTGCATTTTTCTAATAGAGAAACATGTAAAGATTGTCTAATTGCTCTTGTTTAAGAAAGATGCGCTGCAATGGCCATTAACAGAAAAAATTACTCCTGAAAGTACTTCATTTCATATGGTTTGTACATTAAGATAATAACCACGGATCATCCGCGTAATAGTCCAATGAGCTTAACATGGCGCCTTCGCCACCACACTAATATTTGGATATTGTGAGATATAATGTGGAAGAATTTGCTCATATATAGGAGTTTGGATTTCAAGCAGTTAATATTGTTGTCGAGCATTTAAAAACGTCCAGCGGTTGCTACACCATCGTTTAAGTTTGTCTGAACTTGTCACTGCCATGAGTTTGGTACTCCACATTAGTGTTCGCTCGGATTTAATCTTAGCAAAATATATGGACCTTGGGTAGGGAAGGTTTGATGCTCGACCGTGTCGTGATCTCTCAAAACATATCATAATAAATGGTAGTCAACTCCAGATTGAGGCATCACCCATATCTGAAGCTACCTTTTTGTAACTATTACCATTGTTCTTTCCTTACCACAGTCGTGGCATTTACGTGCGCAGATTTGAAATCGTATGTTACTCTCCATTATTATTTGGATGCGGATTTGTTGCCAGAGGCGGACTAAGACAAGAAGTCCTGAGCTTCCGGCGTGTGAGCGAGCGCCTCGTAGCAATCCGCATCAAGGCTAAATTCGCCAACATTAGCCTTATATGCGCGCATCCCCCCTCAGAGGAGAAAGATGACGACTCCAAGGATGCGTTCTATGAGCTCCTTGACAAGACCTACGAGCAATGCTCTAGCTATGACACTAAAATTGTCCTAGGAAGAGAGGGTATCTTTGGTGGAACGATCGGAAAATATAGCCTGCACGACACCACCTACGATAACGGATTCAGGCTAATCGACTTTGCGGCGGGGCAAATCATTGTCGTAGCTAGCACGCGGTTTCCACATCTCGACATACACAAGGGGACTTAAAGAACTCCTGATCAATCAACAGTCAACCAGATTGATCGCATTGCGATCGACGCAAGACACTCCTCCAGCATTATGGATGTCCGTACGTTCCGAGGAGCCAACATCGACTCAGACCATTACCTTGTAGCACAGGTGCGGCTGCGGATATCCCAAACTGCCAACACTGCCAAAACGCCATCAGAGTTGCCGCTTCCGATGTGTTGGGTTTCACTCGTCCACCACAACGAAACCCCTGGTTCGATGATGAATGCCGGCAAGCACATGCAGCTCAGCAAAAAGCACTGCAGAAAAAAGACCAGAGCTGCCCATGTGCTCTTTGAGCGGAAGAGGAGAGACGAACACCGGCCGAGGAAATTGAGAGATGCTACTCCAGGAATGAGGTTCGGAAGTTTTACCAAAAGGTAAAAATAACATTCCAGGGAAACAAACCCCGAACCGAAGCTTGTAGAGATGAACAAGGGAACATCGTAGTAGAATCGCCGTCGATGCTGAGGATTTGGAAAGACCATTTCTGCAGACTGTATAACGGCGACGACGGACCAAATACCACTGTCAGGCAGAATCAACATTTCAACCTGGATGAGGATGACCAACAATTCCATCCACCCGACCTGGATGAAGTGAAGATAGCAATATCTAGGCTTAAGTCCAGCAAAGTTGCTGGATTGGACGGCCTGTCTGCCGAGCTCTTCAAAGCGGCAGGGGACGACTTGGTTAGGAGCATACACCAACTCATCTGTAAAATATGGTCGGACGAAAGTATGACCGATGAATGGAACCTCAGCATTGTTTGTTCGATTCTCAAGAAAGGAGACCCTCTGAACTGCGCCAACTAAAGAGGAATCAGTCTCCTTAACATCGCATATAAGTTCTTATCCGCCTTATTGTGAGAACGTGTGACAGCATCTATAGAGACGAACTATACAGAGCAATGTCTAGTTTTGGCATCCCTGCCAATCTCGTCCGTCTATACAGGATGACGATGGAGAATGCACGCTGCTCCATCAAGGTCGGAAAAGATCTCACCGCGACCTTTGATGTCTAGAAAGGATTTCGGCAAGGCGATGCGCTGTCATGCGATTTTTTTAACATCGTACTTGAGAGAATAGTGCAAAACTCACGAGCAAACACAAGAGCCACCATCTTTCAAAAGTCCGCCCAACTGCTCGCCATACGCCGACGATATTGACACAATTGGGAGAAAGCAGCGTGATGTCAGTGGCGCTGAGATCAAACAAAGCATAACTCTCTGCATCCTGCCACAAAAAGCGAAAGTGATTTTTTCGGAAAATAGATCGACTTGCACTTAGACAAATTTATTGCAAAGGTGCTCCGAAAATGGATGCCAAAACAGTGCCAGCTTTAAAAATAAATTTCGATCAAAAGGTTCACCTACTGTAGCTCATGTGCGTAACTTTATACCTGTGTGCTCTACCGAAAATATTACAGCTGTTGCCGAAGTGTGCGCATAAACTTGAGAACATCAACGCATCAAAGACTTTGTGGTGCCCGTGGCTCAAGTTTTAGTAAACTGAACTGAGAGAAATAAATTATTTGGACTTAGGCGAGATATGGTTCTTTTAAGATGAGGCTACATGCCACACATGCAGTCCTCCAATCGATTTATAACACACCAAGTTCTATAGTTGTGTAATGAATCTTTTTGGTGATATTGGCGATCTGACGCGGTTGGACTTTCTTTTTTTGTGGGGTGCCATTAAAGATCGATCCTATCCAAACAATTCAGTGGCGATGCAGCTATTCGAGAACAATATTCGTTAAGCTATTCTTGAAATAGGGGACGAAACCGAAGTCGAAACGTGTTGAAAAATTGGGTTGACATGATGGCCTACTGCCAAGTCACCCGAAGCAGTTGTTTAAATAGTCTAAAACTAGTCGGAATGCTTACTATTTTCAATAAAACAACAATCGCTTAGAAATATTGAACATTATTTTCTTTTACAGCCTTTTAAAAATAGGCCAATTGTTAGTTTGCTCAGATCGATATTCAAAACAGCGTCATCACTTCAGAGGCGAGGTACATACATACGAAGTACTTCTGTATCGAAATCATTCGATTGTGCAGGATGATGATTGTCGGTAAAGCCCTTGCTTAGACCTTCGATATAAAAAAAAATTATATGGAAAGCGACATGGTGTTGTGTAATTTCACTGACATCATCCCTATTGACACCATTTGGAGGGTGCAGCTCAATCTAATAAGAGCATTGATAATTGAGGCTAGCAGCGCAAAAGTGTTGTAACCCCAAACTTTTTAATAAGGAGAAAATGGGGATTTTGAATTTGGTAAATATATATTTTTTAATTTAATTTCTTTTGTGAACATTATTTTAATCGCTTTATTTTTAATTTATAAAAAGAACTTCCAAATTTATAAAAGCTGTGTATTTTTGAATTTATTAATTTAATATTATAGGAAACAATAGGAAACAACAGCTGGCGAAGACATCCTTGTAGCGTGTAGGGCTTACGGCTTAACCATCTTAAATACAATGTTTATTAAACATCAACGACATCTTATCACCTATAGCAGCGGAGGCCACGAAATGCAAATATCACCTTATCACCTCTGCAAAATGTCGATGAGAAACCGTGTTAAGGACTGTAAAGTAATATTTGGAGAATCGCTAGTAAGCCAACACCGTCTGCTCATTACAGAATTTTTCACAGCGGAAACACCGAAAACACGGGCATCGTTTGGAAAGCCAAAAATCCGGTGGTATAATCTATCGAAGGAACGAAGCGCAAGATTTATCGCACTGGCTAAAGAAGTACTTCAAAATATAAATGGTATAGCAGACTCACTTAGCCCGCAAGAAATGTGGAACAGCATGCACGAGGAATGCATAACACTCGCAAAGTCCCATCTGGGGACTATATCGAAATACCATTACGTCGGCAAAGAAACATGGTGGTGGAATGACGAAACCAAACGAGCTGTGGCCGACAAGACGAGTGCATTCCAAGCATGGACAAAATGCGATCGGAGCGACGATATCGAAAAAGCTCGACTGGCTCTTGAATACGAGCGTCTTAAAAAGATCGCAAAGAAAGTCCTGGCTCGAACTCGAGCGGCAGCAGCGGAAAACCTGTACCAGGAGTTGGAACAAATATCCTCACGATCGGCGGATAGAAGACAAGCTATCAAAGAAGTTCAAACGTCGTACAGTACTAAAATGCCAAATATTTTTAAGCTCGCTGCACAGAGGAGAAAAAATTCAATGGAAATAACCTCGCCGAAATACATCAAAAACGCAAACGGTCGCTTACTAACAAATGAAAAGGAAATTTGTGATCGGTGACTTGAATACTGCAAGGAGTTGCTTAACAAACAATTTCCACGTGATATCGTGCCGACAGCTGGTCTATTCGAGGAGGAAGTTTCGGACTTTCCAATCGAAGAAATAAGTATAGCAATCGGAAAAATGAAGCGGGGGAAAGCGGCGGGACCAGACAGCATTCCATTAGAGTTTTGGTCGAAGATGGAGGGGATCGGCAGCGTTTGGCTATCGAAACTTTTAAATAAATTAAAATATGGACAACCTATGCCAAATCAATGGAGAAGTAGCTTCTTGGTTCCATTATACAAAGGAAAAGGCGACACTCGAGAATGCAACAACTACCGTTCAATCAAGCTTATGTCACACACAATGAAAATCGTCGAAAGAGTCTTAAACGAACGTCTTCGGCAAATAATAAAGCTCGATAATAGCCAGTGTGGATTTGTTGAAGGAAGATCGACGGTGGACGCTATCCAAAACCTACGAATAAGAGATTCGTCTAAGGATTTACACATGGTATTTATCGACCTCGAGAAAGCATTCGATCGAGTGCCTAGGGATCTCAAATGGGCCGCGCTGAGGTCTCAAAACGTACCGGAAACGTATGTTAGAATAATACGAGTACAAGACATGTACGGAAACGTGAATACTGCGGTTAAAAGCTCTGCTGGACTAACGAGAGAACTTCCAGTTAATGTCGGAGTGCATCAAGGAAGCGCACTTAGCCCTTTCCTATTTAACGTAGTATTCGACTATGTTTTAAAGAACTGCATGCGCGAAGCAAATGTAAGGCCAATTCTCTTCGCTGACGACGCAGTTATACTTAGCGATAACGTCGAAGATTCATGGAGAAATGCGCCAGAGAGAAACGGGCTTAAAATAAGTCGTTTAAAGACGGAGCATTTGACGTGCCCATTTGCGCATCCATTGCGACTTGTTCCGGATAAAATTTCCACTTACATTAAAGGGGAAACTCTACACCACGGTTGTTAGACCAGCTCTTATATACGGTTCACAGTGCTGGACAATGTACGAAGCGTTTAAAAACAAAATGACGGCAGCGGAAATGAAAATGTTAAGGATGTCTAGTGGAGTCACTAAACGCGATTGCATTAGATCTACGCGTATAAGAGGAAGTCTACATATAAGGAATTCGGTAACCGAACAGCTGGAGGCGAATAGAATAAGGTGGTATTGCCACGTTCAAAGAAGATCTGCGGAAAATCCGGTTAGAAAGGCACTAGCAACTACGGTCACTCCAACTATAAGAAAACGAGGTCGGAAAAAGAATTCCTGGATTTCTCAGATGGCAAATGCACAAGAACGCCTGGGGCTTACCACTGAAGCCGAGCATTATGTAGACGCGTTCTGCGGTCTGCGACATTAGCCAACCCCATAAGCGGAGCAGCAGCGATGCAGTAAAAATGGGAAACTCGTTACGCATAAGTTCGTATAACGAGGAAAGGGTTAATAAAAGGATAAGAAGAAGAAGAAGAAGAAGGAAACAATGTGGGTTACACCATTTTAGCACAAGTTTATTAAGAAATCACTCAAAATACAAGAGCTATTCATCATCTGTCTCATCATAATACACCTCATCCCTGACACTGTTGGAGCAATTCAGGTTGTTATAAAAAGTGTGATGAACTGGCAGGATAAAGTGCAATTAATCAATAAGGTCCTTTTTCTATTTTTCAGCTATGGTTGATTTTTTCAATGCATCTAGTTGTGTTATGGTCAATGACTGCCTTTTTTTAACACTGACTTCGTTAAAGAGGACATCTTCATTGTCTTGTAAAAAAATGAAAATTGATGGATTTTATGGAATCTTAGCCACTGAATTTTCAACCACTAGACCTTGGTGGTTCCAGCGATTTGGAAGAGAAAAAATCACTTGCACTCATTCGTATTATCTTGGATGGTTGCCTATTTCGAGCCGTTTTAATTACTTCGAGCCAGTTTTCTGGAACGTATATTTCATTGAAGAATTTTTTATTTTTTTCTATCAGACCAAAATTTTGGTCACATGGTAAATATGAATGTCCACTGACCAAAAATTTATGATCTATTTCTTCAATAGTAAAGTCCGGGTGAGATACAACATACTGCCCTCACATTGGTAAGCATACATGACTACTTTTTAGTGGTCAAAAAATTTTTTAGAAAAGTAAAGCAAACAAGATCCAATTTCTTGAGGTTCTCGCGAAGTATCAGACTCGTCCCAACCAAACATGAAGGCTTCCTCTGCCCCGATATTGTGAATTCCAAAGCAAAAAGTCCAAAGTTGTCTCTTGTAATACACAATTCCATAAAGAGAATATATTCGTCAAAGGCTCAGATCCGGTGAAAGATATCTCCTATTCTCACTTTTATGTCTGGTATAATGGGACTCATAAACTGGAAACCGGCTAATGAATTCTTTTACATCTGCGATCTATTATCTGGTGTTTTGTTTACAGAACTTTGTCGACCTCTCCGATCAATAGGTGGAACACTATGAATACGAGTACTTTTATGCTTCAACACCCTAGTTACACGTCCATCAGCAACTTGAAATGTTCTTAGGAAGAATTTTTTACACACCTGAAACTCAACACGATCTTCACCTAATAAACAATAAATGTGTGTTTTTTGTCTTCCTGTCTTCTGCATTTGTTTGTCACTCTAATGCCCACAACACATGAGAATCGTGCAGTGAAATTAGAATACACATGTTTTAATTCGCGAAGGTACAAATAAATGCCGCACGCAGCGCTGTTCTGCAACACATCTCTATTTCTAAGTTCGCTGCAATCGACATTGTCACACATAAGTGACAGTAGCTGTAAAATGACAGCAACCGATGCGATGGACTTCAAAAAAAATATCTGCACATCTGTTTCACGGGCAGAGCTGCCAGCAATACTGCAAATAGATTTTCTGCACATGTGTCTTGGGCATAACTAATGAGAACAGTAATGCATTCTGAGTGTCGAAATTTGCCAATGCGTAAAAACTACTAAATATTTCCAGCTGACGTTCCTCATTTATTTTTCGATGACATTTCTTGGGATATGGACATTCGCCAGTTTAAGGTGTCTTCGCAGGAACAATATTCTCTTTGTAGTTAAGCACATTTAGCTGCCAAGTCTCTGGCTTTTTTACACGCTTTCTACTTCTGATAATAGGAGTTTCATCTGTAGTTTCAGCTCGTGACCCTTGTCCAGACATATTTACTTGCGGTTCTACTGTTATTGAACTAGACGTACTTGGCTGTGGCTGTTGTAAATTTGAGGCCGAACTAGTTCTGCTTTGTTGGACTGCTTCAGAGTCATCATTGCCTGATGAGGGTGCAGGGGATGGTAGATATTCAGAGCCAGATTTTTCAACATTGTTTATGTACATTCTTAAACGTTAACAAGTTTGCTTCTAATTTGTTGTAAACAACATTTTAACTTACCTGCAGTAGTATCATCTTGGGATTGGGATTTGATTTAAGATTTTCAATGAAATTTCGTGTTTAACCTCTCAATTTTTACACTCTTTGATACTGCCAGCACGGAATTTTGACGTAAGGTGCAGACAAACATGGTGTTGGCATAATGCAAAAGTAAATATTCAATTTACACCACTTTCAGCTCCATCTGCTTTTGACTACCACTTTTGTATTGATAGTTGGTAATGTAAGGAATGTATCTAACAATAGAACAGCAACCAACAAAAAATTGTGGGTTACACCAATTTTGCGCTAATGGCCTCAATTGTCAATTCAATAGTCTCGAAGATATTTCAGCCAGGGCGCTGAAAGTTGACGGTGAAGAAATCTAGTCAATTGAAGCTTCTTTATGGTAAGAAAGCAATTAGGTATCAAAAACCCTTCTCGACCATATAAAATGACTGTAATTATTCTTATTATTCTAGTCCTGTACTACAACTATGTTACAGAATAGCGAGAAATAGGGATAGTGCAGTAAAGAAAGACTTTGTCTTACGTAAAGGCCTCATCAGTTCAATCGAAGACCTGTTTGTCATGGAAGATCCTAATGGTGAAGATTTTCTATCCAGATTTCTTGACATCACCACGGTAAAATAGAAAAACATTTCAGAAGCTAGAGGCGCCTGAGGGAATATGGAAATCGACTTCTCTAAAAGTCATTACCACTTTAAACCGATTTATTGCGTGAAAATCATTGCAGATCAAAATAAAATTAAAGGTGAACACGAGCAAAATGAAAACCATAGATGATCGCACTTAGAATTAAAAACTCGCAGTTACATTAGTAATAAAAGCTCAATTACTTGGTAAAGCCACATATAAATTCAGTTAACCGACAATTGCGATAGCAACGAAATTTTAATAAGCTTACCATGTGATTCACAAGTGAGCACAGCTCATTTGATGTCATTTCAAAGTCTGATAATTAGTGCTCAGTAATTATATTATTAATTCACATCAGCTGTAATATAATATGAGTACTTCTGAGTAGTAGATACGAATATACTAAGATTAGATCTCAAATCATCACTGCTTTAGTGGGATCATCTAACAAGCTACTCATATTAATTTGATGCCTTTTGGACTTTCTTACTGTAAATAGAATTGGTTGCAGTTAAACTTTGACCACCTCCATCTGATACCTTGCTATCAAAAATATGAAAATCTTATTATGTCATTGAGAAAACTAGTATATGCTCCAATTACAGGACCTGTAGGACTGGTCTATATGAATTTTGACAGCCACAAAGGTTTTTTAGAACCATTGTGACTTATTGATTTATATCCTCAAGAACGGTTAATAATAAGGAAATCTATTTCGCTGGTGCTCGTAGATCTGTTGAAAATAAACTTATGTTTAAAGCCGATTAAAAGAACCATTTCTGAGTAAATGGTAATTTTCTGTTGGGTGGAGATTTCAACAATAGACACAAGGAATGGGGTTGTACAAGAGCCAATGATTAGGTGAATATAAGTTATGAAGCCTGGCAATACCTTTGTCAAAAGCAATGTCAAACCACAGCTAATTACAACAAGTGTTGTCTTAACCAACGCTTCGCTTGGTGTTTGGCTGTTGCTTCTTAAAATTCATATATGTCGGACGGCTTCCTCATAGAGGAATAAATAAAGATAATAAATTTAAAGATATTCTGTTTTACCTAAGTGACAAATAGAATTAATGAATTAAACAAACCAAGTTAGTTTATCTTGTTTTAATTTATACTCTCAGACCTTTCCGAATCACTTCCAATAGCAATTTTGTGACCTCTATGTCCTATATACATATGTTCCAGTTAGTTGAATTTCTAATCAAAGAGTAAAAACCTACGCAAGCTCTCTGGTAAAACGTCCAATTTCTTTGCAAAAGTGGTGATGATGGCGCGATGATTAACTCATTGGACTATTACGCAGATGGTTCGCGGCATCGCCAACAATTTTTCGAATCATCATCACCCTTTCGGCGAGCAATGGCAAAGTCCCGGAAGTAAAATTACCTCTGAAAAAGCTTCTAAAGAGCACCGTTCGTCCTCAACCGCTGGCAGATCGCCGCAAATGTCTCTATCTGGCAATTTGAGTCTCTGTGCGTGTTTTGTCCTGTCGGGGTTCCTTTCTTTTATTATCCTAAGCTTATCCTATTATATACAAACGGGTGGCTTGATGTAAGCAGCCCTCGAGAAGCCCTCCTCTTCTTGCAAGCTCATCCGCTTGTTCATTTCGTTCTATACCACAGTGTCCTAGTATCAAGCATAGTCTCGCCGGTTATTGTGCTATGCTTTGACCATTTTGCGACAGCCCCTGACTATATCAGAGTTAATGTCGGTCGATTCTATTGCGTTAAGTGCGGCCAGCTGTCGATGTAGATAACGATATCTTTTCCGGATAATCATCTTATCTGTATTAGCTAAGCCGCCCTAAGGATAGTCAGAAGCTCTAGTTCGAAGACACTGCTTGCGTCCGGTAGTCTTATAGACACTCTTAGTCTTGGGTCTTCTGATAACATTCCAGAACTGGTTTCTTCCTCTGTTTTTCAATCATCTGTGAGAGTTTCATTTTCATTTTATTTGGCCTGATTATTGCATTGCATGGCAGTAGCTTCGCTAAGACACTTCAATCTATTGCTCTTGAAATGAACCAAATAAGTGAGTCGTATCACACTGTTGCCAGCAATTGTTTCGATCTATAAAACAAACGGTGTTAGGTGCAGAAAGGTGTCCAATGCTGCCGTTGGGGTGGTACGGACAGCCATTTTTCTTGTTGCTTTTTTTTACCAGAATTACACCCAGATACTTGGCATTGAGACCATAGCTGTTTGCCCAAGTGTTGATCGTCTTCAAGTCAACCTCCATAATCTTGCTTACAATATTTAAGTATTTTCCCTGCACTTTTATGACCACGTTATCTGCGTAGGGCTTGGCACTTACAGTCCGTTTGATAAGATCGTATACGGCAAAAATTAAAGAAGAACTTATAATAATAAAAAAAAATCAATTGTACTGGTTTATTTTGTTTATTTGCTTGAATGCTTTTCAATTAATATGTTGTCCACTTTCCTCCATTATCAATAATTGCTTGGAGATTACAAGGCATGCTTTCTTCTAATCTTATAGCATAATCTTGAGACAAAGATCTCCATAAAACTCGTATTTTTCGTGATAATTGTTTGACCGTCGAGATCTTCTTTCCTTGGAGCTTTAGCTTCATGAATGCCCAAACATTTTCAAAAGGAATTGCATCCGGCGACTGTGATGGCCAATCTAAAACATCGACGTCATTTTTTTGTTTCCACACACTGCACAAACGACTGCGATGTTTCGGGTCATTATCTTCTTGCAGTAACCAATTCTCATTCCTTCTTTTAAACCACCTTTGGGCAGATGGTAATAAGGCCTTCTTATAAATTTTGACCATGTTGGGTGCATTTAAGTTATTTGTAAACATGAACAAATTGCAAAATCCTTGTTTTGAGAAGCATCCCCAAACGTGTACCTCTGCCGGGTGTTTGACGGTCCGCTGGATTAATTTATTGGTTTGTGTACAGCAGGTATGAGTGATAGGAGACCATGCCCAAAAAGAAGCTTCATCCGAAAAAATTACGTTGTTCCAATCTCTGTCCAAATTCTCCTTGGCCCAACTGAGTCGTTTTTCTACGTGTTTTTTTGACAGTAGTGGTTTCTTTATTGTGCTTCGAAATTTTACATTATTGGCTAGTAAACGCCTTCGTATCGTATCACAACACACATTTAGACCCCTTTTACGTAAAATCCCTTGTCCTCCACGTAACGATAGAAGAGGATTTTTTTCAAATACGCGTAGAATCATTTTGCCCTGCTTTTTTGTTGGTTTTGGCGTAGACCCACGATCCGGCAAATCATCCACATTTTTAACTTGGGAATAACGGTGCACCCACTTGCTAATAAATGCTTTTGACTTTTTCATGTATTTAGCAGCTGCTCCGTATGACAATTTCGGTCCTTTTGGATGCGTGCACAAGAATACTGCTTCATAACGTGATGCAAACGCGACACTCATTTTAAAATACTTCCGTCTCTGACAAAAATTGAACACTCTTTAATTTTTTTTATTCAAAGCATCTTAGCAGAAGTATTTTTTTATCTGCTATTGCAAATGCCACTTCCAAACCGATTTCATAAACGAGTTTTGCCGTATACGATCTTATCAAACGGACTGTATAGTGATTGTATTAAGCTTTTTAAGGTTGTCATTGATAACCAGCACTCAAACGAGTGGCAATATGACTCCTATTTAAAGTGTTTCCTGGTTGCAGACATTCCAACCGAGCTTTGTCTAATATAAAATTTTATTTTCCTTTTTGCAAGAATGTTTCAAATCCAATTTGTAATGCCCTGTTCAATATTTGCGCCTGCTAGAGCGCTTTTAATGGCGTTGCACTTCACGTTATCGAAGGCTCCCTCTATTTCAAGGAAGGCCGGCATCGCAAACTCACCGAAGTGTAGACTCCTTTCAACTTTCTCAACCACCTTGATTAGGGCGGTTTCTACAGATTTGCCTTTCATATATGCATGCTGCGATTCAGTCGTGAATGAATTTCCTGTGAACGCTCTAAGGTCTAAGGCATAAATGATAGCAAACCTATTGTTCTGAAATCGTTTGCTGCTATATGCTCTGTTCGACAGCCTTAAGTACATAAACAACCTTAACTTCCCTCCAAGCTATTGGAATGTATCCAATTTTTAGACCGTGTCTAAGAAGCGTAATCGGTAGAACACCATCCGGACCGGGAGATTTATACGGTTTAAAGGACTAGATTGAATACCATATTTTTCTCCTGTTTATGAGAACACCTTTTTCCTCTTCGGAGAGAGAGAGAGATTAACGTTCTCAGTGTTCCGTAGCATGCCGGAGTCAACTGATGTTGTGGATCCAGGACAATGGGTTTCCACCAACGTTACCAGGACTTCTTGGCTAATTTGAAATGCTCGCTTCTTTTAAATGCATTTTGCGTGCCATCGAAGCCTCGATAGATTTGAAGTACTTCTGCCATGAAGCCAGTTTTGATTTTCTAATTAGGTACTTGAAATATTTTCTTCGCCGTGTTGTAGAGTTGCCTAAGCTCTTCCCTTTTGAGACCTATTTCCCTATTCCACCACTTAGGTTGAGTCCTTTTAGGTGTTCAGTTAGCGGTGATCCAACATCGACTACTCTCCATTATTATTTCTAATCCTGTATTTGAAGCACCTCCTCCCTATATTTCACCACATAGGTGGGTGAATTCCGTCTGTTGCAAATACTGAGGTTGGAATATGTAATAAAATCATACAAACTTAAACGAGCTGTGCTCTGACCACAGTCCCGTCTTGTGCACTCTTCTTTGCTCAGGTAAGGTGAATGAACAGTACTTCCAAGACAGAAAAAATGCAATCTGGAAACGTTTCGGTGCAATTATTTGAAGAAGAGTTCAAGGAAACTCAGCGAACAATGAAAATATATCTACTAATCGAAAAGTAGACGCTGTAGTTACTGACCTCAATTATTTAACCCTTAGAGCCGCAGCTGTTTCTCTACCAAAAGCCAGAATAAATCAATTTTACAAAAAGCTTTCCCCACCCTTAGTAGGATTAACTAGACCGACGAATATCTAAAGAAGAAATTGGCAAAGATATCGGCAGCCTATACACCGAGATAATGTGCTTTACCTAAGCCAGTTGATCTCAAAATATTTAGCTCAACAACACAATGAGGAATGGAGTTAAAAATGTATTTAGAATAATTAAAAATAAAATCTAACAACTATCTCGACTTCAAAATGGATCTAATTTTTATTAGATACACAGATGATGAAAAATCAAATGCCCTTGCAATTACCTTTTTATGAAATCACTGTGTATCAGCAAGCTTAGGCGATCCAGCAACAAATGCAATGGTTAGTGAAACAATGCAGGATCTTAACACCATTACTCCTGTCACCCCATTAAATCCACTCCTTACTGAAGACGACGTTAATTTTAATTTAAATGAAAGAAATTTATTTGTTCAATTTTCTGACTCGCCAATGGCGTGATAAGGCACCTCGACATACAAGTTTTTCTGTTCCGGTTTGTCAGAACTGTGAGTTAGTAACTCTGCAAGCAGGTGAATCACTTACTTCAGTGAGGTTGAGGGCCGGACAGTCACATAAAATGTATTTAGCCGTTTCACCTTGTTCAAGATAACGTCAGCACTTTAGGTAGTCGACTAGTCCTATTTAGTTAAAGTGATATCTAAAACCGTAATGTGCTTTAAGGTAACCTACTAGGATTCTGATATCGTGCTGACTTAGATTTAGACATCTATTGGCATTGTTGTTGATGGGCAGGATGGCTAGTTTATCCTGACTTAAACCTGGAAAGTCCTCGCAATACGAGATGTATTTTGAATGCTCCTAACTATTGATGGTTAAATTGACCGCCGTTTTAAGGGTGCAGCAAAAGGGTTCAACTCCGTTAAAGGGAGTTTCTGAGCCCTTTTTAGCCAGTTTCTCAGCCTATTCATTTCCAGCAATGCCTTTATGAATAGGAACCCACCAGAGCTTAGTTTTTGAAGCAATGCGTGATTGATTTGGAGTTAAGGATATGCGAGCTAGTTGCTTCAATATCCGTGAATATATAGATGTTTGCAACTTCGATGTCAGAGTTGTAGTTCAGGTTGCCGGTTTCTGGAATGGCGTGTAATTCAGCTTGGAGTACACTAGGACTTTTTCCCAAAGAAATTAATATGCTTGTATTTGGTCCATACCAGTTCTCAGTACCGATTATATTTTAGAACCACTTTATGCCATTTTGACTGCTTGGTGGGTTGCTGCTAACCCATGCTTCTTTGCTGGGAATCTCCGTGGAGAATCCTTTGTCGAATCCTTATGTTTTTGAAGGCGGTCTGTTACCGCACAGATCAATTCAAGTTCTGGTATTTGAAAAAGTTGAATCTTTAGGTCCGTGTGGTAGGGATGTCCATCGATGTTTTATTGTATATCGATGCATCGATTAGAAACATCGATGCTTTCGATGTATCGAATACTATGATACTTTCAAAAGTATTTCTGATGGAAATCACAAACTCTTTCTTCATTTTTGTTTGACTAACTGTTTTTGTGAAGTAATTTGTGATGGCCACTCTAAAGGCTGAAATCTTGTGATACTCGTATTTTGTCCAAGCTATCTGCATCAGAGTCTATTCGCTTTCGTTAAGCAGGTCAGTTGGGTGCAGTAGGATAGGCACTGAGAGATGTTAACCTGGCAATATCCAGTGTTGCAACTATCTTCTACACATCAATTATGCTTCCTCCACCCGGACTGGACCTGCTAAACTTATAAGCGCGAGTGCTGACCAGCAGACAAAAATAGCAGCACTATAAAAAGGACAGTGGATGAATTCCCCAGATGGAATCAACGGCGGAAACAATCCATAAACAAATGATACCTTATCCGCGAGTATTCCCGAGACTAAGTCAGGGTCTTGGAAAAGCGATGGTGGCGGAAGAGCCCTTAATGGACCAACAGCAACACGCACATCGCAGAACGGGTTTTGGTCTAAGCGACCGCCCGTCGTAGGGGTATCAAAAAAAAGAACTGGCTCTCTGGTTGGGAGTTGTGTCGCCGGGGTAACTGCCCGGTCATGGAAAATATTAAAAGTTCCGAAACATACACAAGCCTCGGATATGTAGGGATATACTGTTGACAACCCATGCAAACGATTTAAGGACAACGAATTTCGGATATGCACGTGGAATGTTAGGCCCCTTAAGAGGCCACGAGCAGCCGAACAACTAGCGGGGACCCTAGACAGCAGACATTACCCCCATCCAAGAAAAGCGATGGGATGGGCCGGAGAAAAGGAGGATGAAAAACTGCGACATGTACTATGGCGTCTGTTACCGACAGTAAAAGCGGGGCCTATTTGGATGCGGATTTGTTGTTGGAGGCAGACTTAGGCAAGAAGTCTTTAGTTTCCGGCATGTGAACGAGCGCCTCGTATCAATCCGCATCAAGGTTAAATTTTGCAAAGTTGCTTTCTACGAGCTCTTGAATAAGATCTTCTAGCAATGCTCTAGCTATGAGGAGAGGGCAACTTTGATAGCACTGTCGGACACAACCTCTGGATTCAGGGTGATCGACTTAGGGGCGGGACGAAACATTGTCGTAGTTAACACGCGGTTCCCCCATCTCGATATTCAAAAGGGGACTTGACGAGAACTCCTGATCAATCAACCGTCAACCAGATTGGACACATTGCGATCGACGCAAGTCACTCCTCCAGTATTATGGATGTCCGAACGTTCAGAGATACCAACATCGACTCGGACCACTACCTTGTTATAGCCAAGGTACAGTTGCGGATATCTCAAACAACGCCAAGACAAGCTTTTTAGCGATATTAAGGCTGCATATGAAAGCATCTTTAGAGACGACCTATACAGAGCAATGTCTAGTTTTGGCATCCCTTCCAATCGTCTGTTCAGGATGACGATGGAGAATATCGGTGCTCCATCAAGGTCGGTAAACAACTCACCGAGACCTTTAATGGCAAAAAAGGATTTAAACAAAGTGATGCGCTTTCGTGTGATTACTTTACCATCGTACTTGAAAGAATAGTGCAAAACTCACGAGCAACATTGACATAATCGGAAGAACGCAGTGTGATGTCAGTGGTGCCTTTGCAAGCATTGAGACGGAAGCGGCAAACATGGATAAGGACTTTGTCAATCAAGGCTCCGCTACAAATACAGACAGCGACACCAGCGCTGGGATCAAACGAAGAATAACACCTGCGAACCGCTGCTTTTTTGGGCTTAGAAGGCAATTGAGTAGCAAAGCCGTCTCTCATACAACAAAAGTTACCCGACAAAGACCTTAATAATCACAGTCCTGCTCTAGGGCACAGAGGCTTTACATTATAAAAGGAGGACATACAACGACGAGCTGTATGAACTGTACAGCGACATCGACCTAGCCAGAAGGGTCAAGATCCAATGACTGAGATGGCTAAGTCGTGAAGAGCGGATGGATACAAACGCTTCGGTCCGAAAAGTTTTCGAATCCGCCCCCGAGGGACAGCGCAGTATAGAAAGACGAAGACTCAGGTGGCGTACGCAAAACGGGCGTCCAGTCTCCGGCAAGCAGGTCGACGCACTTCTTAGATCTCTGAATGGTTCTAGCGCCTTCACTTAGGCAAATCAGATGATATAACTTGCGTGGGTCATGCTTAACGACTATCTGCCCTTATAGGTTGTTTCCATTACGAGAAATCGAATAAAACTGGTCCAACTAGTCTAGTTCGTAAGATATTACCATACGTTTCTCCAACGAAACTTAAGACGTGGATGTCGTAGTGTCTGAGGGTGAGTTGTTCATGGTTATTATACGGCAAATAAAATCCTCTACATCGTTCGTCTGGTGAAACAAGGTCTTAAAAACTACGTCATTGCGGTTTTTCACACCTACCTCTGCTCTATAATTTTCGTAATCATAGATCTTCACATCAGGAGCTATATTCTCAAAGCCCGCTTGCATTTTAAAAGAATAATGTACGGATACCTAATGTATAAAAGGAGGGTTTCGTCAAGAAACGCTTTGATAGATTAAGTCAATTAGCCTGATAAGAACTTTTGTTGTTGTAGCATCCATATGGAAACATAAAATTAATTTATCTTTTGACGAAAAAGCCTTCGGTTTAATGTGTCCTGCAGTGGACACAATTAGGCAGACAAAGAGAATGGATTGTCATTTCAGAAAGTTAAAAGCAAATTGAAGGAACACTTGTCACCTCCTCTAAAAGTCATGCCATGATTGCTTCAGAAAAAAATGATATTCAACCCCTAATTGCTATGACTAAGACTTCTTTGAATTATTTATACACCTGGGAAGTTGTAGTCAAGTCACAAACTACTTTTAATAGTGTGCCATAAGATAGACGTATTTAATAATTCACCGACAGAGTGAATCACTCAGCAGCATTATTAACAACCCCTAGTTGCCTTTTCTAATGGGGATCGGAATTTATTTGTGGTTTTACCAGGTAATTTCGAATTATAAATGCAACTACGTGAGGTTATCAATTATGACATCCTTCTGTTTACTTCGGAACTCGAGTAATGTATGACCGAATGCAAACATTTTTGTTTCAAATAATGCTTAATCAAACCCAGTTCTTAATTATAAAGGCGCATTACCCTTTGTCTCCCTCCCTATGATAAGTTAATCGCTTGAATTATGCCTCTCAATGTGGGACACTAACATAGACGAGGGTGATTCAAAGAGAGCTACCACAAACTGCTCTTGGTGATAAGTTTTGGTGCACTAATAAGGTGCTTTATAATTTTTTTCTTCATTCTTCACTATGAATAAAGATTTTGAAAACTAGTTTTAATCATGTGTCTAGCCTTATTGAGTTGTTTTGACGAAGAGCTCTTTGTTGATCCAACGTTCCATGTCAACGGAGGTAAGCAGGCCAATGAGCCAATGGTTTCATACATATTATTGCACGTGCCCGAATCCTCCTGAAACCAAGTAATCATATCATCTTTTCAATATTGTCCTTTTATAAAAAAAAATTACTAATGATCATCCGGTAACTTAACCATTGACTACAAATGAGTCCCTTCTAGATTTTCCTCCTTCCAGAAACAATAATTCCATTTGTTCACAGGTGGGGAACGAAAACTCCCAGCAAAATTTTGAATATTATTTAAATCAGAGGACTGAGACGAAGATTGTTTAGTGCTTTGTTACATGCAGACAAGATCATAAATGAAATCAAAATGATAATAATCCGCAGTGTGGTCATAAGTCTCCGAGCACGCCTCGCAGGATGTTGTATCACTTATAGTATGCTCAGTACACGTATTTGCTTAGCGTAGTGCTACGAAACGATGGGAATCATAAGGCTGCAGACTTTCTTACTGATTTTCTTTGGGTATACAGACATTCTGGAGGGTCTTGCCAAGTTTTCTGACCTAACTCAAGTTTGGACTCCTAACAGGCCACTTGTAGCCGAGCAATTAGATGTGGCCTCCAACTGGTATCATGCAGATATTACTTCCATCAGGAGGATGAAAACTGTGATGTAGGAGTATACTATGGTGATTGCTATAGGGAAAGGTAAAAGTCCTTATTCGGATGCGGTTTTGCCATATGCAGTAGACTTAAGCAAGAAGTCTTGAGCTTCCGACATATGAGCGAGTGTCTTATAACAATCCGCATCAAGGATAAATTTGGCAACCAAGGCTTGATATGCGTCCATGCCTAACAGAAGACAAGGACACCAAAGGAAGTTTCTACGAGTTTCTCGACAAGGCATATAAACAATGCCTAAGTATGACGTTAAAATCGTAAAAGGCGGACATCTTGGTAGGGCAGAAGGTAAGCATAGCCTCCACTACACCAGGTCCAGCAACGGGGCTTATTGATTTTGCGGCTTTGTGACATATCCTGTAGGGACACGGTGCGAGGACACGGTTTTCTTATCTCAATATATACAGGGAATATCATGAAATGCTTAATGCTTCCAGACAACAACTGTTCAGAAGAAGAAACAAAAGCACGAGAAGGGCGGGATCGAAGATATTGAAAGGTTGTACGCCAGAAATAACATCCGAAAGTTTTACTAACGGGTAAAAAGAACGTTTCAACCAATTAGACCCGTTCAGAAACCTATAGAGACAAAGAATGGATACTTTGTGTAGAGTCACAGTCAGTGCAGACAAAGAAGCCCAACACCCCATCAAGCAATTACTTCTACCTACCTTCTGCTGAAGATGAAGTTAGGATAGCAATCTCCAATTTCGAATCTAACAAAGCAGTTAGATCTGACAGCTTACCGGTTGAGGTATCCAAAACTGCTAAAACTGACTTTGAGGAGAGCTTACACGGGCTCATGTATAGCTTTCCCGGATTACAAAAAAGATGACCCCCTCAACTGCGCCAACTATAGAGGTATAAAATCAATACGAACGAGGATTGAGAATGCTCGCTGATCCATCAAGATCGGTAAAGATCTCACCGAGACTTTTGATGTTGTTTAAGATTCAGAACTATGCATGTTCGTTTAATACAATTATTTGTTTGTAACATGAATCCATTTATAAGTTGTTCAAATCTCATTGAATAAAGTCGTTGATAATTTCAAATCGTTTGCTTTCATTTTTCTTTGGGTTTTGATTATTTTTGTTTTGTTCGATTGTGGTAGCAAGTTCTTCTCGTTCGGTTTTATCGGTTGCTCCACAAATCCTTAGTTGAATCTAACACATAAAAGTTTGGTCCTTCTCAGTCGGATTTCTACAATTCGTAACAAACAGTTTAATTTTTTTTTGTGAAGTGCAAACCTTTGAATTAATTTAGTCTTAATATGAGTTCGCTAAAACAAAAGTTCGGTAATGTTAAGAGTCGTTTAACTCGCACGCGTGATTTTGTGGACTCTATCGAAGAAAGTACTCTCTGAGTTATATACAAAGATAATAGAAAGTGTTTCGGATGAACAATTCGAAGTGTACGAAAATGAATTTGGACTTTATGAAACGCGCTTTTTCGAATCACATTCGCGAATAACGTCAGAAATGCGAAGCAGACAGGCAGATGAAAAATCAAACGCAAAGTGTTCGGTCGTTGAACAACTCGCTCATCAGCAAACCACGTTTTTGGAAAAAATTAATGCCAATTCAGAAGATTCGCCCATTCAACTTCCAAAGTTTACTGTGCCAATTTTCTCGGGTGACTACAAGGATTGGCCTTCCTTTCGAGATTCATTTACCGGTTCCGTTGATAATAAGAAAAATCTGTCGGCTACACAAAAATTCCATTATCTTAAGTCGTTTCTACGATCGCGACGCGGCAAACATAATAAAACATATGGCAATATCTGAGGCCAATTACCTAGAAGCGTGGGAACGTTTGAAACGAAGATATGATCGCGTTCATCTTATCGTCCAATCATTCATCCAAACATTTCTAAATCTTCCAACTGCCGCGTCCGGGAATGTAAAAGGTTTGCGTAAGTTGTCAGACGGAACAGATGAAGTAATTCGTGGCTTGAATGCATTAAAGTCGAACGATCGCGACCCTTGGCTTCTGTATTTGTTATTAAATAAAGTTGACAGTGAAACGAAACAAAGTTGGGCTGAACACAGTGGTGGGGTAGATAGTCCCAAGTTTAGTGAATTGCTTCAATTCTTGGAGGCAAGATGTAATGCATTAGAATCGTACCAAACGTTGGGCACAGCAAGTCCATCGCGTAATCGAAACCAACCTAAAATTCGCACTCATGTCACTGAAGCGTCGCCAGTGTCTTCACAATGCCCAAAATGTAACGAACAGCACCTACTGTCTCAATGTCCTCGGTTTACTCAACTAAGTATTGACGCGCGTCGGTCATTTGTTAAAGAGAATTCCTAATGCTTTAATTGCCTTCGGGCAGGACATTCTTGCAAAAAGTATCGGTCGAATTTTTCGTGTTGCGAATGCAAATCCCGTCACCATTCCCTTGTTCACTTGCCGGGACAAAATAACCCTCCTTCGCCATCTTTGAACTCTTCGTCATCAAACGTGTCTTCACAGACTCCCAGTGTTCCTATTGTCAGCAATCATCTGCAGCATGTAAGCTTGTGTAAGCAAACTATTTTACCTACTATCGTCGCACAGGTAAAAAATAATCAGGGAAATCTGGTTGCCTGCAGAATATTACTAGACTCCGGGTCTCAAAACTCATTTATAACCGAATCGTTTGCGCAGAGACTTGGAATTCGACGAGAACATGCGCGCGTTCCTATTCGCGGAGTATCCACAACTGATGCAGGTCATACAAGAGGTATCGTTTCAATTAAGCTTTATTCTCGGATTAATCAAATTTACTTGTTTGTTGATGCATATATCCTTAGCAAGCTTACATCTAATCTGCCTTCACTGCCGTTCGACAGTTCTTCTTGGTCTCATATCCGCGATTTAGACTTATCAGATCCTGAATTCAACATCCCAAAACCAATTGACATGTTGCTTGGAGCCGATAAATTCTGGTATGTAATTAAAGAAGATCAAATTCAGGGTCCAACAGGCGTCCCAGTAGCGCAAAGTAAAACGTTTAGCTGGGTTGTAACGGGACAGTTAATCGATTCGAACTCTTCTTCTCGGCCGGTAATTTCATCTCTACTCTCCACCCTTGATGTCGATAGACTTTTTCAACGCTTTTGGGAACTTGATGAGGTATCTTCTTCGAAAATCGATTTATGTCATAACGATGAAGCCGAAATAAACTTTCGTAAAACCTTTACCCGATCACTTGACGGAAGGTATACAGTTCAGCTTCCATTTAAGGTTTCTTCCCCGATTTTTGGTAACTCTTTACAGTCTGCTTTGAGTCGCTTATATGCAATGGAACGTAGATTTCAAAGATATTGGCAGTTGATATGTATACGAACTTCATGCAGGAATATCAAGATCTCGGCCACATGACTCGCATTCTACCCTCTGAGCTAGAAAATAATTCTGCAAAGCATTTTTATCTCCCTCATCATGCTGTGCTTAAACCAGACAGTTCTACCACAAAACTGAGGGTTGTTTTCGATGGATCAGCCAAGGACTCGGATGGTAAATCACTAAATAGCCAGTTGTTAGTAGGTCCTCCCATTCAACGAGATTTGATCGGGGTTTGTTTGCGTTTTCGGCAATTTAAGTACGTTTTTACTGCCGATATAGTAAAAATGTTTCGCCAAATATGGGTCGCCGATGAACATTGCGATTATCAACGTATCGTTTGGAGAAAAAATGCTAGTGATAACATCGAACATTATCGGTTACGGACCGTAACATATGGTACCTCGTCGGCTCCATTTCTTTCTGTTCGGGTCTTAAAGCAGCTGTCAGAAGACTACAAAAACCAATATCCCAGATCAGCTCGTGTTCTCAGTGAGAATGTTTACGTAGATGACGTCATGGCGGGTGCAAATTCGATTGATGATCTAATAACCTTGTAGTCTGAACTGGTATCCTTGTTATCAAAGGCTCAACTTCAGCTTCGAAAATGGAATTCAAACTGCTGGCCTCCGCTCTAAAGATTGCCAAGAGAAGATTACCAATACTCACCATTTGAAACAGATTGCTCGGAATCATTGATCAAGGTGCTAGGTTTGTATTGGGACCCCAACACAGACCAATTTTCTTTTCGGATGACGGAATCTCGCTCCAATCCAACCCAAACTCGACGCTCTCTTCTATCAGTTAGGTTTCTTAGCGCCATCGGTAATTTTATTTAAAATGTTATTTCAGCAGTTGTGGTCTTCGGAGCTCAAACTCGATTGGGATGATCCACTTCCGTCACAGTTGGCTGACAAGTGGATAAGATATCAAAAGGAACTTCACTATTTTGAACAGATTCGAATACCACGCAACGTCTTTTCATCACTAGAAGAAGTAGAACTACATGGGTTTGCAGATGCATCGTCACTGGCATACGCTGCTGTTGTTTATGTGCGTTCTAAAACCGGAATGCATGAATATAGAACCGTCCTCGTAGCAGCTAAAACCAAGGTAGCTCCCCTTAAACCCGTCTCCATCCCAAGGCTAGAGTTATGTGCTGCTCTCTTGCTTTGTAAACTGATAAATATGGTAAGGTCGTCAATTTCAATGAACGTCAAAATCTTAGCCTGGACTGACTCGGAAATCGTTCTTCATTGGTTGTCCTCTCCACCTCGTCGCTGGACTTCATTCGTTGTGAACCGCACAGCACTAATACTCGAATCCATTCCGCGATATGCCTGGAATCATATTGCATCCGAATGGAACCCAGCCGATTGTGCCTCGCGCGGTGTAGTCCCGTCAGCTCTAAACAACCATTCTCTATGGTGGTCAGGACCCTCCTGGTTATCACTGCCATCGGATCAATGGCCAACGATAAGTCGGGCGTCCCCAAAAAACAATTTAAGTCATATAGAAGAAAGGAAAGTCGCCCAAATAACACTTATAACGTGCACCCCCGCGGTGCCGCTTCATAACCTCATACTAAAGATATCGTCGTGGACTCGGTTAGTTCGAATTGTAGCATATGTTATTCGTTTCCTCTCAAATTGTCGTCCTAACAAATTCGGAAAAAACTTAAGTGGTCTGACATTTACCGAAATTCAAAATTCGAAAATTTTAATCTTAAAATGTGTGCAAACAATCGTGTTTGGAAGTGATATAAATCTGCTTGCAAATAAACGACCCCTTCCCCATAAATCAAACCTTTTGCGGTACACCCCATTTATTGACACTAATGGACTTTTACGAGTTGGTGGGCGTATCAAAAATGCTAATTTAATGTTTAATATAAAACATCCTATACTCCTTCCCAATAATCTTGTCTCTCCCCATATAGCAAAGGATATTCACAACACCTATCAACATCCAGGAGTCTCAGAAACATTTGTGATAGTCCGCCAGAGGTATTGGATACTAGGCAGCCACAACTTGATTCGCAAAATAGTTCATCAGTGTAAGGCATGCTTCGAACAACGCAAAATTATGACTCAACGACTTATGGGTGACCTACCTCCACCACGCGTTCAAGCTAGTCGACCATTTTTAAACAGCGGATGTGACTATGCTGGTCCATTTACCATCAAACTCTCTCGAGGTAGAAATCCACGACTATCAAAAGAATATATGGCGCTCTTTGTTTGTATGAGCACCAAAGCAATTCACTTGGAGTTAGTGAGTGACCTAACGACCGATGCATTTCTAGCTGCCTTCAGACGTTTTGTCGCTAGACGTGGAAAGTGTTCTAATGTATATAGTGACAACGGAACGAACTTCCAAGGGGCACGACGTTGCTTAAACGAACTGCAGAGGTTAACAACATCACAATCTCACAACGAAGACATCGCGGCATCGCTTGCTATGGATGGTACCGAATGGCATTTTATTCCCCCTTCAGCTCCACACTCCACAAGCGAACACCAGAGGCACGGTTTTCCAAAAGTGTGTGCAACTACCAGAGCACGCCTATGATACCGAAATAATTTGAAATACCATCGGACTGTCATTGGCGCGCTCGCTAGTATCGAAGCTGCCAAAATGAGCTTAACCGTGATCATTAACTAAGTAATTTGCCATAATAAGGGACCGTATCTACCTTGGTTCTGTAATAAATTCTGCCCTTTAATTTAGAAGGAAATTCAGTGGCAAGCTTTCATCCCGAAAAACTTAGAAGACTCTATATAAGCAGATGAAGTCGTTTTGAAAGAAAAATCGCTCATCAGCAGTGAGATTCCTAAGACATGTAGAGAGAATGGATATCAATTCTCCGGCACGCAAAGTCTTCGGGTACGAATTTTTTTTTTTTTCTGTGAGAATGTGGAAGTAAACTGCCTCCAGAGGTAGTGTTGGCGGTTTTTTTTTAATCAAAAGTACAAATTCAAAGAACCTAGAGAAAGATACTATCATGAAGTCTAAAACTGAACTACACTTCAGGATATACGCCACATTTGGTAACCATATTTGCAAATTGTTCATACATATATTGAACTTAAACTGCTAAGCAAACTTATCGGCCTACAGCTTTCGGGGCTCGCAGGGCGCTTTCCAGCTTTCACTAGCAGGTACGACCTTTGCTATTTTCTAAGTATGTACTGGGGAAGAATTGGATTTTCATATGCATATTACGTTCAATATAAGATGCAACGCCGAACATGCGCCAGTACGATGTGATAATAAACTTACGAGCAGGAGAACATGTCGCCAATATTTAGCGGTAAAAGTCAACATCACTTACAACAGCGGAAGCTGACTTGGCACAACCCCACCTCGATGACATCATCCTCTCTTCTTTTATTGTAAAATAAGGCAAAATTTGGTTAAACGGTCCGGAATAAGTGAGAAAACTTACAAAGCTTAAGGCATCAAAAGTTGAAGACAATACAATGTAATCTTTTATAAGAGTTGCATAGATCAAAGAGATCACCAAGGATCACTCAATGAATCTACATACTCGTATACTTATGTAGTATGGTGGACTAAAACCACACAAATGGCCTCCATTTCAATGTTCAAAATAGGGCAGCGTCTTGCATGTCTGAGGATTTCCGGAGCCCTTCGGCCACCCAACAGCTGCTACAGAAGCAATAATAGGATTAACGCCCCTAAGCTTGTGATTATACGCAGCTCAGCAAGTATGGTACAAGCCAAAGAACTGGAATACTATCTGAAATACCAGAAATTGACATAAGAAATACAAACATTATACTCGTACTTCCACAAAGGATTCTCGCCAATCAACTAAAATGCCAATAGATGCATGAGTGTAAGTCAGCAAGATATCAGAATCCTAGTAGGTTAACTTAAAGGACGTCAAGACTTAAGAAATCACCTAAACAAAATAGGACAGTCGCCTCTCCGGAGTGCCGACTTTGTCTTGAAGAAGACGAAACAGCTGAACACACTTTATGTTATTGTCCAGCCCTTAAACGAAATCAGACGGAATACTTTCTTCAGCGAACAACTGGACATCACTGAACAAATGAATTCCCCTACTCACAGAGTTACTAACTCTATTCGGAAAGTTACAAATTTACTAGCCACAGTTCTGGCAAACCGGTACAAACAAATTTTTAGGTCAAAGTGCCTTATTTCGCAAATTGCGAGTCAGAAATTGAAAATCTAAAACAAAGTTCATTTTGAAGGGGATCCGTTTTATTAGTGTTTCCATTTTTTGCACAACGAGCGCAGAAGAGCTTTTGAATTAAAATGAAGCTAAATTACGAGGGCGGGTCAATAAGTCCGTGACTTTTGGATTAAAACACAGATTTTTTGATAAAAAAATAATTTTATTTTTCAACGTAGTCTCCCTTGAGCTCTATACACTTTGTCCAACGCTTCTCCAATTTTTTTATCCCTTCCAAAAAAAATGATTTGTCGAGGTCCTCAAAATAGGCCTTTGTTTGCGAGATGACTTCATCATAGGAGTCAAATCTTTTTCCACCAAGCCATTTCTTCAGGTTTGGGAACAAGAAGTAGTCGCTCGGAGCCATATCTGGAGAATAGGGTGGATGAGGGAGCAATTCATAGCCCAATTCATGGATTTTTGCCATGGCAACTGCACATGTGTGCACCCTTGCATTGTCTTGGTGGAAAAGAACTTTTTTCTTGGCCAAATGAGGTCGTTTTTTTTTCAAATCGTCATTGAATCGGTCCAATAAGTTGGCATTGATTGTTCTTCCCTTTTGAAGGTAGTCAATGTGGATTATCCCGCGTGCATCCCAAAAAACAGTCGCCATAACTTTATTGGCTGACAAACCCACCTTGGCCTTCTTTGACGCCGATTCACCCTTAGAAACCCACTGTTTTGACTGTTGTTTGTTCTCTGGTGTGTTGTGATGGATCCATGTTTCGTCCACGGTAACAAAACGGCGCAAAAACTCCTCCATATTGCGATTAAACAACGCCAAACCTTCCTGTGAAGTTGTTACACGATTGCGTTTGTGGTCGACTGTGAGCAAACGCGGCACCCATCTTGCGGAAAGCTTTCTCATGCCCAAGTGATCATTCAAAATTGAAGCCACTGAACCATGCGAGATCCCTACAGCTTCCACAATCTCTCGCACTTTCAATCTTCGGTCGGCCAACACCATATCGTGAATTTTTTCGATTGTTTCGGGTGTAGAGACCTCAACTGGGCGTCCAGGACGTTCGGCATCTTCAGTGCTTGTACGGCCACAACGAAATTCAGTAAACCACTTTTTTACCATTGAAATCGATGGTGCAGAGTCCCCATAGTATTTATCAAGCTTAGCCTTGGTCTCGGTAATGGTTTTTTTTCGCAAGAAATAATGCTTAATAAGCACACGAAATTCACTTTTTTCCATTTTCTCCTCAAATTAGTGAGTAGTCTGATAAAAATAGCTGTCAAACACAAACTAACTGACGCAGCAAGTTTAAATTTTGACAGGAGTCAACTGACAGATGCCTGTTGACAGGAGCAGTGTTGCTGTTTCAGTAAAGAGGTCAGAAATTCAAAAAGTCACAGACTTATTGACCCGCCCTCGTATACTCATACAGCCATAGCAGGATCAACACATACACCATAAGGGGAATCGAAAAAAACCAGGTGCCCTAGCCGTCATAGGCGACTGACACCCATGATGTCACTCTTACTTATATCACTCGTACCTTCCTTGAATTTCATGATATTAAAAAAAATGTGTAAAGGCCTGCCTGGACCAATGAGCTGTACATCCCTGTGTAACATCCATTTCCAATACCCTTTAATACAAATAGGATCTCTCTAAAAGACCAAGTGCTTCTTTATCAACTTACGACAAGGTCCAAGAATGTCCAACCGGTAAGGGTCTTTTAAGAAGGCCTACCCTATCTCGAAGTCGAAACTCCTAATGGAAACATGTTTATCCTTTTCTTATGTCAATGTGTACTTTTTTCTTCTCTCGTTAACGCATTTTAGCCCCATTTTCTTGCGAAAATTTCATGGACGAATCACATCAGTTTCATCCGTGTGTGTAGGTAATTGCGGAGACTTTTAGAGTATCTAAGCTCTTTCTTTGGACAATAAAAAAGTCACATAATAGCAGTCGCTTTGTCCAAAAGGTTTATTTTTATTGTCATTATGATTTCGGTTAATTTATTACCAAACTTGAAGGAGCAAAGAGAATTTTCATTAACCATCCTTTCAGAAATGACGAGTGTTATGCATTCCTCGTGCAAGAAATGTGGAACAGTATGCACGAGGAATGCATAACACTCGCAAAGTCCCATCTGGGGACTATATCGAAATACCATCACGTCGGCAAAGAAACATAGTGGTGGAATGACGAAACCAAACGAGCTGTGGCCGACAAGAAGGGTGCACTCCAAGCATGGACAAAATGCGATCGGAGCGACGATATCGAAAAAGCTCGACTGGCTCTTGAATACGAGCGTCTTAAAAAGATCGCAAAGAAAGTCCTGGCTAGAACTCGAGCGGCAGAAGCGGAAAACCTGAACCAGGAGTTGGAATAAATACCCTCACGATCGGCGGATAGAAGACAAGCTATCCAAGAAGTTCAAACGTCGTACAGTACTAAAATGCCAAATATTTTTAAGCTCGCTGCACAGAGGAGAAAAAATTCAATGGAAATAACCTCGCCGAAATACATCAAAAACGCAGACGGTCGCTTACTAACAAATGAAAAGGAAATTTGTGACCGGTGGCTTGAATACTGCAAGGAGTTGCTTAACAAACAGTTTCCACGTGATATCGTGCCGACAGCTGGTCTATTCGAGGAGGAAGTTTCGGACTTTCCAATCGAAGAAATAAGTATAGCAATCGGAAAAATGAAGCGGGGGAAAGCGGCGGGACCAGACAGCATTTCATCAGAGTTTTGGTCGAAGATGGAGGGGATCGGCAGCGTTTGGCTATCGAAACTTTTAAATAAATTAAAATGTGGACAACCTATGCCGATTCAATGGAGAAGTAGCTTCTTGGTTCCATTATACAAAGGAAAAGGCGACACTCGAGAATGCAACAACTACCGTTCAATCAAGCTTATGTCACACACAATGAAAATCGTCGAAAGAGTCTTAAACGAACGTCTTCGGCAAATAATAAAGCTCGATAATAGCCAGTGTGGATTTGTTGAAGGAAGATCGACGGTGGACGCTATCCAAAACCTACGAATAAGAATGGAAAAGCACCGAGATTCGTCTAAGGATTTACACATGGTATTTATCGACCTCGAGAAAGCATTCGATCGGGTGCCTAGGGATCTCATATGGGCCGCGCTGAGGTCTCAAAATGTACCGGAAACGTATGTTAGAATAATACAAGACATGTACGGAAACGTGAAAACTGCGGTTAAAAGCTCTGCTGGACTAACGAGAGAATTTCCAGTTAATGTCGGAGTGCATCAAGGAAGCGTACTTAGCCCTTTCCTCTTTAACGTAGTATTCGACTATCTTTTAAAAGACTGCAAGCGCGAAGCAAATGTAACGCCAATTCTCTTCGCTGACGACGCAGTTATACTTAGCGATAACGTCGAAGATTTACAGAACGCCTTAGATTCATGGAAAAATGCGCTACAGAGAAACGGGTTTAAAATAAGCCGTTCAAAGACGGAGCATTTGACGTGCCCATTTGCGCATCCGTTGCGACCTGTTCCGAATATAATGTTAGACGGAATAGTTCTTCCGAAAAGCACTATCTTTAAGTACTTAGGATCAATCGTTAACATGGAAGCGAAATGTGACGACGACGTAAACCACAGAGTGAGTGTGGGATGGATGAAATGGCGGGAAAATTCGGGAATCTTTTGCGACCGAAAATTTCCACTTAAATTAAAGGGGAAACTCTACACCACGGTTGTTAGACCAGCTCTTATATACGGTTCACAGTGCTGGACAATGTACGAAGCGTTTAAAAACAAAATGACGGCAGCGGAAATGAAAATGTTAAGGATGTCTAGTGGGGGCACTAAACGCGATTGCATTAGATCTACGCGTATAAGAGGAAGTCTACATATAAAGAATTCGGTTACCGAACAGCTTGAGGCGAGTAGAATAAGCTGGTATTGCCACGTTCAAAGAAGATCTGCGGAAAATCCGGTTAAAAAGGCACTATCAACTACGGTCACTCCAACTGTAAGAAAACGATGTCGGAAAAAGAATTCCTGGATTTCTCAGATGGCAAATGCGCAACAACGCCTGGGGCTTACCACTGAAGCGATCCAGGACCGAGCATTATGTAGACGCGTTCTGCGGTCTGCGACATTAGCCAACCCCATAAGCGGAGCAGCAGCGATGCAGTAAAAATGGTTACGCATAAGTTCGTATAACGAGGAGAGGGTTAATAAAAGGATAAGAAGAAGAAGAAGAAATGATGAGTTTAGAGGAATGTCAAGGCTGGACATATATGGCTTTTATAGCTTAATCCTATGTCCGCCGTCATGTGATATTTCCAGAAAATATTTTTCAGGCGATATATAGGAGGTATATGTATAATAAAGTACTTGCACTCTTCTTCGTTGACGGTGTCAAAAGAATCTTCTTTACTATGGATCGGAAAAACAATGCTTAGATTCCATGCTTTGGGCATGCCCTTCTTTTACCGTATCTTACAGATGAGCTGTTGCATTTGGATGTGGATTCATATGTTTCCAGCCAGCCCAAGTCAGCAGGCAGTCCTTTTCGTCGGTGGTTTTAAAAGAGTTTAGCTTCGCTATTGCTACTTAACCTTCGTCAAATCCCATGCGACTGAATGAACTGTCGCCTGCATCAATGTTGAATAGTCCTATCATAGGCCATAATACTAGCTTGTCTTGATGTTGTTTGGGATATTAGCAACTGTAACTTGGATACAACAAGGTAATGGTCCGAGTCGATGTTGCTAATCGGAACGTTCGGACATCTTAAATATTGGAGGAGTGCCTTGCGTCGATCGCAATGTGGTCAATCTGGTTGACCGTTGGTTGACCAGGAGTTTTTCAAGTCTCTTTGTGAATATCAAGATGTAGAAACCGAGTGCTAGCTACAGCAATGTTTTGCCCCACAGCAAAGTCAATTACTCTAAATCCGTTATCGGAGTTGGTGTCGTGCAGGCTATATCTTCCGACAGTACTACCAAAGACGCCCTTTTTTCTTACCTTAACATTAAAATCGCCGATGGAAATTTTAATGTCATATTCAGGTCATTGCTCGTAGGTATTGTTCAAGAGCTCGTAGAAACTATCTTTGGTGTCGTCATTTCTCTCCTCTGTGGGGCGTGAGTGCATATAAGGCTTATATTGGCAAATTCAGCCTTGATATGGAATGTTACCAGGCGCTTGTTCACATGTGCGGGAAACTTAAGACTTAAGCAGTAGCATCTCTCAATTCCTCCTATCGCGTGCTTCTCTTCTTTCCGAGAAGCCTGTACTTGTTCCTTCTTTTCTGTTGTTTAGCTGACGAACAGTGCTCCTCCTTGAATGCAACGAAGCGTTATGTGCTTCTTGTATGGCTGGGGAAATGCGATCGCTATAAGTTCTAGTGGTCACTGTCGAAGTTTGATGGACTGAGAACCTCTAAGACGTGGTGATATGCAGGCTGTGTTTTACAAAGCACAATATCGGCGTTGGCATTAGAGCTG
This sequence comes from Volucella inflata, assembly GCA_928272305.1. Classification (NCBI taxonomy): domain Eukaryota; kingdom Metazoa; phylum Arthropoda; class Insecta; order Diptera; family Syrphidae; genus Volucella; species Volucella inflata. The sequence continues at coordinate 38,457,182 of OV743716.1, read as the reverse complement.
GGCATTTTCTCTTTCTATAAGGTTATATTGGAAAATTGGGCGTTGACTCTTCGTATGCAAATCAAGCTGGTTTCGAAATTGGTAATGATGGATTATGATGATACTAACATGTTTATAGGTAAGAATTGTTGGCCTATGTTTCCCTCCAATAGCAAATCTACATCCAAATATGCGCCGTTTTCCTTTTTTGTGACAATTGCCGGTCGCATTAAATATCGTAGTCTTTCTGATTTTGTTTGCCTGTCCCATTCCATCGCGGTTCTTGGGTTGCACTAATTTGTTCTGCTGTGGTATGAGTCCTAAAGTGGAATTCCTTCTCCATTAAACGAAATCAATCCATCAACGTTGTTCATGTACTGAATCCGACTTTACTACTGCGCTTGATTTTGTTGATAGTAAACTTTGCGAACATCGTTTCAGAAAAACGAATATTTTGATCATGGCCATGGTACTCACAGGAAGCTCTCATGTACTAATGTTGCGCGGCCTTGCAAACGCATGTGTTTATCGACATACGAGTAGTCTATCAAATCAGAGGTTTTTCTGTCAAAGTCCAATAAAATCCACCTTCACTGATGCGACTCTGGTAACATGACCACCAATCTTCCTCGTCTAAAGTAAAGAATTTCACTTTAAGCGCAAGCGTATTTGACAACAGCAAACGTACTGTTCAAACCAATGATTTTTTAGTAGTCCAAAATTCTAACGACTTTGAGGTCAGCGCATAGAACATTCTTAGATTCATCCACCAAGAAAAGATAGGCGAAATGTGAATGTATCTTTAAGTATGAGAGGACTCTGAAACAAATTCAATTGCTTTGATCACTTTTCTTTGAGAAGAGCTGCTGATTGCAAGGAACTAAGGAAGCTCTTTTAAAAATACCCGCATTACCTAGTCCTGCCATAGGTTCTGTTACAAATATAAAACGCTATAAAAAAAGACCCAGTAAACATATTGTATTCAAAATTGTTTCATTTACTAGACCACAGTATTGATTATTAAAAAAAATTGGATTCATTTGAAATGACTGCGTTTTGCTTTAACACAAGCTTCAACACGGTGTGACCATTGGGCTATGACGGCGCGTACGGTTGCAGTGAAGACCGTGGACGCTGCTCTGGTTAATGCTATTTTAAGGCTTTCCAAATTTCTGTGGGGTGTTGTGCAAGCCATGTTCTCCAACTCTGACCACAAAACATAATCCAGTGGATTCAGATCTGGATTCCCCGACAGCCAATCTTCTGCTACTTTAAAACCAGGAATATTTACTCTGAGTAACTCCTTCGTGGTCTTGCCTTTGTGCGCTGGAGCAGAGGCCTGTTGGAAGATCCATCTGTATCAATTGACAACACCCTCTACTAAATCTTTTTGGTAAGCCTTTGCACCAGTTTTTACGTATTTTTCACAGAAATGGACGGATGTGACACCATGGCGAGAGACCCCCCACCAAACCATTACGAAAGTGTGATGATACCCACGTTAAACCCCTGGAACAACTTTTCTCGCTTCCCTAGATGAAGTGGCATACAGTTTTGTCATTTTGCTTGTTGAAAACTTCTTCCACTGTAAATATTTTCTCGTCCGTAAACAGAATGTTTCCATGGTCACTGTCCGCGTGTCACTGCAAAAGTCGTTGAAGAGTTAGAAGATGACCCGAGGGCTAACGATAGGCTTTTATATGCAGATTATCCCGAATCAGCCTAGACATGAATCTGGTCGATGGACATGATCTTCTGCTTCCTAAGGGCATTTCTCTGAATTCGTTCACGCACTACCTTCACTACCGCATTCACACGAACAATGCGCGGGCGACCACTTCTTGGCCTGTTTTCTACTCCAGACAATTCACCGAAGCGAGCAATGTCCCGATAAACGAATATTCTCGATATTCCGAGTGGTTTGGGCAGCACTCTTTTTGCACTTATGCAACGCTATTACCGCAACTCGATTCTCTTTATTAATAGTTTGCAAGCTGAAACCAAACTGACTAGTATTCTTCATAGATAAGCGCTGGAAATTGTGTAACAGAACCTATGGCAGGACAAGGTATAATAGTTTTGCACTGCATATCTAGCTCCCAGACTGATGGGTTTCCTTTTAGGTAAAGTCTTTTGCACTTTCTCCCTCTGCATGGGTTAAAAGTTGGTTCTCACAGAACCTAAGGCAGATGATTCCACATATTTCGACCATCAGCCCTCTTTATGAACCAATCTGGTTGGTCTAATTAAAAACAAATTTCTGACGACTGCATGCGGTAATAGTTCTCCAGTAATGTCCATTCCTACTTATGTAACTCATCGTTGTTCGAAATCAATTTGCAATTTGAAACTCTATGTATGGCTTTTGTGTCTTTCACTCCAAGGACATAATCATTTTACTGTTCCACAATCGGCTATCAATTATTTTCCGACATTATTCTCTGCTTCGTAATGGAATAACCAGTAACACATGTGCAAATAGGCTTTCCCTTAGTCAGCTTAAAGTCATCACTTGAAATAACACATGCACTCTGGTCATTCAAAAGATTTTACTAACTCCAGCACGGCTGAGAGACAGAAGAAGCTCATCATGCTGTGTTACGTGTCCTCAGGAAAATCAATTTCTCATTAAAAGCCCGCAAACACAGACAAAAGCCGAATCTCTTGCATGATAAATCTCCATCGTCTGTGCGAATCCTAGTATGACACCCTTCCTTACAAAAGGACTTTTGCATAGGAGTAGTCTCGTTTAGTTGGTTGAAAACCACATTCGTAACATGAAATCGTATCCCAAACCCATTTCCGTTTCAGTTGTGGTAAAGTCCTGAAACCAATGCTTGTCCGATAAGGTAACTTCGACCACAGGAAAAACTTAAAAAAAATAAGGAACTCCTGCCACCCCTTAGCTTTACTGGTTACAGTACCCTTTCGACCAAGTGAAAAGGCGATTATTGGCTTCTTCAGTCTATGTCTGTTCGTCCGTAACTACTTTTCCTAAAACTCAGATAATCTCAGTCCCGGAACACTATATCCATGCACCATCAGCATAAGCGCCAGAGCACCCAATTCCTCATTTCGAACAAATGAAACATGTCTCGAAAGACCGTGATGTTTTGAATGCGATCACTTGATGTTCTCATACACAGATGCAGATAAATAGATACACAATGGCCAAGGGGATGAGTGCCAACTGCCGACTGCCGACTGCCGACTGCCGACTGCCCAGACACATACCACAAATGAATAATTTCGAAAAGTTTTTGCTCGAATTGAAAAGTTAAATTGACTTTTGAAATAGCAGCTTGCTATTGTCTCTGGGTGCCAAAGTTTTTGGTGATGGCCGATGGTAGGGCTTCGATGTGACAAAATCATGACGGACAAACAAACATACACCAGTGAGCACGCTATTTTAGGACTCAGGACTGGTTTCTTGTTTTTTTTTTTTGTGTTTGCTTTTGTGTTGGCAATTTTCATGGAGTTATCCATTTTTTCTTCCGCTCTCGAGGAAAACTTCTTCCTTGTCTGACTGGCGGAGAGCTGGTGACCGTAACAGGGTGTCGAAAGGAAGACTAAAACGCCAAGCAACAATAGCCATTTTGGACTTCATAAGACGGTGATTTATTAAAATTGCTTAACTTGTGCTGTTTGAATTATTTCGTCTCCACTCCATTTCTCTCTGTGAGAACTGACGCGCGTTTTGTATTTTGTTTCGATGTCCTTGTACAGGGAGATGAAGATTTTTCAGAAACTTCCGTAGTGGCAAAGATGAAAGTTGCAAAATTTCAACATTCACTTACCTTCAGCCAAAGTCGGTGCCTTGTAGGACGAGTTGTTGATTTGCCACGGGAAGTGATGCGGATGTCTTGTTTAGAGTTCGTGATGCTTGCTAAAAACATTTTAAATTCGTAGAAAATAAATGCCTCTTGGGGTGCCACTCTTTTAATAAGAGCGAACTCTTGATGTTTTCCTGAACTTTTATCATTAGAAGTCGGACATTTTTAGGACACCCAGGGTGGGAAAATTGCTAGAATGCTCGTAATTGATAATAACATTTAGCAGACAATTTGTAGTTGACGTTGTTTAAATTGTAGGCTTCAATTTGTTGGTCTTCCACGAGAACTCAAATTTTATTAAAGTCTGAAGAAATTTAGTTAATTTCAACAAGAATGTAGACGACTTTGAGGTAGCTTGAGCGATGGTTTTGGCACGGCTGAATATGGTTTACGTAGAATGCAATGAGCTGATCCTTAATCATTGTTGGATTTTTGACATATACCATAGGACGAAAATAAAGAAGTGGCTTGTTAGGAAGATGCAAAATTCTATAAAGAACAGAACACATGATGCAGTGCTGGGGATGGAATAGCATCCAAGCAAGAGACTCTGCTACAGAAACAGAAAACGAATGCAACAAAACGAGCGATAAGAGAAGTTCTTAAGGATGCTCTGCAGCATCTGCCGGAGAGAAAAATGTATTTGACTTCTCGCTGCAGCTTGTATTCTGGGTGCTTTTCGAAACACTGAAAAGTGTCACTGTATCCATTGGCCATAAATGACCAGTCCACTTAGTTGAGTTGTCAACGACAGACGATGGAGACATACCACGAAAAGCACAGTGCTCACGATTTTGTTCTAATAGAGAAAAAAATTATCAACTTCAGGGAATTGGATGTTCTTACTTACTCTAGGTGACGCTACAGTCCGGGACGGAGTTGATTCTCAGCCAACAAATGTCTCCAGCCAGTCCAATCTTCACCGGTTGGCTACGGTTTCGCACGCAAAGATGCCTGAAGTCCCCTTGAACTTGAGTACGACACCTCAGTCGCGGTCTACCTCTACTGCGCTGTCCCTCGGGGGCAGATTCGAGAACTTTTCGAACCGTCTTAGTCCAAAGAAGCAGCAATTGACAAGGCTTATTAGACCGAGAGCCCACAGTAATTGTTGGGTGTGAATGAAAACAAAAAATAATTTGCATAATTAGATAGTTCTTAAGTAGTTATTTTTAAATGTTAGCGTCTTGCATGCTCTAGTGGGGGCAATGGTGAGTAATACTATATCAAAAATGCAGTTTTTTCGAAAGTAAAAATAATCGGTATAACAACTTTACTATCATTTCAAAATGTAGAGTAAAGCGCCTTGATAATAGATATGGTGGTCCAAGACGTTTTGCAGGGGGCCTTCTGCCTGCAAGACGCGCTAAAAGTAGGGTAGACATTTTTTTAATAGATTTATTTAAACAAATGATAAATTTAAATAGTAACAAAAACTAAGTTGGGAAAATCTAACTCTATTAATTCTCATCCGATGAGTCGCTACTGAAAACATCTTTGTCGCTATCAAGTCCGCATATTGTAGGATTTTTAGCAATGTGCTCTAACTTGTTCGGGGTAGTTTGACCTTCAAATCAATTGATTTTGTACATGTTATTGGTAAGCATCAACCCACTATCCGCAGGTGTGCATTGGACTTCTTCGTTGTTTACAGCATTTTTCCAAATCTTGCAGATGTTATTACTTCTTCTTACTTGCTGTAGGAGAACTGATTTATTTGGAAGCAAAAGACTTCCTTCAAAACCTACAATCAAGTGAAAGCAAACATTTAGTTTAGAAAATTCTTAAAGGCGAATAAAACTTCTACGAGTGTATAGGTTATATTCGCCACATATATGTGCTATATGTATGGATGTTTTTAAAAACCTTCTTTGCTGTAAGTCTGCAAGTTTTGTAAAAGATTTCATATCTGGCTTCATCTACATTGAGGGCTCTGGTTTGGGACATACAACAAACGAATTTTTGTATTTCGTTTATACCTATATCTACTTCAGCAACAGTCATTTCATTCCCAAGTTCTGGTTATGCCAGTTGTAATTCAGGGTTTTTTTTGAAGAATTGAAAATGGTTCTGCAAACAGTTCTGAACCCAATTTATTATAAATAGAATTCACATCTATTTATCGTATGGTATTGTATTGTTCCTACGTCAATCCACACTTTAACGTTATTTCTTAGGCTAGGTAACTTATACAGAAGTATAATTAAGACGCCCGTGTCAGAAGACTTTATCACTACAGAAATGTCTTCGGGCAAAAATGACAGATGCAACATCATGCGGGTGTCTGCTTTGAATTGTTATTTCCAATACGAAGAACCCATTTTAAACTATAATGCGTGTCACTCATGATTAAAGCAAAAAATATAACTCAAGCTTAATACAGATATACTTGTTAGAGAGACCTAATTTAGTTTGAGAGTTTTGCTTTGCATATGGTGCAGTTACAACTGCTTTCAATCATAGTAATGAGTCAACAATAACTCCTATTTCATAATACATATGTAGTTACATATGTAATGCAGCATTTGTATATTGTTATAAGAGAATCAAATAATCTCAAACTCTTAATATTTGAGAAGATCGTATAAATAACAAATGCATAATAAGAAAAGTAGGTACGAGGGCGGGTCAATAAGTCCGTGACTTTTTGAATTTCTGACCTCTTTACTGAAACAGCAACACTGCTCCTGTCAACAGGCATCTGTCAGTTGACTTTTGTCAAAATTTAAACTTGCTGCGTCAGTTAGTTTGTGTTTGACAGCTATTTTTATCAGACTACTCACTAATTTGAGGAGAAAATGGAAAAAGTGAATTTCGTGTGCTTATTAAGCATTATTTCTTGCGAAAAAAAACCATTACCGAGACCAAGGCTAAGCTTGATAAATACTATGGGGACCCTGCACCATCGATTTCAATGGTAAAAAAGTGGTTTACTGAATTTCGTTTTGGCCGTACAAGCACTGAAGATGCCGAACGTCCTGGACGCCCAGTTGAGGTCTCTACACCCGAAACAATCGAAAAAATTCACGATATGGTGTTGCCCGACTGAAGATTGAAAGTGCGAGAGATTGTGGAAGCCGTAGGGATCTCGCATGGCTCAGTGGTTTCAATTTTGAATGATCACTTGGGCATGAGAAAGCTTTCCGCAAGATGGGTGCCGCGTTTGCTCACAGTCAACCACAAACGCAATCGTGTGGTCATGGCAAAAATCCATGAATTGGGCTATGAATTGCTCCCTCATCCACCCTATTCTCCAGATTTGGCTCCGAGCGACTACTTCTTGTTCCCAAACCTGAAGAAATGGCTTGGTGGGAAAAGATTTGACTCCAATGATGAAGTCATCTCGCAAACAAAGGCCTATTTTGAGGACCTCGACAAATCATTTTTTTTGGAAGGGATAAAAAAATTGGAGAAGCGTTGGACAAAGTGTATAGAGCTCAAGGGAGACTACGTTGAAAAATAAAATTATTTTTTTATCAAAAAATCTGTGTTTTAATCCAAAAGTCACGGACTTATTGACCCGCCCTCGTATTTAAGTACACAAAGATAAAGCCTTTTGTTAGTACAAATTGAGTTCTAGCCTGCTATTAGTGCATCTTGCAGGCAGAAGGCCCCCTGCAAAACGTCTTGGACTACCATATCTGTTATCAGGGCGCTTAACTCTACATTTTGAAATGATAGTAAAGTTGTTATACCAATTATTTGTATTTCGAAAAAACTGCATTTTTGATATAGTATTACTCACAATTGCCCCCACTAGAGCATGCAAGACGCTAACATTTAAAAATAACTACTTAAGAACTATCCAATTATGCAAATTATTTTTTGTTATCATTCACACCCAAAAATTACTGTGGGCTCTTAGTCTATATTGTTTGTTTGATATAAACGCTGGTGTTGTCCTCTGAATAGGTAGCGGTGCCTAGGTAGTGAAGTCGTAAAGTACCCTATAATTATATTTGTTGAGGATGACGTTCTGCCCAAAACGTCAGTGTATTTCCGCCACTTCCTTCTCAATATTCGCGATAGCGCAACTGACATAACGCTGTTTTTTAACGATTATTTCAATATCAATGGACAATTCGACGGATGATAAATGTAGGTGTAGCTGATACCTACAGATTCTATCATACACGGCCTTAAAGTCGATGAATAGGTGGAGTGTATCGATCTCAAACTTATGCGTCTTCTCCTAGATCTACCATAGTGTGAATGTTTGGTCGATGGTGGACTTTTCTTGCCCGAAGCCACACACTTATCAGGTTGTCGACGAACGGCTTCAGGCGTTCACACAGTACGGCAGATAAGATCTTATATGCGATGTTAAGGAGACTGATGCCTCTGTAGTTGGCGCAGTTCAGAGAGTCTCCTTTCTTGAGAATCGGACAAACAATGCTGAGGTTCCTTTCAACGGGCATACTTTCGTCCGACAATATTTTACAGATAAGTTGGTGTATGCTCCTTACCAAGTCATCCCTTGTTTGTCTATTGGTGTCCGTGGCATGTTTTTCTACCTTTTTGGTAAGCCTTCCAAGTCTCATTTCTGGAGTAGCATGTCTCAATTTCCTCAACCACGCGCTTCTCATGCTCTTTCTTTTTCTTCCTAAGAAGCCAGTGTTCATCACTCCTCTTCTGTTCATGGAGCTCGTGTGATCTGGTCTTTCTATGCATCTTGCTTAGCTGCATGTGCTCGCCGGCATTCATCATCTAACCAGGGTTTACGTGGTGGTGGTCGAGTGAATCTCGGTATATCAGAAGCGGCATCTCTGATGGCGTTTTGGCAGTGTTTCCAATGGTCTTCGATGCTTGGTGCTCGCCGCATTGGATCTATTAAGAAAAGAACTTGTCGATCTCTTGCGATTGAAGCTGTCTGACGTCGAATTTCCTCACAACACCGAGGACAATTTTAATGTCATTGCTAGGGCATTGCTCGTAGGTCTCGTTAAGGAGCTCTTAGAAGGCATGTTGTCATCTTTCTCCTCTGTGGGGGCATGCGCGCATATAAGGCTAATGTTGGCGAATTTAGCCTTGATGCGGATTGCTACGAGGCGCTCGCTCACATGCCGGAAGCTCAGGACTTCTTGTGTTAGTCTGCTTCCGACAACAAATCCGCATCCAAATAAGCGCTGTTTTTGCCGTCGATAGCATTTCCCCTAGTATATGTCGCAATTTTTCATCTTCTTTTTTTTTCGGCCATCCCATCGCATATCTTGAATGGCGGTTATGTCTTTAGTCTGGGCCTCCACTAGGTGCTAGGCTGCACGTTGTTTATTTAAGGACCTTACATTCCACATGCATATCCGAAGCTCATTGTCCTCAAATCGTTTACATGGGTTGTCAACAGTAGATCCGTCCATATCCGAGGCTTGTTGATGCTTCGTAACTTAATTCTTTCTAAATGGCCGGACAGTTACCCCGGCGGCACAACCCCCAACCTGGAGGACCAGTTCCATCTTTAATGCCCCTATAACGAGGGGTCGGTTACACCGAAGCCAATAACCCGTTCCTTGATGTGAGCGCTGCCGTTGGCCATATAGGCCTCGTCCGCCACCATCTCTTTTCCAAGACCCTGACTAAGTCCTGCAAATCCTTACCGGCCTGAGCTCCAAATATGTCGGAGTAGCCTGGATGAGGTCTTGTTTTGTTTCTCCGACACTATTCCTGTTTTATGGCGCAGGAAACTCGCCATTTGCCTCCTTCACTTCGCGATCTCTAGTGAGATTCCCAAATGGCGCCACGGGGAGGCGTGAAGTAGGGCTTATTAGCAGAGCGGCAACGTGTTCGGCTGTAGAGACTCATTCTCGTTATTTAAAGAACCAGCACTTATCGAAAGATGCTACTTCTAATCGTTGCCATCCGTTACACAATCTTCAGAAATGCTCGCTTCAAATTCTTCAAATCACCTGCGACTCTACTGCGATGTTTCCTTGTTCATCTTTACAGGCTTCGCTTAGTGGCTTGTGCCCGTAGCATTTCTTTTTTTACATTTTGGTAAAACTTCCCCATCTCATTCCTGGAGTAACATCCCTAAAGTTCCTTGACCGGGCGCTTTTCATGCTGCTTCTTTTTCTCCTGGAAAGCCAGTATTCTACTGCCTAGCTAGTAACCCGGTCGGGGTTGTGAGCGGCTTGAACTTCAAATACGTCATGTATGTCGTGTATGGTAACCATGAAACAAAAACCTGGAAATCACAATATATAGAAATAGGAAAAATTAAGAACTTGTCCATTATTCTCCTCGCATGTTGCTTTCAATCGAATCTTTTGAAGGAAGATGAGTAAGCCGTTCTTTGGTTAAGTGTCCACAGTACCGTAAGGCGGAAATTTATATAGATAGTTCCCCGCGGTGCCGTTAACACTTTCAAAGAACGCGTCGTAAGAAATTGTATCACATACGAGTAATCCAGTAAGCAGCCTTTAATATTTCCAACTAAGGGACAGCGATTAGGTCGCTAACTTCTTAAATACGTAGCGGGACATTAGCTTGATCTCCCGACACCTTAAGATTCATTCTATCTATAGTTTTGCTCATATAAGACTCAACTGTATATGGAGCCTTTATCGAAGTCGTAGGCAGACTTTATACAGTTTCAGATTCTGCACAGCTCTCCTTTAAATCTTGCCTATGATACCATTGTGATCTGCGGCTCAGTCAAGACTTAGTGCATTCAGCCATCCCGTTTTATTTAGAGATGTCTTGCATTCTCGAACTGACTTGGAAAGGGTAAACGATTTTCGCCATGCTCTAAGTGCAACTTGGCTGTCGCTTCAGATGCAAATATTTCGCCTAATACACCGGTTCTTCACAATATACTTCGTTGCTTTTGGGATTTCCACTTGTAAAAACTCAAATATTACTAACTTCGTCCTCCAGTCAGACACCAGCACCAGATTTCAGATCAGTTTCAGTGCCATCCAGACCGGACTACACTTTTCCTGACTCGGATTTTGGGCGAAAACATTTCTGGGCAGAAGCGACATTTCCATAAGAGTAGGGTCAAAAGACAGCCTGCGTGCAACGTCACCAATGCTACAGTGCGTGTTGTACCAAAGACTATTTATTTTTAAACAAACGATAACTTTGGTAATGTAAAGATTCATAAATGCGTCTAGAACGGAGCGAGGCGTATTACGTAAAACCCCCACGCAGCCGAAACAGACCGTTCTTTGGAGTCTGGTAAAAACAATAATGCCATATTGTCGTACGAGCTTGTTCCACCCAACATAGCATAAGATATAACTGTGCTTATTATAGCACATACGAGTATATAGTGCCAACAACTCCATAGCACTACTAGATGGCCGGCAGTGCCTTAACGGCCTTCGACGGAACATGTTGAGTAAACAGCATGATTGAATGTCCTAATGATTGTTGTAACCCACAAAACTAGTGATTCGTCTTCGTCGTGTTTTCTGGCCAGATTACATGTGCCGTTAAAACTTGCGTTGTCGAAAGCACCCTCAATGTCGATGAATATATCCAACGCGCATTACCTCTTGTCGAGTGCACCTTCAATTCTGCCTACCATATGTTGAAACACACGTTCGCAAGATCTGCCTCATTGGTAACAATGTTGCATCCCACACAGAGGATGTTTTCGGAAGGCAGTTTGCGGCACATGGATCTCGGCCAATCTCCCCATGCGAAGGAAGTCCGACTAATAGGTCTGAAGCTTTTAGCGAGATGTGGTCCTCTTTTCAAATTTTTGGTATAAAGGCAGTTTTCACTTTGGTTCCAGGGGATTTGGAGGCATCTGAGGAAACCGTCGTACAGTATATTCCATTGCCCAAGGCTCATCACAAGCGATGGCATTTATCGGCTACGTCGTGTTGTGGTATTCAGTTAACTAGCATTTTCGTTTATATGGGCTGATTGTGAGATGATTGTGATAAGGTGGGCTATGCAAAAAGCCCCAAGCATGAGGCGGAAAGTCTCTGCTTTGGACTCAGTGTAGATGCTATCGGATTTTCTGAATGATTCCAGCCTGGTTGAGCATTCCCTCTTGAGGACTTTGATAAACCTTCTGGTTTAATCGACGGTTTTGATCTTTTCGCAAAACTCTTTATAAGAGGCAGCTATAGATGCTATAGATGCCATTTCAAAACACTTGGTGAGGTGAAGGGCATTGCTGAACTTTCTGTACTTGTCCTTAAATGCTGTCCAGCTGATTTGTTTCGGGTTCCTGCTTTTTGACAAGGTCAAGACAACACACTTTATTCTGAATTCGATGTACCTATGGTCTGATAGAGAGACCTCCAATAGTATAATACTTGCGGCTGGAAGTCTCCTGAACATACCTGTTTGATAACGTTAACTTGATTACTTTCTAACTTACATTCGTGACGAATGTTGGTTGGGAGCCAACATCGTTGACAACCAGATCAGAAGATAGCACAAACCCCAACAAATGACTACCTCCCATGTTGCATTTGCGTCTGTCACAAAAAGTATTCGGAGTATTAGCATCGCAGGATACGACAAGTCCCATCCTTCTGGAGTCATAGTATGCAATGATAAATTTGTGCCATAGATAACAGTCAACTGTAGAAACGTTTGCTGCTAATCCCAAAGATTTTTTTTTGCGACGAAAGCTTCCATGGGCACCAACTGATCAACCCTTCTTACTCTCACTAAGGCCACCTCTGGAAAGGGACTTCTTTTCATTGAATACCTATCCTATTCCGGTTTATATGAATCAATTGAAATTTAATATTAAAAATCGTTATCCTTTAAGAATCACCCAACAATCTACTTAAATCTGCCGTATTGTAATATGTATTTCAAAAAGTCCTATATATCTGCCGATTTATTCTTTTTAACTGTCAGTTTAATTTACTACATCACCCGGTGAACTCTCACCAAAAATAATCCACCAAAGTTCTCTTGCAACATATCGAACTCCAGCACTGTTACAAGGACCTGAGATTTCCTTATGAGCAAACACAGTAGCTCGAGAGTTTCTTATAATAGCCGCACCCACCACAACTCACCGTTCTTAAAATACCTTCAATCAGGGACTGCAATGAAATTGCTTTTTATTTACCCAAGTATAAATGGTATTGCCGCAGGCGAACCGCGCGAAACACATGAAACAACAACGGAACTTTGGTAAAATTCGAAGGATACGTTACGTATACAAAAATTAAATAAAACAAAACAAAGGAGGGGCGAATAAAAAAAACATACGGAAACGAAACAAAAAACGACAAGAAAAATCGCATATCTTTGCATATGAACGAGTACATGGGGATACGGATATTCTTTCCGATTACTTGAACAAAAAACAGAGCTGAAGTTTCGGTATGCAAAGAGAGTATCCCGAGCAGTGTTGCCATGTTAAGCCAAGCGCACAGACGTTTTGGTATTTTAATTTTGTTATTCGAATTTTTGGGAAGTTTTGTTTTTCCAAGTTAACGTTGTATTTGCAGAAGACGCGTTTGCGCTCAGTGGTTATTTTGCTCCATGGGTGGCATCCAACATCTAATGGGGAGACTAAATTGTTAGTGAGTCAAAGTCAAAGGCTGTTTTTTCAAAATTCAAGAAAAAGGGATTGTACTTGGCGAAAAAAAAGAAAATTTAAAGGAAAGCAGGCAACTAGAAGAGAAAGAAACAAAGTCTCGCCAAGACAGGATAATTTTTGCTTCATCGTCTGATTCAGATGTGGAAGTAGATCCTCAATATCGTCGGGTAATTTTCAAACCAGTTCACTCGCCATCCGGAGTGCCACCTTCAAATAGAGGTCGAAAGAAGATATTGGGTGAAAACTTGGCAGCTAGTCTTGACGTTGCTAAGGAAAATGATCGGAATGCAGCATTGGTTCTAACTCCGGTGCTTAAACTTCTCGGACATGATCCCACAGAATACAATGTCAATCCAAACTCTATTCGTCCAGAACGTGCAAAGCACTGTTTACAGATTGCTGAGAACTTAAAAGTTGAATTTACCCCAGAAGTACCATTGACAATTCACTGGGATGGTTAACTTATGGAGGATATAGTTGGAAGTGGTATTGTTGATCGCCCTCCTATTTAAGTAAGTGGAAAAGAAATGGATCAACTTTTAGGAGTCCCAAGATAAGTTCTGGCACAGGTGAGGCTGCAGCAACAGCAGTCTATGGGGCAGCAGTAGAATGGGCAATCTGCTATAAAGTAAAATGTCTAGGATTTGACACTACATCAGTGAATATGGGGCATGTATTCTTTTGGAACAAAACATGGACAAGACATGCTGTGGTTGGCATGCCGCCACCACATAAACGAGATCGTGTTGGAAGTAGTAGATATGACAGCACTAAGGCCAACAACAGGTTCAGACATTTTTATTTTTAAACGTTTCAAGAAATCCTGGTTACACATCGATCGGAAAACTACGAAACAGTCTTGCCCAATGAAGTTGCCACAGCCTTTTCAAAATCTCAGCTGCAAGAGTTCCATTCTTGAGATGACTACAAGGAACTTTTGGAACTGACAATAATATTCTTAGGAGGAGTTCCTAGACTGGAAGGAATATCATTTAAAGCTCCGGCTCGACTACACCGTGCTCGATGGATGTCCAAAACTATCGACTCCCGTAAGATATGGATGTTGCGTAGTTAGTTCAAGCTAACAAAGAGAGAAGAACACGGAATTCTTGACTTTTACCTCATTGTTTTTAGACTGTATGTCAAGGTCTGGATGACTGCCCCCAATTCTTCGTCAGCTCCACGAAATGATCTTGAGCTGATCCAAAACCTCTGATATTTGTCGGAAGAACTTGTGGCTTTTGGGTTATTTGATGATAGAGTGTCCAATGAAACAAAAAAGTAGATGGTTTGCGCTCTCGAAATTGAGTTAGTAGAGAACCCCTTAAAGCGAATAACTGTTGACATCGCCAATATTCAATCAAAAGGTTTGGAGGATTTCGTGAGTTCAAATACCCGCCGTTTCTTTAACATCACAGGATTTTCGTCAGAGTTTTTGAGTAAAGATTTGAATGAGTGGCCCAAGGACAAAGTATACAATGAAGTGGAACATGCAGTACGCAACATAAGAGTAGTCAATGACATAGCTGAGTGAGGAGTTAAGCTTATGGATGAGTACAACAAGCTACACACTAATAACAAAGAACAGAAGCAGTTTCTATTATTGTCAGTTAAACACTATAGAAAGGAGTATCTTGACAGGAAGAAATCAACATAACTAAAGTGAAGTAATAATCTTAATTTATATTTATCCATAAATCTAATAAAATCTAAATCTAATTTATAAACCAAATTTTAGTTGTATTTTTTACATAATAATATTCATTAATCCATTACTTACTTGAGCACCCTGTAAAGTTTGGTTGGCAGTAGCGACTCCTAAATATTAACCGAATAGTATAAAATATTCAGAGAATTTTTTTTTCATGAGAAAGAACAAAATGGCGGGTTGGGACGGTAAAAATTCAACAAAAAAAATTGTTTGGATCAAATAAGGCGCACCCTACCCTACACTGAGTTTCACGAAGATCAGATTCATCGTAAGTTCCTCAACTTGATCAACACATACAAAAGGATCAAAAAAAAGAAATAAGGCAACCGGAAGGGGTTTTATCGACGACATTGACAAAATCTATGGCGTGAAGCAGTCAATCGAGCCGCCCTTAGAAAACTTACGCTCGCTCATCATAAACGTACCACCTTGATCAAAAAGTTTCCGGAATAACCGTGTGGCGCTCCCATTGTTCCGATTTGAGTTCTTTTTTTTTTTGTTAAGTTGGTACATCTGTTTTTGATATTTGGTCTAAATCTTAGCGTCATAGCTTGACATTTGCAAAAGTTACGTATCCAAGAACACATCTATGCGTGCGATGGTTTTTTTTTTAAATAAATTTAAATTTGCAACAACGAACTTGTATTAAATTTTGCGGAAAAAAACGGATTTAATGGTGTGCGAACGTTGAAAATGTTGGAAAAGTGTTTCGGCAAGGATTCTCTAAAGAAAACGGTCGTTTACCAGTGGCACGAGCGGTTCAAAATTGGTCATGAGGCAATCGAAGATGATGAAGATGATGAACCATCGACATCGAAAACCGACGAAAGCATTGATGAAGTAAAAGAAATGTTGGTCGACAACCGCAAATTAACTATCAGAGAGATAGCGGAGGTCTTGAACATTGCCTATGGATCCATTCAAGACATTTTGGTTAATGATTTGGGTTTCCGTCGAGTAGCAGCAAAGTTGGTGCCAAAAGACCTCAATTTCATGCAAAAAAGAGACCGTGTTCACATCGCAAAAGAGATGATTTGCGAGGCTGTATCCGATCCTACATTCATCCAAACGATCATTACTGGAGACGAGACGTGGGTTTATGAGTACGATACGCAATCCAGACATCAGGCATGTGAACGGCGTTCACCAAATGAGCCGAGACCAAAAAAACCACGTCGTTTTCAGTCAAAAAAGAAGGAAATGCTCACGGTTTTTATGGATTACAACAGTGTAGTGCATCATGAATTTTTGCCAGAAGGCCAGACAGTAAACAAAGAGTATTATTTGGGCGTTATGAGACGTTTGCGTGAAGTAATTCGAGGAAAGAGACCAGAATTGTGGGCAGAAAACTCGTGGATTTTGTACCACGATAACGCACCGTCGCACAGTGCCATCATTAATCGTAATTTTTTGACGAAAAATGCAACAAATACCATCCAACAGCCACCGAATTCACCTGATTTGGCTCCCTGTGACTTCTTTCTGTTCAATCGAGTTAAAAAACCACTACGGGGAACGGGTTTCAGCAGCCGAGAGGAAGTAATGGAAAAATCGAAGGAAGCACTGATGGACATACCTTCTTCTTCTTCTTATCCTTTTATTAACCCTTTCCTCGTTATACGAACTTATGCGTAACGAGTTTCCCATTTTTACTGCATTGCTGCTGCTCCGCTTATGGGGTTGGCTAATGTCGCAGACCGCAGAACGCGTCTACATAATGCTCGGTCCTGGATCGCTTCAGTGGTAAGCCCCAGGCGTTGTTGCGCATTTGCCATCTGAGAAATCCAGGAATTCTTTTTCCGACATCGTTTTCTTACAGTTGGAGTGACCGTAGTTGATAGTGCCTTTTTAACCGGATTTTCCGCAGATCTTCTTTGAACGTGGCAATACCAGCTTATTCTACTCGCCTCAAGCTGTTCGGTAACCGAATTCTTTATATGTAGACTTCCTCTTATACGCGTAGATCTAATGCAATCGCGTTTAGTGCCCCCACTAGACATCCTTAGCATTTTCATTTCCGCTGCCGTCATTTTGTTTTAAAACATTTCGTACATTGTCCAGCACTGTGAACCGTATATAAGAGCTGGTCTAACAATCGTGGTGTAGAGTTTCCCCTTTAATTTATGTGGAAATTTTCGGTCGCAAAAGATTCCCGAATTTTCCCGCCATTGCATCCATCCCACACTCACTCTGTGGTTTACGTCGTCGCCACATTTCGCTTCCATGTTAACGATTGATCCTAAGTACTTAAAGATAGTGCTTTTCGGAAGAACTATTCCGTCTAACATTATATCCGGAACAGGTCGCAACGGATGCGCAAATGGGCATGTCAAATGCTCCGTCTTTGAACGACTTATTTTAAACCCGTTTCTCTCTAGCGCATTTCTCCATGAATCTAAGGCGTTCTGTAAATCTTCGACGTTATCGCTGATGGACATACCTAAAACCGAATATAAAAATTGTTTCGAGAATTGGATCAAGCGCTGCCATAAATGTGTTGCAGTCAATGGGGATTACTTTGAAGGGGACAATATAGATTTAGGTGAATAAATCCGGGAACTTTTTGATCAAGGTGGTATGCTGAACATGTCAATGCAACCAGTGAATCATTACCGTCTTGAGTGATGAAGATGAGGAACTCCCAGTGTTGCAACAAAGCATCCGGTGTACTCCCAAGCGCCGAAAGGTTGCAGTCAATGAAGCCTTAGAGTTTTTGTTAGATGAGTTCCAAGAATGAGGATTTGCGACACAAAGAAACTATGGAGCTGGAGAGAGAATGGATTCTGCAGCAAATGTTAGCGCATTGATTGATCTCAGCCCAAGACTAATAATATAACTTATTAGCTTCTGCCCGCGACTTCATCTGCGCAGAATTAGTACTTCAAGTATCCTATTTTCTTTTCCTAGGTCCCATCTATGTTTATAGTTTTGTTTTGACAGCTGAGTGTTGTTGACGTGTTTGGTATCATGTTGAGTATGGACAAAAACGATTTTCGTTCTCTCATAAAACATTATTTTTTCAGAGGCAATACGGGGAAGGAAACAAAACAAAATTTGGATAAATATTATGGGGCTAATGCTCCGTCAGATTACACCATCAAATATTGGTTTCGAGAGTTTCGTGGTGGCCGCAACTCCACTACCGATCAAGTCCGCAGCCGCAGGCCCTCCTATCGATTCCAGAGGACAATGTCAAAAAATACATGAAATGGTGTTGGCTGATCGGAAAGTGGAGGTGCGCGGGCTAGCAGATACCACAAAGATTAGTACTGAGTGCACACGCCATATTTTGGGCAATATTCTGCATATGAACAAGTTAACCTGCCGCTGGGTGCCGCGCATGCTCACTCCTGACCAAAAACACGAACGCGAAAGCACTTCGAAAGAATGTTTGGACTTGCTGATGCGAAATTGGGCGGACTTTTGGCGTCGATTGGTAACTGTTGATGAAACCTGGATCCACTATTACACACCAGAGAATAGAATGAGTGCCCAGCAATGGACTGAAGCCGGTACATGTGCTCCGAAGCGGCCGAGTGAGGCTCAATGCGGCGGAAAGGTTATGGCGTCGGTTTTTTGGGATTGTCATGGCATACTCTTCGTGGACTGCCTCGAAAAAGGAAAAACCATCAACAGCGAGTGTTACTGTGAATTATTGGAGCGATTGAAGGCCGAAATCGCTGCAAAACGGCCTCACATCGCGAAAAAAAATTTGGTTCTTTCAAGCCAATGCGCCGGCGCATAAGAGCATCGCGACCACGGCTAAAATCAATGACTTACGGCTCCAATTGCTGCCGCATCCACCGTATTCGCCCGAATTGGCTCCTTCGGCTTATTTTCTCTTCCCAAACCTCAAAAGATGGCTCAGCAATAAAAAAAATCAGCTCACACGAGGAAATCATCGACGCCACGGAGGAGTATTTTGCAGACCTTCCGGAAAATTACTTTTCGGACGGGATCAAAAGTTGGAAAATCACTGGAATAAGTGTATCAAGCTAAAAGGGGACTATATTGAATAAAATAAGGAGGTTACTAGTAAATTGAAACTGAGAATTTGTGATGATGATTCATAATATGCAAAATAGGTAGTTACTGCAATACACATCTATAAACTTTGTTAAAGGTTTCTCTTTGTTCCGCATAAACATGCAGATTTTGCGATGTAGAAACGCGCGAGCATGTTCCGTAGAGCTGATCGTGGGAAAACATGGCGTGTCCAAATGTATTCCTGCTACCCTTAAGGTTTGACCTTGTGATTTATTGACAGTCATTGCAAATGCAATCAAATGGGCACTGCAGACGCTGAAAATTAAATAGTAAGTTATTTGATATGATTGGGATGCGTGGTATAAGCACATTGTCTCCCTTGGCGTTAAGATTGTAGCCTTCACAATATTCCTTCCTAGTTCTGTGACTCGCAACCGAATAACATTGCATTATCTTGGCGCGTTTAAGTTGCGCATTAACAAAACGGGTAACCTATCACGGGTAGTTTAGGAATTCCACGGGATAGCTTGTAGTATCATCGGATGACATGACTGTCGATGGAGTTGTACACTGATGTTTCGGTAGTTATTTCGTCCAAGATTTTTTTATTTATTTTCACAACAGGGCGCCGGGGGCGCCGCTGATGTTAGACGTTGGGGTTTTTTCGCCGGCAAAATAAAGAGGTAATTTAAAAACTGAGTGGGCCGTCCGTCCACAGCTCAGTAATGTTGCGGCGATAACAAAGGAAGCAAATGCAAAAAAGGATGCAAAAAAGTTTTGCCTGTTCCTCCCGGGGCATCGAGAAAAAAATGTCTCAATGTCTTCTCATAAATATCTTTTTACTCGGGTAGCAGGCGTGGCTCAGTTTCGCTGATCTGAACATCTAACAATGTTGTATCGTAGCTTAATTCTTTGACCAAACCGATAGATAGCTCTCCTTGACGCTGTGATGTAACCATACCGAAGTCGGACAGCTTCTTTCCGGAAATCGTGCTTCATTGAAATATAGATCATTGCTGACTTGATTCATCCTTTCAAATCTATGCAAGTTATCTTCTGATACCGCAGTTTTATACTTATCCTATAATTGAAGACGATTGGATAAAGGGCAAGTGCATATCAACATCGCAAATAGTTCTCTTATTTGCATCTCAATGCTTGTCATTTTCGAACAACACAAACTTCTCATGTCTGTCGAAAAGTTTCGAGTTCTTGGGCGTCAACCATTTTCAAATCCAAAAAGTTAGTGGGTCCCCGTATTACATTCAGCAGCATTCGCAAGCAGTAACATTCGAAGTTGCCAACGTGCACTGTGTAAATACGGCCAAGAGCATCTCCTGCCTTCACACCTGGCCAGCTGTCGACAGCTGTATACTCATCCATATAATCTAAAATTTTGAACTTTTTTTTTTAATTCCGAAGGCTTACTCGATAGATACTTTTGTGGAACTAAGATAATAACTAAAATTCTTTTTCCCTCTGGTCAGTTGTCTCTTATCTTTGTATGGAACCACCATGAATTTCGAAAGAGGATAGGCTGAATCACCCAGGAGGTAAGCATTTTGAGGGATTTCTATTCAGCGACTTGCAATTGCCATGCATACTGGACTATTTCTCCACACATGGGCTTGGCATAGTGGCAGCTTCCTGGGAACCCAATAGAAACGTCCACGAAGCGAAACTTGCTGTCACATATGGCCTAGAAAAGTTTAAGGTTAAAAATCGAAGTTGAAAACCAAAATGGAAACAGTTTGACCTGCATATTTATTGTGAAAGGTCCCTTTCTGTTATAATAACTAGTTGGATCTATTTTTGGCGATGGCGATGGCACGATAGTTAGCTAATTGGACTATTACGCAGACAGTCTGGGTTCGATTCCTGCCTGGGTCACCAACAATTTTTCAAATCGCCATCACCCTTTCGGCGGGCAATGGCAAACTCCCAAAAGAAAAATGGAAAAGCTTCTAATTCGGCGATAAACCGTAAGCCCCGCTAAGATGTGACAATAATGACAACATGAGCAACACAAATGAGTATCAAGAAGCTAGGCCATGGCCCATACCGGGCTGCCAGCGCCACTGTGTTTTTTTTTTTTTTTTTTTTGATAGATGGGAAAACTATCTCCCCCTCGACTGTTTTGGAAATCTTCCATTATGACTTGCTGTTCAGAAGCAGAAGGCCATCAAATTTCGTTCTTTAAACTCCAAATTCCACCCACAGTTTTAACAAAAACTTTGTATGCAGTTCCTTTTTCAACATTAAAACGATCGAAAAGAGGGTTAAAGCTTACTCTGCTGTTAGCTAGTTTCCATAGCTTTATAAGCAAACATTTCTTTAAAGAGTATCCAATTCGTCCAGTGTCTGCCAATTTCCAAAATTAATGCAATGCACTTTGCAAATCCTGAAATAAATATGCACTATAGCACTACCGCAAATATGCAGTGATGCCAAATCAATGCACAATCAGTTTGACATTTCCGAATTCACCCACTGTCTCTCCAGCCTCATTTTCGAAAAAATACGGGCTGCCAACCTATAATCCACACCATACAATGACTTTTTTGAGATGCATTAATTTTTCTTGAGTCTTGTGTGGGTGATCCATCCATCCAGAAATGGGCTTTATCGGAAAATATCAGATTAGATGACAAGTTGTGCTGGCGATCCAACATCCAGTTAACAAATCGACGACAATTGAGGCCTAATTGTTGAGTTCGAAGAAGAATTGAGGTGCCTGCCTGCTTTAGAATACTTTCGCTCACAGCGGTGATGTTTTGGGGTGTACATGCTGGCCGAGCATGCTGATATGGAGTTTGACCCAATGTGGAACCAGTTCAAACGTTACGTATCTTTAAAACGCTTCATCATTGCACGAATTGCGGGCGAATTATGTTGACCGAAAAATTCATGAATCTCAAAAAATGTTACTTTTGTAAATGTAATAAGATTGACTAATAAAAACGCCTTATTGCCCAAAATTGCCAAAGATTGTATGATATCCATCAAAAAGATCAAAATCCACAGCATCTGTTGGCTCACCCTTTATGTCGACCGCAGACTAAGCAGTATCGATGGCAAAACTTTACTCCAATCTTGCGTTTAGTAACAACGGATGGCAATTTCAAGTGCACGAT
Organism: Volucella inflata; assembly: GCA_928272305.1. Classification (NCBI taxonomy): domain Eukaryota; kingdom Metazoa; phylum Arthropoda; class Insecta; order Diptera; family Syrphidae; genus Volucella; species Volucella inflata. Next base: position 38,435,021 of record OV743716.1, on the reverse strand, counting down.
GCCACTTCTCTTTCATCCCATACGCCTGGGGGTTGTACGGTGTTGTCCTCAAATATTTGATTTCTAGAAGTCGTACTACCGCCTTAAATATAGTACTTTAAAACAGTCTGTCCAGTAGTTTGGAACTCAAAATCGCGAAATCCATCAGCTACCAATACCCTTTAGATGGTTTCGGCTGTGATATCTAGCAAAAGAAGAGCCTCTTGTACCTTGTGATGATGGTAGCAGATCGACGAGAGCCAAGTCTTGTGGATGACTTGTGCCGTTGCCCTTGCGTCTGGATGTGATAAACTGTCCAAAGACTTCATAACCACATGACGTAAGGCTTTCAGAACTATAACTCAAAACCTGTTCGTTGACATATCACAATAAACATGTGATTTGGATTCTGGAAGACTAAGTAGTTGAACGATTAATAAATTCGAAACAAGTTTACCTGCGTTGACTTCTTCTTAAAACTGTTCGTCCCCTCAGAAGTGATAGAGCCCAAGCCCATAACTTGTGTGCTGACCTCTTTCACTCACGACAACGAATCGGCTATGTTGTTGTCCGTAATTATCACATGGCGAAGACTTCGGATGTTTTTGGTTCGTTTATGGTGGTTTGTGGTCCTTTTCGCCACACAAATGTCATCCAGGTGGGGAAATATGAAATCTTCTAAGCCTCAAAAAACCTCGTGCGTATGACGCTGGAAAGTTCGCGCACCATTACGTGCAATCCAAACGTCGTATATTGAAATTTGAAGAGGCTAAACGGTGTGATTTTGGCCGTCTTCGGAATATTGGAAGGCTCGATGGGGACCTAGTCATATACTCGTACTCCCTGGAGATCGATCGTCGAAAAGATTTCCATCCATGCAGGGTAATTAAAACGTCTTGGATAAAAGGGATGACGTTACGATCGGGCTTTGTAACGGAAAGCACTGAAATCCCCAGATGGTCTACAGTCTCCGTTTACTTTTCGGATTAGATGCAAAGGAATCGCCCTACTACTTTTGGAAGGTCGGCAAATCCCCTAATCGACCAAGTGAAGAAACTCTTCTTGTACAGCTTTCAGATTCGCAGCATTTAACCCGGGTGGCCAGGCGAACACAGGAGGACCAGTCGGTTTTATAGTATCTGATGAGTCGTCATAGTACAGAAAACTAATTTGTAGGCGTTGAACTCAGTAAGATGTTTGCACTCTATCCAAATGACAACAAACGGGTTGTTACTGTTAAACGTACTAATTCTTACTTCGTTCCCAGTGACGGCCACTGTCAGCGCTTCACGGGCATGCTGCTGTCAACAAGCTTGTTCTTCATTGTCTCCAAAATATTTGATGAAGTGCTCCCCGACGATTGGCCTGGATATATCTGTTATCACGAACGTTCAAGTATAAGCGTATCGATGATTTGTTGTAAAAAACTAACCTGGAAATGCATCGGCCGACAACGTGTTGCTTACTTGTATTGACGCCGACTAATGAATCCGGATTTGACGTGGAAGACTTAAAGGGAGATTTCGCTACAATTTCTTACTATCACTTCCAACTGCTGATGAAACCAACAATAATCCTCGTTTGCTTGAGATTGACGACGATGTGAGTTGGAAAAGCGGCTTCAACTGCCGCTGCGGTTGCGACTGCGACATCAGATCTGCTGTAAAATTTGCGCTCACTTGGGTCAGGACTCTTTGCAGCCACAATGGAAGGCGCCATTTACTTGTGTTCCTGCCAGACTACTTAGTTCATCGGGCAGCTATGAAGGTCTTTAGCTTTACGACGTTGACGACGACCTTTCTCGTGATCTTTTGTTGCTTAAGCAGTGCGTGAGATGTTCGCGTTTAAGTCGCAGATTGCCTCCCGAAAAGCTCTAACACGGTAAATTTGATAACATGAGAATGGTCCAGGACCCCAAGGGGTGCACTCTCACAGCAAGTGTTGTGAACGGTGGTTCCACATGTGCCTAGCATGTTAAAGTGATTTGCTAAAGTGTAATGTCCCACTAGGATGATAGCAAGAATTAAAAAGATCGCTGAAAGCATTTGTTTTATTTGCCTGCTACCTGGAGATAATGCCACTTATGGTTGTGTTCAAAAGAGATACTAACAGCAGCCGCAAGCAATTCAGGTCCTGTGAAGACTTAATTTGAGTCTTGGCTTGCAACCCCATCGGCGTTCTTATTTTTTGCGATCCCATATCCAAGACTACAACAGGACTGATGGCATTCACCTTTCTAACTGCATTTAAAGAAGCCTTCCATTTACTCTACTTGTCATTGGCATTAGTATTAGGTATGTCTCTATTTGAAAGATATATATAACGGAGATTAAAATTGATAGTTATCACCATGCAGTACTTACAGCAGCGCCCATCCTACGTCAATTTTTAAGCCAGGCCTGAAAGCAAGGGGAGGCTGATACCATATTCCGAAGTCATTGTGTCATGTTCGTAAGATTGAAGTGAAACTATATTTAGAGCGCAAGGTCAAGGCTTTCGTCGCGACATGTTTAGTCTAGAGAATTTTGCCATATGCCTAGCTACATTGAAAGCAAAGCCTGTTTACCCTCAACATCAAATATTGTGCTAAATAGAACTTACCCGATTCATAAGACTAGTATTTCGTCTTAGCTGCGCTGTACGATAGAGTGTTGATGAAAACACATAACGCATGGCCCTTCTTGTTCAGAGCACAATTGATTCTGTCCCACCAGATGTGTTATAGTCACCAAGCGATTTGAAACCATCAAATGATGCAGCGGCGTCCTCACTTGCAGCTTCAGTTAGTAGAGCTGCTGTGACTTAGTTATAGTTAATCGCTTTTTTTCTGTTTGACGATTTTGACCGGGCTGCCGCTTTCATCGCGTGTTTCGATTTCTCTCTCTTTCACTCGGAATTAAGCGAAGTTTTGACTGTCATCAAGATCAATTCAAGTTTGCATGCATTTGAACCAATTTTCGATGATCTTTTTCCACTCCAAATGAGGTAACTTCAAAACATAGATATTAAACGAATCAACCGCTTTTTCAAGTGTCTAAAAATTATCGTAACTTGTTTTTGTTGTGGGCGAATAAAAAGAAGTCATTGAGTGCCAAATCAGGACTGTACTAAGGATTATACATTTATTCGATGTTTTAAGTCAGTCACTTGTTTAAACCATTATAGTGGATGATCGGTATTCGGCGGTTTCTTTTCCTTTCTCCAAGACTTTTGGCAAACGAATGGTGGTGTATCATTCGAAATTAACAGTTATACGTTCCTCTATTCGTACGGTGGGAAAATGGCAGGTTATTCTGAAGGAACTGACGACCATGTGCTTTGAAGAGCTTCGTGCTCGAACAACTTTTGTTGGATTTGGCACATTTTGTAAAACCAAACAGTCGACTGCTGTTTGTCTTGGTTTTGGGTTCACATATGAAGCCCAAAGCCCAATTTCCCGGAAAACCAATTCACGCAACCTGGTGAAGTTCAAGTTAAGCTCAAATTCAATTCAAGTTATCGAAGGCATCTTTAAAGTCAATAAAGATGCCTAGAACCACCTTGCGTTCTCAATGGTTCGATGTAGGATCAGCGTTATCAGGGGACTTCCAAACAACGACCATTCTTGCCTCCCTCCAATCCTGCTGGGAAACCCTCCCTGTGATTTAGGGTTTAAATCAGGGGCGACTACATAAGCATTTGGTTTTTAATTGTCAAAAAAAGTGCAGACAAATTGCATAAGTGTATACAACTTTTATTTGAGTTGATCAACCAATGGTTACGATCTACTTCTAAAGTCATGTAAATACTAACCACGGCTACGTCCATACAGAGTATCCCATTTTACGAGTAAGTCACTTTTTCGAGTGAATTGGCTGGCATCTAGATCTAAATCAAATCTAAAATTGAAGATGGCTTATCGGAATAGATAAGTAATTTGTCGTTTCCCCGTTAAAAATAGACGTCAAATCGCATGATCTTGCCGGCCAATTCACAAAGCCAACTTATTTCTCAAGTGGACAATAAATCCGGGTGTTGCTTGGTATGTAGCGCACTCTCACTTTAACTGCATTTCAAACTGGTATAGCTCGTGCATTCCCCCTGGCCATAAACCGCACTAAACGGCTGCATTGGCAGCTCTTGTAGTGCCTGAGGTAGCTCATCGGACCAAAAATGGAAACTTTTGTTTATTAACGAACTCATTCAGAAAAGCTTCGTCGATAAAGACAATTTTATAGTAAAAAAGCAGATCTTCCTCCAGCTTTTCTAAGGCCCACTCACCGAAAATTTGATCACGTGGCAGGTCGTTCGGCGCTTTTTATTTTGTTAATTTTTATAACTTTGCGTAAATTATTCTACGTAGTCGGGTAACACAGATGGCAACGATTAGTATAATGCCTCGTAGAAGTAGCATCTTCCGACAGGTGCTGGTTCTTTAAATGACGAGAATGAGCCTCTGCAGCCGAACATCTTGCAGCTCTGCTAATAAGTCCTACTTCACGCCTTCCCGTGGCGCCATCTGGGAATCTCACTAGAGGTTGCGAAGTGAAGGGGGCAAATGGCGAGTTTCCTGCGCCATTAACCAGGATTAGTGTCGGAAAAACAAAACAAGACCTTATCCGGGCTACTCCGAGATATTTGGAGCTCAGGCCGGTAAGGATTTCCAGGACTTAGTCAGGGTCTTGGAAAAGAGATGGTGGCGGACGAGCCCTATAAGGGCCAACGGCAACGCTCACATCCCGGAACGGGTTACTGGCTTCGGCGTAACCGACCCCTCGTCCTAGGGGCACTCAAAATGGAACTGGTCCTCCAGGTTGGGGGTTGTGCCGCCGGGGTAACTGCCCGGCCATTTAGAAAGAATTAAGTTACGAAGCATCAACAAGCCTCGGATATGGACGGATCCACTGTTGACAACCCACGGAAACGATTTAAGGACAATGAGCAACTAGCGGAGGCCCTAGACTGCTGCAAAGCAGACAGAACCGCCATTCAAGAAATGCGATGGTTTGGCCGGACAAAAAGAAGATGAAAACCTGCGACATCTACTACGGCAATTGCTATCGACGGCAAAAGCAGCGCTTATTTGGGCGCGGATTTGTTGTCGGAGGCAGACTAAGACAAGAAGTCCTCAGCTTCCGGCATGTGAGCGAGCGCCTCATAGCAATCCGCATCAAGGCTAAATTCGCCAACATTAGCCTCATATACGCGCATGCCCCCACAGAGGAGAAAGATGACGACACCAATGATGCCTTTTACGAGCTCGTTAACAAGACCTACGATCAATGCCCTAGCTATGACATTAAAATTGTCCTCGGTGATTTTAATGCAAAGCTAGAAAGAGAGGGTATCTTTGGTGGAACAATCGGAAAATATAGCCTGCACAACACCACCTCCGATAACGGATTCAGGCTAATCGACTTTGCAGTGGGGCGAAACATTGTCGTGGCTAGCAAGCAGTTCCCACATCTCGACATACACAAGGGGACTTGGAGAACTCCTGATCAATCAACAGTCAACCAGATTGATCACATTGCGATCGACGAAAGACACTCCTCCAGCATTATGGATGTCCGTACGTTCCGTAGAGCCAACATCGACTCGGACCATTACCTTGTTGTAGCCAAGGTACGGTTGCGGATATCCCAAACTACGCCAAGACAAACTAATGCTGTGAGAAAATTCGACGTCAGATGGCTACAATCACAAGAGATCGGCAAGTCCTTTTCCGATCGAGTGCCTCTCAATGTCTTGAGAGGTAATTTGTCGCGAGTATCAAGCATCGAAGACCAGTGGCGAAAATGCCAAAAGGCCATCAGAGATGCCGCTTCTGATGTGCTGGGTTTCACTCGTCCACCACAACGAAACCCCTGGTTCGATGATGAAGCACATGCACATGCAGCTAAGCAAGATGCATATAACGCGGCGCTGCAAAGAACGACCAGAGCTGCTCATGAGCCCTATGAGTGAAAGAGGAGAGACGAACACCGGCTTCTCAGGAGGAAAAAGAAAGAGCATGAGAATCGCGCGGTCGAGGAAATTGAGAAATGCTACTCCAGAAGTAAGATTCAACATTTTTACCAAAAGGTTAGAAAAACATGCCACGGACCCAAACCCTGAACTGAAGCCTGCAGAAGGCAACAAGAGAACATCGTAGTAGAGTCGCAGTCGATGTCGAGGATTTGGAATTATAATCTCTGTAGACTGTACGAGTATAACGGCGACGACGAAACAAATACCGCTGTCAGGCAGAATGAACCTGACCTGGATGAAGTGAAGACAGCCATATCTAAGCTTAAAGGTGCTGAAGGGGACGGCCTGACTGCCGAGCTCTTCAAAGCCGCAGGCGATGACAACTCATCTATAAAATATGGTCATTTGATACGAGTAGATCCTCAAGAAAGGAGAACCTCTGAACTGTGCCAACTGCAGAGGCATCAGTCTTTTTATTATCGGATGATCTTATTTGCTGTATCGTGTGAATACATAAAGGCGTTCGTCAACGACCTCATTGATGTGTGGCTTCAGGCAAGGAAAGTCCACCATCGATCAAATATTTACACTTCGGCAGATCTTGAGGTAAACCCATGAGCTACAGATCAATAAACACCACCTATTCATTGCTTTCAAGGCCGCGTATGTCAGCATCTATAGAGACGAGCTATTCAGAGCAATGTCTAGTTTCGGCATCCCTGCCAAACTCGTCCATCTGTGCAGGATGACGATGGAGAATGCACACTGCTCCATCAAGGTCGGTAAAGATCTCACCGAGACCTTTAATGTCCAGAAAGGAGTTAGACAAGGCAATGCGCTGTCATGCGATTTTTTCAACATCGTACTTGAAAGAATAGTGAAAAACTCACGAGCAAAAGTTCGTCCAACTACTCGTATACGCCAACGATATTGACATAATAGGGAGAAAGCAGCGTGATGTCAGTGGCGCTTTCGCAAGTATTGAGACGGAAGCGGCGTAAATGGGTTTAGGGGTCAATGAGGGCAAGACCAAGTATATGCTGTCAAGCAAAAAGGACAACCAACACCGACGTCTCGGACAGAACGTCACCCTCGACAGATATAACTTTGAGGTAGTTAAGGACTTTGTCTACCTAGGCTCCGCTATAAATCCAAATCCTCAGCATCGACTGCGATTCTGCTACGATGTTTCCCTGTTCATCTCTACAGGCTTCGGTTCGGGGTTTGTTTCCGTGGCATGTTATTTTTACCTTTTGGTAAAACTTCCGAACCTCATTCCTGGAGTTGCATCTCTCAATTTCCTCGATCGCGCGCTTCTCATGCTCTTTCTTCTTCCTCCTGAGAAGCCGGTGTTCGTCTCTCCTCTTTCACTCATAGGGCTCATGAGCAGCTCTGGTCCTTCTTTGCAGCGCCGCGTTATATGCATCTTGCTTAGCTGCATGTGCATGTGCTTCATCATCGAACCAGGGGTTTCGTTGTGGTGGACGAGTGAAACCCAGCACATCAGAAGCGGCATCTATGATGGCCTTTTGGCATTTTCGCCACTGGTCTTCGATGCTTGATACTCGCGACAAATTACCTCTCAAGACATTGAGAGGCACTCGATCGGAAAAGGACTTGCCGATCTCTTGTGATTGTAGCCATCTGACGTTGAATTTTCGCACAACATTGGCTTGTCTTGGCGTAGTTTGGGATATCCGCAACCGTACCTTGGCTACAACAAGGTAATGGTCCGAGTCGATGTTGGCTCCTCGGAACGTACGGACATCCATAATACTGGAGGAGTGTCTTGCGTAGATTGCAATGTGATCAACCTGTTTGATTGTTGTTCGATCAGGAGTTCTCCAAGTTCCCTTGTGTATACGGAGATGTGGGAATCCCGTACTAGCTACGACAATGTTTCGCCCCGCCTCCGCAAAGTCGATTACGTGCAACACAATTACCAACGCGGCAGATCGTGCGACAGTCTGCTTCTAAATCTTGTAAGTAGAATTGGAAATGCACTCGATAAGAAGGACTTCTTTTGGCGGCATGTGTAATTTTGCCAGAAAACATGTCTTAGACGAATCACTAGTTTTGTGGATAAAAGCAATGCTGGCGAATAGGATGCTGCTTGCGCATGCTGATGTGGCCAATATGTGATGGAGGGGTAAGCATTGATTGCCCGCAAGGCAACATTGTTTCTTAGCTGCAATAGTTCTAACGAACATGCAGCATATGCAGATGATATTCGTTACTGTACTGCGGTTCAAAGTGGATAATTAATTCAATAGAAAGTGCATTTGTTCAGTGCAAGACTGACGAAACTTTACGAAAATTTACGACTGGCTTGCTTTACCCAGTGCTAATCCATCACAATCTTTTGATCCAACTTTCCGTCAAGCTATTATCATGAATATGTTTTGTTTACTTAGATACCTCAAGGCGCTGTCAGTTTCCTGGCAGTGTAAAGTAACTTCCGGGAATGCAAATCCTTGTCAGCGCATAGGATTTTTTGAATCTACACGGCGATCATATGGCTACTTATTTTCGGAAGACAGTCTTTCACAGGCGCTCTGTCACTGCAGCATGACAGCTTTTCCTTCTGTCCTTCACTAATGAACCTCTCTTCCCTTAGTATTCATATCATGGGCCGCACTCTCAAAGCCATATTTCGTTTAAGTAGAAGTTCTCCCTCGAGTTTTGAGACCTTGCTGTCTTTCGACACTGTTCTTATAAATATTTCGCCTGATGCAGCGGCATCAGAGCTCCTGCAGCTAAAATAAATTTGTTATTGACTTCTCCTATGCCAAGGTTTGGGGATAGAATCTGAGCCAAGACAACTGTTGTCGGATCTTCCCGGATGGCTCTAAACTGAGTGCGACAGCATTAGATTTTACTCCCTGTTATCAAAATTTGTGCCCTTCTTATCGGAGATAATTTCAACGCTGATGCCTGCGAACTACATATGTTGTAAATACGAGTAGTCCGTGGAGGATGGAAAGCATCTACATCTGTACCGGGACCCAAGTTACACTTAATTATTGTTGAATCGACTCCCGACTTCCGACTTCCGAATTCCGACTTTTAAACTAGTTCGAAAATGCGTGACTTCACTAAACACAGTCAGATGGCTGAATTCACTTAGTAGAATCATCACCCCAGCTGGTCAAGCCTACGCAAGGCTCCTTCTCTCGTGGATTCAAGCCCAGCTCTACCCCATTATTTCATTGGTAGTATGTAACAACTCTTCAGGTAACTTGTATCTAAGAGATTCGTGAGGTCTATTTGGTGTTTCTTCTGTCTGGAAGATCTTTTGTAGTTGTCTACTGATATCACTCATGTAGTAAAAGGTACCTGATACCACGACGCGTTTGTCGCACAAGCCTAACTGCTGTATAAATGCATTTTATCCACCACTTTGGTAAAGATTTGAAAATCGGAGTAAATTATGCAATTTGGCAACCCTGCTCCTGACTGCCATACGCAAACACAGACAAATGAATACTGAACTCTGAACAGAAGCAGAAACAGTTATATCTAGAGAACGGTAGCAGCAGTGTGTCGCGTAACGTCTGAGCGAATAAATAATGTAAGTGATGGAAAATTGCGTTCAGGTGTGTTTATTTTAGGATTTAATCGAAAAAGTTAAACGTCCTGATTTGCCGTTATAACCCCTGCTCCAGTTTCTTCTTCTGTTTCAATAGCTGAGTGCAGGTCTGTACTTATAATACCCACCCACCGCCCAATCGAAAGGAAACCCTTAACCCTCGGCCACTACCCCACATATGTGTGGGCGACTCCACTTTCAGAGGAAATGAAAAAAGTTCTGCGCGGGTGGATAATAAGTACCGCTATCAAAGGATATAAAAATGAAAATGGAATCGAGAATAAAAATAATAATAAACGTAATGCTTATGATTAAAAATTGCCCCGACATCAGCCGTCAAAATGGGGTGGTTGCGGCAATAAAATCGGGTCCAAGTGGTGCTATAAAATAGTAATCATCAGGTGCAAACCAATCGGTGTTATCGAGTGGCGGGTTGCAAAAACTACAACAAGAACAAGCACCTTACTGCATCAACGTCCGATGTTACCAGGGCACAATAACATTTTCGATAACTGAATTGCTACCCGTCATGCGAAGGCAATAAAAAGCGGTGCGTTAAGTATCTCAGATTGTGTTCTACATACTTGTACGCGCAAATGGTGAGGGAAATCGCCTGCCCCAAGGCTTTGTTCTTGCACCGGAAATTTTTAATTACTGTTTGCAGTGATTGGGTTTTAATTAACAGACTCTTTTGTAGCCGCACATACTCGTACATGTAGTATGTAGCCAACTTATCGCCTGCCGTAAATCATATTAATTTCGCGTCATGTTCGTGCTGTATCCCAATTATTTTAAATATGCAAACGGTAAGGCTCAGAGTTAAGGGATACACATCCTCTTTGGATGAAAACCTGGGATGAATCTACTTCTACTCTTTTGGAAAAAGGAGATGTTGAAGGTGGGTAATTTTGGTTGCGCTTAAAAATAAATCTGCATATTCGAGTATGTCCTTTTGTTTTTCTTTTATTATTTTAATGTATAACGTCACCTTTGTAAGCGACGTAAGTTGTCCATGACGTAATAATCAAGATATCGACTTAGAACAACATAAATTACAAGGAAATGAAGATGAAATTTCCTCTCTGTCAGCAATCCACTTAAATCGATGGCTGTTGCCGAGCAACATCTTTCCAATTGCGATTAACTTCAATCCTACTTAATCGAAGAGGATCCGTACAACCGAGTGCCAGGTCTCTGCCGTAGTTGAGTTGCCTGTTTTGCAACTATTTGAAGATAAGTGGTGCAAGTTTATTCTATATCAGCATTGTTGTATCCAGATGCAGGTACACTTCTGCCCCATTCGCAGATGTCATGTTGATATTGACTGGGTGTTCTTAAACGTCCCTACTTGATGATGCGATTATAGAGGCATCATTCTCCATTGTTTTACTATGAATATTTTCAATTGTGAATTCCCAAGAGTAAGTGGGATAAAATTGTTGTGGTCTGCCCGTATAACCCCAGGAAGGTTGTCTTTAAGTCGGAAGTCGGCTGCTATCCGAAGTTCGCAAACAAGTGACTAAGCACCCTCTTAGCCATGCATACATCGGCGCTTGCTGCTTCACCACTGGATTAGGTATAATTTCTAGAGATTTGCTCCTTTTCCCCGGGCTTGGAACCCGCAGAATGCTTAAAGCATTGTTCCCCGGGGTTGAGTTCGAACACTCTGCGGGCCAGAGCACATACCATATGTCTATTCTTTCTACTTGTCCTAGGCATCACAGGCCACTGATACGCTCTGTGACTAGATCTTTATAGCGTACAGCACGTAAAGGTTGTCGTTATATTCTTAAATCGGCCCGAGTATCTTACGAAGGATTTTTCTCTCGAAATGAAAGAGTATTACTTCATCCACTTTCGTTACAGTTTATGCTCCAGAGCCACATAGTAGGATTAATGGTGTTATATAAAGTCGGCTTAGTTGTTCGGGATAGTGTCATAGTACTCAACTGCCAACTTAGACCGAAGAAGCAGCGATAAAAAAGAGTGATTCTTCGTTTAATCTCCGTTATGGTGTTATTGGAAACATTGATAGGATGGTCAAGGTAGACAAAATCTCTAACTACCACACAGCTATAGCTGTTGATTCCAACGTTCAGTCCAAATAGCCAATGTTGTGTGCTTTATTTTGGAGACGACATATACTCATTTATAGTTAAGCTGTTGCAACTATGTAAATCGGTCATCGGCTTGCACTAGTAGTTTCACAGACTTTTGAAAGGTTGTGCCACAGCTATTGGCTACTAAACTCCACACAATACTTTAAGTGTTATATAAGTCGCATGATAGTGAATGGGACGATCATACATTATGGCAGATATCATCTTTACGCAATGTTGAGAATACTTATGCCATTATATTTTATCATTGCCCATCCACTTGCTAATCTTATAAACTCGAGTGCTGACCATCAGACAAAAATAGCAGCAATATAAACTGTACAGCATACGAATTCCCCAGATGGAATCAACTGTGAAGTTAAATCCTAAAACAACACAAATGAGACCTCAGAATAAGTCAGGGTCTTGGAAAGGGGATGAAGGCTGCTGCTCCCCTGTTGACAACCCCTGCAAACGAAATAGGGATCTGCATGTGGAATGTTAAGTCTTTTAAAAACCCACATGTAGCCGAAAAACAAGCGGGTGCCTGGATTCCTGAAAAGAAGATATTACTGCCATCCAGAAAAATCAATGGGATGGGCCGAACAAAGAGAGGATGCAAGACAGCGACAGCTACTACGGCGCTTGTTATCGACGGCAAAAGCAACGCCGACAATGAGCGCTTGCTCGTTCACAGAGGAGAAAGATGACGACACCAAAGACAGCTTCAATGGGCTCCAGAACAAGACCTACGAGCAGAATGAGTGGGTATCTTAGGTGATACTGCCGGAAGTTATAGCCTGCACGACACCACCTTCGATAATGGATTCAGGCTAATTGACTTTGCACTGGGGCAAAGCATTGTCGTAGATAGCACACGATTCCCAACATCTCGATATTCACAAGGGGACTAGGAGAACTCCTGATCAATCAACACCCAGCAAACACCGACTCGGACCATTACCTTGTTGTAGCCAATGCACGAGCTCACAGAGCAGAATGGTAGAGACGAAAATCGACTTTTCAGGAGAATGAGAAGAAGAAGGAGCACGGTCGAAGTAAAAATAGTAAGGATGAAAAGATGGCCAACGAATGGAACCTCAGGATTGTTTGTCGTCAAGAAAGGAGACTCTCTGAACTGCACCAACTACAGAGGCTCCAATCTTTTTTCAACATCGCATACAAGATCTTATTTGCCGTATTGTGTAAACGCCTGAAGCCGTTCGTCAACAACCTGATAGGTCCATATCAGTGTGGCTTCAGGCCAGAAAAGTCCACCATCGACCATTTATTCATACTACGGTAGATCTTGGAGTAAACTCATGATCTCCAAATAAATACACACCACTTTAAGGTCGATTTTAAGGCCGCGTATCATAGATTGAGCTTGCTGGGGACCCTTGTTGATTGAGGCCCAGGTACACCTAAAGTAAGAAAGCAAGGACGCTGTTCATGTTGAAGGCCTAAGATGACTGGATATAGATGACGAGATTTCAGAGCAGTGAGAGAGTACTTAAAGAGTAGTTATTTTTACGGTCAACCTAGAACCATCCACATTTTAAGTCTTAACGGGGATATCTCTACCGTAATGGGAGATTTAAACACACGAGATTGGAGTTCGAGGCCTCAGAGACCGCAATGATAATGGGGAACGGTTTGCAGGTTTTTGCAATACCATCCGGCTGGTCATTAAAGGCACCCTCTTCGATCACAACTGCCAGTCCGATCATCAAACAAAATCCACCATTTTGCATCGTAGACATCCGAAACAAACGTTATGTTATGTTAACCGTCAACACCAATTACAAAAACTTACTTCGAGTTACCAGATACAATACAGCTAGACTTCGGGATCTTATAGGGCGCAAACAATTTGTTTGTAGGTTCAAAGGTTGATGTCGTTCGCGTCAGTGAATCCTGGTTCAACAAAGACGTTGGGAATGATATTTATAGAATAGGCGGCTATAGACTATGAGGACGAATGGGTGGCGGCGCTGCGATTTATGTAAGAGCTAGGCTAAGAACTTCTCGTAAGTTCCAGTCGAGTAGCAGGTCTGAAATTAACTATGTCTTCATAGAATTGATGTCTCCAACAGGTGATCTCCTTAGTGGATCTATTTACGACCTAACAAGGGTATTGATGCTTCCCCTGTCTTCAATCTCCTGGGATCTGTCTCAATTATGTCCACAGATCATCGTCGTTGGAGATTTAAACAGTGATCTTTTGGCTGAAACGAATATTATTGATGGGATGAGGTCTTTTAATTCATTTATAGTCAATAAAACAGACCCCTGAGGCGGTTACCCTCATAGATGTCTGACGGCACAGCCTTGTTTTTATGACCCGCTTTCTCCAAGCATGACCTTCTGTTTGTAACCTGAAATTTTTCAATAACATATTCGAACACAAGCTATGAATATAGGGACCTCAATAGCATCGACTATGGACAGCTGGAGCTAGATACCCGACAAATTGATTGGGACCGCGTGTATTTTATGTCATCTACCTGTGACCGAATTCATTTTCTCAATCACCACATATACGCTTTATTTAATAATGTGATCCTTATGTCGTCATATCTAATGCATAGGAAAAAAGCTTTCTCTGTTGGACCTTATACGTCCGACTTCTTTCACAACAGTAGAGGTGTTCCACAAGGCTCTATGTCGGGCCCTCTTCTATTTGTGCTGTACGGGAACGAAATCCCTTCAATCACAACACCCTCCATTCACATGTTTGCCTATGACATACAACTTTATCGAAGTTGCCGACTAGGGATGATCGAAGACTGCTCCAACTCTAAGAAGAATGCGCTCTTTCTAAATACTTAAAAAACAAGTATAGTTGCCAGCAAGAGGTCAGTGGAGCTCTCATATAGACTATATCTCATATCTCATACAGACTATGTGAATACTGTACAACACTTAGAGCTTTTAACAAGACATTAAGTTGGAAGAATCGTACTAACGCAGCCGTTGGCTTATAGCGTACATGGCATATAGCGGGTTACGTCAGCTCTGGATGATACATAACTTTACCCTTAGACACGTATGTTGCTAGCAAAAACGCTCATAATTCCTATCCTAAGCTACGGCTATGAACTTTTCTGTAAAAGCGAAGCAAAAAGCAGAAGAAAGCTTAACGTTGCATTTAACACTACTGCAAGTAATGTTTTCAGCCTTCGATGGTTCGGTAGGATCTCTATGTACTCAAAATCACTCTATACCATGACACTCGATCATCTCCTCCGCTACAGAAGTCTCATTTTGCTCTCAAATGTGATTCAAGCCAACCAGCCCTCCTACCTTTTTATTAAGTTACATTTCAGTATCTCAAACAGATCACACAAAGTAATTCATATCTGTTTTTCGTGCCTTGCATCTGAGCGACAGTTTTCCATCCACTCCATCCGCTTATGGAACTCTATACCGCAACGTATTCGAGAGACTGGTGGCACCATGCGGTTTCGTTTGGAGCTTAAAAGATCCTTAATAAACAATCTTGACTATCAGCAGTAGAGACATTCAAATCAACGCACCAGTCTCGGAGGCTCGGAGGCTAAAGAAGCAGCTAGCAGGCGTGATGCCAACACCGTTGACAGCATCATAAAAGAACTTACTAGTGGTCGGAGTTCAAAACAACATCCAGTGAAAAGATTAGATGGCAATCTGCTGTTTTCGGGTGATGATCACCATCTTTGCCGGACCGGACCTCCCAGCAGCACAAAGATAGTAGCCGCTATCAGATCCATCGAAAGAAATAAACAGGTAGGGATTGATAATTGAAAAATTAAGAGGCGCCAACTACAGCGGGAGTTACTTTACAGACGAGCGGAAAAGGGAATGTTCCAAAGAAAGCTATTTTGATAGAATGTGGGAACTGGCGAGATATATGCGAGAATAGCTAAGATAGTTCTAGAGCGGATAAGAGAGCATGTAGACTCAACATTCGCTGCCGAATAGGTGGGGTTTCGAAGTGGATATTCTTGTACAGATCACATCAACACCTTGTAACTCATCGTTGAGCAATATGTCGAAATATCCCATACAGTGAGATCCACTTAGACAGAAGAACTGGTCGGCCTAAGCACACATGGCGAAAAAAATTTGAAAGGAAATCGAGACTACTCGGAGTAAGTTGAAACGTACTGCGTTGTCGGTGCCCTGTCTCTCTCGAGGGGTGACATTATTTCAGTTAGTAAAAGTATGCCAGCATAAGCCCAGCCTATTTCTTAAGAAGTTCTCTCATCAGGCATGAATTCAACTTTGACTAAGCGCTTAGTAGTACCTGTTCTGTTCTGTATCTTATTGTCTTATTATCACATGAAGGGTCTGTGTTATTCGACAACATTTTCTTTAGTTTGCTTTGGCATAAGAGCATGTGTAAGACATAGAACAGAATCCCAACAATAGTATTGTAACTAGCATTGATTTCTATCAAAAAACAAAGTGTAGTCATCGGAATGCCTCAAAAATCCACACAAATACGAGGTAAATATTTCCCCAACCCCTGTTCCTTTTAAGCTTAATACGACACTTTAACAAATGTCCATCCAATCTATACATTCTTCTTCCACATAAGCAATCGTAAATTTAGCCCATCTTCAGAGGATACCTCTGCTATCAAATACCGAAATTCTGTTTCCACAACTTTTCCAACCCACCTGTAAGTTCATGAATTGTATGTTTGTGCTTCTTCTAAAGGATTATCCTGTTGAAAGATAACACTCACTACACCATCTCAGTACATTACCCTCCCCCAATGACCATCGATTCTATCCCGAGAAAAGCAAACACACAAGACTCCCTCTCCGACATACACCAAGAGCCTTCGAGCAAGAGTTTCGCACAAATGTTTCGGGTTCATACTTCCTGCTAACAACACCTTGTGTCCCTGTGTTGATTTATTTTTCAGATTCCGGAAGTGCGGATATGAAAGGATCTTTCCCCAAAATCCAGGTATAAATAAGTTTAGCAAACATCAATCGTTAAAGGAGGCTGAGTATTCGTAAGCTTGTACTAGTATATGATTGTGTCTATTGACACAGGGAAGACAGAAACTTTCCCTAAACTTTTGAGATGATTTTTCGAAGGAAAAAAAAACAAAAAACATGAAAATATCCTGAAGGGACAATGAGGATTTATTGCACCGCCATACATTCTGGCACATATTCTTTTTTTTTTCGTTTTGTACAAAAGAAGTGAAGTAACCTGACAAAAGTTGACGCCAGGAAGAAGTGTAAAACTAAAAGGAGTAAAAAAAAAATCCTTAAGGGAGAATGTTTTGTAAGAACTATTTGCTCGACATTGAGTCAAGGCAATCAGAACCATGTCATGTGAGAGGTTGTATTCGTCTTCCAAGTTAGCAACTCAACTTTTGAAAGAATTTCATTTGGCACCAAAAGTTTTTGGCAGATTAACCGCGGCTTGTTAGTTAGTTGATGCATGTGTATCGTAGATGAAAGGCAATTGGTACAAAATAAAAGAGAAACTAACCAGCGGTTACTAAGTTAATGTTGAAACTTCTAACTCTGACATCGGCGATGTTTGCCAATTGGCTAGTTCATCAATAAAGCTCGTCGACAGGTTTGTACGTTGCTCAAATTGCCTTGAATTAAAATATGTTCTGATGAAGACATTCAAATACCACCCTGGGAAAAAGAAATAAGTCAGATATCTGATAAGAGCACAGAGTCAATGACATCGACATACTGAAGATAAATCTCTGCAACGGTTAATTTTTTTTTTTTTATACGTAATTGGTGCGCGCACAAGGAATTTTGTGTACCCTTAAAATGTTTGCACAAATCGGAGGCGAGGGAAATTTAGGGAGGGATAAAAGAGAGGTACCGATGTACGTTGTCTGAATTTTGTAATGGCTAGGAAAAACAGAGCTCAGCAGGGCATTCCATAAGCGAGTTGTTCGGCTTAGGAAAGAATCACAATATTTCAGGGTACGTCCGAAAGTGGGCTTGAGGGTGTACTGATGAGCATTCATAGCGAGACGGGTCTTACGGTTGGAGGTTTGAAGAGGCGGAATGCTACTGGCAATTTCTGAGGAGCAAAGGTGGCATCACTATTAGTTTTGTCCCACGGTTTTGAATCCTATGTATTAGGTCTTAGGAGCACCTGACCATATGTGAGCATTGTACTCCAGTTTTAATCGGATTAAAGCCTTATATATTGAAGCCAGATCAGGGGGGTGAATTTCGATGAATTTCTTACATCGTTTAAGGAAACCTAGACATTTCGCTGCATTTTTGGCGACTTCGAAAATGTGGTCCTTCTAACGTAGGTTTTCATTGACACGCATACCGAGACGATGCAAGTGTCATTCATGGAAAATGACTGGGTATTTGAATTTCGTTTAAGCGACAGCAGACAGCATTGTGTTTTGGAAGCATTAAACTCCACTCTGTTGGTAATTCCCCTATTGGTTATGCTGTTACCAGGAACCATCATCGGAATTTAATGAACTTAACATACGCTGCCGTTCCCGTTCTACAGCCGAAGAGCAGGGCAGGAAATAGCAGACAAAAGATTATCGATGAATATTAAAAAGAGTGTCGGGGACAGAACGAAGCACTGGGGCACACCAGCATTTATTTTGTGAATATCAGACTTGAAACCATCCAAGACAACTTGAATTGAACGTTCCGAAAGGTAATTTCTAATCTATTGAAGAAGAGAGTCATCGATTCCAATTGTACGCATTTTCGACAAAAGAACCTGATGCCAAACTCGTCAAATGCTTTAGAAATATCAAGTTCAACTATATTGCTTTCCCCAGATTGATGTAAACTTTGGTCTCACTTTTCGGTGAGACATGCCATCAAATCACCAGTGGACCTGTTGCTACGAAAACTGTACTGCCGGTCATTGAGAAGTTTTCGTGTTTCGAGATATTTCATGAGCTGACGATTTATCAGCCTTTCCATGACCTTGGAATGAAGGGTCGTAAGTGCAATGGGTCTGTAAGAGGAGAGAGAAGAAGATTCGCCTTTTTTAGGGGCAGGCTGGACAAATGTTGTTTTCCATCTGCTCGGTAAGAGTCCTAAAGAGTAGAATTGATGGAAAAGCTTACGCAGTGGTTTTGTCAGCGTTGAAAAACACCTCTTCAGAAAAAGGAGTGAAATATCATCTGGATCAGCATATTTGTGAAATTTAAGATCTTTAAGTACTCTTGCTACTACACGACTGCGAAAGTGGATTCGTCCCATTGAAGACTCGACGCACTCAAGTGTAGGCGAAGACAAAGCACAATTTGGAAGCGTTGAGCTGGCCGCAAAGTGTGCAGCAAGCAGATTGGCTTTGTCCAAAGAGCTGACAGCTGGAATGTCATTGTAAATGAGCATTGGGATGGAGTGGTGGTGGTTCCTGGTAAGAGCATGGGCCTCGGATTTAACTGGATGAACTATCGATGACTCTTGGAAACAGAAAAACTTTATGTTCTGAACTTGGAATATTCGGTAGACTTGAGCATGAAGTCTTGAGCCTCCGACGAGTTAGCGAGCTTCTTATGGCAAGCTACATTTGCTAACAGAAGCCTAATATGGATCCATACCCTTTCCGTATGGGAGAAGGACAATGCCATTAAGGAATGTTTCTATTTACAAGCTCCTCGACAAGAAAAACATATTCAAATCATGACATTAAGATCGAGCAAGGATAGGACAGGAGAACATCTTTGGTAGAGCAATTGGTAAGCGCAAACATGTCTGGGAATGGGCATAGACTTATTGATGAAATGTCCTTATAACTTGCACCGGGTTTCTTCATCACAATATACACCAAGACGCATGGCAGTTTCTGCATTATAATACTTTAAGCCAAATTGATGATATTGCGACAAACATAAGGCATGCCTCTAGTATTCGGGACGTGCAGACTGTAAAATCTTCGCCGAATGAGTATCTAAAAATCTCACAACAACTCCTATTCAATAAGTATCAAGTACAGAAGAGCAGTTGCATCGCTGTCAACGCCGCAACTAATGTGCTAACCCCCAAGAAATCCCTGATACAGCAGAAGTGAACTGAAGAGGATCGGCTTCCCCAGAAAAAGATAAAACAGCACGAGTAGTACACGATCAAGGATATTGAAATGTTGTACTCCAATAATAACAGGGGCTTTACCATCAGGTAAGGAGAACGTGTCAAGGCAAGAAGACCCGTGTATTAGCCTATAGAGATGAAGAATGAAACCTAATAGTAAGATCACAGTCGTTGACCTGCAGAGGTATTCAAAGCTGCTAAAAATGACTTTGTGGACAGCATACACGAACTAATTTTTTTCAAATCTATGTATCGTTTACCCTATCCAAAACAAGAGTCTCTCTCAACTGCATCAACTATAAGATGCATTCATACAGCATCCTATCTGCCATATTGTGTATACCTCCATAATCGAGTAAATCTTTACACTCCTGCAGAGTGTGATCCTGCGGATCCTTGGGAAAGTAAGAAGTCCAAATCGAAACCCACAAAAATTTTAGATTTTAAGACCGCCTGTGACATAATTTATAAAGACGATATAGAGTCATGATTAGTTTTGGTAACCTTGTTAAGCCCTCTGCAGTATGACGTCCTTGACAAGGTGACGTTTTATCAAGGACCTCTTTAACATCATTCCTGAAAGAATTGTGTGGAACTCCCAAGAGGGCACTGAAGGCACAATCCCTTGAAATTCTTTGGAACTATTAGCGTACGTCGACAAAAAAGGCACATCTGAAACAACGTAGCGTATTGAAGCTGTACAACTGGGTTGAGCCGTAAATGGGGGCAAAACTAAGTTTATGCTGCCAACAAGAAGGCCCAAAAAAATCGATGAATTGGTCTGAATGGCTTAGTCGACATAGTTTAAACGAAAAATTGCTCTTTCCAACCGCTGTTTCTTTGTGCTATGAAGGCCCTTTTCCGGAAAACTTATAAAACTAAGACCTTAACATATCATTTCTGCTTCATGATGCTCAGGTGGTGAGCTCACATCAGTCGACTGATATTTGTAGGTCATATAGAATGAATGGAAATCAATTCTTCGGCCCGCAGAGTCTTCGAAACTAATATAGATTAGGAAAATCTCACCTTAGATGGCGAGCATATGAAGAATTTCTGCAACTCCTTTTCTACCTCTACGAAATTTGTTTCGCAGTCGCTGATTAGTATACGCCATTGGTATTGGGTTCCCGCTGTTTAATCGAAATTGTGTTCAGCGATGAGGCTCTTTATTGGTACAATGGGTATGTCAAAAGGAAAATAGTCCACATGAACTTATCAAAACAGCCTGCAATCTTTCCTACCTACCTACCTCTTTGGAGAAGTCGAAAGGCATTCTTTTAGTCTGTAAAAATCTTCATATAAAATCCACTAATAACACTGGGCAACAAAATTTGAACTTTGTCGCGCCAAACGGACTTTACTTATATTTATTACTTTGACGGGTGACTGTTAGTGAAAATATGTAATTAAAAAAAATCTATTGCCCAAGAATTTTATTTGTTGATGTAATTTAAATATTTTGAAAAATAGTGAATTTCTGAGACCCTCCGTGCGGCATCGGATAAAGAATAGTGCCGCAGTGCGTCCCAGCTTGTCATAAGAGGCGACTTAATGGGACACCAATCATATACAGGCAACTATGACACCAAAAATAAGCCTGTGACACTTTAACACCTTAAAACTTTCCCACAAGTTTGTATGCAATCAGTGGGTTCCCACGTCTGGAGACTACCGGTGGGGTAAAACAACAGTCAATCAATTCGAAATGAGCATACAAGTGTCAAACCACTCAAACTTTAGATACACTTCATGGAAATGATCGCAATTAATAGCACTACCCCGAAGGGCACCACGATTGCAACGCACTCGGGTGATCCCAGAGCAAGCAGAAGTGCTTGTGTCAGAGCCCGACGGATTCCGGGAGCGGGCAAAATGAAGTTTCCAAAATATTTCCATAAACTTTGGTTTGCAAGTTGGAACGTCGGATCGATGACCTCAAAAAGTTTAGAACTGGAAGCGATTATGCGTCGCAGAACTCTTCAAATCCTGTGCGTACAGGAAACGAAGTGGTGTAATACAGGAAATAAAGCGCGTTTTCTAGGTTTAAAAACTAAACCATTTAAGATGTTCTACCATGGAACGGTCAATGGACGAAACGGTGTTGGAATCGTTGTTGCAGCGATGGGACATTGTTAGCGCGTACGCTCTACAAAATGGATGCGACCAATCGGAAAAAGATACATTTTGGTCAGAGTTCGGTAATTTGCTTAGAAATCTACTTATCGATGAGATGCTCTTCGTAGGCGGAGATTTAAATGGCCACGTCGGAGAAACAAATGTCGATTATGAGGACTGCCACGGCGGTAAAGGCTTTCGAACCAGAAATTCAGCTGACGAAGACATCCTTGTAGCGCGTAGGGCTTACGGCTTAATCATCTTAAATACAATGTTTATTAAACATCAACGACATCTTATCACCTATAGCAGCGGAGGCCACGAAACGCAAATAGATTACCACCTCTGCAAAATTTCGATGAGAAACCGTGTTAAGGACTGTAAAGTAATACTTGGAGAATCGCTAGTAAACCAACACCGTCTGCTCATTACAGAATTTTTTACAGCGGAACCACCGAAAACACGGGCATCGTTTGGAAAGCCAAAAATCCGGTGGTATAATCTATCGAAGGAACGAAGCGCAAGATTTATCGCACTGGCTAAAGAAGTACTTCACAATATAAACGGTATCGCAGACTCACTTAGCCCACAAGAAATGTGGAACAGCATGCACGAGGAATGCATAACACTCGCAAAGTCCCATCTTGGGACTATATCGAAATACCATCACGTCGACAAAGAAACATGGTGGTGGAATGACGAAACCAAACGAGCTGTGGCCGACAAGAAGAGTGCACTCCAAGCATGGACAAAATGCGATCGGAGCGACGATATCGAAAAAGCTCGACTGGCTCTTGAATACGAGCGTCTTAAAAGATCGCAAAGAAAGTCCTGGCTAGAACTCGAGCGGCAGAAGCGGAAAACCTGAACCAGGAGTTGGAACAAATATCCTCACAATCGGCGGATAGAAGACAAGCTATACAAGAAGTTCAAGAAGTTCAAACGTCGTCCAATACTAAAATGCCAAATATTTTTAAGCTCACTGCACAGAGGAGAAAAAATTCAATGGAAATAACCTCGCCGAAATACATCAAAAACGCAGACGGTCGTTTACTAACAAATGAAAAGGAAATTTGTGACCGGTGGCTTGAATACTGCAAGGAGTTGCTTAACAAACAGTTTCCACGTGATATCGTGCTGACAGCTGGTCTATTCGAGGCGGAAGTTTCGGACTTTTCAATCGAAGAAATAAGTATAGCAAGTGGAAAAATGAAGCGGGGGAAAGCCGTGGGACCAGACAGCATTCCATCAGAGTTTTGGTCGAAGATGGAGGGGATCGGCAGCGTTTGGCTATCGAAACTTTTAAATAAATTAAAATGTGGACAACCTATGCCGAATCAATGGAGAAGTAGCTTCTTGGTTCCATTATACAAAGGAAAAGGCGACACTCGAGAATGCAACAACTACCGTTCAATCAAGCTTATGTCACACACAAGGAAAATCGTCGAAAGAGTCTTAAACGAACGTCTTCGGCAAATAATAAAGCTCGATAATAGCCAGTGTGGATTTGTTGAAGGAAGATCGACGGTGGACGCTATCCAAAGCCTACGAAATATAATGGAAAAGCACCGAGATTCGTCTAAGGATTTACACATGGTATTTATCGACCTCGAGAAAGCATTCGATCGAGTGCCTAGGGATCTCATATGGGCCGCGCTGAGGTCTCAAAATGTACCGGAAACGTATGTTAGAATAATACAAGACATGTACGGAAACGTGAAAACTGCGGTTAAAAGCTCTGCCGGACTAACGAGAGAATTTCCAGTTAATGTCGGAGTGCATCAAGGAAGCGTACTTAGCCCTTTCCTCTTTAACGTAGTATTCGACTATCTTTTAAAAGACTGCATGCGCTAAGCAAATGTAACGCCAATTCTCTTCGCTGACGACGCAGTTATACTTAGCGATAACGTCGAAGATTTACAGAACGCCTTAGATTCATGGAAAAATGCGCTACAGAGAAACGGGTTTAAAATAAGCCGTTCAAAGACGGAGCATTTGACGTGCCCATTTGCGCATCCGTTGCGACCTGTTCCGAATATAATGTTAGACGGAATAGTTCTTCCGAAAAGCACTATCTTTAAGTACTTAGGATCAATCGTTAACATGGAAGCGAAATGTGACGACGACGTAAACCACAGAGTGAGTGTGGGATGGATGAAATGGCGGGAAAATTCGGGAATCTTTTGCGACCGAAAATTTCCACTTAAATTAAAGGGGAAACTCTACACCACGGTTGTTAGACCAGCTCTTATATACGGTTCACAGTGCTGGACAATGTACGAAGCGTTTAAAAACAAAATGACGGCAGCGGAAATGAAAATGTTAAGGATGTCTAGTGGGGGCACTAAACGCGATTGCATTAGATCTACGCGTATAAGAGGAAGTCTACATATAAAGAATTCGGTTACCGAACAGCTTGAGGCGAGTAGAATAAGCTGGTATTGCCACGTTCAAAGAAGATCTGCGGAAAATCCGGTTAAAAAGGCACTATCAACTACGGTCACTCCAACTGTAAGAAAACGATGTCGGAAAAAGAATTCCTGGATTTCTCAGATGGCAAATGCGCAACAACGTCTGGGGCTAACCACTGAAGCGATCCCGGACCGAGCATTATGTAGACGCGTTCTGCGGTCTGCGACATTAGCCAGCCCCATAAGTGGAGCAGCAGCGATGCAGTAAAAATGGGAAACTCGTTACGCATAAGTTCGTATAACAAGGAAAGGGTTAATAAAAGGATAAGAAGAAGAACCTTTCTCCATGCTCATCGCTCACAGCACCTGAATTCTCAGGAAAAAAATCTGCATATGAATCTAAAAAATGAATCTTGAGTGACATGTTGCAACCTAATGCTTGATAATCCAATAACAGCTCGCTAACAAACTCTCTGTAATTGTCACTCTTACCTAGAAAATTTGAAACAACTGTCTTAAAAGATATCCATGCTCATTTTTTCAGATCATTAATTTTTTCTTCAAACACTGCATCATTCATTAACTCCCTGATTTGAGGTCCAACGAAAATACTCTCTTTTATCTTCGCATCACTTATTCTAGGAAATTTTTCTTTTAAATACAAAAATCCGTTTCCATTGCGATCCATCGCCTTAACAAAATTTGTAACAAGGACTAATTTAATATGTAATGGTGGAAGAAGTATTTCAGACGGCTCTACAAGGGATAAATATTTCACATTTTTTTGCCCAGGGGTTAAAGATCTCGCTTATTTGTTATAATGGTTTTTTTTTTTTTATCCCGACTAACCCATTCACAGAGAAAGCAGCAAAATTTGGCATAGCCCAGCTGAAGTCCAAGTAATAGGGCACAACTTTCAAATCCCCATAGATTTTGAAAGAATATTGGATATATTTGGTTTTTTCACATAACAGCCTCATTTTTTTATAAGTTTCTTTCAAATTAGCAGCATGGTACAGAAGTACAATGAACAAGTTCAATTTCCAAATTGAAATGAGAGTAGAATGATCTGAAGAGTACTCGTATCTCACGATTTCGAAAATGGCTTATTTCAGTTTCTTGATGTAGCAAATTCCATTGTTTCAATCGAGATCCTAAAAGTTCTGACTGTTTTTTTTTGACAAATTCAAGTCTTGAACCAAGTCGTTTAGGTCTTCTTGAGTTACGAAATGTGGTTTGACTGAGATTTCTTCAAACTCACAGTCATCGTCGTCATCAACGCTCCGCGACTGGCTGGAATTGGAAGGCTGTTGTGAATTTTGAATATCAACGGCCGCAGATATAACTAGTATAGGCAAATTGTCACAATGAAGTACTGGTCTTTTAGTTGACTGTAAATTAGGGTAACTGACCATGTGCTTTTTCTTGAAATTAATACAGACAGAAATACCAATCCGAAACGTGATCTCTTGGTTGGGTCCAAATCATGGGTACCGCAAACGGCATATGGCGTTTCCAATCAGTTAAATTCTTAACAAAAGTTATGCAACAAATATGAGGGGCCCAAGGTTTGTCTTGATGAGCTACAGAGAAACCAAAATGTATCAGGATCTTTTTTACACTTTCTCGACATATTTAGCCAATCTCAACAATTACTTACAAAGCACTAAATTTGAATCAATAGAAAAATAATTAATTTTATGTCTATTTAATCGCGGCCGTTAACTTACGTTTATTGCCCTAGTACAGATTATGCTTATCATCACATCACAGGTGGCTAAAACAGTATTAGCTATCAGAGTTCGTGTGGTATGACTAGTGTTGACCATTGTAATGGAACCGAGGATGAAAGCAGACTTATTTTGATTCGGACGCTGAAAAACTCTCTCTGAGCTCTCTGGAGACGTGGGACTCAAACAATACTCTGTGTATTCGGCATTCAGACTGCATTCAGTGAAGTGCAGTTTGCCTTTTTTTACAAATGTAAACCTCCACCGGTTCTTCACAGTATAATACGCTGCCATCAGTCTTGCACATATCTAAGCTTGAAACACGCAGTTTTTCTAATTAAAGGAAATCTAAATTTGTCGTCCTCCAGTAGGACTCCAGCACCGCATCCAAGATCAGCTGTGGAGCTATTCGTGGATAGCTGACTACATTTTGGGAAAAGCAGAACATACGTTAATATTTTTGTGACACCATGTTCTGACACTGGTCTGGCTGAGAGCTGCTCTACCCTGATTGAAGGCCTACAGTTCTTGGGAGTCTTCGACTTAACATGCATAGACCAAAGTAGTTTCATATCCAGGATGAAAACTATATCCTTTGCTTCTTAGTATAATTGTCTGGCAATGCCTTTGAGACTTTGAGAAAGATACCAAGTTCCTTCTCTCGTAAAGATAACAATTTTGATTTGGAAATAATTGACTAGAAGCCCATGATAAGTGCACCTTTCGTCGATTATGTCCGGGGCTAGCTGCACCTTAGAGCAGACAATCCTTAAACATAATTTAACAGAAAGTTCATTTGCATCCAAGCAGTATTTCGACCAACATGTACGAAGTCAGCGTCCGCAATTAAGTTCAGATTTTATTATCTACAAAACTAGTAGATACGCTGTATTGCTCGCATATCAACAATGTAAGATTATGGAACTATCAACGGGCACGTAAGCATTCTAACGCACCATGGTGGGGGTTCTGATTTTCAAAACCTTTCGTTACCAATGGCCCTCATTGTCTAGTAGTATAATTGATCGGCTACTTTCACTACTTGTGTCAAAGTTGAAAGAATCTCGATAAGTCTTTGCTTAATCTCACGTAGAAACCTTGAGACTCAATCGTTAATTGAATAGGTACTTCCTTTTTTAGTACGAGTAGCATCAGTAATTGTAGAATAAGAAAGCACCTAAATGTGGCTTAAGATTGATTTGTTCAGATCTTGCGCTGCGAACTTTGTTCTGCTAGAAGCGCTTCTAGGGGAAATATAATCTTAATCATTTAAGAACAAAGCTGTCTCTTGTTATATGAGCGTATACAAGGGCTTATTTTACCTCCACGTGGTAATCGTCAGGTACTGCCTGGCGTCCATCCGAACTCTACTTGCTCAACTCATAAGCGCACGTGCTGACCAGTAGGCAAAGCAGCACTTTAAACGGGACAACTGATGAATTTCTTAGATGTAATCAACTGTGAAGTAAAACCCTGGAACAACACAAAAGTGACCCTATCCGGACTATTCTAACATATTTGAAGTTTAGGCCGGTAAGGATCTCCGAGACTAAGTCAGTGTATTGAGAGGAGATAGTGGCGAATGAGCCATTAATAGACCAATGGCAGCGCTCACATCCCCAAACTGGTTACTGCCTTTGATCTAACCCACTCCTCGTTCTAGGGATGCCAATAATGGAACTGGCCCTCCAGATAAGGAGTTGTGCAGCCGGGGCAACTGCCGGACCATGCAAAAAATATGATAGTTACGAAGCTCAAAATAGCTTTGTATACGGACAGATCTACTGTCCACAGCTCCTGCAAACGAATCAAGGACAACGAACTATGGATATACACGTGGATTGTTAGGTGCAGCCTTGCTATTGCTTGCTCTGTGGAGGCTCTAAACTGCTGCAAATCAGACATTTCCGCCATCCAAGAAATGCGATAAGATGGGCCAGACAAAAGGAGGATGAACAACCGCCATATTTACTACGGCGACTGTTATCGACGGCAAAAGCAGCGCCTATTTAGATCCGGGCCTGCTATTCGTGGTAGACTTAAGGCAAGCAGTATTGGGTATCCGGTATTTGAACGACCACTTCGTAGGAGTCCGTATCAAGGATAAACTTGCCAATGTTAGCCTTATAGGCGCCCACACCCCCTATGGGGAGAAAGTCAGTAAAGATCTCGCAGAGACCTTTGATGCCAAAAAAAATTTAAACAAGGCGATGCGCTGTCTCACGACTTCTTTAACTTCTGAGTGCAAAACTCATGCGCACACACAAGAGGCACAATCTTTCAAAAGTCCGTTCAATTATCCTCAAAAGCCGATGATGTTCACATAATTGGAAGGAAGCAGTAAGAGTATTGAGATGGAAGCGGCGAAAATGGATTTAACTGTTACAGAGGGCATAGCCAAGTATACCATATGCTTCTAACCACAAACGAACCACGATACCGATGCACGTCTCGAACGAACAGAGCGTCACCTGTGACTGGTATAGCTTTGAGGACTTTGTCTACCTAGGCTCCGCTTTAAACTCAAACAACGATACCAGCGTTGATATCAAACGAAGAATAACTCTTGCCAAGCGCTGCTTCCCTGGGCTATGAAGGCACTTGAGTAGCAAAGCCCTCTCTCGAACAACAAAAGTTACCCTTATAATCCCGGTCCTGCTCTATGGCGCTCAGAAGGACCATAGCTGCTCATGAGCTCTAGGAGCGGAAGAGGAGAGACGAACAACGGCTTCTCAGGAGGAAGAAGAAAGAGCATGAAAAACGCGCAGATGAGGAAATTGAGAGATGCTACTCCAGGAATGAGGTTCGGAAATTGTACCAAAAGGTAAAAACAACATGCCACGGAAACAAACTCCGAACCGAAGTCTGTGGAGATGAACCAGGGAATATCGTAGTAGGGTCGCAGTAGATGCTGCAGACTGTGTAACGGCGATGACGAACTAAATACCGCTGTCAGGTAGAACCAATCGAATCAACATTTCAACCTCGACGATGATGACCAACAATTCCGTCCACCCGACCTGAATGAAGTGAAGGTAGCTATATCTTAGCTTAAGTCCAACAAAGCTGCTGGAGCGGATGGCCTGACTGCCGAGCTCTTCAAAGCGGCAGGCGATGACTTGGTAAGGAGCATACACCAACTCATCTGTAAAATATGGTCGGACGAAAGTATGCCCGATGAATGGAACCTCAGCATTGTTTGTCCGATTCTCAAGAAAGGAGACCCTCTGAACTGTGCCAACTACAGTGGCATCAGTCTCCTTAACATCGCATTTACGATCTTATCCGCCGTATTGTGTGAACGCCTGAAGCCGTTGGTCAACAACCTGATAGGTCCATATCAGTGTGGCTTCAGGCCAGGAAAGTCCACCATCGATCAGATATTCACACTACGGCAGATCTTGGAGAAGGCCCATGAGCTTCAGATCGATACCCACCACCTATTCATCGATTTTAAGGCCGCGTATGACAGCATCTATAGAGACGAGCTATATAGAGCAATGTCTAGTTTTGGCATCCCTGCCAAACTCATCCGTCTATGCAAGATGACGATGGAGAATGCACGCTGCTCCATCAAGTCTGGTAAAGATCTCACCGAGACCTTCGATATCCAGAAAGGAGTTAGACAAGGCAATGCGCTGTCATGCGATTTTTTCAACATCGTACTTGAAAGAATAGTGCAAAACTCACGAGCAAACACAAGAGGCACTATCTTTCAAAAGTCCGTCCAACTACTCGCATACGCCGACGATATTGACATAATCGGGAGAAAGCAGCGTGATGTCAGTGGCGCTTTCGCGAGTATTGAGACGGAAGCGGCGAAAATGGGCTTAGCGGTCAATGAGGGCAAGACCAAGTATATGCTGTCAAGCAAAAAGGACAACCAACACCGACGTCTCGTGCAGAACGTCACCTTAGATAGATATAACTTTGAGGTAGTTAAGGACTTTGTCTACCTAGGCTCTGCTATAAATACAGACAACGACACCAGCGCTGAGATCAAGCGAAGAATAACTCTTGCCAACCGCTGTTCCTTTGGGCTAAGTAAGCAATTGAGTAGCAAGGCCCTCTCTCAGACAACAAATGTCACCCTTTATGAGACCTTAATAATCCCGGTCCTGCTCCATGACGCAGAGGCATGGACTTTATCAAACATGGATGAGGGTGTTCTTGGGTGCTTCGAGAGAAAAATTCTTACGGCGATCTTCGGTCCCGTCTGCGTTGACGGTGAGTGGAGGGAGGAGATACAACGACGAACTGTATGGGCTGTACAGCGACATCGACCTAGTCAGAAGAGTGAAGATACAACGACTAAGTGGCTGGGTTATGTAGAGCGGATGGACACTATCGCTTCAGTCGGAAAGGTCCTCAAATGCGCCCCCGAGGGATAGCTCATAGAGGAAGACCGAAACTCAGGTGACGCACTCCTGAGCCAACTAAGCGTGTGAAACTAGAGGCAGCTAGCAAAAGATCGAGCTGGCTCGAGACGCTGTTTAGTGAGGCCCAGGTCCACACCGGACTGTAGCGCCAACTTAAGCAAAAGTAAGCTAACGAGGACAAAAAAAAGACATATTACAGCCTTTTCCGTAGGATAAAGTGATAAAAAAAGAACCCTCTCACATAGGCTCGTTTAAAAATCTAATTTAGTTTTGTCGTTTTCGTGCAAAATGTATTTTCTCTGACATTAACGACTCTGAGCTCGTGTTTGTCAATTTTTTTCTTTCACAAAAGGTGTCCTTTACAACCATATTATCTCGAAAATCGCTCTTTTAAAAATATTGCCGCTAAAAATAGCGTAAAGTTGAGTATGATACTTTTAAGTGGCGATTAAACTGCGTCACGTTCTGTGACATCAGGGTCTCGCGTTTGACAACGTTGTCTCGGTTCCCATATGAGCTATTTTTAGACTATCAATCAAATCAAGTTGGTAGTACTTAACCCTCTTTAACCTTTTTAATCCTAATTTTATAGGTCTTCCTCTTCCTATATTCGACACCCCATCAACTGCTTATTAAGATTTGCCGCTTGGTGGGTGACACTTTCCGGAATGCCATCAAATTGAATTGGAGGTTTTATTGTAATGACCTTCGGTAATCTTGGGCTATGTAACTAGTGACATAAAAACACTCAAGGTCAGCAGTTACACAAATTTACATAGACCTCGTGCTTGCCAGTCATTAAAATAGACATCCTCTAGCCTCTAATCGCCTCTAATGGGCTACCCAAAATCATAAACTATTTATGATGTTTTGACAGTGTTTAAAATTGCCGGCTTATTCAAATTGAATTGAACATACCAAGACGGTCGGGTACCTCGTCAATAGTAGCATTCAATACGCACCTGCACGTAAAGCTAATTAAATTCAACGTGAGCACATCGCTGCCTATATTAGCCGAAGCTTAAAACTATGGGTCTCTGAGTAGATACCTCACAGATATTTGTACTAGTACTAGTGAAAGAATATATTAAACGGTTTGTTGTTGATAAGCTATTAATGATTGGCTTTTGGTTATAATCGACGATTTGCTACTTAAATAAGACGAAAGTACGTGACTCTTCTGTTTCTTCCTAGTTGTGAGCATGGTGTCACACCAATGGTCACACTTTAATCCAACATTTGATGGCACCACCACGAGCTGTCTTTGGGGTTATTTGTTGTTGTTTTTTGATTTGTTCCTTAGTTTTCGGCGACTTTGAGATGCGGGCGTTGTGCGATTTTGGAAAATATTTTAACTGCCGGCTGTGCTGTCAAATTGCGTATCTGGAATTTGTAGTGCTTTTGGTGAGCATTGATTATTGGCGTGTTGTTGACTTCCACCAATTTCTTGTAGATGCCAAATATTTTTTGTTTTGGTATGACTTCATCTGTGAGGACTAAAATTTAGAAAATAAAAACAAAAAAGTATAATATGGCTGCAAAAGAAGCCTAGATAGTTGTGTCTCTTAAGTCTTGCCATTTAGATATCCGCAAGAAACTTGGAGTACCATGAGACCCGGCGAAGCCAACCAAGATCTCTTAACTGAAACTACATGCTCCTGCTCCTCAACTCTAAGAAACAACTCTAATGGTGGCTTTTCCCTCCCTTATCAATACGCTGAAACTGGACCTGCCACCAACGAAATTTGCAGTCCACTACTACCGACAACTCAGCGAGAAGCCAAAAGCAAAAAAATTAACGCATTTATAACCATGAAGCTACGAGTATTCCTTACTTTACTTTAAGTGGCGCTACAGTCCGGGGTGGACCTGGGCCTCAGTCAACAAGCTTCTCCAGCCAGCTCGATCCCTGGCTAGCTGCCTCTAGTTTTGCACGCTAAGTTGGCTGAGGTCCCCTTCCACTTGCTTGCGCCACCTGAGTCTTGGCCTTCCTCTACTGCGCTGTCCCTCGGGGGCGGATTCGAAGACTTTTCGGACAGAAGCATTGGTGTCCATGCGCTCTACATGACTCAGACATCTCAATCTTTGGACCCTCACTTTTCTGGCTAGGTCCATGTCGCTGTACAGTCCGTACAGTTCGTCGTTGTATCTCCTCCTCCACTCACCGTCAATGCAGACGGGACCGAAGATCGCCCGAAGAATTTTTCTCTCGAAGCAACCAAGAACACCCTCATCCATTTTTGCTAATAACCAGACCTCTGCGCCATAGAGCAGGACTGGGATTATTAAGGCCTTATATAGGGTAACTTTAGTTGTTCGAGCGAGGGCCTTACTAGTTGCCTTCTTAGCCAAAAGAAGCAGCAATTGGCAAGAGTTATTCTTCGTTTGATCTCAGCGCTAATGTTGTTGTCTGAATTCATAGCCGCGCCTAGGTAGACAAAGTCCTTAACTACCTCAAAGTTATATCTGTCTAAGGTGACGTTCTGCCCCAGACGTCCCGATTATGTCAATATCGTTGGCGTATGCGAGTAGTTAGACGGACTTTTGAAAGATAGTGCCTCTTGTGTTTGCTCGTGAGTTTTGCACTATTCTTTCAAGTACAATATACTTCAAGCATGACAGCGCATAGCCTTGTCTAAATCCTTTCTGGACATCAAAAGTCTCGGTGAGATCTTTACTGACCTTGATGGAGAAGCGTGCATTCTCCTGCACAGACGGACGAGTTTAGCAGGGATGCCGCAACTAGACATTGCTCTGTATAGCTCGTCTCTATAGATGCTGCCATACGCGACCTTAAAATCGATGAATATGTGGTGGGTATTGATCTGAAGCTCATGTGTCTTCTCCAAGATCTGCCGTAGTGTGAATATCTGGTCGATGGTGGATTTTCCTAGCCTGAAGCCACACTGATATGGACCTACCAGGTTGTTGTCGAACGGCTTCAGGCGTTCACACAATACGGAGGATAAGATCTTATATGTGATGTTAAGGAGACTGATGCCTCTGTAGTTGGCGCAGTTCAGAGGGTCTCCTTTCTTGAGAACCGGACAAACAATGCTGAGGTTCCATTCTTCGGGCATACTTTCGTCCGACCATATTTTATAGATGAGTTGGTGTATGCTCCTTATCAAGTCATCGCCTGCCGCTTTGAAGAGCTCGGCAGTCAGGCCATCCGCTCCAGCAGCTTTGTTGGACTTAAGCTTCGATATGGCTATCTTCACTTCATCCAGGTCGGGTGGACGTAATTGTTGGTCATCATCGTCCAGGTTGAAATGTTGATTCTGCCTGACAGCGGTATTTGGTCCGTCATCGCCGTAATACAGTCTGCAGAAATGGTCTTTCCAAATTCTCAGCATCGGCAGCGATTCTACTACGATGTTCCCTTGTTCATCTCTACAGGCTTCGGTTCGGGGTTTGTTTCCGTGGCATGTTTTTGGTAAAACTTCCGAACCTCATTCCTGGAGTAGCATCTCTCAATTTCATCGATTGCTCGCTTCTCATGCTCTTTCTTCTTCCTCCTAAGAAGTCGGTGTTCGTCTCTCCACTTCCGCTCATAGAGCTCATGAGCAGCTCTGGTCTTTCTTAGCAGTGCCGCGTTATATGCATCTTGCTTAGCTGCATGTGCTTGCCGGCATTCGTCATCGAACCAGGGGTTTCGTTGTGGTGGACGTATGAAACCCAGCACATCAGAAGCGGCATCTCTGATGGCGTTTTGGCAGTGCTTCCAGTGGTCTTCGATGCTTGATGCTGGCGGCATTGGACCTCTTAAGAGATTAAGAGACGCTCGAAAAAGGACTTGGCGATCTCTTGCGATTGTAGCCGTCTGACGTCGAATTTTCTCACAGCATTAGTTTGTCTCTTTGAGTTTGGGATATCCGCAACGGTACCTTGGCTACAACAAGGTAGTGGTCCGAGTCAATGTTGGCTCCTCGGAACGTACGGACATCCATAATACTGGAGGAGTGTCTTGCGTCGATCGCAATGTGATCAATCTGGTTGACTGTTGATTGATCAGGAGTTCTCCTAGTCCCCTTGTGTATGTCGAGATGTGGGAACCGCGTGCTAGCCACGACAATGTTTCGCCCTGATTCCGTTAACGCAAGTGGTTTTGTGCAGACTATATTTTCCGATTGTTCCACAAAAGATAAGTTATAAAGGCTGGCAACAGCAATAGTCTGAACGACGTGGGAGTTAGTTAAAGCAGGGAATATTCCGAGTCAAGTAAAGGGCAGTGATATGGAAACGAGACCTTTAGAGTGAAGTCCTGCGTGCAGAATGAACTGTTAACCAGGCCAGCAACTAAATCCCTCTGGAAACAAAGCCAATTGATAATTCCTGAAAAAGGCAAAATCTGTTCTCACAAAGGATCTAGACAGATATAAGGGACGACTCTTCTCTCATTGGCTTAGGCCAAATTTTTGTCGGAACCATTTAGTTCATGTATGACTTACGTACTTTTTTGTTTTCACTTTGGGAGACAAGGCACGACTACTCCATTACTTATCAATCAGATATTACTTAGCTTAACCTTGAGCATTTCTAGTGGGCTAATGCAGCGAATACTTAGCCGGATCTATATTTTCGTATGATCAAGAAGTTTTACACCGCTGTATAAGGAGCGGTTGAAGACCTAACAAATGTGGATCAGGCCAGCAGTGCAACACTCAAGTTCGTAATGAAATGGATGCCTTACTTCGCAGTGATAGTCACCGGTAACTGAACAAGTAAACCCTTTGCTTACAACGAAAGAAACAGCGCTAATTCGGATGAATGGACGGATGGCAAGAAGTTTTGATCTTTCTACGCTTGAACTAGCTTCTAATGGAAATCCGTATCAAGGCTGAATTCGCTTACTTAAGCTTAATATGCGTCCAGGTCCCAGGGGCGACGACAACTTTAAATATTTCTGCGTGCTTCTAAGCAAGATTTTTGAACAATTCCTTAAGTATGACATTATAATCGTACTAGGCCAGACTAGGAGAGAAGGATACGGTCACACGTCTGGTAATGGACTTAGGCTGGTTGACTTTGCGGCGAAAAGAAATATTACTATACCCTGTCATCTGAATATTCACAGGGAAATATGGCCCCCGCAGAAGAAGAAAAAAAGAGTTCAAGAAGTGCTCGATTGAAAATATTCAGAGTTTCTTCTTCAGGATCCTTTAACCAAAACTTCATGTTGATAACCTAATTGTCTTCTAACCCCAGGTTGCTAGCCTTCTTCTTCTTCTTCTTATCCTTTTATTAACCCTTTCCTCGTTATACGAACTTATGCGTAACGAGTTTCCCATTCTTACTGCATCGCTGCTGCTCCGCTTATGGGGTTGGCTAATGTCGCAGACCGCAGAACGCGTCTACATAATGCTCGGTCCTGGATCGCTTCAGTGGTTAACCCCAGACGTTGTTGCGCATTTGCCATCTGAGAAATCCAGGAATTCTTTTTCCGACCTCGTTTTCTTACAGTTGGAGTGACCG
Organism: Volucella inflata; assembly: GCA_928272305.1. Classification (NCBI taxonomy): domain Eukaryota; kingdom Metazoa; phylum Arthropoda; class Insecta; order Diptera; family Syrphidae; genus Volucella; species Volucella inflata. The sequence goes on along the minus strand of OV743716.1, from coordinate 38,399,238 downwards.
TAGTTGATAGTGCCTTTTTAACCGGATTTTCCGCAGATCTTCTTTGAACGTGGCAATACCAACTTATTCTATTCGCCTCAAGCTGTTCGGTTACCGAATTCTTTATATGTAGACTTCCTCTTATACGCGTAGATCTAATGCAATCGCGTTTAGTGACTCCACTAGACATCCTTAACATTTTCATTTCCGCTGCCGTCATTTTGTTTTTAAACGCTTCGTACATTGTCCAGCACTGTGAACCGTATATAAGAGCTGGTCTAACAACCGTGGTGTAGAGTTTCCCCTTTAATTTAAGTGGAAATTTTCGGTCGCAAAAGATTCCCGAATTTTCCCGCCATTTCATCCATCCCACACTCACTCTGTGGTTTACGTCGTCGTCACATTTCGCTTCCATGTTAACGATTGATCCTAAGTACTTAAAGATAGTGCTTTTCGGAAGAACTATTCCGTCTAACATTATATCCGGAACAGGTCGTAACGGATGCGCAAATGGGCATGTCAAATGCTCCGTCTTTGAACGACTTATTTTAAACCCGTTTCTCTCTAGCGCATTTCTCCATAAATCTAAGGCGTTCTGTAAGTCTTCGACGTTATCGCTGAGTATAACTGCGTCGTCAGCGAAGAGAATTGCCGTTACATTTGCTTCGCGCTTGCAGTCTTTTAAAAGATAGTCGAATACTACGTTAAAGAGGAAAGGGCTAAGTACGCTTCCTTGATGCACTCCGACATTAACTGGAAATTCTCTCGTTAGTCCAGCAGAGCTTTTAACCGCAGTTTTCACGTTTCCGTACATGTCTTGTATTATTCTAACATACGTTTCCGGTACATTTTGAGACCTCAGCGCGGCCCATATGAGATCCCTAGGCACCCGATCGAATGCTTTCTCGAGGTCGATAAATACCATGTGTAAATCCTTAGACGAATCTCGGTGCTTTTCCATTCTTATTCGTAGGTTTTGGATAGCGTCCACCGTCGATCTTCCTTCAACAAATCCACACTGGCTATTATCGAGCTTTATTATTTGCCGAAGACGTTCGTTTAAGACTCTTTCGACGATTTTCATTGTGTGTGACATAAGCTTGATTGAACGGTAGTTGTTGCATTCTCGAGTGTCGCCTTTTCCTTTGTATAATGGAACCAAGAAGCTACTTCTCCATTGAATCGGCATAGGTTGTCCACATTTTAATTTATTTAAAAGTTTCGATAGCCAAACGCTGCCGATCCCCTCCATCTTCGACCAAAACTCTGATGAAATGCTGTCTGGTCCCGCCGCTTTCCCCCGCTTCATTTTTCCGATTGCTATACTTATTTCTTCGATTGGAAAGTCCGAAACTTCCTCCTCGAATAGACCAGCTGTCGGCACGATATCACGTGGAAACTGTTTGTTAAGCAACTCCTTGCAGTATTCAAGCCACCGGTCACAAATTTCCTTTTCATTTGTTAGTAAGCGACCGTCTGCGTTTTTGATGTATTTCGGCGAGGTTATTTCCATTGAATTTTTTCTCCTCTGTGCAGCGAGCTTAAAAATATTTGGCATTTTAGTATTGTACGACGTTTGAACTTCTTGGATAGCTTGTCTTCTATCCGCCGATCGTGAGGATATTTGTTCCAACTCCTGGTACAGGTTTTCCGCTTCTGCCGCTCGAGTTCGAGCCAGGACTTTCTTTGCGATCTTTTTAAGACGCTCGTATTCAAGAGCCAGTCGAGCTTTTTCGATATCGTCGCTCCGATCGCATTTTGTCCACGCTTGGAATGCACTCTTCTTGTCGGCCACAGCTCGTTTGGTTTCGTCATTCCACCACCATGTTTCTTTGCCGACGTAATGGTATTTTGATATAGTCCCCAGATGGGACTTTGCGAGTGTTATGCATTCCTCGTGCATGCTGTTCCACATTTCTTGCGGGCTAAGTGAGTCTGCTATACCATTTATATTTTGAAGTACTTCTTTAGCCAGTGCGATAAATCTTGCGCTTCGTTCCTTCGATAGATTATACCACCGGATTTTTGGCTAGCCTTAAATACCTTAAAACTAACATAACCTATGTAAGTCGGGGAAGTGAACCTATCAAATCGTTTGTGTTAATAATTACAAAGATCGGCGAAATCACCATGTCTTGTTGCAGACAGTTTTTAATGTGAAATGTTCCAACGAAGTCGCATAGCCATTTTTCACGATAAACTGTCTGTTGGTGAGCATACTCGTATTATGAAGAATATGCATAAGTGGTTAACTGGTGCCTAGTCAGCTTAATAGATATGTAGGTCCCTCCAATCATACAGTATCGAAGGCTTTTTCAAGTCAATCAGGTAAGCTCCAGTACACTGGTTGTTGGCATTATTCCAATGGATATCTGACACCAATTTAGACTCGACGTGTGATATATCATGACCCGCATTGAAAGCGAATTGGTTATCCGAAATTATATTTCTGTCTAGTTAGGACTCTATTGGCCACTTTTCCGAAAACATTGCTGATATTCGGAAGGAGACTTATCGATCGGAGATTCGCCGGATTGGATATATCCTTTCCCTTTTGAACCACCGCAGTTTTCCAATGCTTTGGGTAATCTGCATTAATTATAGTATTGTTAAACAGGGTGGTGTAAATGTCTACCGCTTCTAGAGGGATATGTCGAAGCACAATGTTCGATATTCCATCGATTCCTATGGAGTTCTTCCTTCGAAATGAACGGGGGTAGGTTTCTTAATCGTTGATGACATTATTTGTTACTGAATTGGGTGAAGCCGGAGCTCTCGAATCGCCAGTTCTGTACATCATTTCGCAGGTAGAAACTAAGCAGAAGAACTTGACGGTCCAGGGCGTGATCCTTCCTGAGGATCCTCGATCACAAAGAAATTATCATCATCTGTGGGTTCACTTTGATCTATGCCTGCTATAGTCAGTATTAGTTTGTTGTCCGTCTTTCGAGAAAGTTTAAGATACTCTAGGTATTTTTGAGTTTTTCCCCGAAATTTCAGGAAATTACAGCTGTTCTGTAAACTGCATTGATGACTTACTGGCCGCGGTATTCAAGTTGCTGGAAATGAGCATAAACTAACTCATTTCCCAGTGCTAGTCGGAAGAGTGTGTTTCTGATCAATGATATCACAGCGACATTTGTCCGATCTACAAAAAGAAGGAGCACTTTAACTTTAAAGAATAAAAGAATAAATATCCTCAACATCGCATTCAAGATCGTATCTGCCTTATTGTGTGTACGCCTGCAACAGCCTTCGTCAGTAACCTGGTTTACCTGGTGGACCATTCTTCATACTCCGGCAGATCCTGGAAAAGACGCAAGCAGTTCAAATCGATAACCATCCTATTTTAATCAATTTTATTGCCACGTATACAGCGTTTTTAGAGACGAGCTACATAGACGATTGAGAACGCTCTCTGCTCCGACGAAATCAGTAACGATTTAACAGAGACCTACGATGTCATCAAATTTGAAAGAATTGCGAAACTCACAAGTGAACACCAAGGACAAAATCTTTCACAGTTTGTCCAACTACTAGCGTACGCCGACAATATTGACATTTAAGAAAACACAGCGGGCTGTCGCCAGTGAGCTCGTTGGTATTGAAATAAAAGCTGCCAAGACGGGTTTGGACGTAAATGTACATAGATGATGTCAACAAGAAGGGACACAAAACATCGATGAATCACACAGAAAGTTCCGTCGCGAATTTTGAGGTAGTGACATACGGGATTTTTTCAACCTTGGTTAAGCAAGTTTTGGAAGAGATCATCGCCGCTCACCTCTCGATCGGTTCGTTCTCTGCTAGCTATTTGTCTAGCTGCATTCACATTAATTGTGGGATGTATCCGTATGGGGCGGTGTCACTTCACTTTTCTTGGGATATAAGCTCCAGGGATCATCCTCTCCCAGCCGATATCGTCGTATTGGGCTGTCTGCCTTAAAAAGACCATCCATCCCCACCCGTCGATGATTTTCAAACGTCCTATCTCATGCTGCTTATTGGGTATCTCGTGTCAAACCCCCTGGCTGCTTCAATGGTGTTCTTGGTGCTCCTGATACGTCGTGAGCCTTCATATCGTCCTTAAGGCTTCAGCGAATGAAACTCCTCATTCGCCTCTAAGAAGACAACTGGCCCTAAAATTTGTGTGGATTGTATTTCGAGGTGTTGGGATAGTATACCATTGGCTGATTGGATCATAGCTGCACTCCACCTTCGCCACAGCTCGGTTTTCCCACTCAAAAACGAGAGTGACCAAAGGACTTGTTTCTTGGAACAAGAAGTGTCTGGATCTGCGAAATCCATATGCCCAAAACTACATTGTGAATGTATCATCTATCTAAGATTCAACATTATGAAAGATCTTGTGATAGTGTAGACTGAACTGAAGGCGCAGATTTTAACGACTTGTATATAGGACTTAAGTCAGACAAACACAAGCTGCAATAATGGTGGAAGCGACCCTGATACTTGAGATCCCGAGAAGTGAAATCGGTAATGAAATAAAAACAGAACAGTCTACGTAGCAATGCAAACAAAAGACTAATTACTGTTAAAGTTGCAAAACAAGTAGAAGCCCACACATGGAACGTTTGAACCCTTAACTATTGTGCTGGATTTTAACCAAGGAACCACTGGTCTGGTAAAGAGCACCGGTGGGCACATGCACAAACCCAACTCATCTAGGAAACAGCCCCGGACAGAAGAACGAAGGTGGCTCAAGGGCTTTTCAAACAATAGAGAAGGGAGTAAGACCGGCTACATGTGAAGAAAAACATTTCCTAAAAGGGATCGATCAACGAATTAGGACTGCGGTCTTTTAGACACAAATTCGTTGTTAATCTAGCACTAAACGAAGTGAAGTTAAAATGCCCTCTAAACTGAGCCATCTGCACACCCATCTGTGTCCTTTAGATTGTCGGTCAAAGGACTACACAATGGAGGAGGATTTCATCGAAGATGTTGTGTCCAAAGAATGGAATAGGAATAAATTTTGATGCTCAATTGGAGAGACTAAGTCAAGTACTTTGTTAATTCATAAGATTTGAACCAGGTCTATGAATAGATATTACTTTCTGTTACAATACCACCTAAAAAGCAGGCTTGCTTACCGTTCTCACATAAAGTGTGAAAGGCGTTCTATCTGTAGTATCGACTTCAAGAGCAATTTAAGCTGTAAGGGTCAAATAAGGGACAGATACTTAACGACACCCTTCAGAATATCTAGGATATAACTTGTTCATAAAACGTACCCTTGCCAACCACTTCTAATAACACAATTTTTTTTGTTGCTATGGATTCGCCAAATTGCTGCTTTCACCGCCTGCTCATTAATTTCATTAACCTTGTTCCTAAGACTAAGGTCAAGTTATTTGTGTATCTATTGCAATGGATTAACCACTTCTTTAGTTTCACTTTTCGAGCCACACCTGAAGTACAATATTACCTTATCCTCTTTCATCGACGATTATTTTAGAGGTACTTACTTCCAATGGGAATTTCATGAAACATCACACATTCTTCATGTCACACTGATATGGCAGTTTTGTTCAATATTATTTGGCATTTCATCATTGAAGGACCCAGCCCGACACAAAGTATTCAGCTGTATCACGAAAATTGGGGTTCTGTGAAGACTATAGTATATTTCGTGTGCTTGGAGAACTTGTGGTCCATATAATCGGCCTACAGCATGCCCTATCCAATTTTCATTACTGGATTATAGACCACATCTAGCATGTAGTGAAGAATATATAGCGGCTATAGAGAAGAGTATACGAGATGACCGTGATGAATCGAAACGATTTGGTGACGTTTTCAAGGGCTTGGTTTGTCCCTTGCAACAACACGGCGCATTGTATGTATGTAACGTAATGTAAGACTTCAAGATTTATTTTGTGCAAGAACTGAAGCCGGTCGACCTTTCAAATCGAGCCTGTTTCAGTTGTTGAGCTTTAAAAAGAAGGTCCACAGCTTTCGAATAATACTTTGAGGCCCATTACTGGTTTCATGGCCACGTCAATAAGGAAAACAAGCCATGTTTTGGACGCGGAGCAACTTGAAGAGGCTTAAGAGCTGCCATTACATCTAGACAAAACAACAGTTTGATATGGTTTATGGGCTGGTGAAATCATTGGTCAATATTTCTAAAAAAAAAGTGATGCAGACAAATAATTTGCTATCTGATAGTACCTATAAAGACCAAGGTCTCGACGACATTTGGTCCTACTTGGCACACAGCCCGTGAAATAATAGCGATATTGCAAGAAAGATTCAGTGAATCATTCTTTAAGCCCTAGGTTATATGGCATTTCTAGACTTCTTTTCTTGGGGCTCGAAGTCTTCGTGGATAAGTACGCAACGGTTGAGGAATTGGAATCCAAAATCATATGTCAAACATCACTCGTAATGCTCGAACGCGTCATCAAAAATTAAAATTTTAGAACGTACGAGGGCGGGTCAATAAGTCCGTGACTTTTGGATTAAAACACAGATTTTTTGATAAAAAAATAATTTTATTTTTCAACGTAGTCTCCCTTGAGCTCTATACACTTTGTCCAACGCTTCTCCAATTTTTTTATCCCTTCCAAAAAAAATGATTTGTCGAGGTCCTCAAAATAGGCCTTTGTTTGCGAGATGACTTCATCATTGGAGTCAAATCTTTTTCCACCAAGCCATTTCTTCAGGTTTGGGAACAAGAAGTAGTCGCTCGGAGCCAAATCTGGAGAATAGGGTGGATGAGGGAGCAATTCATAGCCGAATTCATGGATTTTTGCCATGGCAACTGCACATGTGTGCACCATTGCATTGACTTGGTGGAAAAGAACTTTTTTCTTGGCCAAATGAGGTCGTTTGTTTTTCAAATCGTCATTGAATCGGTCCAATAAGTTGGCATAATATTCCCCATTGATTGTTCTTCCCTTTTGAAGGTAGTCAATGTGGATTATCCCGCGTGCATCCCAAAAAACAGTCGCCATAACTTTATTGGCTGACAAACCCACCTTGGCCTTCTTTGGCGCCGATTCACCCTTAGAAACCCACTGTTTTGACTGTTGTTTGTTCTCTGGTGTGTTGTAATGGATCCATGTTTCGTCCACGGTTACAAAACGGCGCAAAAACTCCTCCATATTGCGATTAAACAACGCCAAACCTTCCTGTGAAGTTGTTACACGATTGCGTTTGTGGTCGACTGTGAGCAAACGCGGCACCCATCTTGCGGAAAGCTTTCTCATGCCCAAGTGATCATTCAAAATTGAAACCACTGAGCCATGCGAGATCCCTACGGCTTCCGCAATCTCTCGCACTTTCAATCTTCGGTCGGCCAACACCATATCGTGAATTTTTTCGATTGTTTCGGGTGTAGAGACCTCAACTGGGCGTCCAGGACGTTCGGCATCTTCAGTGCTTGTACGGCCACAACGAAATTCAGTAAACCACTTTTTTACCATTGAAATCGATGGTGCAGAGTCCCCATAGTATTTATCAAGCTTAGCCTTGGTCTCGGTAATGGTTTATTTTCGCATGAAATAATGCTTAATAAGCACACGAAATTCACTTGTTTCCATTTTCTCCTCAAATTAGTGAGTCTGATAAAAATAGCTGTCAAAAACAAACTAACTGACGCAGCAAGTTTAAATTTTGACAGGAGTCAACTGACAGATGCCTGTTGACAGGAGCAGTGTTGCTGTTTCAGTTAAGAGGTCAGAAATTCAAAAAGTCACGGACTTATTGACCCGCCCTCGTATCATGTTAATCGCAGTTACGGCAAACATTTGAAGGAAAAAATCTTCAAAACATTAATATGAAGAACGGTGCTTTTGTAGAATAATAAAGAGTAGCCGATAAAATTGAATTTATTTGTACTATTTTTTAAAAAAAAGAACCTCTAAAAGAATCACCATTTATAAGCCCGATTACATGGACTCGCTTTCGATCGTAGTCTTTACCAGACTTCAAAACGATCAGTCTTTACTTTAAGTCAAATTCAGAAAATTGTATCCGTGTCCCGTTGCTATGGATGTATCTTAATTTTTACGTAAGCTGTTTCAACTTCCGGAATAACATCCTCATCCGTGTTTCCATGTTGTATTACCTACGTCAACAGTTTTCATCAATGGTATACTTCCAAATGGTCCCTGCTTCAAATGACTAAATGTTTGAATATATAAAGTTAGTAAAACACTGAAAGCCCTCCCAACCTTTTCGGTATTGTCCAGATACTCTTCTCGAGAAAGAGTCTGACCTTAGATTTCTGTTGATGCAAGAAGATATTCTGCACAGATAAATCGAAAATTTCAAGTAACCTGTCATCGTTCAGAATATATCTACTAATTTTACACATTTAACTAAAAATAAAATAAAACCCGTTCTTCTATAGCCTTAAAAACAGTTCAAAAATGCGTATACTTCAAATAGATTTTTTTTTTTTATTTATAAAATTCCCTTCACTTCTTTCATCGCCTTTTCTTTCTAGCCGGCACGACAATTCCTTCAATTTTTTGCACCTCCGCAAGATTCATTGGTTGATAGGTAAAATTGAATCCTGCGGGAAAGTCCTTTTCTAGCTTGATAAAACGATACCCCATTCCATAGTACAGTGGTAGTGTCCTATTGCTTAATCGAGTTTTCGGCCAATTTTTGAAACAATAATCCTTTCTAGTGATTTCGGTCTTTTTTGCTCCTTCAAAATCACGCCAATAGAACATTCCATTGGATCCATATTTTTCCTGAACCGTGAGTTGCTTCTTCCAGCTCTTGTTTGGTGTCCGACAGACCACTTCCCACGGTTCGAGTCGTTCTATGTAAAAGTCGGGGTATCTGCTCTCGTGAAATCGCATATTATTTTAGTTTTTTTTTTTAAATCAATTTTTGTTTCTTGTTTTTGAATGGAAATAAGAATTTTGAAAGAGAATTTTTGATAGATCCAAAGCCTACTAAATTGTGTGAATTTAGAAAAGAGGATAACTCACTTATGGATACTTTAAGCATTCTATGTACAGCAATACAAATATATCTGCCGCAACCTAGATCAATTTTAGAGCCCTCGGTGAAAATATTAGAACTTCATATCTGTTTTAATTGTCTTTTTAGAATTATAAACACTTAAATGCAGTTGTTACAAATTTGTTTTCTATGTTCAGGGCAAGCGGGACGTTGGCATTTTAGATATACAATTTTCACATTTCGATCCCGATTTCGAGGACAAATTAAACACCTTCATTGCTTTTGAAGTTTGGGTGGGGGCCCTTCGTATGACACCCATGGATATCCAAGAATTCATGGAGTTAATACCGGCTTCATCAAGCATGCCATATAAAAAACCTAAAGGCCATCGGCGAGTTTTTCGGGTGACAGTGTATGAGTGCATTAACTTGTCAAACGTATCAACACCTACTTTTGTACGATTGCTGGTTTTCTAGTATCCTCATTTATTTTTTCTTTGTAGTGCATGGTGGATAACAATATTACAGATATATTCTTCTTTGGAGTAAAAGAGACTAATGTCTTTTTACAATCAAACGCGAACTGAGATGACAGCGGTTCCTTCTTTTTAATTGGTAAAAACGATGGCGGTATCTCCCTTTTGTTCTTATGAAGGGTTCCAATAGTCGTAAGCTGGTAGTCTTTTATCATTTCAACAGCTAATGGAACAGATTTCAGCCAGGAACTTCGAATACTTTCAGCTAGAGCTTTTGCATAGTCAGGTGAACTGTTTGAACAACATCCTACCTTTCCAATGTAAGGAATAGCATTATCATATAATATCTGACTAAATCACACATTGTAACTACGAGTATTTGCAGCCCATATTTGTCCGGTTTCGATGCTATACACACTTTGAAAGGACATCATCCGCGAAATCTTAGGATTTGTTCATCGATTGTTACATAAAATCTTGGTTCATAGGATTCCTTGCAATTCTTTATAAAACTGACCATATCAAGCGTACAGGTGCAAATTTGTCATTTCTGTCTCTAAGTTCTCCATCATCAAAACAAAGCCACAATAGAAGAAGAAAACTATTATATTCATTATATGTATGTAGATGTTAGCAGAAAATAGAAACCATATCTCCGTTGCATCTTTTCGGTTGTATTTGTTTATGCCTGAGATAAAAATAAGTCCAAAGACGGATTCGAATTCTATGACATGCGTTTTGTGAACATAACGGATAACATAGTTCAAGGCATTTCTTTTTATTTCCATATTTGTATTCTTGCCGATAACTTACATGGTTTCTTCATCAAATTATAGGCGGAATGCGTCTATTTCTAACTTAATTTTCGAATTCAAAATATTACCTGTATTCTTCAAGCTCACAATATTTCTTTGTGGTATCTTGCTGCTAGAAGCTGCTTGTCTTGATCAGATATGACCATTCTTGCCTTTGAGAATCTTTTTTGATGACTCCAAAAGCGGCGGCTCTGCTTCATCAGCAGAGTCTACACTTCCTTTTTCAGAGTTTGTTGACTTACTTACTTTAGGTGGCGCTACAGTCCGGAGTGGACCTGGCGCCTCAGCCAACTCGATCCCTGGCTAGCTGCCTCCAGTTTCGCACGCTAAGTTGGCTGAGGTCCTCTTCCACCACCTGAGTCTTGGCCTTCCTCTACTGCGCTGTCCTTCGGGAGCGGATTCGAAGACTTTTCGGATCGGAGCATTAGTGTCCATGCGCTCTACATGACCCAGCCATCTCAGTCTTTGGATCTTCACTCTTCTGGCTAGGTCCATGTCGCTGTACAGTCCATACAGTTCGTCGTTGTATCTCCTCCTCCACTCACCGTCAATGCAGACGGGACCGAAGATCGCCCGAAGAGTTTTTCTCTCGAAGCAGCCAAGAACACCCTCATCAATTCTTGATAATGTCCATGCCTCTGCGTCACAGAGCAGTACCGGAATAATTAAGGTCTTCTAAAGGGTGACTTTTGCTGTCCGAGAGAGGGCTTTGCTACTCAAATGCCTTCTTAGCCCAAAGAAACAGCGGCAGTATAAGATCTGCCGTAGTGTGAATATTTGGTCGATGGTGGACTTTTCTGGCCTGAAGCCACATCGATATGGACCTATCAGGTTGTTGACGAACGGCTTCAGGCGTTCACACAATACGGCGGATAAGATCTTAAATGCGATGTTAAGGAGACAACTCTGTAGTTGGCGCAGTGCAAAGGGTCTCCTTTCTTGAGAATTGGACAAACAATGCTGAGGTTCCATTCATCGGGCATACTTTCGTCCGACCACATTTTCCAGATGAGTTGGTGTATGCTCCTTACCAAGTCATCGCCTGCCGCTTTGAAGAGCTCGGCAGTCAGGCCATCCGCTCCAGCAGCTTTGTTGGACTTAAGCTTCGATATGGCTATCATCACTTCATCCAGGTCGGGTGTACGGAATTATAGGTCATCATCGTCCAGGTTGAAAGGTTCATTCTGCCTGACAGCGGTATTTGGTCCGTCATCGCCGTTATACAGTCTGCAGAAATGGTCTTTCCAAATTCTCAGCATCGGCTGCGATTCTACTACGATGTTCCCTTGTTCATCTCTACAGGCTTCGGTTCGGAGTCTGTTTCCGTGGCATGTTATTTTTACCTTTTGGTAAAATTTCCGAACCTCATTCCTGGAGTAGCATCTCTCAATTTCCTCGATCGCGCGCTTCTCATGCTCTTTCTTCTTACTCCTGAGAAGTCGGTGTTCGTCTCTCCTCTTCCGCTCATAGAGCTCATGAGCCGCTCTCTGCCTTTCTTTTCAGTGTCGCATTGCGTGCTTTTTGCTTAGCTTCATGTGCTTGCCGGCATTCATAATCGAACCAGGAGTTTCGTTGTGGTGGACGAGTGAAACCCAGCACATCAGAAGCGGCATATCTGATGGCGTTTTGGCAGTGTTTCCAATGGTCTTGGATGCTTGATACTGGCGGAAATGGACCTCTTACGAGATTAAGAGACGCTCGATCGGAAAAGGACATGGCGATCTCTTGCGATTGTACCCGTCTGACGTTGAATTTTCTCACACTATAAGTTTGTCTTGGCGTAGTTTGGGATATCCGCAATCGTACCTTGGCTACAACAAGGTAATGGTCCGAGTCGATGTTGGCTCCTCGGAACGTACGGACATCCATAATACTAGAGGAGTGTCTTGCGTCCAACGAAATATGATCAATCTGGTTGACTGTTGATTGATCAGGGTTCTTCAAGTGCCCTTGTGCATATCGAGATGTGGGAAACGCGTGCTAGCCACGACAATGTTTCGCCCCGCCGCAAAGTCGATTAGCCTGAATCCGTTATCGGAGGTGGTGTTGTGCAGGATATATTTTCCTATTGTTCCACCAAAAATACCCTCTCTTCCTAGCTTTGCATTAAAATCAACGGGGACAATTTTAATGTCATAGCTAGGGCATTGCTCGTAGGTCTTGTTAAGGAGCTCGTAGAAGGCATCCTTGGTGTCGTCATCTTTCTCCTCCGTGGGGGCATGCGCGCATACTATTAGGCCTTGATGCGGATTGCTACGAGGCGCTCGCTCACATGCCGGAAGCTGAGGACTTCTTATCTTAGTCTGCCTCCGACAACAAATCCGCATCCAAATAAGCGCTGCTTTTGCTGTCGATAGCAATAGCCGTAGTAGATGTCGCAGTTTTTCATTTTTTCGTCCAACCCATCCCATCGCATTTCTTGAATGCCGGTTATGTCTGCTTTGCAGCAGTCTAGGGCCTCCGCTAGTTGCTCGGCTGCACGTGGTCTATTAAGGGATCTAACATTCTGCGTGCATATCCGAAGCTCATTGTCCTTAAATCTTTCACGTGGGTTGTCAACAGTAGATCCGTCCATATCCGAGGCTTGTTGATGATTCGTAACTTCCTTTTTTTTTTAAATGGCCGGGCAGTTACCATGGCGGCACAACCCCCAACCTGGAGGACCAGTTTCATTCTTAATGCCCCTAGGACGAGGGGTCGGTTACACCGAAGCCAGTCACCCGTTCCGGGATGCGAGTGCTGCCGTTGGCCCATATAGGCCTCGTCCGCCATCATCTCTTTTCCAAGACCCTGACTAAGTCCTGCAAATCCTTACCGGCCTGAGCTCCAAATATGTCGGAGTAGCCTGGATGAGGTCTTGTTCTGTTTCTCCGACACTAATCCTGATTTATGGCGCAGGAAACTCGCCATTTGCCTCCTTCACTTCGCGATCTCTAGTGAGATTCCCAGATGGCGCCACGGAGAGGCGTGAAGTAGGACTTATTAGCAGAGCTGCAAGATGTTCGGCTGCAGAGGCTCATTCTCGTCATTTTGGGAACCAGCACCTGTCGGAAGATGCTACTTCTACGAGGCCTTTTACTAATCGTTGTCATTAGCCATTAGTTTGTTGACAAATGATCTTAAAACCCCGAGCATCCATCTTCTACATCTGTGTCCCTTTCAGCATCTTCACACTGTGTAGTAATTTTTGAGTAGACATGAAATTCCTCTTGCGTGTTAAATGCCATTAACACATAAGATGTTTCAAATAAAAACAACTCATCAACACACAGCAAATACGGCACCTACTTCGGCAAAATCTCATTTGCAACTTAAACTTTCCATATAAAATGACAAATCATCGAAATTACTAGGCCTTAAATATTGAAAAAAATACAGAAAATAGTCCTTTATTTATAGATTACAGGAACACCTACAAGTAGTCTAGAGTCTGAACATAACGCGGTTAATCTTTCAATATTGTGTGAATAAATTTATGTAGATTTGCTGTTAAGTTTGTTCTTTGGATAAATTTTTAGTATTGTTGGTACTACTCGTTCGACTCAATAATAGTAATATTGTAATATAATAAAATAATAGGCCAGACATCCATCACTCCTTATCAAGACAATGACAAAAAGGATTTGAGTGAATAAATCCACTCATCGTAGAAGAAAACCAACAACAACATCTCATTAGATCAAATAGCGCAGATCTATTTCTTTGGTTCAAATTCCAAATCCCATCTAATTTTACCTAAGTTAGAATGCATACAATAGTCTACCCGTCATTTTTATTACTTGCGATCCAGAGATTTTTATGAGTAATTTTCACCCTCCCCTGAGTGCAGAAGGCTGCATAATGTAGGTATACGAGCAAAGTGGAAATATACCGGTTTTACTTCATTTTTTTATGCGATCGTGATTGGCTGCGATCCAGAGATTATTCACTATGAGTAACTGCGTGTACATGATTGCCATTGTATTCCATTGTATATGACTATTGACTGTTTTAAGAAAACTAATTTACTATTTAATAAGTCTTATTTAAATGAAAAATGCTGGAAAAATGTTAAGTGTAATGAATTTCTTCTTAATTCACCTTTTCAAATGTTTTTAAGTTATGATAGCCATTTATTTACCTTAAAAGGTTATTAACAAATGTGTTTTATTCAATAAAACGACTCACTCAGAAGGAATGTATTGTATAAATAATATTAAATAGTAATATTTAGTTTTTTTTCTTTCAATAAATCCAAATCCAATGTAATTTGTTTAATAAAATGGAATTTATCATACGAAAAAGGGTCCGATTCACTCATGAAGTGAAGTAAAATGACCACTCGATTCGTTATCGCTTGTCTGTTTGGAACCCTATTTGGGGCTTTAGAAATCCACATGAAGTCATAGAGAAACCCATGTATCCTGAACGCGTGACTGATGACAATGGAGCGGGCTATCGGGACATGAAAAGCGATTTTTGTGACAATAAAAGTAACACTTGGACTTGGGCGAGCTATTGTTCAACAAAATGGGTATGGGGTACTCAATAGCCGAACATTTTGGACTTCTGCAACATAAATCTTCTTTTTCTGCTATTGAAAAAGCCATATGGGAGCACTAAGACCTGATGAGTTGGATTTCAAATTGGCCAGTTTTCTATCAGCCCGCGACCACAAAATCATATTTTTAGAACTCAATGCAAATGCGAAGTGTATTGTCGAAAATCTTATTATAATAGTTTATAGCGACACCAGGACTTGTTCCGAGAGTTTTGGTAGTAGTGGAACCATGGGACACCCCTCACCAGAATGAGCATATAGACATGCCTTTTTAGGTAAAAGAAGAATCTGATAAAATGTGAGCCGCCTTAAACAAGCAGGGCGCAGGACACTTAGTTAAATGTAAGTACAGTTCGAGGTAAGCATGGACCCTAACCTAAAAACCTTTGAAGGAAGCACGATCCTTCATTTGAGGCCTCCAGTGCCGACGACGCCTTTTTGGGCCGGAGCTGTTCTGTTCACTCGCTCAACTAAAGCCAACCTTCTCAGTCGTTTGATCCGTAGACTCCTGCCTACACCGATGTCATCTGCCATTCCATTTCCCCTAACTACAAATCGGATCAAAATTCATGTGCAGTATGTTCATCATAATGTGCTTCTTTATTGCCTGTGAGTTGTGACAAGATCCAAGGTTCTGCATCAAAGAGCAAAAGCCGAATGGAAAGGCCCTTGTATAAAGTTAATCTGATCTCATGAGAGATGGCTCCGAGTCCAAAGAAATAATGTTTATAGTCCAATCGATTTTGATTGCAGCCCGTAATATGAAAATGAAGTGAAAACAGATTCGTTGGTGCAAAATACAGTCAGACGTGCTAGGTTCCCATCCACCCAAGACATAAAGACATAGTATTCGTGATAGCTGGCGATGGCGATAGCGCGATAGTTAGCTCATTGGACTATCACGCAGAGAGTCTGGGTTCGATTCCCGGTTGGGTCACCAACAATTTTTCAAATCGCCATTACCCTTTCGGCGGGCAATGGCAAGCTCACGAAAGTAAAAACTGCCTACGAAAAAGCTTCTAAGGAGTGCCGTTCGGACTCGGCGATAAACCGTAGGCCCCACTCAGATGTGACAAAAATGACAACATGAGCGACACAAATGAGTGTCAAGAAGCTAGGCCATGGCCCATACCGGGCTGTCAGCGCCATAGTGTTTTTTGTTTTTTTTTATTCGTGATAGCTTGTTCCACCAGTCAATCATAGCATATACATAAGTGGCCTTATCACAGTCATGTAGGTCGAGCCTTTGTGTGGCCGAAAGTTCCTTTACACTGACAGGTTTTCCAATGAAATAGAAATAGTTTGTTAGTCGAGATGGTTGCTTAGTGCCTAGCTTCGTGGTATAAACCAATTGCGATGCGCTTAAGCATTAAATAAACCAGACCAGTCGTAAGTTCCTGTAAAAAACGGCGACTCTCAGACAGGGGATTTATTCGTAAAACAGTTTTGTGCACATCAACTCAAACATTTTTTCCATTATATTCAATGTGAGAAAAGTCAGACTAATTACTCTGAAGCTTTTGGGGAATGTGTAGTTCTCTTTACCAATTTTTGCTATTTACGTCAGTCTCACTGTTCGTCGGGGTCAGGCTTGATTCTCTTTGGAGTCACCATCACTTTTTTTGCAGCACAACTGGACATCGGTGCCAGATACGTTCAAAAATAGCCTCAGCGTGTAAGCACAGCAAATGACAGGTACCAGCTACCCCATGTGGTGCTACTCAATCAGCTCTTTTGCAAATCGTGTGCCAGTTCTGATCAGATAACATGCGAAATAGCAAAAAGTGTTTAGAGTCTGTACGATCTCACGTTTTGAAAGACTTTGACCAACTTGCTTGTGTCACCGATTTGACAAAAATCTTTTCAAAGTTCATGCTTGGAAGTCCGAAATAGGATTAGGTTAGGTTAGAGTGGCTGTTGAAGAAAGACCAACTCACCAAGACCTATTAGCCAGTCGCCTTATTAAGCTTTCGACGAAACGAAAAAGACTGTTAAACCCTATATTGTTTAGAAAGACGTAGAATAGGACTCCAAAGTGTAGCTTTCTTCTTTAAAAGAAAGCTGGCTCCTCCCCTCATCGTCCATGTAACCTCTGCGGAAGTCGTTTGTTAACATGTCTCCGCTTCTTGTATATTTTCCTATGAGACAGTGTCTAGTGATGACACCTATGACAGCGCTGAGATGTTTTCTGTAGAGGCAGATCAAAGCGATTCAGATTCAACTTAAGTCAGATTCATTTGGTCACAAGATATATTGACTTAACAGTCTACCTAAGCTGGAGCTTAAGAATTTACTTGCACGAAGCGATTGGTGTACCGATGGTACCTTTTTTATGTAGATAATTCCAATTTTATCAAATTCGTCAGCCCTACAGTTCCCTGTAGAGAGGTTACTAACATGAAAGACTTTGTCAAACCAATGTCATACCAATGTTTCGGAAAAATTCCTAGGCGTGACGAATATAAACGTGGCCTAATAGTTTATTTTCTACTGCCCACTTGCTCTAAGGCGGATAACTTCATTATCAGCAACTTACCTCCGGAGGGATAGTACGTAAAGCTCCGCTTATGCCCAAGATGCTTTTCTTTTTACTTTGCTTAGTTTACTGCAGTTGACTGCTTTATATTGAGCCGTCCACCAAACAACTATCTCGTAGATGTGTTTTAGTCTTAAAACTGAGACGAAGATATAGCCAATGGTGGTTTTCCCTTGCGGTTGAGCCATGGACAAAAGTCCAGGATCGATACTAGATCACATATGGGTATCAATCTATCGTTTTACAGCCTTCAGGAAAGATAATAGACCAATAGGTCCGAGGTGTTTTGGAACAACATGAGAGCATTTGCCGGCTTTGGGGATGACACAGAAAAAAAAAATCTGAAATAGCTTCTTACACTGTTCTTGTTTTCACCTCTAAAGACTCTAGTTGCCCTACAAACTAGTCTTAAGTAACCTGATTGAAGGTTTTCGGTGGTAGACCCACCATCGATTTGCGAGACATTGTATTCGATTCTGAATCCGTTGTACTTAAGGTCTGACACGGATACCTTCAGTAATACTCTTGGAATGCGTAAAGTCGCTTACGTATTGTATTACTTAGTTAAAAATCTTGGTTATTGTTGACAACAATGTAAGAGAAGAGTACGAAATCCAGAAGATTTTTCAAAATATATTCTGACGACAGTATGGAATGAATCCTAATGGGTCTTAGTTATTTCCGACAGAAAGAATTACTTTTTGATCAACCTTAACTGAGCAAGTCAAGCAAAGTTAAAGTAGATGAGAGATGGATGTTGAGTCCTCATTACAGCATAACAGTCAACAACTTGTTGGCGCGAAATTGTACAACTTTCGAATGACGACACACATATGCTTCAGAATCAGTCGATTTTGCTGTTGAGCCAGAGCCATTACCATGCTCAGTAGATACTCATCGTTTGATTTTATGCTGTGAGTTCTAGTTCTTTCTGATTCTAATTTCCTAAGACTAACACTTCATTACCCAAGAAGTGCATGTTGAAGTCGTTAAATGCTGTGTGGAAAGAAATTCTCTTGGGCCATTCCTAACGAATTATCCATAGGATTTCACTTGGCCATTGATATAGAGACTTCCAACATTCCGAAAGGACATGAAATTATTCCAATGCTTCTCCGCCGCACAGTTTCTGCATATTATCGCCTTTATTAGAATGACTGAAAGACTCCACATTCCCTTTCCACCTAAACATATTGATATACCCGTATACGTGCAGCATCAGCCCTGACCTCCCCTTTAGTCAACCCAATCGTTAGTCTAAATTACGATTCATGGCGAATTTATTCACGAATTTATTTTTCCCCGTCAAATAATTCGAACAAGTTTAGAAGTTAACTGTTTTTTCCTACAACTTACACCGTTCGCCCCTAAGAAACAACGAAACGTAACTAATCTACCAACGTCTCCCACCTCCCCACAAAAGCAGTCTACATAAATTTGCGCTATTTAAATACAAATGCCTCCTCCGATGGGCCATTAATAAAATGCCACCCTTCTCTCAGCACCATGTCGTTGTGTTCCGGCATCATAACTAAATCGTAATTGGGTGATTCCAACTGTTGTTCTTACATTAGTCCCGTATAATGTATGGCCCACGCCCCTATACTCTAGGCAATCTGCCACGCAAAATACCGTCGTCGCGCGTGTAGGGGGCTCCAAAAACAAACAAAGCACAACATACAAACACACACAGAGTGAAACAAAAACAAAGCCAACATCAAACCCGACAATTTCTCCATTCCTCCGCAAAACCCTACCGTCAGGAAGTCATAAATTAATGGTCGGGTTATTAATTCCATAAAAGTGGAAACATTGGACGCCAGGAATGACTTCTTTTGTTGTCTACCACTTCTCGTCGTTCGTCGGGTCGAATTGGTCGAATTGGGCCGGCTTGCTTCCCACTCGTTCTCTGTCTAGTAAGTCAAATTGCCTCATTATAAATTATTGGAAATGAACCTCTAGGCCTATAGAGGCGCAACCATATCAGGACATTGGAAGCAGTAAGGCAACGAAAGTCGAAGGACGACAGAACAGAGTCTAACGGTATGAAGTGGTTCGTTGGGAGGTCATGAGTGTTAGTTAGGGGTAGAAGTCGCTCAGGAATAATACATGAGCTGGCGATTAATCACCCACTGGTCTGCTCTTGTCTGCTCTGGTCAGTCGTATGTCGGATGTATATTTACTTCCATTCCTCGTCCATTCCCACACTCATGGCAGAACAATAACTCTTTTCACGAGTTAGGCAGCTTAGCACACAACCGATGATAGGCTCTGAATAGACCAGACTGCGATGATGGTAAATGGAGGATGACATGGAGTAGTGTGAGAGATTCATAATACCTGTTACAATAGCTAAACGGGGGAGCATTTTTCTTATCCCGGTGACGTCGATAAGCTAGAAAAACGATCCATAGTACGCGTCTTATCCAAGCTCGTATATCTCTCGGCATACTTTAGGGTTTGACCTTAACTGTCAACGCTTTGATAAAGCACGTGCAGTGACCTTCGTCGGGCGCCATATTCGAATACGGCCCTCTCGATATATCGCATCGAAAGTGGATTACGTTTCGAAAATAAATAAAACGTTTATCCTTAAAGGGAGTGGGTGGGGCGCCATCATCTTGTATCCTTTGTGGGCTTTAATATGATTTTTCATTACGTGACAGCGAGTACGAATGAGGTACGACCTTATATGGTACACTATGACGACTTGACTTACCAGCATCTCGGCACCATAATTGAAATGCACAGGGGCAATATCCTCATAGCCTTTAATCGAGCTCTTTCAGTTGTATCCTTTTTGAAGAACGCATAACACACGGCCACAACAACAGCCGGAAAGGAAACAACGAACCAAGCAAAAGAATACAAAAAAAAAAGGATTCGGGATGTAATATATTTTATTGCCTTTTCTCCCTTTCAGCTGGCGTAGCCGCCATTCGTTTCGTCCTTCCATGACTGGACCACTGGTAATAGAGCCCTAAAACCATTTTGATAGCCAAGCCTGTTCATCACACATCACATCACATATAGCAGACATGATGGAAGAATAGAACCATGGAGGGTTGTGTTTGGTGTATCTTTCGGTTTGTATGTTTTGCTCCGTCAGCGGATTCACACTGTTGCTAGTTCTTCCGACTTATTGACCCCCCAACGACCATGACGACGACGACGACAATGGGGAGAGAGATGATAAAGCGGTGGGGTATGTCCCAAACAGGCTTGCCACCCATCTTACTTTGTATGAACTGTACTTTTAGTTTATAAGAAACTGATTCCATAAATCAAGAGCGTAATGTAGGAACCAAAAAACTATGAGGAAAGCGTTAGCAGGAAGGTTTCGGTCACCGCATGGAAAAGAAGTCCAGAATGTTTTATTTTCCTGATTATACGAGCATGCGGTTGATCATCAAATACCATGGGAACACAATGACGAGAATCTGTAGGTCTCTAACTGTGGACAACACCACCCGTAGTTCTAGCAATTAAGCCGACATCAAAACGTGCCTGGAAGCATAACACAATGTTTAATAGCAACAGCGAGTCGCAGTAATTTTCAACTGCTCATCAAACAACCAGATGCAGGACTCTAGGTACCTAAACACTTTCATAAGTCAGAAAACGTCATGAGGCATGTTGATGAGCCTATTTACTTGAAGGTCCAAAAGCACCGTTTCAAACAACAAAAAACCAAAAACAATATTGGCATGACAGTCCAGATACAGCGTACCTTCATTACAGCCACTCGTGTTACTTGCCACACTTTCGAGAACAAATCTCCGATAATAAACCCTTTATATGAGCTACTTCAGTGCATTTGGAGCTGAGATCAATGAGGATTTTTCAGGATTAGTAAGAATGCGGTGAAACCTAAATGTTCCCAGAAAGACCTTGATCCACTACGTTGGCTGTGCGTATCATACCAAAATCTTACTGCTGCGTGGCAATCAATAGCCTCAGTTGAGGTCGACAAAGTTAAAATAAAAACCTGCAGTATTCAGAGGAGGAATACTGTGATGAGACTGAACGTTGAACTGATACATTCGCAACAAGCCACCACGCCGATCTTATGTCCCTAAATCTTGTTTCATTAAGCACAAGAGATCAGTCATCGGTGACAAGAAGCGAACAAAAATGCCACAACCAATGTACTGGGTTTCACCAAACCTTTGGCGGTATAGCATAGATGAACAAGAACCAGTCGCAAGTTCAACGACGAAAGGAATATGAGTGTAGGTGATCGAAGAAATGGAAAGGTGCTATTCAAGGAACAATATGCTGAAATTTTACTCCAATTTACTGAGGGAACTCATCAAAATGAGGTAAAGGTGACAGGTGAGGAGCTCTTCAATGCGACAGAAAAAGACTTGGTAAGAAGCATACACCAACTCATCTGTCAAATATGGTCCATTCATCCGAACTCTCATCTTGCTTGTCCATCCCTAAGAAAACAGACCTTCTGCACTGTGCCAACTAACTACACGCCTGAAGTTGTTCGTCAAAAACCTAATACGTCGATATCAGTGCGGCTTCAAGCCAGGAAAGTCCGGCATCGACCAAATATTCACACTACGGCAGATCTGGGTGAAGACCCATGAGCTTGCGATCGATATACACCACCTATTCATCTATTTTAAGGCCGCCTATGACAGCATCTATAGAGAAGAGCTATACAGAGAAATGTCTTGTTTTGATATCCCTCCAAAACGATGAAGACTGCGCACTGCTTCATCAAGGTCGGTATAGATCTCATTGAGACCTTTGATGTCAAAAAAAGGATTGAGACAAGGGGATGCTCTGTCATGCGATTTTTTCAACATCATATAGTACGAGTACTTGAAAGAAGGGTGCAAAACTTGCGCGCAAACGCAAGAAGCACAATCTTTCAAAATTCCGTCTAATAACTGGCATACCCCGACGATATTGACGTAATCGGAACAAAACAGCGTGATTTCAGTGGCGCTTTCGTGGAATTGAACCAGAAGCGGTGAAAATGTGTTTGATGGAAAATGAGGGAAAGACCAAGTATTGTATATGCTGTCAACCAAAACGGACACCCAATACTGACGTCTCGGTCATAACTTCAACATCGACTCATATACAGCTAAGACGGCAATTAACTAGCAAAAGCTCTCTCTCGAACAACAAAAGTTACCCTATATAAGACCTTTATAATCCCAGTCCTAATTTATGGCTCAGAGGCATGGACTTCACAAAAAAAGAATAATAATGCTCTTGGCTGCTTTGCGAAACAGCGCAGTAGAAGTAGACCACGATTCAGGTGGCATGCAAGTGGAAGGGAAGCTCAGTCAATATATCGTGCGAAACTGGAGGCATCTAGGCAAGATTGAACTGGCTGGAGACGTTTGTTGGCTGATGCCTTGGTCCACCCCGGATCGCAGCGCCCCTTAAGTTGGCAATCTCATTACTAAGATTGAAGGGTGTCGATCGTGTCCAATACACACAATAGGTTACCCTCTTGGCTGCGCTAACCATAGAAACATTAGTTTACTTGGCACTAGTGCAATATCTTGTCCAAGGTATTGTACCTTTATAAAAGCATGAATTTTATGTCATTGCTATGATAAGTCCCCATTGGTATAGTTTTAGCACAGGTTAGTCCACAACTGACCGAGTATTGTATCAAGACAGATCATAGTGGAAGCGCGGGAGGTCCAAAGCGATACACATCGCTTCATTATCGGTTACAAGCTGGCATTTGCCAACATCTTCGGAAAAGATTTAAGCAGAGCTGTCTCTGACTTTGTCATCCTAGCTTTATTTATCAGAATTTCTCAGAATTACGGTGATGAATGCTCACTGCGGCATGTACATAGGTCGAAAGCATTCTTACTGAAAGGCCTACCAGATAAAAAATTTTCCAAAAGCCTGTACAAACTTCTTGCAAAGACAAATCGATCAAAGCATTACAATAGACAGAGATCACTTAGATATGGGGATTTTAAGTTCCGCGATTAACTGCGATTATGACAACTTATCTCAAGTTTAACAAAAAAAGACTCTTTATTACATCCTTATTATCCCTGTTTTGGCCCATGACAGAAGAATAGAACTTAGCGAAGGCTCATAAGAAAATTCCTGGCCGTTCCAAAGGCAAGATCATCTGAATGAATTTTGGGACCCTTCTGTGGTGTAGGGCAGCGCACTCTACGAGCTGTGACATCGACTTGGATCAATCTTATCTACAACATCATCAGATCTTTACTCCAATGATAATTGCTATGATTTGTCCAGTTACTAGCTGGACGTAGGTCTTGTTGAGTTATAAGACCAGCGGTAGTCCATACCAGAACTTAAAACATGGTATCGTGGGAGTTAGGAGCCCCCTGACTTCAGTCAGGGCCTAACTTGTTGATTTAAGTTTTGATTTCTCAAGGACTCTCAAGGTTAAATACTGATAGTTGTACTCAAAAGTACCGTTGGGCTGTCGTTCGAGAAAATATATTTATAGTATATTCTTTTGCTGTCGAAGTTGTTATAAATTAAAAAAAAAATTTTTATTTGTTAAATATGTTTAACACTTACTTGTTTTATTTGAACTTCAACATGGTGGTACTTTTAAGTACCGTCGGACGACAAAGGGTTAAACCTTAAACGCAGGTAGGGTGCACCTTCTGGTCTCACCCGATGTAGAGTTGAAATAAGGATTTGGGTAGGCCTCGACGAATACCAAGGGTGGAACTGTGCCCTCAACACAGTTCCAAATTGGTATTAAAAGAATCAACGGAGAGCGATGGCAAGGTCTATCCTTGCTCCCATAGATGTATGCATCCCGTGCACTTAAATCTTCAAGACAGGTGTCTACGTAAAACATAAGACGATATATAGCACTCAAAGAGCCTTCAAGTCCTACTCAGAGGTGTAACGCAGTAAAGTAAGACGTAGGTGGCATGAATATGTTCAATCGATGAACCTGATTGAGGTCAAAATCCACTCTAGATAGTAACGCCATCTTTGTACGTAAATAATAAGATGATCCTTTTTTTTCGAATCTTGAGAGTGTAGGACTCTTTCATAGGCACTTTCCATTGACCTTGATAACGGTGTTGTTGCCAAAATTGTGTTTTGGTATTGACTGAGTTATGAACTTAAGGTGAAGATCTCTCCATTGGTCCAAACATGGCTATCATAATTCCCTTCACCAGAAGAAGAAACCTAAACCTTAGTTAATGTTAACTTAACGAGACGATCATTAAGTACTCTGACAGGGTCAAATATCTGGGAGTAATCGTTGGTAAAAGGCCAAATTGGAACTATCACTTAGACAATAAAATAAGTACAATGATGGTCAGTTCCATCATAACATATGCTTCTGTAGTATGGTGGACTAGAACCACGCAAAAGACGGCCATTGCTCAACGTCCAACGACTTGAATGTCTGGGCATTTCCGGAGTCTCACGCCACCCAAGAATGCGCTGACCATATCTATAGCTCCGATATCAAAAGCGGAAGTATCCATATATTCACGAATAATCAAGCAGCTATAAATGCCCCTAGCACACATACCAGGTCTAAAACAGGCCAAACTGCAATTAAAATGTTAAATGATGTATAAATCTAAGTTGGCATGATATCAGTAAGCTAGCGACCCCACTATACGGCACCTTACATGACATCACGATTTAAGATATCACCTCAACAAAATAAAACTAGTCGACTCTCCGGGGTGCCGCCTTTGTCTTGAAGGAGACGAAACAGTTGGACACATTTTATGTGATCTTCCAGCTCTTAATGGAATCAGACGGAATACCGTCTTAAGGGAACAACTCGACGTCACTGAACTTATGAATTCCCCTGCTGGTAGATTTACTAACTTCATTCGGCAGATTGAAAACCTACTAGCCTAACCACAAGTTTGACAAACCGATACAAAATATCTTAGAGGTCAAAGTGCCTTATCATCGTAATTAACAATTTAGAAATTAAGAAAATATAAACTCAAACGTTTAAGACGGCCAACCTATCCACTTCGCCTTGCCAATGAAGTGAGTTATTGCTTTATAAGTCCTGCTACGGCTGAGAGACACAATCGAGATTGTAGCTCAGCAAACAGCTATACCTTCTTCTAAAAATGACTCTGTAGTGGTATATGCCACATGAAAAGACATATCATGTCCAGCACCGTTGTTACCCTTGCTGATATTAATTACCAAGTCTCTGTCAATTGACTTTTGCCTCCTAGACTGCAGATTCTTGGCAGAATTCTGAATGCCGATTCAGCGAGTCTTCGACATTAGTCAACTAATCTAATTCATGTTTGAACTACGTACAATTACGTATTAGTCATCTCGGTGCAACTATTTTAATTTCTTTAATTAGTTATAATTGAATTGGGTGAGTAGTGATCAATGCTGCGGGGAACAGGGGCTTAACCGATATTTAAACACTTGTGATGTAACTTTGATCGTCTGTATCAATTTGCTTCAGCTCATTAACAACTAACCATTTAGTTGTCGCTGCAATTAAAACTTAATTAACTCGGCTATCGTCACGAGTTAATGGTAGAGACAAATTTGTTCATAACACTGTTTGTTTTGACCTAGTGAAATCGTTCAATACAGAACTTTGAGCATGATGGGGTATAGTTTGCCTTTGCACTTAATATTATTACTCTCAAGACAGAAAAGAAAACTATGAGCTACAGATTTGTCGGTCTGTTTCTACTGAAAAAGACACTTAGAGTCTCTGCTATTGCTTAGATACTATACATATGTTGATGGCACTTAAGTCCGGAATGGACTTAGATGTTACCTTGCAGGACACGGTGTTTTGCTAGTCACCTTCAGTTGTACACATGAAGTTGGACCAGATTCCCTTCCAATTGCATGCTCCGCCTTAGATAAAATCATGATCTTCTCCGTTGTCCCTCTGGGGTCGAGTCGAAAACTTTTCGGATCGGTACACTGGTGACCGTGCACTTAGGTCGGCGTATCCATTTATACAGATGTATCTGAGCTTTTTAACGACATCGGTATCCTTTTACAGCCCGCATAGTTTGGTGTTGAAAGGCCTCCTCTATTCTCAATTGATACAAACGAGACCGAAAATTATATAGAAACTATCTATCAAAGCACACGAGAGCATTTCCACCAGCTTTCATCAGTGTGCAAGGTAATAAGAGGTAAGAAAAGACTGTTCGGGAAAAAATTTTAGTACTCATTCGACTTCTTAGCTGAAATTAGGAACCATGAGCTTGAGCGATTCTTCGCAAGCACTGGTATCGTCGGTGTTAATATCGTACTCGATATTAAGATCTTTACTACCTCAAAATCGTAGCTGTCTATTGTGGCGTTTTGTCCTTAGCATGTTTATCATCATCTCTTTCTCCATCCTTGCTTGCTTCTGTTCGGGATTTACAGCTCTAGTGTCTTCGTTTTCAGCGTTGCTAAAATTTCCCAATTTTTTCTGCAGTATCTCGCTAAGAACTTAATCGAGCGTTTTTCATTCTCTTTCGGCGGAGCTTTTGGTCTTTATTTCTTTTATGGTCGTAGGAGCTCACGACATCAGCGTCCCAAATGAGCGCCAATTTAATTGCTACTGGAGGCATTTGACATTGTAGAGGACTTTTAGCTGAGGTCCTGCTCTGGATTGAAGGATTGAAGCGCCATCGTAAAAAGTAAGTATGCCCCTACCATGTACTTACATACTTACTTAAGTGGCGCTGCAGATCCGAGTGAGCATGGACCTCAAAAATATTGCCTCTTCAGTTAGTCCGGTAATTAGCTAACCGGCTCCAGTTGAGCACTCCAAATCGGCTTAAGGCCTCTTTTAATAATGTGCGCTATCTAAGACGAGGTCTTTCTCTGTTGCGTTGTCCATCTATGTTAGACCTACTTGTGCTAGCCATCTCAGACGAATAATGCAGAGTTTTTTTTGACATGATCGATATCGCTTTACGGATTGTTAGTCGTTGAATCTTCTTCGCTAAAAATCATCAACGAAAATTGGACCGATTATTTGTCAAAGGATTTTCTCCCGGAATGACTGAGCACATCCTCATGCGCTTTCTAGAGTATATAGTATATAGAGTCTATGTTTCTTCACCATAAAATAGGACTGGAATGACCAAGATTTTATATAGAGTCCCCTTAGTTATGTCTTCTTAGTCTATAGATAAAGGGATTAGCAAGAGTGTGTTGTATTAATATGTATTGAGAGTATTTAGTATTGATTTGTACTTTTTGAGTTTTTTTCCAGGATCTGCCGGAGTGTGAAGTGAAGATTTGGGGATACGATCTTCTAAGAAATGGTGTATACTATCCACAAAAAAATTTCCAGTAGATTTGAATGACTTGACCGGTAAGCCATCAAGTCAGTACCTTTGTTTGATTTCACTTTTAATATTTCTATACTTACTTCATTTTGGTCAGCTAATCAAGTGAAGTTTTGGCTACAGAGCTATATTGAGGTTCCTCTTCGTTATAAAGTGAGCAGGCGCAGTTTTCCCATATTCTCAGTATCGATTGTGATTTTGCAATATTACGAATTAATATTATTAGTCGATGGAAACCCGGCACAACATCTGCGATCTCTCTGATGGCTGTTTGGCGTATCTGCCATTAGGCTTCTGCACTTGATAGAGGCAGCATAGGCGTTGTTGAGTGATTTGGGATACGTTTGGCAAAGATTCTGGCCGATTCTTGCGAATGCAACCCTTGTTCGTTACACCTTCTTTGCTTTGACCCTTGGAAAATCTACATTCGCACATTGGCTGCAACAAGTTGGTAAACTGAGTCAACTTTAGATGCCCAAAAGCGTTGAACGTTCAGAATACCAGGGACATGCCTCTCTTTTATCGCAATGTGACATGATTCATGATTCGAAGACTGTCCATTTGTGAATATTGAGGTGTGCTGGCTATAGTTATACTTCGCTTCGCCGCAAAGTCAATTAGACTTAGTCAGTTACGAGACGTGGTGTCGTGTAGGAGAGCTTACCTACTGCCCTATCAAAAATATCGTCCTGTCTTATCCATAACGCAGATGTCCTGCGTTCCTACACTTCGCTTCGGGCATATATCTTGTTGAGTAGATTGCAAAACATTCTTTGGTGTCTTCGTTCTTGCTTTTTCCACGTCCTAGTTGCACAATCTGCATATGTTGTTTTGTGCTATGCCGATGGTCATCAGGTGTTTTCTCACACGACAATGCCCTGTGAGGAAGCCTGTGATTAGACGAATCTGACTTCTACTGGGTTGGAGTAGTTGTTTCGTTTTTTTGTGACAACTGTTCGGCATAAAGTTTTTAGCTTGTCTGTTTCCTTCGGTTTCCCTCCAGAAATATAGCTTCTTTTCCTCTAGCCAAGTTTTACTTTACCCTTTTATGGTTTTTGTTGATAGCCCACAGAATGGTCTTGGCATCATGAATTGAGATGCGGACGGATCCTTTTGTGGCTAATTCGTCTGCTTTTTTATTACCTTCGTATCCACTATATCCTGGCACCCAAATCAGATGGACTTTGTTTGTCGTGGTCAGTAGTAGTAGGAGATGTAGGCATTTCGAGATTAGTTTTGATTTAATTTCAAAGGCGTTAATTGCAAGTAGGGCTGTTTTGCTATCCGAGAGAATGTGAATGTTTTTGTTTTTAAAATTCCTGTTTAGGTTCTCCCGGATGCAGAGCTCCATTACGTGAATTTCTGCTTGAAATACGGTGCTGCTGATATCCATACTGGCATATATGTGCGAGAATTGAGTTGTTGCTTGAGCGGAGGAGCAAAAAACGATCTTAACGCTAGGCAAAATGAGACAATCGAGCTTGCGTCTGACAACCAAGTGTTTTTTCTGAACCTTTCCACAGGTATATTTAAGCTCTGCATCGAGCTTTATCCCGTGGGAATGGAATGCAGCTTGTTTGTGCAAGTGTCAAATGGATGGCACGTGTGCGGGATATGGAGTTGAGCGTTTTGCTAATTGCATGTGGCTTGCACATGATCAAACCGGATTTATGGGAGGATTTAATGGTAGAAGTTAAAGGGGAGGTCAAATGGTGACGTGACCGTATACCTCGGCTCCAACTCCTTCATTTGTTTTGGACCCATCTGTATACCATACATATGAGTCCTTAACAAATGTTGGTGTTTCTGTTCCCAGTTAAGACATTCAGGGAACGTAACCTTGAAGTTGTGCCGAAAGTTGTAGCGTAGTAGATATTAGTCTATAGGGTGTAATCCAAGTATTTCGTTTTTCCTGAATTCCAGAAGGATTGCAGGATGAACTACGAGTAGCTTGAAGTTTGTTTCATCTTTTCTGATAAGCATATAGGCATTGACCATTGCTTCTTTCATGAGTTCTAGATAAAGTGGTGGGATGTATAGATTAACTTCCAGCGCAGCTGTTGGTGCTGTTTTCATAGCACCAGTTGCGCAGACACAGGCAAGTCTCTGTAATTGGCTTTATGCCACCAGACGGCGGCTGCAACCGTGATGATTGGTCTCGTTATTGCCATATACATCCACAGTGTCATTTTGGGGTTAAGTCCCCAATTTCTCCCGACTAGACATTTGCTGGTCCATAGTGAGGTCCTGGCCTTGTCAATAGTCTTCGGAAGATGAGTGTTCTAAGTAAGTTTTTTATCCAGTGTGATTTCTAGATATTAACATTCCTTTGAGAAGTCTAAAGCGACAAGTCGTAAAATGTCAGAGAACATGATAACTTTTTTGAGATTTGGGCAAAGAGAAAAGAAATATATTTGTGCTCAGTGGAAATTTCGCTCAAAATGTGGCATACACCAATTAACGGGGAGACTAAAACATAAACGTTAATGGATTTGTTGTATTCTAGGTAACTACTCATCTTAAACGATTTGGATAGTCTGGAAAATATAACAATATCTTTCGGATTTGAGCACTAAACTGTTCAATTTTGAAGTCAATACACTACCAATGTAGTGATGATTTTAGATTAGATTAGATTTTTATTTCGTTTTTAAATTTACAAAGGTAAGCCACCACACAATTTACAATACAGGGATACGATATGCAGATTTACACAATATCTTTCAACTGAAACTTTTATAGTAATGGAATTATAATTTCATTTACATTTTTTACTTTTATTTGAAGGGAATTCCCTCATAAAAAAAAAGAAGAAAAAAACCAATAAATAAATGCATAAATAAGTAAATATATAAATAAATGAATAAGTACATTAATTTCTGAAAAATAAAAATAGTAAACGAATAAATATACAAATGAATAAAAATATGCAAATTATCATTTTTATTTAAACAGATAGGTATATAGGTATTCTATATTTTATTGGTGTAATCTACTTAACTAGTTAACACTTCGCTGCATGTTATTTCATATATGCAATGTTAAGTTCTTGTACATCAAGCATTTGAATATTCCTTATTTTCCCTTTACATTTCATCCAGCTGTCTTGTTATCGCCAAATCATTCAATTTGAAGCGCGATTTTGTAAACATCGGTGAACATTTGTGCAAATAATTCCAGAGAGACATAAGTATTTCTTGTAATCTTCTTCTTTTTATCCTTTTATTAGCCCTTTCCTCGTTATACGAACTTATGCGTAACGAGTTTCCCATTTTTACTGCATCGCCGCTGCTCCGCTTATGGGGTTGGCTAATGTCGCAGACCGCAGAACGCGTCTACATAATGCTCGGTCCTGGATCGATTCAGTGGTTAACCCCAGACGTTGTTGCGCATTTGCCATCTGAGAAATACAGGAATTCTTTTTCCGACCTCGGTTTCTTACAGTTGGAATGACCGTAGTTGATAGTGCCTTTTTAGGCGGATTTTCCGCAGATCTTCTTTGAACGTGGCAATACCAGCTTATTCTACTCACCTCATGCTGTTCGGTCTCCGAATTCTTTATATGTAGACTTCCTCTTATACGCTTAAATCTAATGCAATCGCGGTTAGTGACTTCACTAGACATCCTTAACATTTTCATTTCCGCTGCGGTCTTTTTGTTTTTAAACGCTTCGTACATTGCCCAGCACTGTGAACCGTATATGAGAGCTGGTCTAACTACCGTGGTGTAGAGTTTCCCCTTTAATTTAAGTGGAAATTTTCGGTCGCAAAATATTCCCGAATTTTCCCGCCATTTCATCTACCCCACACTCACTCTGTGGTTTATGTCGTCGTCACATTTCGCTTCCATGTTAACGATTGATCCTAAGTACTTAAAGATAGTGCTTTTCGGAAAAACGGAAGAACCGTCTAACATTATATCCGGAACAGGTCGCAACGGATGCGCAAATGGGCACGTCAAATGCTCCGTCTGTGAAGGACTTATTTTAAACCCGTTTCTCTGTAGCGCATTTTTCCATGAATCTAAGGCGTTCTGTGAATCTTCGACGTAATCGCTAAGTATAACTGCGTCGTCAGCGAAGAGAATTGGCGTTACATTTGCTTCGCGCATGCAGTCTTTTAAAAGATAGTCGAATACTACGTTAAAGAGGAAAGGGCTAAGTACGCTTCCTTGATGCACTCCGACATTAACTGGAAATTCTCTCGTTAGTCCGGCAGAGCTTTTAACCGCAGTTTTCACGTTTCCGTACATGTCTTGTATTATTCTAACATACGTTTCCGGTACGTTTTGAGACCTCAGCGCGGCCCATATGAGATCCCTAGGCACTCGATCGAATGCTTTCTCGAGGTCGATAAATACCATGTGTAAATCCTTAGACAAATCTCGGTGCTTTTCCATTATTATTCGTAGGCTTTGGATAGCGTCCACCGTCGATCTTCCCTCAACAAATCCACACTGGCTATTATCGAGCTTTATTATTTGCCGAAGACGTTCGTTTAAGACTCTTTCGACGATTTTCATTGTGTGTGGCATAAGCTTGATTGAACGGTAGTTGTTGCATTCTCGGGTGTCGCCTTTTCCTTTGTATAATGGAACCAAGAAGCTACTTCTCCATTGATTCGGCATAGGTTGTCCATATTTTAATTTATTTAAAAGTTTCGATAGCCAAACGCTGCCGATCCCCTCCATCTTCGACCAAAACTCTGATGGAATGCTGTCTGGTCCCGCCGCTTTCCCCCGCTTCATTTTTCCGATTGCTATACTTATTTCTTCGATTGAAAAGTCCGAAACTTCCTCCTCGAATAGACCAGCTGTCGGCACGATATCACGTGGAAACTAATGCAACTCCTTGCAGCATTCAAGCCACCGGTCACAAATTTCCTTTTCATTTGTTAGTAAACGACCGTATGCGTTTTTGATGTATTTCGGTGAGGTTATTTCCATTGAATTTTTTCGCCTCTGTGCAGCGAGCTTAAAAATATCTGGCATTTTAGTACTGTACGACGTTTGAACTTCTTGTATAGCTTGTCTTCTATCCGCCGATTGTGAGGATATTTGTTCCAACTCCTGGTTCAGGTTTTCCGCTTCTGCCGCTCGAGTTCTAGCCAGGACTTTCTTTGCGATCTTTTTAAGACGCTCGTATTCAAGAGCCAGTCGAGCTTTTTCGATATCGTCGCTCCGATCGCATTTTGTCCATGCTTGGAGTGCACTCTTCTTGTCGGCCACAGCTCGTTTGGTTTCGTCATTTCACCACCATGTTTCTTTGCCGACGTGATGGTATTTCGATATAGTCCCCAGATGGAACTTTGCGAGTGTTATGCATTCCTCGTGTATGCTCTGCCACATTTCTTGCGGGCTAAGTGAGTCTGCTATACAATTTATATTTTGAAGTACTTCTTTAGCCAGTGCGATAAATCTTGCGCTTCGTTCCTTCGATAGATTATACAACCGGATTTTTGGCTTTCCAAACGATGCCCGTGTTTTCGGTGGTTCCGCTGTGAAGAATTCTGTAATGAGCAGACGGTGTTGGCTTACCAGCGATTCTCCAAGTATTACTTTACAGTCCTTAACACGGTTTCTCATCGACATTTTGCAGAGGTGATAATCTATTTGCGTTTCGTGGCCTCCGCTGCTATAGGTGATAAGATGTCGTTGATATTTAATAAACATTGTATTTTAGATGGTTAAGCCGTAAGCCCTACACGCTACAAGGATGTCTTCGACATTTGTTTCTCCGACGTGGCCGTTTAAATCTCCGCCTACGAAGAGCATCTCATCGATATGTATATTTCTAAGAGAATTAACGAACTCTGACCAAAATGTATCTTTTTCCGATTGGTCGCATCCATTTTGTGGGGCGTACGCGCTTACAATGTTCCACGTTTCATTGTGTATGACGAGTTTAACGCTCATCAAGCGGTCGCTTATTTTCAAGATACCAACGATGTTGTTTAGAAGATCCGCTGCAACAACGATTCCAACACCGTTTCGTCCATTGACCGTTCCATGGTAGAACATCTTAAATGCCTTGGTTTTTAAATCTAGAAAACGCGCTTTATTTCCTGTATTACACCACTTCGTTTCCTGTACGCACAGGATTTGTAGAGTTCTGCGACGCTTAATCACTTCCAGTTCTAAACTTTTTGAGGTCATCGATCCGAGGTTCCAACTTGCAAACCGAAGTTTATGAAAATATTTTGGAAACTTCATTTTGCCCGCCCCCGGAATCCGTCGGGCTCTGACACAAGCACTTCTGCTTGCTCTGGGATCACCCGAGTGCGTTGCAATCGTGGTGCCCAGCGGGGTAGTGCTATTAATTGCGATCATTTCCATGAAGTTTAAAGTTTGAGTGGTTTGACACTTGTATGCTCATTTCGAATTGATTGACTGTTCTTTTACCCCAGCGGTAGTCTCCAGACGTGGGAACCCACTGATTGCATACAAACTTGTGGGAAAGTTTTAAGGTGTTAAAGTGTCACAGGCTCATTTTTGGTGTCATAGTTGCCTGTATGTGATTGGTGTCCCATTTAGTCGCCTCTTACGACAAGCTGGGACGCACTGCGTTACTATTCTTTATCCGATGCCGCACGGACTATAAGTATTTCTTGTAATATTGCGAAATATTATGAACGTTCACCAAAATGTAAGTACTACTACATTTTTTTTTGTAAATACTTATAATTTGAAATGAAATAATACTCACCCATGCATTCGAATGTATTATTGCAAATGTGCAAACTCAATCGATTGCGTCGATATTGCATACAAGGGTATGTGCAATGTGCAATATTATGCATTTAAACCAAACTTATTATTTTTAGGGCGCTTAATAATGAAGATATACAGCCTTATTCTAAAAAATAGATCTATTCATTCGAATGAACTTTGTGTCTTCTGACATTCGAATGAAAAATATTCATTATCGAATGAATACCTCAAAGAATTTGACTTTTGAAATCAGCTGCTTGAAATTGACTGACATTTCTATTTGACTCATTTTCTACAGCGAGATTCTGATGACGATTTTCTTCATGCATTTTTGTCTGCAGGTATCACCAGCTCTCTGCAGGTATCTGTTCAGTCGGTGAAGTTCTTCTTTAATTGCATCCAGTTTAGAGGATAATAGAGCAAAAAAAAACTTCCTGAACCTCATTTTGCTCTTGGAGAATTTGAGCTGGAGTGTCTTTCTTGGCTTTATATTGACCAGGTGTAGACTCTTGGCTTCCATACATGACATGATGTCATGTACATGTCATTGGATGTTGATTCTGTTTGGGTTATGCCAAACACCCTTACCCTTATATTAGAAACGGTTTGATGGAGAACCGTAATCCTATTTATAGCTTCCTCAAAATCGGTAAGAGGCACAAGATTTTTGTCCTTGAAGGCAGACTGCTTTCTTTTTATTTCATTTTCAACAAGCTTCTTTTTTGTTTTTGATTTGAAATCAGACCAAAACTTGAACACAAACATTTGTTATTATAAACTTTATTTATCCAAAAGCAATCACTATCGACCCGGTTTGTTCAAAATCCCTTACCTGCCTTGGGATTTTCATCCATCAATCTGATCAGCAATTATTTTTGCTCTTGGTTGTTCCAATTGAAATGCGATTATGACCTATATATAGTATATTAATTAAGGCAACATATAATTCATAAATATAAAATTCCAACAAAAATCTCTGGACCTGCATGTTTTGCAAATCTAATCGCCAGAAAAAAACCGAATCATTCATTCGGAATGTCGGAATTAGTTTGAAAATGAACTTTTGAATGAGAGAGTGAACTTACGAATCTCACATTCGATAGAATACAAATTATTCGAATTCGAACACTTTCGTTCGAAAGTGATTTTCAGAATAGGGCTAATAGAGAAAATTTTTTAAAGTTGGGAACAAAGTGAGGATGAGTTTTTTGACGATGATGGTGATGATATGGATTCTGAATTGAAAATTTGTTGACAGATTGTATATCAATCTAATTTATAGGCTTGCCAGGAGGATCCCTGAAAACAAGAAGAATTGACGCTTGGAGTTGCAGAAGTTTTTTGGGGATATGTAAAGTTGTGTATGTATTTCGAATACCGAGCATTCGCCGATATTGGTCACCTATTGTGGCAAATAAATTAATACACGAGACTCTGTCGGCAAATAGGTTCCAAAAAATTTAGTAACTTGTTTTAAAAAATCTCATTCGGAACAGATGAACAGAAAAAATGAAAAAAATGAATTTTAAATATGAATTTTATTAAAAAAAAAAATACATGTTTTTTTGTTTATTATACATAAATTCATAAAAATGAGTAAATATAAACTAAGAATAAAATCTTCTTATAATCTTGGAGTTTTGCTGCATGGAATTGCATTTGTGCAATGTTACCTTAGTCCTTCCATGCGCCCAAGAATTCAACCAAAATTAGTTTTTTTTTTCTTCATAAGCTAACATACAAAAAATATAACTAAAAAAAAAATGTATCTATAAGAAAATTAAATCATGCAAGGATGGGTTAGTTAAAGAATTGTCGAAATACTGTCATCTGTTTATAAACATTTCAATAAGCTTATTTATTCTAACAGAGATCAACTCAACTTAAACTCTTTTGTGCAAGTCGTGGTTGAATGAATCTAGGGAAGCTTCAACATCATTTTCAATAATTAATTTTGCTGTATTTGTAACTTCTTAATTTGTCAGTTAGCACATTTTCCCCTCACTTACTTGACAATTACTTGGAAAATAACTTTGTTTATAGTTACAATACCATATTTTCATTTGTTAATTGAGAATTTCGGTTTGTTTTAGATGGCACAGTTTACAGGGCCTACTTTCTTGTGGGTTGGGTTTGCGATACTAAACATTTTTAATTTTTAAGGTATTACGCCTATAAGGTATTACCGCTCCTAAGTTTGCTTTGAAGGGTCTAAGTCTTATTTAAGTGCTGAAAATTGTATTTTCCACATTTTGTCAGCATATTGAACGCAGCTTTTGCTTTACAAATTCTTTTGGTCATACCCTGTTCAATACCATCATCCTACGAGACCTCATACCTCCTAGTTAAAGAAATGTGCTTACGTTCATTCGCCAATCGGCAATACTGAGTCGAGCTTGGATTGAGAAATTCTTACGACTTTAATGTTTCCAGTATTTTCTTAAAATCTGCCTTTCTTCTAATTCTCACTGAATAGTGCAGCACCTTTAGAATGAAAACTGTTGGATAGAGCACTTTGAGAGGAGTACCTTTTTTATGTAATGTACTTGTAAAATATTCTTAAACGGTTAATTTCGAATCTATTTGAACTCCTAAATATTTCAGAAAGTCTTCTTATTAATTTGCAGACCATTAAGTGTCATTTGGCCATACGGAAGGAAGCAAGACTCTCTCTTTCTTGTAAAATAGATAGCTTGCGTTTTTTTTCATATTCACTTCGATTATTATAATATTCATTTAATATCTTAGCCATATTGGTCTCAATATTAAGACAATATATGTGCGACGGAAATATCGCAGTATTGTCAGCATATACCGTAAATTTGGATTCCGGTAATTCTGAAAAATTTAATTTGTACAAGTTGTACAATGTTGGGGCAAGAACTGAACCCTATGGAAGACCTGCAGTTATATACAGCAGATTCGAATGGCTTTTATTCACATACACCTTAAAGCAACGACTTAACAAAAAGCTTTGGACTTTTTTGCAAATAAATGCTGGAAATTTGAAAACAAGCATTTTCTGTAAGCGCTCATCACGCCAAACAGAATCAAATGCCTTCTCGATGTCGAGCAGCATCATTCCTGTCAATTTCCCTATATTGCGGTTGACCTATATGCTATAATTTATTCTAAAAATTTAGTGGCAGCTGCTATGGGAGCGCAGGAAGCCAAATTGCTCATAAGGTAGGATGCTTTTCTCATCAATAATTTTTCTGAGCTTTTCATCCATTACATCTTCAAAAAATTTGCTAAAACTGATTAGTAAACTACAATAATTGGCGTAGAGCTGCCGGGCTTATTAGCCGGTAAATCTGCTTTGGGAATTGGAAATACCTCAGCAACCTTCCAAATAGTTGAAAAATAGCGTTTATTAAAAAAGTTAGGTACCTAATGCCACTTTTTAATATACTCGTAATTTTTAATTAAATATTGTCAAGACCATTGCAGTTATTGACCTTTAAGTTATTTTTGTGCATGCAATGTCAGTTTCTGTGAAAGATGCACTGGCAGATCTTTACCAAGGCTTGCTATTTGTCCTAAGTGCTAATATTCCCTAGGTCTTGTGAGGCGAAATGATTTTGCATAAGATTCTCATTTAAGACTTTTGCCTTATGGGGATAAGTAAGATGAAGACTAGCACTGCTATTAAGATTGGTATAAATTGTTTTTATTTTTGATAGCTTTCATTATTTTCCAAAAAGGCTTAGATGTTTTATCTTAATTATTTATTTTGTTATTCCAGTGTGCATTACGCTTGTTTTGGACGGATTTCAATATTGAATCATTTAAATGCTTAACGTTATTAATCCCTTAACCCACAAGCGCAGTCCAAAGGCATGATTATGTGTGGTTCGAGTCAATAAACCTACAAAAATGAGTTTGATGCTGATAGGCAAGTGCCTCCTCCTTTAGTTGAAACTATTAATGCAGCCTCGGACCTTGGGCTGATATCTTTTCCCAAAATGGATAGCGACAACTCGAACCAGTCAGAGGTGACTAATAAGATGGCGGTATCCACCTCTGGCATTATGTCGGAAATGGATACCGACGGCGGTACCTTTGAGGATCCTTTTAGATCAGATTCGAAAGATGAGCCTCTGGGTTGCCTCCAGAATCGGAGATCCTGAATAATACTGTGGTTGAGGTTTCTCTAGAGGATTACAGCAATGATGCTACGATTTCTCCACTTAAAAAGGCCTCCGCCGCACTTGTTCTGCATCTATCAAGAGACTACATTCCGAAAAATACAAAAGATAAAGATAAGGGTAGTACTTTCATACTAGGAAAACGAAGCCTGAAAGCAGTTTTAATTCTCAACCTAAGCAGCCAGTCTGGTGAATCCCAACGATAATGGGATGCAAACGTGCATCACACTGTATGGAGCAGCACCTCCTCTTCTTTTCCAGGAAATATAAAATTCCGACCGTAGACCCTCCCTTAATCAACGGTATCAGCTTAGTCTTCTCTGATGCAGCTTACTGTTTGGGACTAATTTTCAACAAGAAACTAACTGGAGACCTTATATTCAAGAAATAGTAAGGAAAGCCTCAGTAGCTTCATTCTCTTGCAAAAAAACCATCGGGAACAAATGGGACCTCCAACCTCGCATCACCCATTGGCTATACATATACTCGTATCTCGGTTATAAGACCAATACCCACCTGGGGGATGGTTGTCTGGTCGACGGCCTTAGACAAAGCAGTAAACCGCATGAAGCTAAGTAAAATCCAAAGAACAGCATGTTTGGGCATAAGTCGAGCCCTACTCATAACTCCCTCCACTGCACTGGATGTTATGTTTCATCTGACACCTCTCGACATTTTGAGCAGATAAGTAGCTGATTATGCAGCTTTTCGCCTTAAAGCAACTTCACGTTGGACAAATAAACATTTTGGCCTTTCAATCCAACCAGAGAACATCGACTACACCGTCTCCATATATTGGTTTGACAAAAACTCTCATGTTACGAGGGCGGGTCAATAAGTCCGTGACTTTTGGATTAAAACACAGATTTTTTGATAAAAAAATAATTTTATTTTTCAACGTAGTCTCCCTTGAGCTCTATACACTTTGTCCAACGCTTCTCCAATTTTTTTATCCCTTCCAAAAAAAATGATTTGTCGAGGTCCTCAAAATAGGCCTTTGTTTGCGAGATGACTTCATCATTGGAGTCAAATCTTTTTCCACCAAGCCATTTCTTCAGGTTTGGGAACAAGAAGTAGTCGCTCGGAGCCAAATCTGGAGAATAGGGTGGATGAGGGAGCAATTCATAGCCCAATTCATGGATTTTTGCCATGGCAACTGCACATGTGTTTGTGGTCGACTGTGAGCAAACGCGGCACCCATCTTGCGGAAAGCTTTCTCATGCCCAAGTGATCATTCAAAATTGAAACCACTGAGCCATGCGAGATCCCTACGGCTTCCACAATCTCTCGCACTTTCAATCTTCGGTCGGCCAACACCATATCGTGAATTTTTTCGATTGTTTCGGGTGTAGAGACCTCAACTGGGCGTCCAGGACGTTCGGCATCTTCAGTGCTTGTACGGCCACAACGAAATTCAGTAAACCACTTTTTTACCATTGAAATCGATGGTGCAGAGTCCCCATAGTATTTATCAAGCTTAGCCTTGGTCTCGGTAATGGTTTTTTTTCGCAGGAAATAATGCTTAATAAGCACACGAAATTCACTTTTTTCCATTTTCTCCTCAAATTAGTGAGTAGTCTGATAAAAATAGCTGTCAAACACAAACTAACTGACGCAGCAAGTTTAAATTTTGACAGGAGTCAACTGACGGATGCCTGTTGACAGGAGCAGTGTTGCTGTTTCAGTAAAGAGGTCAGAAATTCAAA
Organism: Volucella inflata; assembly: GCA_928272305.1. Lineage (NCBI taxonomy): Eukaryota > Metazoa > Arthropoda > Insecta > Diptera > Syrphidae > Volucella > Volucella inflata. Next base: position 38,359,089 of record OV743716.1, on the reverse strand, counting down.
AAGTCACGGACTTATTGACCCGCCCTCGTAGCATTCCCTTCAGATACTGCTGAGAGAAGAATGCCTTCACGGATGACGAATCAATCCACTTTTACACGAATGGTACAAATACTGACAGTGGGGTTGGTAGCGGTGTTTTCGCTGTTAAGCTTAACCTTGTAGGCAAAGAAAAAAAAGAAAAGGCGTTCGAAAACTGTATAACCATACTGTCGCAATCGTTTGGTATGATCATGTTTACATCTTTTGCGGTGATTATACATTTAAATAATGTACCGGACCTGATCGAATGATCTGCTCGATTATCATACAATTAATCGATATACAAAATACGCACACGCACACGCACAAATTTGTTACCAAGTTATTTAAAAGCGAGATGTACCAAAATTGTTAGAGGGCAATGCATGCAGTCAGTAGAAGTGCATTGTACAATAAATTCGCAGTAGCGTAGTTACAAGTTGTTTTTTTATTTTTTGATTTCCTGACCTACCGCTCTTGTGTGGTGGACCTTCAAAAAAGACCACAACTGTAGAAAAATTGAGGGCAAGTCAATAAGCATCCAGCCAAGGAAGTAGATCCAATCGGCCTGGCGTTGAATACCCAAGGATCGGGGAATTCCGGGAATTCAACAATTCCGCATCGCATGATGACAGCATTACTGTTTAGAACCTACAAAGTATCCAGGACTGTGGAAAAATGTTCTCCGGAAACCTGATTAAGAATTTTTTAAGATATCGTGCAATATTTTTTGGGCAAAAGACCAATCTGTGATGAAGATCGGGGAACACCTGATGAGTATAAGATCAGCATCAGACAAGGATTTCGTTATCTACATGAAGAGTCAGGCGGCATTTAAAACTCTAACGTTCTATAAAAGAACAAATGAGCGAGTTGAAATACACATCTTTCACAGTTCCTTCAAACTTTGAACTAATTTTCGAATACCCACTCAGAATTTTCAGAACATGGCAAGCCTATTCCCATCACAAGGAGCAAGTACCCTAAGACATACTCGGACACAGCCAAGTACACACGCTTGACCTATGGCGAATGCCAATAATGGTAACTGAACCCTAAATCATTCCTTGGCGACTCCTTTCTCGTTTCGATCTTGGGTCTGACTTTAACTTAATAGATTCGCTCAACCATAATCGCAGATGACACAACAACACATGCTTATCCCCAACCCAATTCGACTCCCATTTACCATCAAAACATAAACGCACTGCAAGGACTTGTAACATAAAAACGCAAAAATCCTAAACATGACTATGTACTCGTACATGTGTAGGGGGAGAAAATCCTGCTGACACAGTTATTGCGATAAGGAATCGATAGGGCTGTACTCGTATACTGGGTTTGGAAAAAGGGAGGCTGTTTCTGGTCCTGGAGCTTCTCAGAACACATCATCGACATTGGCTTGCACTTAAACCAAATATTTCGGTACTGACTTTAAAGAGGAGTAAAACCGAGCAAAAATATCGACACAAACACAAACGAACAAGCGTGTTCGTATATCATGCGAAAGGATGAACGATATTGTCAAATTGACACCTAACTAGGGATTACCATTGCGGCGAATATCCTTGTAAGTAAGACGAACGAAAACCGTTGACAAGTTGACAGTAAATTGAACCGAATTGGAACATATCCTTTGACAGGAGCATAAGAAGAAGGAAAAGGGTGATTCGGAAGTTATTTGTTTTATCATGCCTAAGTGGTTTGGATTGGTGAAGTTTGAGTCATGTTCGGCATACAAACCCGTCAACTGAAGTTAGGAGCTTTCATTTTTGTATTTTTGTACTTGACAGGTGCTTTGTGAATGCGGGACTTCTTATGCGCGTTGTAAGTAAGAAATTGTGAGTATGTTCGTGGCAAGATGAAGAGAAGGACCGTAGAGTGGGGTGGATTTAGGGCGCGACAGGATGACATGTGTTACCTTTGTTATGTTGACGGTAATGGACACTGACACGAAACTGAGTGAAAGGAGAAGTAGAATGTATTGGTTTACAAGAATCGTTTCACTATTTCGTTCCTTTCGAAATAAAAGGGTTTACCATGACGATGACGATGGCGGGACTGTGTAGATGTAAAGAGTTTTCTGTCGAGTCCAAAGGATGTCGTGAGCTATACACATTTTCAGAGAGAACCGATAGTTGCATGTAAGACTTCTGATGTGCACACCATGGTGCATTTGAATTGAATTTTACCTTTGACAAAAGCAAATTCAAATTGAAAGTACATGCAAATGGTTTGAAATGTGGAATATTTTTTTGCATCCCTTCAGATTCTGGGGGGTCGTACTTAATAACGAAAGTACTTCCCTCTTTAACAAATACATACATTCAAATGTTCATTTCTTATTTAGAAAGCTGAGAGTAAACTTTTAAAAGAAAGTTAGGAGGTAGTCACATAAGAATTTATTATCAAAGAACGTTAACAATACACTGGCTGATGTATCCTTCGTTGGATACTCGTATGTCGGTATAAGTTGAATTGGCAGCGACCTGTTCTAGCATTGTCAGAGGTTGCTACACTGCTCCTCCCCTCGGTGAAGTCCTTTTGCAAAAACGAATTGGTAGTTGCACTTTACATCCAAATTGTATGAAACTAGCTCGTTTCATCTATTGTTTTGTGTTTGGTTTTCTAAAATAGATGGAAATTCTATAGAAGGGGCTGCAGCAGGTCCTTGCCACGACATAAAACCTACTTAACAACTTGAAACAGTCCGTCATAAAGCGTTTGGAAAGGCTAATACTCTGATTGCCGCTTTAAGGTGGTAGCTTGCCTGCCCTTGCCATTACCCAAACTTCTTTTAATTTTAAAATTGCTACTTCAACCGAATGTTGCGAAGTCATTTGTGAAACAGACTTAACCTTAGCTTTGGGCGGACATAGAGCCGAAAACTTTTCGGACCGGAGCATTAGTGTCCAACCGCTCTACATGACTCAGCCTTCTCAGTCGTTGGATCTTCATTCTTCTGACTAGGTCGATGTCGCTGTATAGTCCGTCATAGTCTATGCACACTGGACCGAATATTAACTGAAGTATTTTTCTTTCAAAGCAGCCAAGAGCACCTTCATCCATTTTTGATAATGTCTAAACACCGACGTCATAGAGCAGGACTGGGTGATTTTAGTTGTTCGAGGGAGACGTCGGTGTTGTTTGCTTGACACAATATACTTGGTCCTGCCCTTATTGGGCAGTAAGCCATTCACACCGCATTCACCTTACACTGCTTTCATCTTTAAAAGAAGGACTTTTGAAAGGTTGTTGTATTTGCGAGTTTTTTTCAAACATGATGTTGAAGAAATCGCATAACGGCGCATCTCCTTGTCTACATCCTTTTTTAACATCAAAGGTCTCTGTGAGATCTTGACCGACCTTAATGTAGCAACGTTCTCTCTCCATTGTCATCTTGCACAGGCGGATGAGTTTGGCAGGGATCCCACTACAAGACATTGCTCTGCTTAGCTCGTCTCCATAGAATCTGTGATACGCGGCCTTAAAATTGATGACTAGGTGATGTGTATCGATCTGAAGCTCATTGGTTTTCTCCAAGATCTGCCACACTTATATGGACCTATCAAGTTGTTGACGAACTACTTCGGGTGTCCACACAATACGGCAGATCAGATCTTGTATGCGATATTAAGAAGACCGATTCCTCTGTAGTAGGCGCAGTTCAGAGGGTCTCCTTTCTTGAGTATCGGATAAACAATGCTGAGGTTCCATTTATCGGGAATACTTCCATCCGTCCATATTTTATAGCTGAGTTGGTGCGTGATCCTTACCAAGTCATCGCCTGCCACTTTGAAGAGCCGTGCGCTTCAGCAGCTGTCTAAGATCGGTGCCATCCCTGGACAGCACCTTCTACATTTTAGTATCTGACAGTTGGATGCCCTTCTGGCCAACATCGTTTTTACTCTTTCTCTTTCTGTAACTGTCTCTCGCTTTTTCCGATTGGTTTTTTCTAGGCCTTTCGTGATTTTTCTTTATCTTTCAATTGTACTCTTGGCAAGCAGTCATACTTACTGGACGTTGACTAATAAATACAAATTTTGTAAACCAAAATTCGGATCGAGTTTTAATTATTTCCCCTACATTTTGGTGCTTCCTGTGAGGAATGAAAGACTTTAAGCTTGTATCAAGATATACAGGTACATATAATAATTACTTCACATCTCTGTTTGGACGTCATCGCATCGTTAACTATTTTGCTTTTTCTTTGCATTTCACCGCTTTCGACAATCTACTCTGTGCTTGTGTAAAATATGGCGGCGTTTAATTTGCGAATATCGGCCACAAATGCTATTCGTCGTGCATATGACCGCGTGGCCGGAGCTAACCTCGACGGAGCTGATGTGGCTCAATTAGAGTAGGAGATAAAGTCCGTAGCGGCTCATTACGAACGATTCGTCGCTAATCTTCAGACGTTGGTTGGTGTGGCTGAAGTAACCGAGATGGAGGAACATGATATTTTGTGGGAACAGGTAGAGTGCCGCTAGCTCCCAATCCAGGTACGTCCATTGTAGGTGCTCCAGCTGCGCCCGTTTCAGATGATCCAGCTACGCATATGTCAGATGATGCAGCTGCACACGTGACAGATACCTCAACTGGGAAATGTAACACCGAAAAATCTGCACATGGGATGGTTAATACATAGTCAAACAAGGTGGAATACGGTTGGACCCAGTGGCAATCCCTTCATTTGATGGTACGTTACACAATTGGATGGCTTTTAGGGACACCTTTGAATCTCTTGTGCACAATACAGAGTTTCCAGAGGCATACAAACTTGGTAAGCTAAGGCAGGCGGTTGATCCGGTAAAGGTGCCCCTCATAGCCGCAATGTATTCTGGTGGGTACAATGAGGTGTGGACAGCGCTCAAGACACGTTTGGATAACCCTGAACTACTGGCGGAAATTCATGTTTCTCGTCTCTTAAGTTTGAGATCTGCAGCAGATGAGACTTCAGGAGCATTATTAACGATTGTGGATACGGTACAGGAGTCGTTGCGTGCGCTGCGTGTGATCCTTTTACCGGTGGATCAGTGGGATGCGCTGGTAGTGCCGATCGTTGTGTCCAAACTACCCCCCTCAACGCAGCGGCATTGGTGTATGGATTGCTTGTATACGAAGATTCCGCGCCTGGTGGATTTGTTAACATATGTGGAAAAACGTGCTCAAAGTCTTGCAACAGACTTGATTTGGATGCCGAATCGCAATGATGGTACAACCACCCGTTATCCCCGCACGCAGAAGTCGACATAATCATATTTGGCCAAAACATGCGAGGGTCGGTGTCCATATTGTTAAGGGCCACATCGGATTACACGTTGTCAACGGCTGCTAAGTAAAACTCCTAGCCAACGTTTTGCCGATCTAAGGAATTCTGACTGATGTTTCAACTGCCTGAGGAGTGGGCACAGATCGAGACAGTGTTCTGCAGGTGGATGTCGACAGTGCTGGAGAAAGCATCACACCATGTTTTGCCGAGAGGTTCCCCGTCCAGCTACTGAGAACTCCTCTCAGCCATCTTAGTTAACAGTTGCCACAAGTACGGCGCATTCATCCTGATAAGCCGACCAGACAGTTTTGCCTGCTTCAGCGCGAGCATTCGCATGTGGAGATTTGGAACAGCGCTTGACTCAAATCCTCTGCGACCTTGGATCGCAGGTAAGCTTTGTTACCGAAAGCTTGACTAATCTTTATCTTTCAATTGTACTCGTGGCAAGCACTCATACTTACTGGACGTTGACTAATAAATACAAAATTTTGTAAACCAAAATTCGGATCGAGTTCTAATTATTTCCCCTACAGCAGCTTTATTGGAATTAGGCGTTTCTAGATATTGCAATCTTTACTTCATCTAGGTCGAGTGAACTGAATTGTTGGTCTACAACGTGCAGGTTGAAAGGTTTATTCTGGCGAACAATTGTATTTGGTTCGTCATCGCCGTTTTAGAGTCTTTATAAATGCTTTTTCAATATTTTCAGTTACGACCGCGACTCTACTAAAATATTCCCTTGCTGGTCTCTATAGGCTTCCGTTCGGGGGTTGTTTCCGTGGCATGTTTTTTTTATCACTTTTTGGTGGAATTTACGAATTGCAGTTATGAAGTAGCATCTTTCAATTTCCTCGACCGCGCGCTTCTCATGTTTATTCTTTTTCCTCCTGAGAAGCAGATGTACGTCTCTCCTCTTCTGCTCATAGAGCTCGTTCAGTTTTATTCCATCTATACAGCGCCGCTTTATTCCACCACGAGGATTTCTTCGGCATGTTCGCAATGATGCCACTGGTCTTCTATATTTGATGCTGGCGGTATGGGAGTTGCTGTGAGATGACTGGATACGCGTTTAACGAAGATCCCAGCAGTCTCTTGCGATTCCAGCTTATCTACGTTTTATCTTCTCACAGTAGTTCGTCTTTGTTGTGGCGCTTAAGAAATCTGCATTTGCACCTTGACTGCAACAAGGTGGTGATCCGAATCAATGTTGGCTATCCGGCACGTTTGAACGTCCAGAATACTGTAGTCATGACTTTTTACATATGGTAAATCCGCTATATCCTTCTTTGTCTGGCCAATCCCATCGGCCAAGGGCCTCTGTTTATTGCTCTGTTGCACATTGTCTATTAGCAGTTCCTGTTTACAAGGGTCATCAACAGTAAATCCAGTTATATCCGAGGACCTTATTTGGTTCACCACCTCTTCCGTATAGAGTTAAGCGCCGTATGACATCGTAGGGCAGTATATTGATTCTGGCCCAACACCCGCTTGACGTTTTAGCCTGCATGAGTAATTTTTGCAGTTACCAAGGACCACCACGGGATGGTAAGTCAAGCACTTCTCTACGAACTTCATTGCTGAGCTGTTGACACAATTCAATAATTAGGACAGTCAATTGTCTTCCAATTATTTGCTTCAGTGTGATTATCAATTTTCTTGCAAGTGTAGCAGTTTGTTGTATCAGTTATATCTAGGGCGCGCAGGTGCTAATCAAAAGCCGAGGATTTTGATTCAACAGTAGCATCCAGACAGTATATAGTGCTTCCTACTGTGGGATAGGAGGATTGTCGCTGACGTCTTGGATTTGTCCGGATGAATTCTTTGGACCTGCCGGCATCCGTAGAGTTTTGCCATCTATAGTCATGCTTATAGGATACCCAACTTTCGATATAAGCCGAAGACGTAGGCAATCGCTCCAGCTTTGCCTATAAGGCTCAGTGACAATTTTATTTAACAGGATAATATTGTTCCCTGAGACCCAAATAGCACTCAGTGTGTTTTGACTTCCGACCGCGTTCGAATAAACTTTGCATCCTCGACCTGGCTTGGAGAGGTATAAGCCAGGCTTTCAACGCAGCTCGGGTGTTGTTACTTGGATACGTCTCTCGAATCAATCCAATACAGACCGGTGAATTGAGTCTGGTAAAAGCTGAAGTGATGTTTCTTAGTTGAAAAGTTATGGGCCAAAATTAATCATATCATAGCCGTGTGTTATCTAACGGCTCTTTTCCATGACAAGTTCCAAAACGTAGATAGTAAGAAGACGTCTCTGCGATATATTTAGTTTAAGTAATACTACGATTGAGGAGGTATGAACCAGATTCATGCCTTTAAGCAATACCTATAGATAGGTCGTAGCAGTCAGCTCGATGTGCTTCTAAGAATAAACGGTCATAAGGCGTGATCCGTGAAAAAGTATGCCTAAGTCATAGAAATGGAAATAGAAGCTAGATCATTCTCTCGGTTCTCTTGAATATAAAGTCAGCCACACTAATTGACGATCGTTAACTCCTGTTTTCTAGTTTTCAGTATAAAGGATAGTTTTGCTGTACTGCCAGGCTTGTCCTTAGTAATTAATGTCCTGAGAGTTGTCAGCAGCTTGTTTATTCCTGTTTGTACAATAGGATCAATGGATATATGACAACACTGTGAGGCAATTCGAAGCGATTAATGGAAGCAACCGCGTGTTGGATGGCAGCTTCGGTGAAAGACGCTGCTTGTGGACTTTATCTGAATAGGTTGCTTGGGAATTAAATCTTAAACATGAGATAAAGAGTAATTGGCTTGACTAAGAAGCCAGTGGTGCTATCAAGAAGATCTTGGCTTTACTCCTCGAAGACCAACTACCTTAAAAAGTGCAGTAATTTGTTACACGACCTGGGAAAATGGTAATAGTGAGATAAAGATATAAAACGAGCGCGGAAAGATAGAGATGTTTTGTGCGAGCAACGAGGCCCGAAATCCTTCAGTTACCCTCACTATTAGTTCGAAAACCTCGACCTCTTCATGCAGAGATGGAAATGCTTACTGATCTACTAAATAGCGACGAAACAAAAAATTACACGATTGCGAAATTAAACTAAAAAATACTTTGGTGCCGGACTGAATCAAAACTGGAGGAGAAGAGCTTGAGCACACGTTCCTGTCAAAAGATGATTTATAAGCTGATTATAGTCGATGACAACTCTCGAGCTGCATTCGATAGTACGATAGGATATCACACTCATCCGTACCTCTATGTACATATGGATGCGATAATCCACAAAATATTCAAATTTTCGGGACCTTCATCTATAAGAGCCCACTCTGCTGTCCGTAAACGCGGATTGCATTGATAATGTGGGTAAGGAAACATTGGCCGTCAAAACTTGTATTCCAGACTTTCCAAAGAATCCTTCCACGGGGACATGACAGATACCTTCTCACAAAAAACCTTAACTTCTAGAGTTACTATCGATAACCTCTGTCATTATTAAATGAACAACAGCGTAGAATATATCTTCCCAACAGGTATTGCAATCGAGCTCTTCTGAGACGCAAGCAAGAGGATTTCCTTTCTTCAAGCTCGAGTAAACGATCCCGAGATTCAATTTGTCTAGCATGATTTGGTTCGATCATATTTTAAGGATATGTATTGTTGTTATAAAATTTGGGTATCGCTGGACTCACTTCTTGAAGTCAAGTGAACCTTTAGGTTAAGAAGCTCGTTCTTCCTGACAATTGATGTTGATTCTCTTCGCTGCTCAGCATTGTCAAAACTCCGAACTCTGCATTGCCCAAATTCATCTATCCTTTGTTTCTCGTGCTCATGTTTCCCCCTTCTGATGAGCCGGTGCTCAAACGTCCCCGTTCATGAGCCCCTTTAGTCGATCTTTGCAGCGGCACAGTATATGCTTCCTATTTCTCTGCATGTGTCACCAGTAGGCAGCTTTGCTACTGAGTTTAAGGACAAAATATTGGCCTGGCAGTGACCAAGCAAGGTTTAGTAATATTTGATCGAAAAATTCAAGGCGAATTCTTTAAGATTGCAGTCTTCTCACACTCATTTAAGTTGATTCAGAGACAGGGATGGGTGGGGAATATTCCAATAAATTTGGAATTAAATCACGGTAAGTTTTTGAATTAACTTATAAAAGTTGAATATTTATGCAAAATTTTATGTCGCTGGAACAGTTGGAACAGATTTGAATAAATGTGTTGGGGCACATTTGAACATGGTCAAAACTGCTCCGATTATGTTTTATTCAATAAATCGGTTGCTCATTTTGTTTTTAAGTGAATAACGGTGCGCACTTACAAGAGAAAAAACTGTACTGTAGTCAATGAGGATGACGTTAAAAGTGCAATAACAGTAGAGGAGCTGCTGCTGACTTCCGAATATTGACAACGACATTGTATTACCGAATTAAAAATTATAAAAGTGATAAGGAGCTGAAAAATTTTAAATTTTCAAGCAAATATTCAACACAGCAAGTTCTTATCACTAATGAGGAAAAAAATGCTTGAAGAATATTTAATCCGGAGCTCCAAGATGAATTACGGATTGACAAAAATTCAAGCTCGAGTATTAGGATTTGACTATGCTAAATTGCTAAAGAAATGTCCCGTTTCGTGGGGTGGAAATAAAGTGGCTGGAATTGAATGGATACATGGCTTTATGGAGCGACACTCAAGACTTTCAATACGAAAACCGGAGAATACAAGTTTGTCAAGGGCGACTAGTTTTAATAAAAAGAATCTTGAAGAATTTCATTCAAATTATCAGAGAACACTCAGTAAATTTAACTTTACTGCTGATCGGATTTTCAATTTGGATGAACCAGGTGTTACCACAGTGACTGCACAAAAAGGGCTAAAATAGGTTGGACAATCTGTTTCTGCTGAGAGAGGCTAATTACTATAGTATGTGTGCTATTGTGAGTGCAATTTGAAATACTATACCTCCCGTGTTCATATTTCCTCGCGCCAGATTTCATGACACAATGCTTAATGGAGCACCGTCTGGTAGCGTAGGTTATGCTAACAGCCCAGAGAGTGGTTGGATGACTGGAGCGCATTTTATTGAAGTTCTTGAGCATATTCAGAGCTCCACGACGTTAGTGCACAGAAATGATATTTCTTTTATTGGACAATCACGAAAGCCATTGCTCAATTGAGGCCATACTCTTTTGTTGTGATCATGGTATCGTCCTTGTTACTTTTCCTCCCCATTGCACTCATCGCCTTCAGCTACTTGATGTTCCTGTCTTGGGACCCTTTAAGCAAAAACTATCGATAGCACAAAATGACTGGCTAATTAACAACTCTGGAAAAACAATAAGAATAAAGTACACGATCTTCAATATATTGCAAACACTGCTTATTTGGCTGAGTTCACTCAAAAAAATATAGCTTCTGGGTTTGCCAAGACAGGCATTTTCCATTTTCAAGCAATGCATTCACCGAAGAAGACCTTCAATGTTCAGAGGTCACAAACCGAACATTAACTGAGTCTGCTGAAGTTCCTGCGAGTAAAGTCACTAACGAAAATATTGATCCACTAGCTGTTGAAGCTGATCTACCAGATGATGACCTTATTATAACGCCAACTGACATTGTTTCACCTGAAATGGCAAGTCCTTATCCGAAAGCTGCCCAAGGAAACAACTCGTTTATAAGCGGCATAGAACTTAACTCTCTACTGCAAGCATTGTGATCAAATGAAAATACAAATTTGTTTTGCTTTTTTTTTTTTTGTTTTCTATTTTGGAAAGTTAAGGGATTAAAACAAAAAAAAAATTAAATTTGCTTTTATTAAAAAAAAAAAAAAAAAAAAAAAAAAAAAGGATGGCAACGATTAGTATAAGGCTTCGTAGAAGTAGCATCTTCCGACAGGTGCTGGTTCCTTAAACGACGAGAATGAGCCTCTGCAGCCGAACATTTTGCAGCTCTGCTAATAAGTCCTACTTCACGCCTCCCCGTGGCGCCATCTGGGAATCTCACTAGAGGTTGCGAAGTGAAGGGGGCAAATGGCGAGTTTCCTGCGCCATTAACCAGGATTAGTGTCGGAAAAACAAAACAAGACCTTATCCGGGCTACTCCGACATATTTGGAGCTCAGGCCGGAAAGGATTTCCAGGACTGAGTCAGGGTCTTGGAAAAGAGATGGTGGCGGACGAGCCCTATAAGGGCCAACGGCAGCGCTCACATCCCGGAACGGGTTACTGGCTTCGGTGTAACCGACCCCTCGTCCTAGGGGCACTCAAAATGGAACTGGTCCTCCAGGTTGGGGGTTGTGCCGCCGGGGTAACTGCCCGGCCATTTAAAAAAAGATTAAGTTACGAAGCATCAACAATCCTCGGATATGGACGGATCTACTGTTTACAACACACGCAAACGATTTAAGGACAATGAACTTCGGATATGCACGTGGAATGTTAGATTCCTTAATAGACCACGTGCAGCCGAGCAACTAGCGGAGGCCCTAGACTGCTGCAAAGCAGACACAACCGCCATCCAAGAAATGCGATGGGACGAGCCGGACAAAAAGAAGATGAAAAACTGCGACATCTACTACGGCAATTGATATCGACGGCAAAAGCAGCGCTTATTTGGATGCGGATTTGTTGTCGGAGGCAGACTAAGACGGGAAGTTCTCAGCTTCCGGCATGTGAGCGAGCACCTCGCAGCAATCCGCATCAAGGCTAAATTCGCCAACATAAGCCTTATATGCGCGCATGCCCCCACAGAGGAGAAAGATGACGACACCAAGGATGCCCTCTACGAGCTCCTCAACAAGACCTACGAGCAATGCCCTAGCTCTGACATTGAAAATGTCCTCGGTGATTTTAATGCAAAGCTAGGAAGAGAGGGTATCTTTGGTGGAACAATCGGAAAATATAGCCTGCACAACACCACCTCCGATAACGGATTCAGGCTAATCGAATTTGCGGCGGGGCGAAACATTGTCATGGCTAGCACGCGGTTCCCACATCTCGACATAGCCAAGGTACGGTTGCGCATATCCCAAACTACGCCAAGACAAACTAATGCTGTGAGAAAATTCGACGTCAGACGGCTACAATCGCAAGAGATCGCCAAGTCCTTTTCCGGTCGAGTGTCTCTTAATCTCTTAAGAGGTCCAATGCCGCCAGCATCAAGCATCGAAGACCATTGGAAACACTGCCAAAACGCCATCAGAGATGCCGCTTCTGATGTGCTGGGTTTCACTCGTCCACCACAACGAAACCCCTGGTTCGATAATGAATGCCGGCAAGCACATGCAGCTAAGCAAGATGCATATAACGCGGCGCTGCTTAGAAAGACCAGAGCTGCTCATGAGCTCTATGAGCGGAAGAGGAGAGACGAGCACCGGCTTCCCAGGAGGAAGAAGAAAGAGCATGAGAAGCGCGCGATCGAGGAAATTGAGAGATGCTACTCCAGGAATAAGGTTTGGAAGTTTTACCAAAAGGTAAAAATAACATGCCGCGGAAACAAACCCCGAACCGAAGCCTGTAGAGATGAACAAGGGAACATCGTAGTAGAATCGCAGTCGATGCTGAGGATTTGGAAAGATCATTTCTGCAGACTGTATAACGGCGATGACGGACCAAATACCGCTGTCAGGCAGAATCAACCTTTCAACCTGGACGATGATGACTAACGATTCTATATAGCTATATCGACCCTTAAGTCCAACAAAGCTGCTGGGGTGGACCGCTTGACTGCCGAGCTCTTCAAAGCGGCAGGCGATGACTTGGTAAGGAGCATACACCAACTCATTTGTAAAATATGGTCGGACGAAAGTATGCCCGATGAATGGAACCTCAGCATTGCTTTTCCGATTCTGAAGAAAGGAGACCCTCTGAACTGTGCCAACTACAGTGGCATCAGTCTCCTTAACATCGCATTTACGATCTTATCCGCCGTATTGTGTGAACGCCTGAAGCCGTTGGTCAACAACCTGATAGGTCCATATCAGTGTGGCTTCAGGCCAGGAAAGTCAACCATCGACCAGATATTCACACTACGGCAGATCTTGGAGAAGACCCATGAGCTTCAGATCGATAACCACCACCTATTCATCGATTTTAAGGCCGCGTATGACAGCATCTATAGAGACGAGCTATATAGAGCAATGTCTAGTTTTGGCATCCCTGCCAAACTCGTCCATCTGTGCAGGATGACGATGGAGAATGCACGCTGCTCCATCAAGGTCGGTAAAGATCTCACCGAGACCTTTGATGTCCAGAAAGGATTTAGACAAGGCGATGCGCTGTCATGCGATTTTTTCAACATCGTACTTGAAAGAATAGTGCAACACTCACGAGCAAACACAAGAGGCACTATCTTTTAAAAGTCCGTCCAACTACTCGCATACGCCGACGATATTGATATAATCGGGAGAAAGCAGCGTGATGTCAGTGGCGCTTTCGCGAGTATTGAGACGGAAGCGGCGAAAATGGGTTTAGCGGTCAATGAGGGCAAGACCAAGTATATGCTGTCAAGCAAAAAGGACAACCAACACAGACGACTCGGACAGAACGTCACCCTCGACAGATATAACTTTGAGGTAGTTAAGGACTTTGTCTACCTAGGCTCCGCTATAAATACAGACAACGACACCAGCGCTGAGATTAAGCGAAGAACAACTCTTGCCAATCGCTGTTTCTTTGGGTTAAGAAGGCAACTGAGTAGCAAAGCCCTCTCTCGGACGACAAAAGTCACCCTTTATAAGACCTTAACAATCCCGGTCCTGCTCTATGGCGCAGAGGCATGGACATTATCAAAAATGGATGTGGATATTCTTGGTTGCTTCGAGAGAAAAATTCTTCGGACGATCTTCGGTCCCGTCTGCATTGACGGTGAGTGGAGGAGGGGATACAACTACGAACTGTATGGACTGTACAGCGACATGGACCTACCCAGAAGAGTGAAGATCCAAAGACTGAGAGATGGCTGGGTCATGTAGAGCGCATGGACAGCAATGCTCCGGTCCGAAAAGTCTTCGAATCCGCCCCCGAGGGACAGCGCAGTAGAGGAAGGCCAAGACTCAGGTGGCGCACGCAAGTGGAAGAGGACCTCAGCCAACTTAGCGTGCGAAACTGGAGGCAGCTAGCCAGGGATCGAGCTGGCTGGAGAAGCTTGTTGACTGAGGCCCAGGTCCACCCCGGACTGTAGCGCCACCTAAAGTAAGTAAGTTTATTAAAAAACCAATCAAAAGTAACAATTTTTTGTTTTAAATACTTTATTCATTAAAAAGAACATTAAAAACGGGAAATAGTTGAAAAAAAATTTATAAGTGGGATGAAGCAAAGCAATTTTAATCCTTGTTCAAGCACAGGTTGACTTTTCATTTAATGAAAGATCTGTATGGACTGTTTTTTTTGGCATTTCTATCTTGTTTTTGCCATTTTGGAATGCGTTCAGTTGAATCCAATTGAACGGAACTTAGCGGAAACTCATGATGCCGTCCCGTTGAGGTAACTAGAGTCGAGTCTATCTTCTGACTCGAGGATTTCGTCTTCACTCTGAAATCCATAGTTAGGAATAGTACAAAATCGCGTTTTATTGTAAAACGAACGTGATGGAGTCATTATTTAGTCACTGTAGAAAAAGCGGGGAACTCGCATAACCGTCTTCGTATGCACAAGGAGCCATATCTGAAACCCTGAAATTTGTTAAATATTTCAGTAAATGCACAAGGAGCCATATATGGACGTTGCTAAAAACGCGTTGTATCTTGAATCGCACATTTAAAATTGCAATTTTAACACATGAATTTTACTTACTAGTATCAAATCTTATAAAAAAAAATATTATCACCTTTGGAGGTACTCGCTACTCAAAAATAAAACAGTTTCTTTTCCTATATTTTTGCACTGAGCCCTTACAACGCACCCTATTGAATTTAACCGCAGTTCTTTGTACTTGTGCAGAGATAAGGGTAATCAAATTTACTTATACACATTAGCAAATGATTTATCTAAACGACCTTAATAACTATTTTCCAATAGCAGTTACGCAGTTTAAGCAGCCGTCGCCGAAAAATCAAAAGCCATATATGGCTTCTTGTGCAGTAGAGGGTTAAAGCCAAACTTCCTACACCAATTAACGCTCCAGGTACATCAGGAACATCTGCTTTGATCTGCCCCATACATGGGGCACTTTTCAACATAAGACCCTATATTGGTTGAAAATACAAATTTAATATAAATATTTCGTTAAATTAACTAAATATTGTTTGAAATTGAAATTCAATACCACTGTTCGATGTGAGGAAAACTTACAGGCCAATAAATCAAATATGTAAGGTTTAAGCAGTTTCGAAAGCAAAAAGTGTTCAAATGTGCCTCACTCTCGTCTTCTTTCATTCGTATCACATCAAGATAATGGTTTAAGTCAATGTTAGTCCCTCTAAAGAACATTCAGAGAAGTGGAAACGCACCTTACGTGGTAGATTTTCCGAACAATCGCTAGAAGATTGAGGAACAGCGACTATGATAGCATGTTATCCTTCTTTCCGAGCTTTGTATTTAAGTCGTCTAGGATGATTTTAGGTTCATAATTAGGACATGGATATGTCTTGTCGACGGGTTCATAAATTCAGTTCTTGACGTTATTGTTTTTCTCCTCTGTTGGGGCCTTGACAGAAATTACCACCAGACGTCGCAATTTGAGTTCTTGCTCCAGCCAACCTGGCAGTGTGATCTGAAGCCAAGTTGCTAGATGTAAATAACACTGTTGATGTCATCTAAGAAACTGTATGTACCTCTGTTCTTTTATCCAACGTTGAGCTGGCCACGTTTCCAATCCTAGCTATGGCCCACTACAATGTCGTTATGCTAAGTCAGCTTAAAAAATATGTAAACTGTAACTTAGAAGGTTTAAGGCTCTTGTCTTTTTGTATACAACTCTAAAAGTCTTATAAATACATGCCAGAAGCTAGTCAGAAAAACTTCTTTGCATAAAGTACCTAAGAGAGCACTAAGCGCTAAACTAAAATATGTTACCTCGAGACCGACTTTTGGATAGGTTCTTCTCAACATTTATGTAACAGCAGCCTTGTCAGATGAACTGAGGAATGCTTAAGTTGGGATGATTGGAACAATACCTTCTTCTTATCCTTTTATTAACCCTTTCCTCATTATACGAACTTATGCGTAACGAGTTTCCCATTTTTACTGCATCGCTGCTGCTCCGCTTATGGGGTTGGCTAATGTCGCAGACCGCAGAACGCGTCTACATAATGCTCGGTCCTGGATCGATTCAGTGGTTAACCCCAGACGTTGTTGCGCATTTGCCATCTGAGAAATACAGGAATTCTTTTTCCGACCTCGGTTTCTTACAGTTGGAGTGACAGTAGTTGATAGTGCCTTTTTAAACGGATTTTCCGCAGATCTTCTTTGAACGTGGCAATACCAGCTTATTCTATTCGCCTCAAGCTGTTCGGTTACCGTTCTGTAAATCTTCGACGTTATCGCTAAGTATAACTGCGTCGTCAGCGAAGAGAATTGGCGTTACATTTGGTTCGCGCATGCAGTCTTTTAAAAGATAGTTGAATACTACGTTAAAGAGGAAAGGGCTAAGTACGCTTCCTTAATGCACTCCGACATTAACTGGAAATTCTCTCGTTAGTCCAGCAGAGCTTTTAACCGCAGTTTTCACGTTTCCGTACATGTCTTGTATTATTCTAACATACGTTTCCGGTACGTTTTGAGACCTCAGCGCGGCCCATATGAGATCCCTAGGCACTCGATCGAATGCTTTCTCGAGGTCGATAAATACCATGTGTAAATCCTTAGACGAATCTCGGTGCTTTTCCATTATTATTCGTAGGCTTTGGAAAGCGTCCACCGTCGATCTTCCTTCAACAAATCCACACTGGCTATTATCGAGCTTTATTATTTGCCGAAGACGTTCGTTTAAGACTCTTTCGACGATTTTCATTGTGTGTGACATAAGCTTGATTGAACGGTAGTTGTTGCATTCTCGAGTGTCGCCTTTTCCTTTGTATAATGGAACCAAGAAGCTACTTCTCCATTGATTCGGCATGGGTTGTCCACATTTTAATTTATTAAAAAGTTTCGATAGCCAAACGCTGCCGATTCCCTCCATCTTCGACCAAAACTCTGATGGAATGCTGTCTGGTCCCACGGTTTTCCCCCGCTTCATTTTTCCAATTGCTATACTTATTTCTTCGATTGAAAAGTCCGAAACTTCCTCCTCGAATAGACCAGCTGTCGGCACGATATCACGTGGAAACTGTTTGTTAAGCAACTCCTTGCAGTATTCAAGCCACCGATCACAAATTTCCTTTTCATTTGTTAGTAAACGACCGTCTGCGTTTTTGATGTATTTCGGCGAGGTTATTTCCATTGAATTTTTTCTCCTCTGTGCAGCGAGCTTAAAAATATTTGGCATTTTAGTACTGTACGACGTTTGAACTTCTTTGATAGCTTGTCTTCTATCCGCCGATCGTGAGGATATTTGTTCCAACTCCTGGTACAGGTTTTCCGCTGCTGCCGCTCGAGTTCGAGCCAGGACTTTCTTTGCGATCTTTTTCGATATCGTCGCTCCGATCGCATTTTGTCCATGCTTGGAATGCACTCTTCTTGTCGGCCACAGCTCGTTTGGTTTCGTCATTCCACCACCATGTTTCTTTGCCGACGTAATGGTATTTCGATATAGTCCCCAGATGGGACTTTGCGAGTGTTATGCATTCCTCGTGCATGCTGTTCCACATTTCTTGCGGGCTTAGTGAGTCTGCTATACCATTTATATTTTGAAGTACTTCTTTAGCCAGTGCGATAAATCTTGCGCTTCGTTCCTTCGATAGATTATACCACCGGATTTTTGGCTTTCCAAACGATGCCCGTGTTTTCGGTGGTTCCGCTGTGAAGAATTCTGTAATGAGCAGACGGTGTTGGCTTACCAGCGATTCTCCAAGTATTACTTTACAGTCCTTAACACGGTTTCTCATCGACATTTTGCAGAGGTGATAATCTATTTGCGTTTCGTGGCCTCCGCTGCTATAGGTGATAAGATGTCGTTGATATTTAATAAACATTGTATTTTAGATGGTTAAGCCGTAAGCCCTACACGCTACAAGGATGTCTTCGACATTTGTTTCTCCGACGTGGCCGTTTAAATCTCCGCCTACGAAGAGCATCTCATCGATATGTATATTTCTAAGAGAATTAACGAACTCTGACCAAAATGTATCTTTTTCCTATTGGTCGCATCCATTTTGTGGGGCGTACGCGCTTACAATGTTCCACGTTTCATTGTGTATGACGAGTTTAACGCTCATCAAGCGGTCGCTTATTTTCAAGATACCAACGATGTTGTTTAGAAGATCCGCTGCAACAACGATTCCAACACCGTTTCGTCCATTGACCGTTCCATGGTAGAACATCTTAAATGCCTTGGTTTTTAAATCTAGAAAACGCGCTTTATTTCCTGTATTACACCACTTCGTTTCCTGTACGCACAGGATTTGTAGAGTTCTGCGACGCATAATCGCTTCCAGTTCTAACCTTTTTGAGGTCATCGATCCGACGTTCCAACTTGCAAGCCGAAGTTTATGAAAATATTTTGGAAACTTCATTTTGCCCGCCCCCGGAATCCGTCGGGCTCTGATACAAGCACTTCTGCTTGCTCTGGGATCACCCGAGTGAGTTGCAATCGTGGTACCCAGCGGGGTAGTGCTATTAATTGCGATCATTTCCATGAAGTGTATCTAAAGTTTGAGTGGTTTGACACTTGTATGCTCATTTCGAATTGATTGACTGTTCTTTTACCCCACCGGTAGTCTCCAGACGTGGGAACCCACTGATTTCATACAAACTTGTGGGAAAGTTTTAAGGTGTTAAAGTTTCACAGGCTCATTTTTGGTGTCATAGTTGCCTGTATGTGATTGGTGTCCCATTTAGTCGCCTCTTACGACAAGCTGGGACGCACTGCGGCACTATTCTTTATCCGATGCCGCACGGACTGATTGGAACAATACCTAAGGTGAATTTAAATTTCACTGATGAATGGATCCTACCCCAACAAACCCTCGTAGAGTTAAGGGAATTGAGTCTTTCTCAAGCCTCACATACCAAAAATTAAAAAAAAAAAACCCACAAGTATGTCATTTTTGAGCCTCACAGCACTTACCCCTCTTAGAAGGATGCCTTTGCTGTGTCACAGGAACTTGTGGCAAATAAATTCTCTGAATCTCATGCGAGAATTGTTAATCCTTATTGTGTAGGCAGAACTCGTTTCCCAACTACGGCACCACCAAAAATGTATGTCTTTATTCCAGCTCAGTACCAATTTGGTTCCCTGTATCTGGAAAGAATCTTCAGCTCCTGTCCTGTGTATATCCTTTTCTTACTTCTCCTGCTGCTGCTAACGCTGCATCTCCTGCTACTGCTACAGCTACTGTTCCTTCTCGTCGTGCTGCCACATGGAAAAGACAAACTAACATGCCGGAGTCATGTTTCGCGACAGCAGCTGACTTAAATTTTTTGCTTCATCCTATTCTACTTCAACTTCCTTGTTGTTCTTTATTAAGGAAAGACACCCTTTCCAACTTTTTTTTTATTTTATTCCGATTTCAGTGCGGCATAGGACTTTCTGTTCCTTTTTTTGCATACGAAGTTGCCTAGAGTTGCGATACTCGTATGTACATTTATTTGAAATGTGTCCTTGTTGTGCCATCGTCATATCTGCCTGTGGAGCAGATGTTTTTCTGGCTGCCAGAGGGAAAAAAAGTCGCACCACGACTTTAATTTGTGCCTCCCAGGATACAAGAACTTCATGTGCGCTTCGCTTCGTCGCTCTACCGCTCTGCAGTTTTGTAGCGCCTTCTAGGAAGTCCTTTTTGTGTGCTTTTTATTGCTTGTTTGTCAGTTTTCTATTGTCTCTGTGGCGCTACCTTCATCGTTTCTCTTTCAATTATCACAGGATACTCGTTCGACTAAAAGCGAAATGGTACAACATATTCGTATTCCAACTCCGGCCAGAGTTGTTCCAAATAAAAGTTGTATGCTTTGTCTCTACTTTCTCTACTTTAGTGTTGCTTGTTGTTTTCTGTGTACGCAGCAGAATCCTCTTTTCTTGGGTGAGTGCTTCTTTATTTTGTTTCTTTTTTCTTTTTATGTTTTTATGCCCGAGTCCTGGTTCCATCCTTAATTTGTTACGGTATCGGATGAACAAGCATCGGGTACACAAATGAGATGGAGACTTTGTCTGGTGAACTTTCTCTGTTACGTGTTTTGCCGGATTTGTAACTGTGTAGAACATTTTCAGGATCAAAGGGCGAAGGACTTTGCAATTGCGAAAAGGAAACCCATAATGAGATTTGAACAAGTTTTCCCTAAGTTTCTGATTCTGCCTTCTTGAGGGAAGGGTCTGCATGAGGTCACTAAATGTTCTGCCAACACACATGGTAGTTAGTTCTTATTATTGGGACGACTAACTTTTGTTGACTCTGGTACGAGTATAAGTACGAGTATCCTGCGTGTCTGGTGTCGTCCTGTAATGACATTATATGAAGCAAATCATTAAGTCAATTTCATTTGTGTGTATGTGCATGTAATCGTGTTGGTGCTTTCAGGCATAATGTAATTAATTGACGAGGACTTTAAATGGCTCTTGGTTATGCCGTAAGTCTTGAGATCTTAACACCCTGAGATGGAGATGGAAGTTTTGTCCTGTATTATTGTGGTAACCATGACAACTGGGTGGCGTTAATGAAATGCAAGGACTTGAAGTCCTTTTGAAACCGAATCCGATTGCAATGAAGTAGTGCAAATTCCAGGGTGTACAATTTCGGATGACTTGAAATTGAGTACCTAGTATGTTTGAGTACTTTGTTGGGGCGAGTTTTCATGTTGAATTTGAATTTTGAATGAGTCTGTAGGTGGGGAACTTTCTAAAGTTTGAAGGAAATGTCAGGGTGAAGGCAATCTTAATTACTCTTGCCGTCTGTCATTGCCATTAATTGTGGTACTATGAAATGTGATTCCGACGTCAGCTTGAGTGTTCGGACTGAAACTACTTTCAAACAGATCAATTTCCTTTGAATAAATCAAATGGTCCCATCAGTTAGCTGAGCCTTTTGTACGTATTTTCAAGATTATTGCTGAGGAGACTTAAATATGCCATCTTACGCAAACATAGATGAAGAGAATCACATCTTCCTACGTTGGGAGTCAGGACTGATTCCAGAGCGATTAGAATTATTCAAGTCAGGGCTCGACAGTTTCCAGTGAGACTAAAAAATAATAAAAATTACAACATCATACAAGAAGGCCAACATAAGCAGCATGAGCAGGAGAAGTAGCAACTAAGAGTTGTAGTGGAGTTCGTCCACATCTGGGAGCACAACCGATAGTATCTCACATCCCTTCATGGGCGTATTTAGGAGCAGCTATGATTTCATTGAGGAATAGCAAACTGGTTCCGAGCTAAAAAAAAAAGCCATTACTTACTACGGCGCGTGTTCATTAAAGGGTAGACCAGGGCGAGTTTTTGAGACTTTGACTCTTCCAGGCACCAGCAAAAACGCACCTATCAAAACGGACGTCAAAGGTGGTATTAGTTGGAACTTATTTAAAAGCCAACGTTGGGTTGACAGGTATCCTATAGTAAGACATACTGTCGTCGAAAAACCCAATCATTGGCACGATTCAGCCATTTCTTCAAAGCAGAAGTATACGATGATGGTAAGAAGCATCATATGAACTGATGAAACTTAGTTTAATCGGCCATGCAGATGGAGGGCCTTGGAGGATTTCACACGAAAGGTGATCGAATAAAGCAACCCAACGATCCTTTGAAGAAATTCCAGGAGCAGTAATTGTGTGCGAAAAATCTTTTTTCAGGACGCTTCGGTTTGTAGTGTGATACAAAATAATATGTAGAAAAAATTGCCCATATGAAAGAGATTCCTGAATCAGTTTACGTAGTAGAATTGGTCCGAGTACAAAAACGCCCAGGCAGCGTGTTAGTACTACATAGTCTTGATCGCATCTAAAAGAGCGTACGCAGCAGTTATAGTACAGGCTGTAGTAACGAGCAAACTGTATGTTTGGAAGCACCACACATTGGTTAATGAACAAATGACTACACATAAAGAGCATGTTAATCGTAAAGCAGCATTTCAAGATCTTACGTAAAACATTTGGCCAACAAAGTGCCACTGATTTCCCGCCTACAGAATTTAGCCCTACCATAACAAGACAATCATCCAATTACTCTGTGAGCAAAGAGAAAACTGAGTATACTCCTGAGTGAAGGACATCCTGGTACCGTGCATGTAATAGTTTATTTTTGCATGCAGTACTTTTACGCTGCGGACAGGCAACTGTGTAAAAATGCAGCACAGAAAGTGAACAAATTTCTTCTGAAAGAAAAGAGAACAATGTGTACGGAGTTGAAGTTTACGCATCAGGTGCAACCAATACTGGAAACAAAAGCGTGTTTCAAATATTTTGCGCAATGGTTTCGCCACTTGTTTTCTATGTAGCGCTGTAAACAGCACTCACGTCCGTATTTTCATGAGGCAAGATGCCTCCAGTTTCACACGCTTAGTTGGTTCAGGTCTCCTACAACCTGCATACTTTATCTAAGTCTCGGTCTTCCACTACTACGCTGTCCGTCTGAGGTGGATTTGAAGACTTTTCGAACCTAGCTATCACAGTCATTTGACCTTCACTCTTCTGGCTAAGTCGATGTCACTGTACAGTCCATACAGTTCGTCGCTGTATCTCCTCCTCCACTCACCGTCAATGCATACAGGACCGAAAATCACTCAAAGATTTTCCTCTTGCTGTAGCCAAGAGCACTCTCATCCATTTTTGATGCCTCTGCATTATAGAGTAGGACTGGGATTATTAAGGTCTTACATATGATGTTCTACTATAAGGGCCCTGAGATAGATCCCTGTGGAACTCCGGCAGTGACGTATTTGTCACCTTCATCTGTATTATATCTCAACTTGCTGTCGTTGAAAACGCTCGTACCTATAGGCAGCAACTAATATGGTGTATCCATCCTGGCGAGTGATCTTTTAAATAACGTCTCCGGCGCCTCTTCGATATCAACTACCGCTCTTATCGTATCAAAGGTAGATCGAATTTTTCTGAAGCCAAATTGGTGGTTTGAAGAGGGCTGCTGTTACAGATCGGTGATCTTTCCAATAGTTTCCAACAAACACATTGGTCGACAGGACAATGGCTATCTACCCGTATGCGTGGAGTGGCTACAGAGAAAAATATTGCTGCTGTATCCACCAATGTTGATAAAGACAGTGATTTATCCATTCATCGCAGTTCGCAGCAATTGGGATTACTTGAACACGTGCAAGGATCTTGGGCTAAAACTTGACAAAATACAGGTTGTTCAAGAACTGAACCCGAACGATCTGCCACGGCTTTGAATTTTAGGTCAGTGGGCGTTAACAAAGTTGGAAGAAGGTCAGCTTTTTTATCGAAAAATTGTCTTCCACAAAACTGCCGTATTTGCTCCGATGAGCAACCTCAGGCTCCCAGTGCACCCGGAAAATGCATTGTTTTTCCGACGGGATCGTTGACCCTTATTTTTTCAAAAATGACCGTTAGAACAATGGTGCCCGCTATCGTTCAATGATTTCTAACTTTTTTTTTTGCCCAAAATGCACAAGCTGAAACTGGTCTACATGTGGCGCTTCATGCCACATAGAACGCAAGTTGATGGACCAATTGAGAAATGAGTTGGGTGAGCAAATTATCTCTCTCTACCCGGCTAGATTGTGTAAAATGACGTCTTTGAACTGTTTTTTTAAGGGGATACGTCAAATCACTCGTCTACGCCGATAAGCCAGCAGACTTGGAAGACAACATCATACATAGGAGCGTCTTGCTTGTTGTCTACATCATCAATGTCAAGGCACAAAACCCTATTGCAAGAACTATGGCACATATTCACATTATGGTATTTCTTTTGTCGCACCTTGTATTTGACAAACATTTCCTGTAAAATAGGACAAACGGCAAAGAAGTGGTAGATATGTATCTTCGTTTTCCCTTTTGTTGCATAGCCGACATATTTTTTGCAGATCGTCTCGGTGAGATATAAAGTTCAAAATTTCGACTCTGGTCTTAAGGACAGTACAAATTACTTTGGATGAGAACTCTTTGCTAAAATAGCTAACGTCACATAGCTGGTGGTTTAAGTGTTTGTAAACATTTGTGGATGTAGACGGAGTTGCTCTGGAGAGATTTTGAATATATAGCTTTTCGTTGACCATTTCTATCAAATCTGAAAACATGTCTTGCCATAGATCAACATTAGACTCCTGCAAAGAGAGAAATGTGTAGTGGGATGTTGCTATCTAATTCCATTGTTTGAATGGCGTGGTCTTTGTACGAAGAAGTTTCACCAAGATGGATTTGTGAAGGACACCATTGTTCCATTTCATTATCCTTGTTATATAGTTCATTATCGCTTGAAAAACTGCCTGTGGACTACTTCGAAGGCTTCGAGGACTGTAAATCCGAAAACTCGGACTCCATAACACATGCAGGCATTAACAGTCGCATTGAAGACTCGATATTTAGAGGCCAGGTCAATATTTTGATTTGCGAAAAACTTAGGCAACATCATATTCAGAGTGAGTTTAGCCTCATTACATTTGTTAATGGAATGCTTAAGAAAGTTAAGGTTGTGTGTCAATAAGACACCCAGATACTTAAACTGTGGAAGTAGGTGACTGATTTTATCGATGAACATGGCAAACATGAGGGGACACCCTTAAGGAACACCAACTGCTGTTACAAAATAGTCAGAGAACTCAGGATCATCCCAAACTGTTGCCTTCGATAGGGAAAGAAAATTCAAATACATCAGCAGAAATTTACGCGCCAAACCTAGACAAGATAGTTTGTAAATTAAAGCCTGCCTATTCACTCTGTCAAAAGCAGGACTAAAATCTACGAAACACAAACACGTATATAGTTTTCCTTTGTTCTCTATATATTTTTTGGCTATGCTTGAAAGAGCGCAAATGTGATCCATTGTCGAAAAGCCTGGGCGAAAACCTGCTTGGAAACTTCTAAGACGATTGTTCACTTCTGTCAATTTAGAAAGTCTATCATACATAATCGAAGTAAAAATTGTTCTTATAGAATTCAAAACAGAAATACCCCTATAGTTTTCTGTGAAGTTTGCATCACATTTCATCAAAATGGCAA
This sequence comes from Volucella inflata, assembly GCA_928272305.1. Lineage (NCBI taxonomy): Eukaryota > Metazoa > Arthropoda > Insecta > Diptera > Syrphidae > Volucella > Volucella inflata. The sequence goes on along the minus strand of OV743716.1, from coordinate 38,333,596 downwards.
AAATAACTATTTTGTTGAAACTATCTTACTGGGGATACATGCATTACTATAGAGTCTATTGAAGAAACAAGGAAGATAATTTTTCAGTTCCAGAGCGCAGTCTTAGAAAAATTCAACCGGGCTACCGTCAATGCCTAGTGCCTTGTTGTTTTTCATTGGGTCGTCAACTTCACTGACAGAAACATTGGGCAATGCATAGTCAAAGGTAAGAAGGTTCTCATCCGCCAGCAAAATGGTTTTAAAATGTGCTGCTAGTATTTTAGCATCGAGAGCGTTCTTCATCTTATGACAACGTACACATAGTTCACGAGCATGCATCCAAAATGATTTTGAATTTTTGCAGTTACCTAAATTCGCTGCCAGATTTTTGAGGCAGCTAGTTTTTTTTTTTTAAGGCCTCGTAGAAGTAGCATCTTCCGACAGGTGCTGGTTCTTTAAATGCAGTGGCAGCCGAACATCTTGCAGCTCTGCTAATAAGCCCTACTTCACGCCTTCTCGTGGCGCCATCTGAGAATCTCACTAGAGATTGGAAGTGAAGGGGGCAAATGGCGAGTTTCCTGCGCCATAAATCAGGGTTTGTGTCGGAAAAACAAAACAAGACCTTATCCGGGCTACTCCGACACATTTGGAGCTCCGGCCGGTAAGGAATTCCAGGACTTAGTCAGGGTCTTGGAAAAGAGATGGTGGCGGACGAGCCCTATATGGGCCAACGGCAGCGCTTACATCCCGGAACGGGTTACTGGCTTCGGTGTAACCGACCCCTCGTCCTAGGGGCACTCAAAATGGAACTGGTCCTCCAGGTTGGGGGTTGTGCCGCCGGCGTAACTGCGCGGCCATTTAAAAAAAGATTAAGTTACGAAGCATCAAAAATCCTCAGATATGGACGGATCTACTGTTGACAAACTACGTAAACGATTTAAGGACAATGAGCTTCGTATATGCACGTGGAATGTTAGATCCCTTAATAGACCACGTGCAGCCGAGCAACTAGCGGAGGCCGTAGACTGCTGCAAAGCAGACATACACATAATCGCCATTCAAGAAATGTGATGGAATGGGCCGGACGAAAAGAGTATAAGAAACTGCGACATCTACTATGGCGTCTGTTATCGACGTTAAAAGCAGGGCCTATTTGGATGCGGATTTGTTTTTGGAGGCAGACTTAGGCAAGAATTCTTGAGTTTGCGGCATGTGAGCGAGCGTAGCAATCCGCATCGCCAACATTAGCTTCATATGCGCGCATGCCCCCACAGAGGAGAAAGATGACGACACCAAGGATGCCTTCTACGAGCTCCTTAACAAGACCTACGAGCAATGCCTTAGCTATGACACTAAAATTGTCCTCGGTGATTTTAATGCAAAGCTAGGCAGAGAGGGTATCTTTGGTGGAACAATCGGAACATATAGCCTGCACAACACCACCTCCGATAACAGATTCAGGCCAATCGACTTTGCGGCGGGGCGAAGCGTTGTCGTAGCTAGCACGCGGTTCCCACATCTCGATATACACAATGGGACTTGGGGAACTCCTGATCAATCCACAGTCAACCAGACTGATCACATTGCGATCGACGCAAGACACTCTTCCTCCTCCTCTGGATGTCCGTACGTTCCGAGAAACCAAGATCGACTCGGACCATTACCTTGTTGTTGCCAAGGTACGCTTGCGGATATCCCAAACTTCGCCAAGACAAACTAATGCTGTGAGGAAATTCAACGCCAAACGGCTACAATCGCAGGAGATCGCCAAGTCCTTTTCTGGTAAAGTGTCTCTTAATCTCTTTAGAGGTCCAATGTCGCCAGCATCAAGTATCAAATACCATTGGAAACACTGCAAAAACGCCATCAGAGATGCCGCTTCCGATGTACTGCGTTTCACTCGTCCACCACAACGAAACCCATGGTTCGATGATGAATGCCGGCAAGCACATGCAGCTAACCAAGATGAATATAAAGCGGCGCTGCTTAGAACGACCAGAGCTACTAATGAGCCATATGAGCAGAAGAGGAGAGATGAACACCGGCTTCTCAGGAGGAAGAAGAAAGAGCATGAGAAGCGCGCGGTCAAGGAAGGATATTAGGAGATGTTACTCCAGGAATGAGGTTCGAAAGTCTTACCAAAAGGTAAAAAAAACATTATCGAGACGAAGCCTGTGGAGACGAACAAGGGCACTAGAGCAAGAGCGAAGAGCATTTCTGTAGACAATTAAACGGCGATGACAAACCAAATATCGCTGTCAGGCAGAATGATCCTTTCAACTTGGACGATGTAGACTAACAATTCCGTCCACCTACTGGTGGGGCGCACGGCCTAACTGCCGAGCTCTTGAAAGCGCCAGGCGATGACTTGATAAGGAGCCTTTACCTAATTATGTGTTAAATATGTTCGAAAGGAAGTATGGCCCGTAAGTGTAAACTCAGCATTGTTTGTCCGATTCTCAAGAAGCTCTGAACTGCACCAACTACAGAGGCATCAGTCTTCTAAACATCGCCAGCGCGAGCGTATCCCCCTTATTGTGTAAATGCTATCAATCTGCCTACAGTCCAGGAAAGTTCACCCTCAACCAAATATTCACACTACAGCAGATCTTGTAGAAGACCAATGAGCTTCAGATCGATACATACCACCTATTCATCGATATTAAGGCCGCGTATGACAGCATCTAAAGAGACGAGATATACAGTCTAGTTTCGGCATCCTTGCCAAACTCGTCCGTCTGTGCAGGGTGACGATGGAAAATGCACGCAGCTCCATCAAGGTCTGTAAACACCTCAACGAGACCTTTGATGACCAGAAAGGATTTAGACAAGGCAGTGCGCTGTCATGCGATTTTTTCAACATCGTACTAGAAAGAATAGAGCAAAACTCACGAGAAAATACAAGACGCACTATCTTTCAAAAGTCCGTCCAATTACTCGCATACGCCGACGATATTGACATATTCGGGAGAAAGCAGCGTGATGTCAGTGGCGCTTCGCGAGTATTGAGACGGAAGCGGCGAAAATGGGTTTAGCGGTCAATGAGGGCATAACCAAGTATATGCTGTCAAGCAAAAAGGACAACCAACACCGACGTCTCGTGCAGAACGTCACCTTAGACAGATATAACTTTGAGGTAGTTAAGGACTTTGTCTACCTAGGCTCTGCTATAAACACAAACAACGACACCAGCGCTGAGATCAAGCGAAGAATAGCTCTTGCCAACCGCTGTTTCTTTGGGTTAAGAAGGCAACTGAGTAGCAAAGCCCTCTCTCGGACAACAAAAGTCACCCTTTATATGACTTTAATAATCCCGGTCCTGCTCTATGGCGCAGAGGCATGGACATTATCAAAAAGGGATGAGGGTGTTCTTGGTTGCTTCGAGAGAGAAATTCTTCTGTATGAACTGTACAGCGACATGGACCTAGTCAGAAGAGTGAAGATCCAAAAACTGAGATGGCTGGGTCATGTAAAGCGCATGGACACCAATGCTCCGGTCCGATAAGTCTTCCAATTACCGCCACCCTCTCAGGTAACGCTAATCCTAGGACACCTTGCTACATGATGTTCCACAATAAGGGCCCTAACACCGATACCTGTGGAACTCCGGCAGTGACGTTGTAGTGTTTTTCACTTTCATTTGCATTACATCTCAATTTGCTGTTGTTGAAATACGAGTAGCTTGTCACTATAGGCCACAAGTAATATGGTTATCTTCTAACGAACGGCAAGTTTGCCGAATTAAAAGCATTTTCAACGTCCAGCGTTACTACTGCACAGTACTCCTTTGGACCGCAGAGCTACCTTTTCTTCTTCCATGGCGCCTTTTGCGACATCAACTACTGCTCTTATGGTATCAAAGGTAGATCGCTTTTTTCTAAAGCCATATTGGCGGTTTGAAGAGAGCTCCCGTTTTATCTACTACTAGTAAAATATTGTATTGTATGGTGTCCAACAACCATATTGGGCGATAGGACGATGGTTCTGCTTAAAACTTCTTTCCTTTTCTGGAAATATTCCTTTTACCGGGCACTTCTGCATCGTCATCATAAACAGGTCTGGTCTTTATACTCGTAGTTACTTTTATTGCTTATTTGGGATGCTGTGGGGCCCGTGTGCCTTACATCTTGCTGCATCTCCGATCTGCTCCTGGGTTATTAGTGGAATGTTCACTACATTGACTTCTCTAACGTTTTGCAATAGTAGCTGGTATTTGTGGGAAAAGGTGCATTGCTGTTTAGTACTACATTCTCGGTAAGAATTGCCATGGATAGACACCCGAACGACACTTATTTGTCGCTGTTCGCAGCAATTGGAATTGTGTAACTCGAACACTTTCAAGGAATTTGGGCTAAAACTTCAGTTTTTGATCAATTCAGAAATGAATTCGTTGAGCAATTTATCTCTCGTTTTAGATCAGTGAATTGGACAGCCGCCGATTATGCGATTTGACACCTTTTTATGGGGATACGTCAAATCACTCGTCTATGCCGATTAGCCAGCGTCAATTGCAATTGTTGAGAAAACAACATCATACTGGAGTGTCTTGCTTGTTGTCTACAACATCAATTTCAAGGCACAGTGCCCTTTAACTCAATTCGCAAAAATTATGGCACATATTCGCATTGTGGTTTTGCTTTTGCCGCACCTTTTATTTGACAAAATGGTTGAAGGACTACCAGGTGCAGAGTCTTCTTGGTAACGTTTTGGAGTGTCTAAACAATAACCATTTTCTGCATTTTTTTACTACTACCATCGACTCTCTGATTCCCCCAGAATTTGCCTGGTATTGATAAGAACTGATCGAGTATATAGTAATCCAATACATTTGCATTTCAGTTGATGAATAAGAAGTCCATGCGACAACAAATTTCAAAACAGTACATAGGTAGCAATATTGGCCAAGAACTTCCAGAGACGGAGTGTTCCTTTCGAAGTGGCCAGATTAAAGTTTTAGTAAAACTCCTAGCACTTAACAGAAGACAGTAGAACATCCTTTGTCAACTACTACACTTCATGTATCTGTAAGGAAATTTACGAAAGCCACATATAATACTCACTTACCGAGCCCATCTCCAGTGGCATTATGAAATCCAGAGAAAGTCTACAAAGTAATAAAATTCTCTATGTCCTTCCTTTTAGTTAGAATCACTTCATCTGTCCAAGTAATTAGTACAATTTATTCATCAAGCTCTTGGAAACTGCAACAAACTTTTTCTTACCCCTGCAATGGTAAACTTTGAAATAAATTAAAAATTCTTACAGTCATTCAATGAGAAATCCGCACTAAACCTTAGGGTAAATCATAAATACACATATCCATGTCAAAATGCAAAAATCCTAACTAAACGATTGCTTCTGCATTTGCATCTCAGTTTCTCAAAGGACAATATTGACACTTAAGCTCCATACGGCATCTTAATCTACAACCATCCCTTAAGAAAAACATATCAAATACCCCTATTATAGTTATGAGATTCAAAATTCCACATACGGTGTAGCTGGGTATCCAGACAAACACCAACTATTAGCAGTCCACCGGATAGTGACACAAACACACCCAGAAATCTCTTCAACATCAGCAGCACACCGAAGAGAGAAAAGGAATCCAGGCTGCTTTGCATAACAAATTTGGACAACTTAATAAAGGATTCGCAAAATGTTTGTGCAAGGATATGCAAGATTTTCTCGCCAGCCAGCAAAAATTCTTGCCATTCCATTCCGTCCGCCTTTCGAAAATATGCAATATCACCAGCAGTAGCAACTCCTGTCAGCACCCGACCTTATAGCTTCAGCCCCGATCTGCCCCTGGCCAAACCAATGTGTTTGCCGGAGTTTGTCTTATTATTTTATAGTTAGTTTGCCAAGGTTTGGGAGGTTCTTGGGAGTTTGTGCGGGTGGCATGAATTCCAAGCTCTCCAGGAACTACGTTGTCGGACGACTTTGCGTCGATGGACCCCCTGGCGGCTGAAGTAATCTTTGTTGTATGCAAATCGGAAATCGTAGACTTGTTCAGCTGAGACTAGTAGTGTTATTCCTTTTTCTCTTTTCGCGTATATCTACCCCTCACAACTACCATTCCTGAGTGTTATTTGTCTACAACCGTATGCAGCATTCTAGCTGCACCAAACTCGTTCGAGTCATTGGCCGTAAAGACCTTTCACTTCAAGTCCCACGTTTTGAAGAATATTTTGCGGGCACATGCCTTGAGGATTGTAGTAGTAAACGACACCAAAAAAAACTTACAAAAAGGATACCTACACACGTACGGATGCATGTGAATGTGCAGCATACGAAATCTGCCAAAAGTGGTGGAAGTGAACGCCAACGACCCGACAAGTTTTGAAGGAGCAGCAGCATCAGCCTTGCAAATTCATTGAAATGCATTGCATTGCATTGTGGCAATGGTATCCGTAGTATAGAGGGAACATCAACAGCAAGACCCCATACAGAACCATGGGTATGAGAAGAAACAGGAACAGGAGCAAGAGCAGGAACAGCTCTAGCGACAGCCAAGACGAAGATTGAATGCACCAAAGTCATTCAGAGTGTGCATCCGGTTTTACTTTCTTGGAAAGAAGAAGGACTCCTTAAACTTCTCCCCAAGCGAAAAGAAATTCAAAATTCCTTTGTGTGAAAAGAAAAACATTTTCCGCCATCCACCTGCCTCCTGCTGCCCTATTCTTTTCTGTCCTGAGTACCCCCCGGGTATACATACATATATTCATTGTTGTTCGAGGAGGGAGATATTTTAACTTTTCGAGTGACGACAGAGCGTAGATACATGGGACTGAAGGATTTTCCAAGCTATAAAGGATGGAGAGCTCTGCGGCTGAGAGTGTGTTGTTTGTCATTTCTTTTACTTTGGCGCATTTAACATGGCTTTGCATCTCAAGCCTTGCACTTAAGTTCAACTTTAATCGAAATGGAAGAGATCCAGGATATATTATTGGGTGGGTGTTCCTCGTAGTTAGGGGATTGCCATAGGGATGAAATGGTTGCCATTTGGATGGTTGACAGGGTCATTAGTCATAGTTAGGATGATTTTATGTGAATAGGTGTCTTTTGTTTGGGAACATACACACAAAGAAAAACTAAAAGACATCCGAAAGATTGAATGTACGGTGAGAGTACCGAGGACGTTTTGGAATATTCATTGTTTTGTCGAAAATTTAAATGACATTCAAGAGATCGTTATAGAGTTGAACGGGTTTGAGCGGTGTCAGCTATAATTTGGCATTTAACCAAGTTTTCGTTTAGATTTTTGAAGAATTTTTCAGTGGTGGCAGGTCTTAATTGAGACTCATTCCTAGTTCTGGTCCTAGAGAAAGACAAATGATGGAGAATTTTCGGCAAGCTGATGGCCAGCTCAACGATTATTTCGTTCCTCTCATTGGAACTCAACGGACTCCACGGAAATCATAATCAAGGACAAGATCAAATGTACTGAAATGTCACAATACAAACTAACCATATTCAATCTGGACAAAAGAACATTTTATGAATATTTAAAAAACTGGGAGCAAGATTTATTCTAGCAGGAGACCTCTAGCCTTATTTCAGGTTGTGGTTGTGGTGTTTTTTTTTTAGAGGAGGTTCATTTGTGCATCATACTCCGTCGTCTCCAAGATTCGAGTTGGATCTCACCGAAGGGTTAGAACTGGGGCAAGATCTTGATCCAGGAAACATAAAATTTGGATTAACCCTCCCCCCACCATACTTCATCATTGCTTTAGCCAGATTTCACCTGTACTGGAGTAAGCCCGATTTGTCCTTGCGTTGTATGTGCTCTTCAGTGCAATGGCGTGTGTACATCACCCAGCAGTTAACGACAACCAGATCGAGAAAATGGCAAAAGGTTCTCACTGTCGATTTTTTTGTCCGCATTAAGTTCAGTCTGTCGCATAAATCAATACCACCCATGCAGGTGTTGTAATATCTGTTTTTTACACCAACGTTGGCAGGTATCTGCAGGACTACTTCCTGAACAAGTGGGTAGCATTGTTGCAGCCTTTGCACCTATACACCTTACAACACAAACATTTTCATCGCTCCTTACTTTTTCACCAAACCGTCCTCTTTTTAGCGCCTTATTTATCTTCAATTTCTTTGCAACTGTTCCAATCCTGTTTGTCATTACTGTCCCTATAAAAAACAAATCTTTCTTTTTTCCTAACAAGTGTTCTGCTAGTTTCAGACACGTAAAGAATCTATCTGTATACAAAACGCAGCTGATTGCAATTGTCCGGGATAGTTTTTCTACGATACCTGCCCCCAGTCCAAGATTTTTCATTACATCTTGAGGTAGTGTACCCTTACCAACATAGATCTCAGAATCCAGTACAAGCCGGTCTCGGGCAGCCAACACGATATTCTTTAGTCCGAGTGGATTGGGTTTGGCTGGGACATATTGGCGGTACTCACATCTACCAGAAAATGGGATAATTTGTTCGGCTATCCATAGCCATATGTTTGAATCGTGGCAAACTCTGGCATTTTTTCAAAATGGGGTCTATCAGAGGTCTTAATTTCCACAGTTTGTCATCAGCACTTGGATAATGTATGTCTACGAAGTCCAGATAATTACGGAGTTCAAAAAATCTATCCCGATTAATTGTATCGCTGATAACTGGTACACAAAGATCTCTAATCCAATAGAGTCTCGCTTGCGAATATTTGAGGGTGCCCATCATCAATTGCACACCCGCTAAATGAATAATTTCATAGCATTTGTATTTATAGATTTTAACACCCGTTTTTGTGCTAAATATATGTTGATCTGCTCTGCTACAAGTTGCCAAAAATCTAAACCCAAATATTCAAAAAAAGAGTATAAAACGTTCATGCCTAAACAGCCCTGAGAAATTAGCACATCATCTACAATATCAGGTCCACGTGATGTCATCTCCTTTGTGCCTACCTACAGCTACCCTCGATTCTTCATCTTCTTCATTTTCATTGGACTGGTGAAGACTTACTGCATCATCATCATCGTCTCCAGAGAAATCAAATTCACTATTGTTCAGTAAATCGTCAATGTTGAAGCTTGAAAACAATCATGTATTACACAAAACCAATTTTTAGTCCTAAGGTGCACGTACATATACGTACCAATAAGGAAATGTAGTTTATTATGACTAGAATGGAAAGCAACCCAGAAACTCTACACTCGCAAGGACTTAAAGAACTCCTGACCCTTTAAACAGATTGAACATAATGCAAGCGGCACAAGACACTCCTCCAGTATTATGGATGTCCGTACGTTCCGAGGAGCCAACATCGACTCGGACCATTAACTTGTTTTAGCCAAAATAGGGTTGCGTATATCCCAAACTACGCCAAGACAAGCTAATGCTGTGAGGAACTTCGACGTCAGACGGCTACAACCACAAGAGATCGCCAAATCCTTTCGATCAAGCCTCTCTTAATCTCTTAAAAGGTGCCTTGCCGCCACCATCAAGCAAAGAAGACCAGTGAAAACACAGCCAAAAAGCCATGAGAGATGCTGTTACTTATGTGGTGGGTTTCACATCGAAATCACTGGTTTGATGACGAATGCCGGCAAACACATGCCGCTAAGAAAGATGAATGCAATGCGACGCTGCAAAGAAAGACTAGAGCTACTTACGAGCTCTATGAACAGAAGAGGAGAGACAAAAAAGCATGAGAAGTGCGCGGTCGAGGAAATTGAAATGTGCTACTCAAGGAATGGGATTCAGAATTTTTACCAAAAAGTAATAAAAATAAATAATAAAAATAATTTTGGGGAACGTTTTTCACTGTTGAAAGAAATAAAGCAGGGAGTTCCTCAAGGCTCAATATTAGGTCCGATACTCTTCTGCATGTTTATTAATGACCTTCCAACAGTCTGTAAACATACTTCAGTACACGTTTATGTTGACGATGTCCAACTACATTAAGCGAAGCCTTATGGTAACCTCAGTGAACTTGTTCGTTTCATCAACGAAGACTTAAAACATATTGCAACCTGGTCTGCAGCTAATGGGCAGCTTCTTAATCCATCAAAATCTCAAATAATACATATTTCAAAAAATAATTTCGACCCTTGTCTCCTTCCCGATGTTTACCTTAATAATAACATAATTAAAGCTGTGGACTCTATCACTAGTCTAGGCTTTATTATTAACCGAAATTTGTCTGGTTATATTCACACAAATGTGGTCGTGGGTCATTTCTACGGATGTCTTCGCAAATTGTGGATCAGTGCTTATTTTACCCCTCAGGAAACAAGACGAAAGCTGGTACAGTCTCTAGTTTTACCCATCATAACATATACTAAGGTGGTCTATAGCAGTCTTGATTATTCAACTGAAAGTTGCCTTCAACGTCATATCTATGGCATACGTAGGTATGACCATATTTCTGTGTTTGCCAGGGGTTTGCACAAAGTTATTATAACTCAAAGTCCGTCTTTCTTGTTTAACAGACTCAAATTTACTCGCTCCTCAAGAATCATCAACCTCATTCCCTATCGTTACAATGGCCTTAACTCGTCACGTTTATTTTTTATCCATACTATAAGGCTTTGGAACTCTTTGCCCTCTCAATTGAAGAATATTTCAAATCCAACCAATTTTAAAAGTGCAATCTTTCAACATTTCTCCAACTTATCAATTAAAGTTTAAATTAAAGTAAATTACTTACTTTACTTACTTTACTTTAGGTGGCGCTACAGTCCGGGGTGGACCTGGGCCTCAGTCAACAAGCTTCTCCAGCCAGCTCGATCCCTGGCTAGCTGCTTCCAGTTTCGCACGCTAAGTTGGCTGAGGTCCTTATCCACTTCCGTGCGCCAACTAAGTCTTGGCCTTCCTCTACTGCGCTGTCTCTCGGGGGCGGATTCGATGACTTTTCGGACCGGAGCATTGGTGTCCATGCGCTCTACATGACCCAGCCATCTCAGTCTTTGGATCTTCACTCTTCTGCCTAGGTCCATGTCGCTGTACAGTCAATACAGTTCAATGCAGACGGGACCGAAGATCGTCCGAAGAATTTTTCTCTCGAAGCAACCAAGAACACTCTCATCCATTTTTGATAATGTCCATGCCTCTACGCCATAGAGCAGGACCGGGATTATTCAAGTCTTATAAAGGGTGACTTTTGTTGTCCGAGAGAGGGCTTTGCTACTCAATTGCCTTCTTAACCCAAAGAAACAGCGGTTGGCAAGAGTTATTCTTCGCTTGAATCTCAGCGCTGGTGTCGTTGTCTGTATTTATAGCGGAGCCTAGGTAGACAAAGTCCTTAACTACCTCAAAGTTATATCTGTCGAGGGTGACGTTCTGTCCGAGACGTCGGTGTTGGTTGTCCTTTTTGCTTGACAGCATATACTTGGTCTTGCCCTCATTGACTGCTAAACCCATTGTCGCCGCTTCCGTCTCAATACTCGCGAAAGCGCCACTGACATCACGCTGCTTTCTCCCTATTATGGGCGTATGCGAGTAGTTGGACGAACTTTTGAAAGATAGTGCCTCTTGTGTTTGCTCGTGAGTTTTGCACTATTCTTTCAAGTACGATGTTGAAAAAATCGCATGACAGCGCATCACCTTATCTAAATCCTTTCTGGACATCAAAGGTTTCGGTGAGATCTTTACCGACCTTGATGGAGCAGTGTGCATTCTCCATCGTCATCCTGCACAGACGGACGAGTTTGGCAGGGATGCAAAAACTAGACATTGCTCTATATAGCTTGTCTCTATAGATGCTGTCATACGCGGCCTTAAAATCGATGAATAGTATTGAGTATCGATCTGAAGCTCATGGGTCTTCTCCAAGATCTGCCGTAGTGTGAATATCTGGTCGATGGTGGACTGATATGGACCTATCAGGTTGTTGACGAACGGCTTCAGGCGTTCACACAATACGGCGGATAAAATCTTATATGCGATGTTAAGGAGACTGATGCCTCTGTAGTTGGCGCAGTTCAGAGGGTCACCTTTCTTGAGAATTGGGCAAATAATGCTGAGGTTCCATTCATCGGGCATACTTTCGTCCGACCATATTTTACAGATGAGTTGGTGTATGCTCCTTACCAAGTCATCGCCTGCCGCTTTGAAGAGCTCGGCAGTCAAGCGGTCCACCCCAGCAGCTTTGTTGGACTTAAGGGTCGATATAGCTATCTTCACTTCATCCAGGTCGGGTGGACGGAATCGTTAGTCATCATCGTCCAGGTTGAAAGGTTGATTCTGCCTGACAGCGGTATTTGGTCCGTCATCGCCGTTATACAGTCTGCAGAAATGATCTTTCCAAATCCTCAGCATCGACTGCGATTCTACTACGATGTTCCCTTGTTCATCTCTACAGGCTTCGGTTCGGGGTTTGTTTCCGCGGCATGTTATTTTTACCTTTTGGTAAAACTTCCAAACTTCATTCCTGGAGTAGCATCTCTCAATTTCTTCGATCGCGCGCTTCTCATGCTCTTTCTTCTTCCTCCTGCGTTATATGCATCTTGCTTAGCTGCATGTGCTTGACGGCATTCATCATCGAACCAGGGATTTTCGTTGTGGTGGACGAGTGAAACCCAGCACATCAGAAGCGGCATCTCTGATGGCGTTTTGGCAGTGTTTCCAATGGACCTCTTAAGAGATTAAGAGACACTCGATCGGAAAAGGACTTGGCGATCTCCTGCGATTGTAGCCGTCTGACGTCGAATTGTCTCACAGCATTAGTTTGTCTTGGCGTAGTTTGGGATATCCGCAAGCGTACCTTGGCTACAACGAAGTAATGGTCCGAGTCGATGTTGGCTCCTCGGAACGTACGGACATCCATAATGCTGGAGGAGTGTCTTGCGTCGATCGCAATGTGATCAATCTGGTTGACTGTTGATTGATCAGGAGTTCTCCAAGTCCCCTTGTGTATGTCGAGATGTGGGAACCGCGTGCTAGCCACGACAATGTTTCGCCCCGGCGCAAAGTCGATTAGCCTGAATCCGTTATCGGAGGTGGTGTTGTGCAGGCTATATGTTCCGATTGTTCCACCAAAGATACCCTCTCTTCCTAGCTTTGCATTAAAATCACCGAGGACAATTTTAATGTCATAGCTAGGGCATTGCTCGTAGGTCTTGTTAAGGAGCTCGTAGAAGGCATCCTTGGTGTCGTCATCTTTCTCCTCTGTGGGGACATGCGCGCATATGAGGCTAATGTTGGCGAATTTAGCCTTGATGCGGATTGCTACGAGGCGCTCGCGAACATGCCGCAAACTAAAGAAGTCTTGCCTAAGTCTGCCTCCAACAACAAATCCGCATCCAAATAGGCCCTGCTTTTGACGTCGATGACAGACGCCGTAGTAGATGTCGCAGTTTCTCATACTCTTTTGTCCGGCCCATTCCATCGCATTTCTTGAATGGCAGTTATGTCTATATCTGCTTTGCAGCCGTCTAGAGCCTCCGCTAGTTGCTCGGCTGCACGTGGTCTATTAAGGGATCTAACATTCCACGTGCATATACGAAGCTCATTGTCCTTAAATCGTTTACGTAGTTTGTCAACAGAAGATCCGTCCATATCCGAGGCTTTTTGATGCTTCGTAACTTCTTGTTTTTTTTAAATGGCCGGGCAATTACCCCGGCGGCACAACCCCCAACCTGGAGGACCAGTTCCATTCTTAATGCCCCTAGGGCGAGGGGTCGGTTATACCGAAGCCAGTAACCCGTTCCGGGATGTGAGCGCTGCCGTTGGCCCTTATAGGGCTCGTCCGCCACCATCTCTTTTTCAAGACCCTGACTAAGTCCTGGAAATCCTTTCGGGCCTGAGCTCCAAATATGTCGGAGTAGCCCGGATAAAGTCTTGTTTTGTTTTTCCGACACTAATCCTGGTTAATGGCGCAGGAAACTCGCCATTTGCCCTCTTCACTTCTTCACCAAAAAAAAAAAAAAAAACATGACACGGAAACAAGCCCCGAACCGAAGCCTGGAGAGATGAACAAAGGAACATCGTAGTAGAATCGCAGATGAACCTTTCAGCATGGACAATGTAAACCAACAAATCCGTCCACTCAACCTGGACAAAGTGAAGATGGCCATATCTAAGCTTGAGTTCAACAAAGCTGCTGGAGCGGACGGGCTGACTGCCAAGGTTTTTAAAGCGGGTGACGATAACTTCGTCAGGATTATACGCTTACTTATTTGTAGATATACGGTCGGACGAAAGTTAACCCGAGAAAGGAAATACTCTGTACTGCCCCAATTCCAGAGGCATTTTATACGTCCTATTGCTTAAATGCCTGAAGCAATTCGTCAGTAACTAGAATGGTCGATATGAATGTGACTTAATGCCCGCAAAGTTCAACATTGACGAAATATTCACACTACATAGGATCATTTGAAAAAACCCATGAGCATCAAATCGAGACACACCACCTATTCACCGATTTTAAAGCCGTGTATAACAGCATCTATGGAGACGAGCTTTACAGAGCAATGTCTACTTTTGGCATCCCTACCAAACTCGTCCGTCGCCATGACAGTCGGAAATGGATGCTGTGCAGTTGTGTGAATATTACAAAAAATGGTGAACGTGACCTTGCCTACTTTTAGAGAAAAATTCTTTGGGTGATTTTCGATCCCGTCTGCATTGATGGTGAGTGGATGAGGAAATTCACCGCCGAACTGTACAGTGACATCCACTTAGCCAAAAGGGTAAAGGCCATGGGCCATAAGGATGGACACCGTTCTGATCTGCAAGCCATTGAACCAGCGCCCTAGGGACAGCGCGGTAGAGGACGAACGAGATTCAGGGGGCGGATCCAAGTGGAAGGGAACTTCAGTCAACTAAGCGAGCAAAACTGGAAGCAACTAGCGAGGGATCGAGCTGGCTGAAGATGCTTGTTTACTGAGGTCCACACCACCCGGTACTGTAGCGCCATGTTAAGTAAGTAAGCTGTCAGCTCCTTGGGAAACCAAATCTGCTGTCACACACCTTTCATCTAGCTCAACATTTTCTGAGTGTACTCGTATCATGTTTTCGCCTTCAATTAAGTGCTTCCAATCCTAAAAGGGGCTTATCCACTTTCGCACTCATATACAAGCAAGAGTACTTAAGGATCTTAATATAAACAAATCCGCTAATAAGCCAACAACCCAAAAAATATCTCGAAACAAGTGGTTTCTCAACGACCGGCAGTACGGTTTTCGTAGCCATCGGTCCACTGGCGATTTGATAGCAGGTCTCTCCGAAAAGTGGAACCAAAGTCTTTACCAACCTGATGAAATTCATGTAGCTGCACTTTATATATATTAAGGCATTTGACAGAGTTTGGCGTTAGGCTCTTTTGGGATTGAAGGAGCTCTTATTCAATTACCCTTCGGAATGTGTGTGTTGAATTGTTTCAAATCTGAAATTTTCAAAATAAATGCTCTTGTGGCCCAGTGCTCCGTTCTGTCTCTGACTTATTTTCACGAACGATCTCTTATCTTCTACTTCTTATACGAAATACATATTCCTTTGCTGATGACAGAACTTCCTGCTTTTCAAATTCGTTCAAAGACAATAACCCTGCTCTTCGGTTAAAGAACGGGGGCGGCAGCATATGTTTAGCTCATTAAATTCCGATATTAACAGCATAAACAAGAGAGTGGAATTTAATACCTCCAAAACAATATACTGTCTGTGGTCATTAAAGCAAAATTTAAACATCCTGTCCTTATCGATGAATGGCACTTGCGTCATTGGAACCCGCGCTTCAACTCGTCTTATGCCTAAAACATAGTACATAACGCTTTGCGGCGATCAGAACTTGATTCCAAGATTAGCTGATCCCTATCTTCCTATGCTCACACGACGATTTGCGACAATCATCAACCACAGTACGACCCGCTTTAAACTCTTTGTAGGGCCAACTCCATTTTGATATCCCTTGAGTGTTCTGGGATGTCAGCTCTGCCGTCAGTGGAAGTATTATAACCACATCTCTCAACAACACCCAACCGTCGCCGATATCTGACCAGGTCTTTATAAGATCTCACTTTTCTTTACCGCGCGACAAAACTCATAGTTGATGCTCACATTGTCCAATTCACTGACACCTCTCATTACTAAACGATCATCGATTTACGGTTGAATCTTCTTTTGAAGGTACTTTGAAGCATCGTTATTCTCGCTTGTGCAGTTATGCGACACAGATACTTAACTCTTTATATCCAAGTCATTGTAATCTACAAACATTCAAAACCAACGTACATCAGTCAGAGAGATAGGTCTTTCCTTCCTCCGAAAGTTAACTTCGTCGAACTGTGTGCGATTTTTTAGGGGTACACCAACATCCCTTCAGCACGTGATGATTAGAAAAAGAACCTCAGAGACTGACCTGTATTTTTTTTTCTTTGCATTCTGAATACTGAGGATGCTAACTTAGACATAAGGAATGCACAACGACACTCTTTAGTCAATCACCCTGCACCAGAAAACCTGTCAAACATTCACTTTTATCAACTTCAACTTTAAATTAATATAAAAGCGAGAGGAATCTTACTTTCATATTGTACGAGTAGTAGGTATGATATTAAGACGATAGTGTGTATCTGAACCAACCTAGTATGAGTACCTTCTCTTTTATTCGAAGAACTGAAGTGTTTGTGTTGTAGATATTCGTTCACATCAAAAAGATAATAATCCCATACATTGTAGTTTCTCTAGCAACATACGACAAAGGTAAATCCTCATTGAATGCGAAGCTGTTGTAACTGAGGCAACAGAAAACTTAAAACCGAGCACCCACTTAGTTAAAATTCCACCCGCACATGTTTAAAAATAGAAGAGACCACCCTCTGACAATGCAAAGTTAACCCAAAAAGCAACCCCCGTCGGTCGTTGGAGAATATCATTAATTTAGACATTTCCATTTGGTCTGTTTCTCCCCCTCTCTATCGGGGTTGTCATGGAATGTTCCTATAAATAGATAAAAATGCATCGACCATAGTGGAGAGTTGACTAGGAACCACTGTCACCCCTAGACATGGTGGATTTAAGTGCTAAATATAATATAATCCTCCCCCAAGAGTCGCAGCAATGATGAAATCGTTCGTTATACGATATTAGCGAGGGGATAAAACCCTCATACGCCACGCACACTGCACAGTGGTGCTATCAAATCACTCGATTTATTTTTTATTTTTTTTTTTTCATATATATTTCGGCAATCGATTAGCAGACTCCATTCTCGATGGTGATCCATCCAAGTGGAAGGTATGTTGTGACTTTATTATATCGAACCACCACCCCTCCAAGGTGATTGCTTAAGTAGGGCAGTTACATTATCCCATTCTACTCTCTTACTCGTACATTCCGAAACAAAATGAAAACAAATTCACTCAGCAGCAGCAGCGGTGGCGCCGCACCGCACTAAAATCCCAGAATTACGATCGATGTACGAGTACGAGTGTACGAGTAATTCAACACACTTCAAGCTGAATTGGAGGGGTGGGGAACGAAATATAAACAAGTGCTTCCCAAACTGCTGGTTAGGAGGGCGACATAGAGGAATTTCCGATTTTCCGAATTTCAATACCAAAAATCCGAGAAAGCTGACTGCTTCTAGGCTGTACGGCTGCGGCTTAGCAGGAACGCTGTTTGGTAGGGGGATTGAAGGCTAAGGGTGGTTGGTTTGGTTGTTATTAAAACGCTTTAATCTATTCATCGATTTCGGTTCAGGAAATTAATTCTGTAATTTAATGGTTTCGAGCAGAGCCTGAGATGCATGAGACGTCTGGAGCGTGGGGGTGGTGATGGTTAACAGTTGATTGATTTGGGGGTTGCTCTGCTGAATTTTTGTACGCACTTCCTACTCTGCCCTGGAGGCAATCAAACTGAGCTGTGTGCACTTGTTTTGGAATGGTTTTTTTTATTTTTTCCCCCTGCTTAGGCTTAGGTAGGGCGTTTGTTGGGTGTTGTGAAGAAGAAGGTTTTGCTTGGACTGGTGTACGAGTACAATGCTCGTTTTGTTGTGGCATATTGTTAGGAACGATAAGATAATCCGCACACAAATATGTTGTGGCAGATAAGTTGTGTTTTTGCTTCTTCGTATTTTTTGTGCTGTATAGTAGTGCCTCTTCTGTTTCTACACATGACAATGAGATGGCAGTAATTTCGCTTGCTGTGGAATGACTGAACGAGCAGCATGCTAATGAAGTTGAAAGTTATAAAAACGAGAACAATAAAAATGATTGGGCGTAGTAAGGTATTTGTTCTAGCGAATGTTGTTTATGGTTTCATTTATGGCCATGTCATAGTAAATTTGAAATCAATTTTAACTTGCGGCGATCAAGGATGTGATAATGACGAAAAATCGTTATAAGGGATTTTTTATGAGTTCCGTTACATTTAATGGTGTAAAAGGTACATAGGAACTTGCACCACACATCAAGAATTCATTTCATATGAACTGAATTGGAATATTTAAGCTTAATCTGTTGCTTTGTTTCCTTCAGCAACATTTGCGCACACACATTGTGGCCTTGCAATATGGAAATCTAGTTGTGTTGAGCTTTTAACAACTTGTTTTGCTATCGACCTAGGGTTGCGGTTAGATGTATACATAGTCAGATTTTCAATTGCTTTGCCCTTAACTAGCAGGCTTGAGAGCACGCCACGAAGAAATTTCGGAGAGAGTCATTCAGTTGGAAAAACGTAACAAGCTGCTTGAGACTCAACTTGATAAAATCGTGCAGAAAAGCACAGACTCTAACTTAGTGGTTGGTTCACCTTCCAGTAGAATCAAACACAGATATGAACGAAAAAGCGAAAGCCGTTTGGGCGGGCTTGCTGGGCACAAATGAAACAAATACCGACATTGAGTCTGCAAACAGTGTTAAAAATCGTAACACACGAACTGCAACAATTATTATAAAGATGCGGACACGAACTGCGGCATGGAACGTATTGCATAATGCTAAGAGATTAAAAGGTTTTGATCTTGATTACAATGAATAATTGTTTATTGAAATTTTATAAATTTTATTCGACTGTATGTTTCAATCAGATCAATCGAGGAAAAAGAATCGCTAATTTAACTTTATGGAAAAAACGTCTGATCCGGTTGGTGGTTGCTACGAAAAGAGATCGAGTATCAAAATTTGTTTTACTAAGTGTAAATTTACACAATAGAAAAAGAAAACTGAACCATAGCATGCTCTCCTGAGTAATACTGTAGCGCATCATACGATGGAAACAGGTTTCGATAAATGATAACAGCAACTACCACGGATTTATATTTGATAAGTCGAATTCAATTAAAGAGAGCAATTAATTACATCATAGGGTAAATTAGGATTTGTCTAAGTTAACATATTGTACATAAAGGTTAAAAGAAATTAGGCAAATAGAAATTTCAAAATTTGCATAAGTATTTAAGTAATTTTTTATTTGATAAGTATTTAAATAAGCAATCTTGATTCAATCTTTAACATGCCGCCACCCCCTGAAGGATTTCAGGGGCATGGTAGAAGAGCAAGCTTGGTTATAGGGCGCTTAAATACACCGGAACCTGTTCGAAGGTTGACTACGCGTACATGCCCATCTCGTCCTGGATGGATCTCCTCGATTCTTCCCATCGCCCACTTTGAAGGTGGCAAATTTAATTCCTTAACGACCACTAAGTCTCTGATGCGAAAATTTGGTGCAATGTTTCTCCATTTAGGACGCTGTTGCAAAGATGTCAAGTAGTCGGTGCTCCATCGCCGCCAAAACCCTTGTGTCATGTTTTGAATAAGTTCCCAGCGTCGCAAGCGATTAGGCGATATCTCCAAATAACTTGGTTCTGTTATTGCGGTATACGGTCTCCCTATAAGGAAATGAGAAGGCGTTAATGGGTTTAAATCGGAATCAGAAAGAGGACATAGGGGTCTAGAATTTAATAAAGCCTCAATTTGGGATAATAGAGTGCTCATTTCCTCAAAGGTAAGGATATTGTTTCCAACCACGCGACGAAGATGTTGTTTCACCAGCTTAACACCGGCTTCCCAAAGCCCACCGAAATGAGGGCTATGTGGTGAAATATATTCCCACTTGATGCATTCTGCTGATAATGCTTCCGAGATCTTATCGTTGTACTCCTTGGAGTGCACTAACTTGTGCATTTCCGTTAATATTCGAGCAGGTCCCTGGAAATTGGTGCCATTGTCTGAATAAATTACACTACATTTACCTCGTCTCGCTATAAATCTCTTAAGAGCTGCCAGGAACGCTTCGGCTGTTAAGTCCGATACCATTTCAAGATGAAGCGCTTTGGTAGCCATGCAAACAAATAACGCGATGTATCCTTTTATCAATTTTGGTTTTCTGCCCATGGACAAGCGAATCGTTATAGGTCCAGCGTAATCACATCCTGTATGTGTAAAGGCATGCGATGGTTCAATGCGAGAAGTAGGAAGATTACCCATTAGTTGGGTTGAAGTTGACTGTCGTTGGCGAAAACATGTGACACAATCGTGGACAATCTTTCGTATTAAATTCCGACTGCCAAATATCCAGTACTCCTGCCGAATAAGATTAAAAAGTCCTGATACGCCGACATGAAGGTATCTTCGATGAGCCTCTGTTAATATTAGTTTTGTAAAAATATGAGTTTTGGGCAATATAATTGGATGTTTAATGTTAAAATGGACACCACTAGCGTTAGCAATTCTTCCACCTACTCGAAGTAAACCAGCATCGTCAATAAAGGGAGATAGTGAAAGTAGTTTAGAGCCTTTTGAAAGCGATTTCCCAGCCTTGAGAGCATTTATTGCATCACGAAACTCTTGTTGGGACCACAGCAGACAGATTTTCTTACTAATTTGAGTCTTTTCTAAAGATAGAATGCCACTTAAACGATTTGTAGCTGAACATTTACAGTTCTGTGTAAAACGACGAACAAATGCAACTACTCTTACCAATTTCCGCCAAGACGACAAATTTGTAGCTAGAGTTTCTAAAAAATGCTCTGCTGGGCCCGAGAGATACACAGCAACCGACCTTTTCCTTTCCTCGGGAATATGTTCCTCTATAATATTGAGGTTTATCGGCCACTGATTCAAATCCAACTGCAGCCATGTTGGGCCTTTCCACCACAACTCGAGCTTAAGAAGATTCTTAGGTTCTATTCCCCTCGATGCACAATCCGCAGGGTTTTCGGCTGAGCAAATATAGTTCCAACAAGACCTAGGCAAGATACTCAATATTTCTGACGTTCTATTTGCTACAAAAGTATTCCATCTACGCGGAGAAGAGGATAGCCATGATAAAACAATTTGAGAATCGCAAAATGCGAAAATTCGAGTAGGATTAGCGTCTAACGATGATCTGATAAGTTCAATTAAGCGAGATAATAGGAGAGCTCCACAGAGCTCAAGTCGAGGAATTGTTACCTGCTTCACTGGTGCCACTCGCGTTTTAGCTGCCACTAGTTGAATAGAAGGGCGTCCATGATCCGAAAAACTACGAGCGTACACCACAGCAGAATAAGCCTTTTCTGACGCATCTGAAAATCCGATTAGTTCGAAACTTTCTGAATCTGATTTAAATCTTCTTAGGACGCGAAGGTTCTCAAAACAAGAAAGTTGCTTCCGATAAGAAATCCATTTGTCAGCTACTTCTAATGGCAAAGGGTCGTCCCATCCTATTTTAACTTTAGAGCCCCAAAGCTCTTCTTCTTCTTCTTATCCTTTTATTAACCCTTTCCTCGTTATACGAACTTATGCGTAACGAGTTTCCCATTTTTACTGCATCGCTGCTGCTCCGCTTATGGGGTTGGCTAATGTCGCAGACCGCAGAACGCGTCTACATAATGCTCGGTCCTGGATCGCTTCAGTGGTTAGCCCCAGGCGTTGTTGCGCATTTGCCATCTGAGAAATCCAGGAATTCTTGAGAAATCCAGGAATTCTTTTTCCGACCTCGTTTTCTTACAGTTGGAATGACCGTAGTTGATAGTGCCTTTTTAACCGGATTTTCCGCAGATCTTCTTTGAGCGTGGCAATACCAACTTATTCTATTCGCCTCAAGCTGTTCGGTTACCGAATTCTTTATATGTAGACTTCCTCTTATACGCGTAGATCTAATGCAATCGCGTTTAGTGACTCCACTAGACATCCTTAACATTTTCATTTCCGCTGCCGTCTTTTTGTTTTTAAACGCTTCGTACATTGCCCAGCACTGTGAACCGTATATGAGAGCTGGTCTAACTACCGTGGTGTAGAGTTTCCCCTTTAATTTAAGTGGAAATTTTCGGTCGCAAAATATTCCCGAATTTTCCCGCCATTTCATCTACCCCACACTCACTCTGTGGTTTATGTCGTCGTCACATTTCGCTTCCATGTTAACGATTGATCCTAAGTACTTTAAGATAGTGCTTTTCGGAAAAACAGAAGAACCGTCTAACATTATATCCGGAACAGGTCGCAACGGATGCGCAAATGGGCACGTCAAATGCTCCGTCTGTGAAGGACTTATTTTAAACCCGTTTCTCTGTAGCGCATTTTTCCATGAATCTAAGGCGTTCTGTAAATCTTCGACGTTATCGCTAAGTATAACTGCGTCGTCAGCGAAGAGAATTGGCCTTACGTTTGCTTCGCGCATGCAGTCTTTTAAAAGATAGTCGAATACTACGTTAAAGAGGAAAGGGCTAAGTACGCTTCCTTGATGCACTCCGACATTAACTGGAAATTCTCTCGTTAGTCCAACAGAGCTTTTAACCGCAGTTTTCACGTTTCCGTACATGTCTTGTATTATTCTAACATACGTTTCCGGTACGTTTTGAGACCTCAGCGCGGCCCATATGAGATCCCTAGGCACTCGATCGAATGCTTTCTCGAGGTCGATAAATACCATGTGTAAATCCTTAGACGAATCTCGGTGCTTTTCCATTATTATTCGTAGGCTTTGGATAGCGTCCACCGTCGATCTTCCTTCAACAAATCCACACTGGCTATTATCGAGCTTTATTATTTGCCGAAGACGTTCGTTTAAGACTCTGTCGAAGATTTTCATTGTGTGTGACATAAGCTTGATTGAACGGTAGTTGTTGCATTCTCGAGTGTCGCCTTTTCCTTTGTATAATGTAATCAAGAAGCTACTTCTCCATTGATTCGACATAGGTTGTCCACATTTTAATTTATTTAAAAGTTTCGATAGCCAAACGCTGCCGATCCCCTCCATCTTCGACCAAAACTCTGATGGAATGCTGTCTGGTCCCGCCGCTTTCCCCCGCTTCATTTTTCCAATTGCTATACTCATTTCTTCGATTGAAAAGCCCGAAACTTCCTCCTCGAATAGACCAGCTGTCGGCACGATATCACGTGGAAACTGTTTGTTAAGCAACTCCTTGCAGTATCCAAGCCACCGGTCACAAATTTCCTTTTCATTTGTTAGTAAGCGACCGTCTGCGTTTTTGATGTATTTCGGCGAGGTTATTTCCATTGAATTTTTTCTCCTCTATGCAGCGAGCTTAAAAATATTTGGCATTTTAGTACTGTACGACGTTTGAACTTCTTGGATAGCTTGTCTTCTATCTGCCGATCGTGAGGATATTTGTTCCAACTCCTGGTACAGGTTTTCCGCTTCTGCCGCTCGAGTTCGACCCAGGCCTTTTTTTGCGACGTTCTTAAGACGCTCGTATTCAAGAGCCAGTCGAGCTTTTTCGATATCGTCGCTTCGATCGCATTTTATCCACGCTTGGAATGCATTCTTCTTGTCGGCCACAGCTCGTTCGGTTTCGTCATTCCACCACCATGTTTCTTTGCCGACGTGATGGTATTTCGATATAGTCCCCAGATGGGACTTTGCGAGTGTTATGCATTCCTCGTGCATGCTGTTCCACATTTGCGGGCTAAGTGAGTCTGCTATACCATTTATATTTTGAAGAACTTCTTTAGCCAGTGCGATAAATCTTGCGCTTCGTTCCTTCGA
Source organism: Volucella inflata (assembly GCA_928272305.1). NCBI lineage: Eukaryota > Metazoa > Arthropoda > Insecta > Diptera > Syrphidae > Volucella > Volucella inflata. The sequence continues at coordinate 38,309,732 of OV743716.1, read as the reverse complement.
TAGATTATACCACCGGATTTTTGGCTTTCCAAACGATGCCCGTGTTTTCGGTGGTTCCGCTGTGAAAAATTCTGTAATGAGCAGACGGTGTTGGCTTACTAGCGATTCTCCAAGTATTACTTTACAGTCCTTAACACGGTTTCTCATCGACATTTTGCAGAGGTGATAATCTATTTGCGTTTCGTGATAAGATATCAGCTGCTATAGGTGATAAGATGTCGTTGATGTTTGATAAACATTGTATTTAAGATGGTTAAGCCGTAAGCCCTACATGCTACAAGGATGTCTTCGCCAGCTGAATTTCTGGTTCCAAAGCCTTTACCGCCGTGGCAGTCCTCATAATCAACATTTGTTTCTCCGACGTGGCCATTTAAATCTCCGCCTACGAAGAGCATCTCATCGATAGGTATATTTCTAAGGAAATTACCGAACTCTGACCAAAATGTATCTTTTTCCGATTGGTCGCATCCATTTTGTGGAGCGTACGCGCTAACAATGTTCCACGTTTCATTGTGTATGACGAGTTTAACACTCATCAAGCGGTCGCTTATTTTCAAGATACCAACGATGTTGTTTAGAAGATCCGCTGCAACAACGATTCCAACACCGTTTCGTCCATTGACCGTTCCATGGTAGAACATCTTAAATGCTTTAGTTTTTAAATCTAGAAAACGCGCTTTATTTCCTGTATTACACCACTTCGTTTCCTGTACGCACAGGATTTGTAGAGTTCTGCGACGCATAATCGCTTCCAGTTCTAAACTTTTTGAGGTCATCGATCCGACGTTCCAACTTGCAAACCGAAGTTTAGGAAAATATTTTGGAAACTTCATTTTGCCCGCCCCCGGAATCCGTCGGGCTCTGACACAAGCACTTCTGCTTGCTCTGGGATCACCCGAGTGCGTTGCAACCGTGGTGCCCAGCGGGGTAGTGCTATTAATTGCGATCATTTCCATGAAGTTTAAAGTTTGAGTGGTTTGACACTTGTATGCTCATTTCGAATTGATTGACTGTTCCTTTACCCCACCGGTAGTCTCCAGACGTGGGAACCCACTGATTGCATACAAACTTGTGGGAAAGTTTTAAGGTGTTAAAGTGTCACAGGCTCATTTTTGGTGTCATAGTTGCCTGTATATGATTGGTGTCCCAAAGCTCTTGAAACAAAATTTTGAACAGGATTGTAGAAGGAGCCAAAAATCCTAACGGGTCAAAGATCTTAGCTACCTCTGATAACAACTTTCGTTTCGTAGGCACCAGTGCATTAGCAAGGGATATTTTATAAGTGAATGAATCAAGATGAGGGCTCCAAACAAGGCCGAGAACTTTGGTCCATTGCGAAGAGCTATTCAAATCTAACGAAACTGTTTCTTGACCAATATTTCCACCGAAGATTTTCCAACAGTTTGAGCTCCATTTGCTCAATTCCAGACCTCCACACGAAAGCATCTCCACAAGTTGCGTTTTCAGCCTAATTGTTTCAGATAGAGAATCGGATCCCGTCATTATATCATCGACATACATGTCTTGCGCAATCGCATGAGACGCTAGGGGAAATCTAGTTTTATAGTCAGAAGCCAATTGACGAAGCGCTCTCATGGCTTAGAAAGGTGCAGGAGAGGTCCCATATGTCACCGTACAAAGACGAAAATGCAAAATTTTATCTAACGGGGATTCCCTCCAAACAATCCGCTGATAATTTCTATGCTTAGGATGAACCCAAATTTGTCGAAACATTTTAATAATGTCCGCAGAAAAAACATTCTTATGAAATCTAAACCGAATACAAACATTGATTAAGTTTCTTTGAAGGGGGGTCCCTATATGTAACATTTCATTCAGACTTAAATTATTCGTATCCTTATGTGAACCGTCAAAAACCACACGAATCTTGTTTGTTATAACTGCATGGTGCGGCAAATAGAAAATAGCGCCAATTTCATCCTCTGGAATATGTTCCATGTGGCCAAGGTCGAGATAAGTTTTCATAAACTTACAGTATTCCTGATGAAGGTCTTTATCCCGCAAAAACCGACGCTCCATTGTATGCAATCGGGATAAAGCTCCGGAGAGTGTATTGCCAAACGTTATTTCATTTTGTCGAAATGGCAATTCGACCATATACTTGTTATCGGATGAACGAGTTACAGTTCTAGAAAAATGAATATCTGCCTCATCTAAGCCATTTGCAACTGAATTCTTATTGTTAACTTCCTCAATCTCCCAAAACGATTTTAAAAGAACATCAAGATCCACCCCTGCATGCAAGGCAACAACCTGTCTATCGGGCATGTTACCAGTAACAACCCATCCAAATAATGTTTCATGTGCAACCATATTTCCTTTTTCATCAGTCTCATGTCGATTTCGAAGAATATTCCACGCTTTATCGGCACCTAGCAGAACATCTATGGGTCCAGGAATATTAAATTCGGGATCAGCTAGTTGCAAGTGCTTGAGAATGGAGATATCCGGACAAGGAAAATAAGTCGAAGGGGTTTGGGATGTAATTTTTTTCAAAATGTATGCTTCAATATCAATTTTGCTTGAGTCAAAACGGGAATGCAATGTAATAGTTACTGCACCATTGGTCACTCCAGCTTCCATTGATGATATTTCCGAAATGGGTTCCGTTTAACCAAATTCTCAGTCACAAATGAAACCTGGGACCCGGTGTCGAGAAGAACACGAGTAAGCCAAGATCTTCCTAAGCCATCGAATACCCTTACTGTTACCGTAGGCAATATTCCGGTAGAACGAATATGATTCCGTGCGTGATTGCTAACGATGGGTACAGAAGCACTTGTATTAACATTAGTTTCAAGTGGTGAAAACGAAGAATCTGAAACTCGATTCGATGTGTCTGAATGCACTAAGCTATGGTGGCGAGTGTTACAGAAAGAACAACGACTTTTGAACCCACATCGCGCCGATGTATGTTTCATCCCGAGACAATTGTAACACAAGGCCTGATCCCGCACGAAATTCCGACGGCAAGACACGCTCATGGACAAGAATGCAGCGCACTGGGACAGTAAATGATCTTCTCTACATTTCGGGCACGAGGCTTTCACGACCGCGAAACTCTTTACATTTGAAACGACACGAAAGTTCTTATTCCCACGATTTTTGGAATCACTTGCTTCAAGCGCATTACAACGAATTTCTAAAAAGTCTATGAGTTCTTGAAAAGTCGAGTTTTCCGAATTTTTACTTTCTAAGGCCCAAGCCTTTCGAGTTTCCGGATCTGTCTTATTTAACAATAAAAGGATAAGCCACGGATCTCTAGCCTCGCATTTCAAAGCCGTTAAACCACGAATAACCTCATCCGCATGATCAACTAATTTCCGTAGGTTGCCTCCGTCTGTGGAAACTGGAGAAAGTTTTAAAAAGTTCTCAATATGTGCGTTTATTATATAGAGAGGCTTATTATACCGACGCTCCAATTTTTCCCACGCTTGTGCATAATTCGAATCGCAAATAGTTAAATGATTTAATAACTTTGCTGCATCATCGCGTACGGAGGATTTCAAAAACCGGAATTTTCGCGAAGCGGACAATTTGCTGTTGGAGTGTATGGTTGCGACATACATATCACGAAACCCTGGCCAATCCCGATAATCGCCCTTAAAAGTTGGCAATTCAAAAGTTGGGAGTTCAACGTCAGACCCCGTCTTCATGTTTGATCTGTTGGAAGCAGCCTTACCTAATTCTTCTATCAACACCTCCTGTTTCTTAGCTAAATTGTTCATTGAAGTAATAGACGCTTCATCGCGCGCGGGAAGCAGTTTTCTCATTGCCGTTACAAATGCACTTTTGGTTGAAATATATTTTAACTCGACTGCTTCGAAATCAGACTCCGGGTCTGAATATCCTTCCGCAGAATAAAATTCAAAAAGGTCGGTTTGGTTTTTAAAAAAGTCTTTCCACACGTCTTCGAGACGTTCTTACCGCACTTCTAAAAACGCGGAGTCTATACCTGATGGGATATTTTGCGCGAAATTATGCAAACGCGTAATTACACCTTTAAAATGTCCACGAGTCTGTTTTAACACTTTCATGATTTTTTTTTTTTTTTTTTTAATAAGTTTTGCAGAATCCTCAAAAAGTATTCAACTCCTACAGAATGAATCCTAACAGCAATCCAATCGCAGAGAGCAACAGCAACAATCCAGACTACTTAATATATGTACTCATGCTTTTTAATACCTCGTTGAAATCCAAATGTATTTAGCAACCACCAAATCTCGAAATTAATATTAAGTTTTAATTTGTTCTTATAAACGCGAACTAATCCGGCTCCGATGGACCAATTTGATCTTGATTGCAATGAATAATTGTTTATTGAAAAGAAAAAACAACTTGCAACGTTATAAATTTTATTGGACTGTATGTTTCAATCAGATCAATCGAGGAAAAAGAATCGCTAATTTAACTTTATGGAAAAAACGTCTGATCCGGTTGGTGGTTGCTACGAAAAGAGATCGAGTATCAAAATTTGTTTTACTAGTGTAAATTTACACAATAGAAAAAGAAAACTGAACCATAGCATGCTCTCCTGAGTAATACTGTAGCGCATCATACGATGGAAACAGGTTTCGATAAATGATAACAGCAACTACCACGGATTTATATTTGATAAGTCGAATTCAATTAAAGAGAGCAATTAATTACATCATAGGGTAAATTAGGATTTGTCTAAGTTAACATATTGTACATAAAGGTTAAAAGAAATTAGGCAAATAGAAATTTCAAAATTTGCATAAGTATTTAAGTAATTTTTTGTTTGATAAGTATTTAAATAAGCAATCTTGATTCAATCTTTAACAGGTTCTAAGATCACCACTCATAAGGACATGTCTTTTAATATGCGTCAAAAAAGAGCCAAACTGATCCCGATAAAGAAGGCACTCCACGTAAAAGACCCAAGGATGAGAATTACGCCAAAAGACGATAACCTTCATATTGCTGATAAAGTTTTTACTTGAGATATTTTAGAAGGCTTAAAACATGGCGAAGAGAACGTCTTAGGCGCACTAAAAGATATCTTTGGAGACATTTCACAATTACAACATCTGTTAAACGAATACTCAAATGCAAACAAACTTTCAATAAGTGTCCAACCTGTCATTGCTGCCAATAGCAGTTTACATGAAGCATGAAGAACGTCCGTCTACCGGGCTGAAAACACAAGTAATTTAAGAATTTTAAGTTATAATATCGCTGGCTTAAAAAATTAGTTCATATTTGGTTTGTTTTTTAATTATTGTATATTAAGAATTTTGGTATATTTCGGCAAATTTTGGCAGGGGTAGTGGAGGAGAACTGTTCTTACTTACTTTAGGTGGCGCTACAGTCCGGGGTGGACCTGGGCCTCAGTCAACAAGCTTCTCCAGCCAGCTCGATCCCTGGCTAGCTGCCTCCAGTTTCGCACGCTAAGTTGGCTGAGGTCCTCTTCCACTTGCGTGCGCCACCTGAGTCTTGGCCTTCCTCCACTGCGCTGTCCCTCGGGGGCGGATTCGAAGACTTTTCGGACCGGAGCATTGGTGTCCATACGCTCTACTTCACCCAGTCATCTCAGTCTTTGGATCTTCACTCTTCTGGCGAGGTCCGTGTCGCTGTACAGTCCATACAGTTCGTTGTTGTATGTTCTCCTCCACTCATCGTCAATGCAGACGGGACCGAAGATCGCCCGAAGAATTTTTCTCTCGAAGCAACCAAGAACACCCTCATCCGTTTTTGATAATGTCCATGCCTCTGCGCCATAGAGCAGGACCGGGATTATTAAAGTCTTATAAAGGGTGACTTTTGTTGTCCGAGAGAGGGCTTTGCTAGTCAATTGCCTTCTTAACCCAAAGAAACAGCGGTTGGCAAGAGTTATTCTTCGCTTGATCTCAGCGCTGGTGTCGTTGTCTGTATTTATAGCGGAGCCTAGGTAGACAAAGTCCTTAACTACCTCAAAGTTATATCTGTCGAGAGTGACGTTCTGTGCTTGACAGCATATACTTGGTCTTGCCCTCATTGACCGCTAAACCCATTTTCGCCGCTTCTGTCTCAATACTCGCGAAAGCGCCACTGACATCACGCTGTTTTCTCCCGATTATGTCAATATCGTCGGCTTATGCGAGTAGTTGGACGGACTTTTGAAAGATAGTGCCTCTTGTGTTTGATCGTGAGTTTTCCACTATTCTTTCAAGTACGATGTTGAAAAAATCACATGACAGCGCATCGCCTTGTCTAAATCCCTTCTGGACATCAAACGTTTCGGTGAGATCTTTACCGACCTTGATGGAGCAGCGTGCATTCTCCATCGTCATCCTGTACAGACGGACGAGTTTGGCAGGGATGCCAAAACTATCATTGCTCTATAGAGCTCGTCTCTATAGATGCTGTCATACGCGGCCTTAAAATCGATGAATAGGTGGTGGATATCGATCTGAAGCTCATGGGTCTTCTCCAAGATCTGCCGTAGTGTGAATATCTGGTCGATGGTGGACTTTCCTGGCCTGAAGCCACACTGATATGGACCTATCAGGTTGTTGACGAACGGCTTCAGGCGTTCACACAATACGGCAGACAATGTCTTATATGCGATGTTAAGGAGACTGATGCCTATGTAGTTGGCGCAGTTCAGAGGGTCTCCTTTCTTGAGAATCGGACAAACAATGCTGAGGTTCCATTCATCGGGCATACTTTCGTCCGACCATATTTTACAGATGAGTTGGTGTATGCTCCTTACCAAGTCATCGCCTGCCGCTTTGAAGAGCTCGGCGGTCAGGCCATCCGCTCCAGCAGCTTTGTTGGACTTAAGCTTCGATATGGCTATCTTCACTTCATCCAGGTCGGGTGGACGGAATTGTTGGTCATCATCGTCCAGGTTGAAAGGTTGATTCTGCCTGACAGCGGTATTTGGTCCGTCATCGCCGTTAAACAGTCTGCAGAAATGATTTTTCCAAATCCTCAGCATCGACTGCGATTCTACTACGATGTTCCCTTGTGTATCTCTACAGGCTTCGGTTCGGGGTTTGTTTCCGTGGCATGTTATTTTTACCTTTTGGTAAAAATTCCGAACCGCATTCCTGGGGTAGCATATCTCAATTTCCTCGATCGCGCGCTTCTCATGCTCTTTCTTCTTCCTCCTGAGAAGCCGGTGCTCGTCTCTCCTCTTCCGCTCATAGATCTCATGAGCAGCTCTGGTCTTTCTACGCAGCGCCGCGTTATGTGCATCTTGCTTAGCTGCATGTGCTTGCCGGCATTCATCATCGAACCAGGGGTTTCGTTGTGGTGGAGGAGTGAAACCCAGCACATCAGAAGCGGCATCTCTGATGGCGTTTTGGCAATGTTTCCAATGGTCTTCGATGTTTGAAGCTGGCGGCATTGGACCTCTTAAGAGATTAAAAGACACTCGATCGGAAAAGGACTACTCTTGCGATTGTAGCCGTCTGCCGTCGAATTTTCTCACAGTATTAGTTTGTCTTGGCGTTGTTTGCGATATGCGCAACAGTACCTTGGTTACAAGAAGGTAATGGTCGAGTCGATGTTCGCTCCTCGGAACGTACGGACATCCATAATCCTGGAGGAGTGTCGTACGTCGATCGCAATGTGATCAATCTGGTTGACTGTGGATTGATCAGGAGTTCTCGAAGTCCCATTGTGTATATCGAGATGTGGGAACCGCGTGCTAGCTACGACAATGTTTCGCCCCGCCGCAAAGTCGATTCCGTTATCGGAGGTGGTGTCGTGCAGGCTATACTTTCCGATCGTTCCACAAAAGAAACCCTCTCTTCCTAGCTTTGCATTAAAATCACCGAGCACAATTTTAATGTCATAGCTAGGGCATTGCTCGTAGGTCTTATTGAGGAGCTCGTAGAAGGCATCCTTGGTGTCGTCATCTTTCTCCTCTGTGGGGGCATGCGTGCATATGAGGCTTATGTTGGTGAATTTAGCCTTGATGCGGATTGCTACGAGGCGCTCGCTCACATGCCGGAAGCTGAGGACTTCTTGTCTTAATCTGCCTCCGACAACAAATCCGCATCCAAATAAGCGCTGCTTTTGCCGTCGATAGCAATTGCCGTAGTAGATGTCGTAGTTTTTCATCTTCTTTTTGTCCGGCCCATCCCATCGCATTTCTTGGATGGCGGTTATGTCTGCTTTGCAGCAGTCTAGGGCCTCCGCTAGTTGCTCGGCTGCACGTGGTCTATTAAGGGATCTAACATTCCACGTGCATATCCGAAGCTCATTTTCCTTAAATCGTTTGCGTGGGTTGTCAACAGTAGATCCGTCCATATCCGAGGCTTGTTGATGCTTCGTAACTTAATTTTTTTTATATGGCCGGGCAGTTACCCCGGCGGCACAACCCCCAACCTGGGGGACCAGTTCCATTTTGAGTGCCCCTAGGACGAGGGGTCGGTTACACCGAAGCCAGTAGCCCGTGCCGGGATGTGAGCGCTGCCGTTGGCCCTTATAGGGCTCATCCGCCACCATCTCTTTTCCAAGACCCTGACTAAGTCCTGGAAATCCTTTCCGGCCTGAGCTCCAAATATGTCGGAGTAGCCCGTTTTTGTCTTGTCTTGTTTTGTTTTTCCGACACTAATCCTGGTTAATGGCGCAGGAAACTCGCCATTTGCCCCCTTCACTACGCAACTGTTCGGTTATCGTAAAAATCTTAATGACGTGAAAGTAAAATTTAGAAGCTTGGAAGAATATGTAGTAGGCGTTAAAATTAACAACAGCGCCTTCACCATAATACCTGTCTACATTAATAGCAGCGTCACTGGCAATGCGATTACGACAAGCTTAATGAAACGTTACACAATATAGACGTAGTAAATCTTATGCTTATAGGGGATTTCAATGGACGGATAGGTGTGGCACAGAACAACTTTGTAAGCAGCTATAATTCTCAAATCATACATGTGAGTCGCAGACCGAAAGACGAAGTTTGTGACAATAAGGGTACAAAATTACTTGAGCTGGCTGATGCTTTTGATTGTGACGTTTTGAATGGATGCTGTGAAGGTGACTGTGATGGTGAGTTTACTTTTATTCGAGGAATAGCCTCATCTGTAATTGACTACTGTTTTATCTCTGGAACATGGAAACAACTTGTGGCTTATTTTTGAGTAGGTGTGGAACACTTTTCGGATCACATGCCCCTCGAAATTAAATGCATCGCAACCGGCTTATCAAATGAAACCAACACCACTCAACTAAGATTATTACCAAAACTGGTTTGAAACGAAAAAAATACGTAGAAGCTTCCAGAATAACATAAATCTCTACCTAGAGCGTTAATACGACTCAAACACTCCGTTAAATATTGAGGCCTTGACGAATGTTATGTTATAACTACAGTTCCACCGTTCAAACCGCAGGATATAAAAAGCCCCTGCAAACAAAGATTGTTCGACATAGAGTGTAATAATGCTAGATGCAGGTTTTTTGTATTTTTAAAATTGTACCGAACTGAACAGAACACCGACATTTTTAAAGCTATGTACAGCGAAGCAAACAAGAACTTTTAACACCTGTCTTACTCAAAAAAGTTAGCTTACGACCAACAATAACTCAAGATCATCATCCTCTAAGTTTGGGGAGAGCAGAAAAGTACGTAAATGGACAAAAAAATACAATCGCTACCATGTTAAAAGCCTCACTTTTGAGAGAACACTTTCGCAGCCTTCTCAACACCACACTTAGTTCAGCTTTATTCCCGTATGAAGCTCCTCTTTTTACAATCGATTTGCTGGATGCACCATTTTCAATTCAAGAAGTACAGAAAGTAATCGATAATTCAAAAAGTGAAAAAACCGCCAGGAGAAGACCGTATTCCCTATGAGTTTTGTCAAAACTGCACTCCTGAATTCGTATATGCGCTAACGTCGGAATACAATCGAATATATGAGTCGGCAAATATACAGGAAAATTTTAAAAAAGCAATAATATATCCACTACATAAAAAAGGAGACTTCAACGATCCAAATAATTACTATATGGGGGCATATCTTTTTTGAACACGTCAGCTAAGCTTTTTGCTGCCCTAGTATACAACAAACGAAACGAGATTTCATCGGAATTTCAGGCAGGCTGCAGAGAAAACTATTCCAGTATCGACCAAATATTTGTTCTTACTAATATTGCAGAAATTTATAAAAAGAACGATAAATAAACGATGTTGACTTCCGAGCGGCATTTGACTCCATATCACGTGAAGGACTTTTCTACAAACTGTACAAAATCGGGATCTCAAGTAAAGTCATTCATACCCTAAGAGCAATGTATGAAAAGAATGTTGCATTTGTGTGGGATAGAAAATCCATATCGGATGAATTTACATCAACAATGGGTATGAAGCAAAGGGTGTATTTTGAGTGCACTAATATTCATATTGTTCATCAACGATATAACAGATGCTGTAGGCGGAGGAATTAATTTTTGCCGAACGAAGATCCCGGCGCTGATGTATGCGGACGACATTGTCTTCCTTGCTGACACGGCAAATTGTATGCAACTCATGATGAATAGGCTCAACGAATACCGTAAGTGCTGGAACTTGCTTTTTAACTTAGAGAAGTCCAAGACAATGGTATTCAGAAATGGAGGCGGCAGATATTCCAGATGTGAAAGATGGACGTACTGCGGTGAAATGATTGAAAATGTACGCTGGTAAAAGTACTTCGGGGTTCTGGTAACAAGCAATTTAAATCTAAACAAACACTTGGAGGCAAAGTTATCAGATGTTAAACGAGCAATTTCTTCCGTCTGGGGGCGGTGCATTTCGAATAACTATGTGTCTCATAGTTCAGAATATAAACTGTTTCGTGTAACCGCTACGTCAATACTGTTATATGGAGCTCAAGTTTTGGGATTGCGTCCTTTCCCAGCAGTAGAGATCTTTTTTCGATACTTTTTGAAGCGAATATTTCGCTTACCGTGTAATACACCAAATTATATGCTTTATTTGGAAACTGGAATGCCTCCTTTATTCTTAAGTTACACTTTGACTACGTAGTCAAAGTAATGTCGATGGATGGAAAAAGGTTGCCGAAAATCTTTCTTACACGCATTATTGCAACAGGAGCTATTTTCGTGAATCAGTGGCGAAATCTAGCATCAGGGTGTGGCCTAAGGTTTGAAATTACAGCAAATTCGGAGCCTAATTTAATTATTACCTAAAGAAACTGCTAAATATTTGTGTGACAAATTTGCGAATGAAGCCCAATCATCTCAGCACAGGATGAATTATAGTAAATCAAAATACGAGTATCATCTGCAAGAAAGTACATATTTTTTTAAAATTCCTACTCAGCGGATAAAATAAGCACAAAGGAGAGCTGATAAGCCTGGATTTTATACCACACTGCCCAGAACTACCAATCCTGTGATATATATGTGCAACCTAAACGTAGGAGAAGATATTTTTTTAATTTTCAGGCCATCTGTCCCATTTTAAGGGAATTCCGCTTACAATTCTTTGGAGCAAGCATCATAGATGAAGAAGAATCTATCAATCTGGTACACGGCTGTCAGCCATGCCAAAAAAAAGAGACTTATAAATTAGTATTGATTTCTGTAAGCCTAAAATGAAATTAAAGTCATTTACAACTACTTCTAACATAAGTTGAGAAGGGTGTCACATTTTTTATGCTTATAATCAGGAAGCTAATATCTCGGTACTAGAGAGCTTATACCCTTACAAGTGCGACCATTTGGCTTTTCGGGATTTGCTTGGAAGTAGTTCCATCCGAGCTGCAATTCGATGGGTCCTGCTGCACCGGCTTCGAGACGGTATTCAGTGCCGACATCAGACATCACCAGAGTTTGTTTTTTCTCCGCATTAGCCCACTTTCGTCGATCAGAACTACGATTTTTAGTTGTAGAATTGGTCTTACGAGTATCTAGACATCGTGGATCCAAAAAACCACCGCTGGTTCTGTTTTCGTCGATAGGTCTAACCGCTTCATGTGATTTTCGTCCAAAAGAACTGAAGCCTTTGTCGGTTCCAGAAACGAAACGTAGAGGAAATGATGAAAACTGTCTTACTCTTGGCCACCTTGGGACCAGAATGTCTCTTGAATTTCATGTGAACACCTGTCATTTGGACTGGAGTTCACGGAATGCCCACGGGATGGGGATAGACTTGCTAGGGCTTACCATATTTAGGTAAATACAATTCGAAACTTGTGTTGAAGGCATAAGCTCCACCCTTGATAGGTTTGAGGCCAATTTAAGAGTCACGGCACCCAGCTCTTATTTGCAACTCCACAATGGATCAACCACAATTGGGTTACACTTCTTGTGACTGAAAATCGAAACCACATCCACCTTGACTCTCCCACTAGGAGAGTAAGACCTGAACCGAAGTCCGGTGGGCCCTGACTATAACGATACTATGTTTTAAGTTCTGGTGTAGACTACCGGAGATTCTGCCTCTCAACTGGACATATGACCAGCATCTTGTAGCTTGTCAACTCGTAACAAACTTTGGTGGCGTTATTTTGGAGACGTTAACGTAAAGACCAGTAGAGGTTTCTCCATGAAGATTTCCAGCAAAGAAGCATGAGTCAGCCACAACCCAACAAACAGCTAAAATGGCATAAAGTAGTATACGGATGGTTCTAAATCGGAAACGGGAGGGGGAGCTGGAGTACTAGGATCAAATACTAGGATATTAATTGCTATGGGAAGGAGTCCAAGTGTACTCCAAAGCTGCCATTTAAGAATGTGCCAACCTTATCTACAACTCTGGTATCAAAAGCGCAAACATCCATATATTCACGGACAGTCAAGCAGCTATAAATGACCTTAGCTCGCATATCATTGTCTCCAAATCAGTTATGTACTGCTTCAAAATCCTCCAAAAACTCAGCTCAGGGAACAAGACGAAACTATGATGGGTTCCTGGGCATGAAGGTATTGATGGTAATGAAAGTCCCGAAGAACTGGCCAGAAAAAGTTCAAAAATCCCCTTCAATGGACCTGAATCCTTTTGATGTAACCCTAAAATAGCAGTCAATCTTGCCATCAATAGCTGGGAGCACTCGAAATGTATCACATATTGATAGGCTTCTTTAGGCCTAAGACAGGCCACACTAGCCATCCTGGCCTTTCAATAGATGTCTAAACCTACATAACTTGGCACGATATCAGAAAACCGAGTAGGTTACCTTTAAGGGAAATCACGGGTTAAGATATCACCTCAACAAAATAGGACTAGTCGCGTGAATTACCGGCGGTCCTCTCACTCAATAAGACCTATGACCTGCAGCTTGTAACTGGTCAAATCGTAGCAACCTTCAGTGGCTTAAAAGTCTGATGATGTTTGTGATAAGTCCAATTTGCTCTACCCCACTTTTTATAAGACAACGTCATTGACGGAAGAAGCCTTGATTATTGGGCGGGGCCCACCTATTTCGCGCATTTCCAGTTCCGCGCGGTTCGTCAGTTTCAGTGGAAGTTACTGCCGCTGTACTGTTTTTGTCTCTTTGCACCATCCATTTGTCCAACATATCCTTTCCTTTCCTTCTGAACCTTAGAGCCATAGGAGTTAATAGAATCAAGTGATAAAATAAAGCAGCTCCTGGATCAGTGACTAGATCAAAGGAAGGTTCTTGAACGTGTCGGTTGGGACCTCAAAAATACGTGCACTGGCCGCAGCCAAAAGGACCACAGCTGGATTGCCACTATTGCGACGACTTACTTACTTACTTTAAGTGGCGCTACAGTCCAGGGTGGACCTGCGCCTCAGTCAACAAGCTTTTTCAGCCAGCTCGATCCCTGGCTACCTGCCTCCAGTTTCGCACGCTAAGTTGGCTGAGGTCCTCTTCCACTTGCATGCCCCACCTAAATCTTGGCCTTCCTATACTGCGCTGTCTCTCGGGGGCGGATTCGAAGACTTTTCGGACCGGAGCATTGGTGTCCAGGCGCTCTACATGACCCAGTCATCTCAGTCTTTGGATCTACACTCTTCTGGCTAGGTCCATGTCGCTGTACAGTCCATACAGTTCGTTGTTGTATGTTCTCCTCCACTCACCGTCAATGCAGACGGGACCGAAGATCGCCCGAAGAATTTTTCTATTGAAGCAACCAAGAACTCCCTCATCCAGTTCTGATAATGTCCATGCCTCTGCGCCATAGAGCAGGACCGGGATTGTTAAGATCTTATAAAGGGTGACTTTTGTTGTCCGAGAGAGGGCTTTGCTACTCAGTTGCCTTCTTAACCCAAAGAAACAGCGATTGGCAAGAGTTATTCTTCGCTTAATCTCAGCGCTGGTGCCGTTGTCTGTATTTATAGCAGAGCCTATGTAGACAAAGTCCTTAACTACTAACTACCTCAAAGTTATATCTGTCGAGGGTGACGTTCTGTCCGAGACGTCTGTGTTGGTTGTCCTTTTTGCTTGACAGCATATACTTGGTCTTGCCCTCATTGACCGCTAAACCCATTTTCGCCGCTTCCGTCTCAATACTCGCGAAGCGCCACTGACATCACGCTGCTTTCTCCCGAATATGTCAATATCGTCGGCGTATGCGAGTAGTTGGACGGACTTTTGAATGATAGTGCCTCTTGTGTTTGCTCGTGAGTTTTGCACTATTCTTTCAAGTACGATGTTGAAAAAATCGCATGACAGCGCATCGCCTTGTCTAAATCCTTTCTGGACATCAAAGGTCTCGGTGAGATCTTTACCGACCTTGATGGAGCAGCGTGCATTCTCCATCGTCATCCTGCACAGACGGACGAGTTTGGCAGGGATGCCAAAACTAGACATTGCTCTGTAAAGCTCGTCTCTATAGATGCTGTCATACGCGGCCTTAAAATCGATGAATAGGTGGTGTGTAACGATCTGAAGCTTATGGGCCTTCTCCAAGATCTGCCGTAGTGGGAATATTTGGTCGAGGGTGAACTTTCCTGGACTGTAGGCACATTGATAGCATTTACACAATAAGGGGGATAAGCTCAAACAATGCTGAGGTTACACTTATGGGCCATGCTTCCGTTCGAACATATTCAACACATGATTAGGTGTAGTATCCTTACCAAGTCATCGCCTGCCACTTTCAAGACCTCGGCAGTCAGGCCGTGCGCCCCAGCAGCTTTATTGGACTTAAGATTAGACATTGCTATCATCACTTTGTCCAGGTGGGGTGGACGGAATTGTTTGTCTACATCGTCCAAGTTGAAAGGTTCATTCTGCCTGTAGCGATATTTGGTTTGTCATCGCCGTTTAACTGTCTATAGAAATGCTCTTAGCTCTTGATCTTGTGCCCTTGTTCGTCTCTACAGGCTTCGTTTTGAGAATGTTATTTTTACCTTTTGATAAAACTTCCGAACCTCATTCCTGGAGTAGCATCTCTCAATTTCCTCGATCACGCGCTTCTCATGTTCTTTCTTCTTCCTCCTGACAAGCCGGTGTTCGTCTCTCCTCTTCCGCTCATAGAGCTCATGAGCTGGTCCTTCGAACCAGCGCCGCGTTATATGCATCTTGCTTAGCTGCATGTGCTTACCGGCATTCATCATCGTACCAGGGGTTTCGTTTTGGTGGACGAGTGAAACCCAGCACATCGGAAGAGGCATCTCTGATGGCGTTTCGGGAGTGCTTCCAATGGTTTTCGATGCTTGATGCTGGCGGTATTGGACCTCTTAAGAGATTAGGAGAATCACGATCGGAAAAGGACTTGGCGATCTTGTGCGATTGTAGCCATCTGACGTCGAATTTTCTCACAGCATTGGTTTGTCTTGGCGTAGTTTGTGATATCCGCAACCGTACCTTGGTTAAAACAAGGTAATGGTCCGAGTCGATGTTCGCTCCTCGGAACGTACGGACATCCATAATCCTGGAGGAGTGTCTTGCGTCGATCGCAATGTGGTCAATTGATCAAGAATTCTTCAAGTCATGTGATCAATCTGGTTGACTGTGGATTGATCAGGAGTTCTCGAAGTCCCATTGTGTATATCGAGATATGGAAACCGAGTCCTTGCGACGACAATGTTTCGCCCCGCCGCATGGTCGATTCCGTTATCGGAGGTGGTGTCGTGCAGGCTATATTTTCCGATCGTTCCACCAAAGATACCCTCTCTTCCTAGCTTTGCATTGAAATTACCAAGGACAATTTTAATGTCATAGCTAGGGCATTGCTCGTAGATCTTATTAAGGAGCTCATAGAAGGCATCCTTGGTGTCGTCATCTTTCTCCTCCGTGGGGCCATGCGCGCATTAAGGCTTATGTTGGCGAATTTAGCCTTGATGCGGATTACTACGAGGCGCTCGTTCACATGCCGCGAACTAAAGAATTCTTGCCTAAGTCTGCCTCCAACAACAAATTCGCATTCATACTTTTTTCATACTTTTTTTGTACGGCCCATCCCATCGCATTTCTATGTCTGCTTTGCAGCAGTCTAGTTCCTCCGCTAGTTGCTCGGCTGCACGTGGTCTATTAAGGGATCTAACATTCCACGAGCATATCCGAAGCTCATTGTCCTAAAATCATATCCGAGCATATCCGAAGTTCATTGTCCTTAAATCGTTTGCGTGGGTTGTCAACAGAAGATCCGTCCATATCCGGGGCTTGTTGATGCTTCGTAATTTATGTTGTTTTTTGAATGGCGGGACAGTTACCCCGGTGGCAAAACCCCCAACCTGGAGGACAAGTTCCATTTTTAATGCCCCTAGGACGAGAGGTCGGTTACACCGAAGCCAGTAACCCGTTCCGGAATGTGAGCGCTGCCGTTAGCCCATATAGGGCTCGTCCGCCACCATCTCTTTTCCAAGACCCTGACTAAGTCCTGTAAACCTTACCGGTCTGAACTCCAAATATGCCGGAGTAGCCCGGATAAGGTCTTGTTTTGTTTTTCCGACACAAACCCTGATTTATGGCGCAGGAAACTCGCCATTTGCCCTCTTCATTTCGCAATCTCTAGTGAGATTCCCAGATGGCGCCACGGGTAGGCGTGAAGTAGGGCTTATTAGCAGAGCTGCAAGATGTTCGGCTGCAGAGGCTCATTCTAGTTATTCAAAGAACCAGCACCTGTTGGAAGATGCTACTTCTACAAGGCCTTATACTAATCGTTGCCATCAATTTTGCGTTGCGAAGACTATAACCTCAATATTTTGCACATTTTTACGTCTAGTTTGGCTTCCTCGGCACTTAATTCGCCGCCTTTGTTAAGATCTTTTCAGAATCTTTGGGTCAATGACTCGTTAGATATCGTGCCACGACAACGCTGCCGTCTTTTCGGGGTTTTTCCGATTGCCGGTTTTCAGCGTTCTCTTTTGTTGTGAGGAATCCGCATTTGCACCTTACTTTCAAGAGAATGGTGCTCCAAGTCAACGTTGGCTACCAGAATACTGGAGGCATGTCTGACATCTATATCAATGTAATCAATTTGACTTAGAGTTTCATGATCCGAAGACTGCCACGTCCCCTTGTCTATAGTGTGATGAGGAGACCATGTTGTTTTTACACTGATATTTTGTCCCGCTGCAAAGTCAGTACGCCTAAGTCCCTCGCCACACGTGGTATCGTGTAGGTTGTGCTTAACAATTGTCTGTGGGAGGACTGAAGATGTCTTCCTTTCGTATACTGGCTTTGACATGATTTTTTTTTATTTGTTTTTGGACCCGCCAACACATAAATTTAAATCTTAGGCCAAATTTTATTCCAAAAAAGGACTGATTTCATGTTTTTTAGTCGTTGGCAATCTAATGTTGATGGCAAACCATCTTCAAATGGGTTTGAACTACCTACCACATAAATTCTGAATCTGTCTTTTCCGAAAACCTCTTAACAAATCGCAACTCCAACAAACAAGATCTCATCCACACCACAATGAATGAAAAAGAGGAATTCCTCAAATTCAATCAATCACACAATTTCCCAGCAGCTCTTATAGCCTTACCCCAAACCAATCCTACCTGGTCCATGCCATAAATGAATCTTTCATCAAGAGACCACATTAAACAACTCTCGACCGCAATCAAAGGTCACTTAAAGTCACTTTTCGGGTCACTCCCACTCAGCAAGGATATGAAATGGTTTTTCCTTATAAACAGAAGCTCGTGCCTTATCACTTAAGTTGGACCCGTTTTAATGGCTGGCCCATGACATCGGCCAACCATACTTTCAAAACTCAATTCGAGATCATCTCAAATTCATTGTCAATCTTTCCGCAAACCAGCAACGTAACCCGAGTATGGGATATCCTTACGCCATTTATGGTTCCCTTTGGCATCCTAAAATGCAAATCGAATTTTACATATGCACGCAGGGCACGACCTCATCCCGGCTAGGGTAAATGGGCTTCGGGGGAGCACCCGTAAGTGGTTTCAAATAAAATATTCAATGAGATTGCCACACAGCAATGTAACCAAGTCTGCACGCATCGCACATCCTGGCGTACGAGTACATCCTGTCGCCCATTTACGAATACCTACCTCTTGCTTAAGTGTACTGGATTGTCATTGCTTTTTTATTCGGTAGATAGAAATTATTTTCCCTTGTGTGAAAGGTGCGCGGGTGAATGAGGGGTGGTCACAAAAAAAAAAAAAAAAAAATTGTCTCCTGCTGCCAGTGTCAATGCTAAATATTGCGAGTGATTAGGGGATTGTTCTGAGGCGCTACAGAGTACGGAAACATGACAACGAGTTTGAATTCTTGAAGTGGAGAATTCACCTTGGAAGTGTTTAAAATTGTCGGAGACTATTACTTGCTCTTGCTGTGACTGAAGGAAAGTGGAACATACGAGTATGCTCGTAACGACACTATACGTAACCGCATAATATCAACATGAGGTTGTTTTGAATGCCTGAACTCAGTGGGGTTCTTGTAATGAAAAGTGGCAATGTGACGCTCGTGGATATTGTAGGTGGCATGACGTGGGTGACAATGAAATTAGATTAAGAATATTTTTAATAGAATTGATACTCGGGAAGTGGGAATAATTGGGGAAAAAGTTGTATCCTGCTTCTTCAGGGCGTGGGAGAGCTAATTTTAGCTGGAGTGGATCAATGCTAATTACTACGTTCAGAACTGTCAAAGAGTTTTTTAAAATTTCCACAGTGAGCTCAGTCGTCAGATATCTACATATATAAGGACTCCTGCCTTTAATTCAAAATCCTTTTTCTAAAAGAAAGGACAGTATTCCTTTAAAGTAGAAAATAAAATGTGTCATTTAAATGCACAGCAAATGACGCATCGCATTATGATTAACGGACCATTCGTAATGAGGTTGTCCTCCAAGAATTAGGAAGGAGTTTTAGTTCCTGCTAAATCGCGGTTTATGTTCAAAAAGTTATTGGGGCTCTCCTCTCCCTAGCAAAAGCGTTGAAGACTGACCATGTGGAGATTACCGGCGTCTCAAAACCGTCACGCCCCTGTATCCAAAACTTATGGCACGACTTTTAGGGCATTACAATTTCTTCCACCTTAGACTTAGTACGCGCTTACCACCAAGTTCTACTTTAGCCGCAAGATATTCCCAAAACCGCGATTTGCACGCCTTTCGGGCTATTCCAATTCACGACTATGATGTTCGAATTGAGATACTCGTATGTTGCGCGTTTTAACTATCCAACACATGTGAATTTGAAATTTGTTTTGCATACTCGTGCATCAATGATATTATGGTAGCTATCCACTAAAACTAGTTTCAAGCTAAGGCACATCCATAAACCCAGTTCCACAGCACCTCGTTGAAGGTGCGATCACATCGAAGGAGCGATCATCATCCCGCGAACAATTTTATCGCTTCCGTCATTCTTTTTCTCTGTAACGTAAGCCGTTCTTTCTTCAGGCTCAGAATTTTGTTAAAGTCAAGACAACAATTTCTAAGCTTAGATGAAAGCACAACTAAGAAAGTTGTGGAAAAGGATGGCTAATCCGGTGATCTGTTTAAAGCAGCAGGTAATGATATGGACCATGCATTAATTAAACTCCAAAATCTGGGTGAAAATACTCAATTGGCAGATTGGTGGAATCTCTAGCCAATCATATAATGGAGGGATAAACACCTGAAGAACGCGGTATTATTGCTACTGCTTATTTAACCAATTCCCTGTCTGTTGATTTAACGCAGCGTGGATTTCGTAGTCATTTTCCTCGTCGTCCTGTTCCATGTGTTAGAAGAATTCAGCGTTTAGCTGAGCATCTCGTGCAAACTGGGTCTACTAACGAGAGTTCACAAGCATCCACGAAACAATTTGGCAACAGCACCCATTCGTTGCGTTGAATTTTTATGAAAGACTTGATTATGTTCCCTTATAAAGGATAAGCCTTTCAGAACTTGCTTTCTGCTGAGCATTTAGTAAGATCAACTAAATCCCATGCTCTGTTAAACCAGCCGCAAGAAGAGGATGATTTCGTATCCAAAATCATAATGAACGACAAATAACTGCCTCCAGTTCGGTACGCCAAGTTAGTTCCACTTCCACTCTTCCACTTCGATCTAAGTTTAGCGCGGATCATAGGACGACAAAGTCCTTAACTACCTCAAAGTTGTAAATGTCGAAAGTGAAGTTCTGTCCTCCTTTTTGCTTGACAGCATATACTTGGTCTTGCCTACGTTGAACGCTAAACCCATTTTCGCGGAATTGTTGGTCTAAACACTCGAGAAAACGGGTGGACCTATCAAGTTGTTAACGTTTACATAATATGGCAGATAAGATCTTCTATACGATGTTGGGAAGACCGATACCTCTGTAGTTGGCGCAGTTCAAAGGGTCTCCTTTCTTGAGGATCGGACAAACAATGCAGAGTTTTCATTCATCACGTATACCTTCCTCCGACCATATTTCAGAGCTGAGTTGGTGTATGATCCTTACCAAGTCATCGCCTGCTGCTTTGAAAAGTTCGGTAGTCAGGCCGTCTGCTCCAGCAACTTTGTTGGTCTTCAGCTTAGATATTGCTATCTTCACTTCATCCAGGTCGGGTGGACGGAATTGTTGGTCTACATCGTTCAGGTTGAAAGGTTCATTCTGCTTGACAGCGGTATTTGTTTCGTAGTCGCCGTTATAAAGTCTACAGAAATGAACTTTCCAAATTCTCAGGATCGACTGCGACTCTACTACGATGTTGCCTTGTTCGTCTTGGCAGGCCTCGGTTCGGGGTTAATAGAAAAGTTAATCTCAATTTTCCCGATCTCGCGTTTCTCATGCTCTTTTTTTCCCTCCTGAGTAGCAGGTGCTCGTTTCTCGACTTCTGCTCGTAGATCTCGTGAGCAGCTGTAGTCCATTTAGGCATCGCTGCTTTTTATATATCTTGCATAGCTGCATGCGCTTGTCGGTATTCGTCATCAAACCAAAGGTTTCGTTGTGTTGGTCGAGTGATACCCAGCACATCAGGAGTGGCATCTCTGCCGTCGTCGAAATTCGTCACAATATTACCTTGGCCATAACAAGGTAATGGTCCGAGTCGATGTTAGCTCCTCGCAACGTTCGGACATCCATTATACTGGAGGACTGTCTTGCGTCGATCGCAATGTGGTCAATTGATCAGAAGTTCTTCAAGTCCCCTTGTGAATATCGAGATGGGGGAACCGCTTGCTAGCTACGACAATGTTTAGCCCTGCAGCAAATTCGATAACAGAACTATTGCAGTCGCGACAAAAATTAATGGACTTATCACAAGGGACAAACTGCTTTGGGGACCGCACAGCTTCAAATTACACCTGCCGAGCTACAAAGGTCCTCTGATATAATGCTTCCATCGCTTGAGAATATCATGAGATAATGCGTAGAACTAACTCACATTCCTCTGTCATTGAAAGCAATTAAAAATTCATCCTCAAAACCGGAAATTGTTTTCATGTCGCCTCAAAGGTCCTCAGACCTATTGGTCTTTCATTTTAAAATCCTTAGAACGATTGATTGATATCTATATGCGATCTAGTCTTAATCCTAGACTTCTATCTACAGCACAACATGTCTACTGTAAAGAAAAGTCAGCATGTACTAATGTACTAAGCACTAAGCCGTCGAAAGCCATGCAGAATCAGATACAAACTACTGAGAAAGCAAAAGATCTTTTCGCGGGAAAATTCATTCCCGCCTAAATCCATGTCCCACCTCATCAAAGAAGTGCTTACAAAAACACACTGGAAACCTGCTAAGCAACATGATCGATTGTATAGGTATGTTCAGACATCAAAAGAAGCTTTGGAACATATTTTAGCCTATAAGGCGAAAACCACTCAAGAGTGGCTAAGGAAAAAATTTACCAGACTTCATAACATCGGAAGATTGCCCAGCTGGTTGTCCTGATCTCTGCCTTTTGAATTACAAGTTGTGGTCCGTTTTAGAGGATATGACTTACTCTACTCATCAACGAAATAATGGTTCTTGGAAGCGAGCCCTTATCCGCGCTGTCGACAACTTTTCCGGTGAATGAAGTCTATAATGCGATTGATGATCGGCCAGTGAGTCTGAGGTCATGCTTTAGCGAAAATGGTGGTCATTTCGAATGAAGTCTTACATAACATGTGGCTGGGGATTTGAAAGACAAAAAGTAGCGGGTTTTCATTTGGCTTACGCTTTTCTTTGTATCAGTATTTATGACTAGACTAGGTAACTAACTAAACTAGTTATAGGATCATATTATTTTGGACGGTTCTCTATAGTACTTCCACTGTTCCTTACTCACGAAACGTCGTGTTTCTTCCCGAGGGATCATGAGCTCAGATTTTGTCGCTTCAACTTTGCTAACCATTGTTTGCATGATAGATGACTTTGCTATTATTGCAATACCATCCGCATAAATCGGCGACACCCGCTGGAAGTACCTCGGATATGTCAGGAGCAAATGGAAGTAGAAGCAGCCTCTAGAGACATTAATATTTCCCTTCGTTTCCCACCTACCATGAGTCTGATAGTCCTTTATTGTGCCTTATTACCAACCTATAGTTCCTGTACATGTCCTGTAAAATATTTATAAATTTTGACAATTTTCCAATACATAAATACTCGTACATAGCTTGTGAAGATTTTCATTATTGCGTTCATAAAAGGGATTGCATCTATATTTTTTAGTTGCTCTTCTCAAATATCGGGAAATTAATCGACCTTTGAAAATTTTCTGAAACTCTTCCAACATGATTGAATGAGGTCAGCAATATCTTCAGAAAGGATTCTGTTGCGAATTTAAAGTATTCGCATTGGATTCCGTCCTCTCCTGGCCTGAAGTACGAGTAGCTTTGCCCTATCCAATAAAATGATGATTCTCATTAAAAGGTCTATCTAGTTTTTGCTTACAAGGATATTCTGATAAAGTTCTCATAAAGTTCGTTAGAGAATAGAAAAACATGACTCCGACCTTCTGGTAAACTCATTTTAATTGTTGTGTCCAACTTTTCAACAACTGAGATTTTTGTCATCATTCGTTTACAAAGGCTCATCAAGAAACTGTAAACTGCAAGCAGCACTTTTTATAGGAGCCTTACCTCTTTCATTCGATTCTACTCGTACCTATATAGTGGAGAAAAGTAGATGAGAATCTTAGGAACTAAACAGGGGCATCGATCTTGTAAGAAAAATGCTCAAATGTCGTATATTATGACCAGGGTTAGTAAGGCGAGTAGATACCATCCGGCCAGCCCGAAAAGTCCTCAAACCCGATGGTACGAATAAGAGGTAATAAATCTCAAACAGCTCTTAGTGAGCAAGTGGAGAATCGGCCGAAGTAGTTGATGAGGGTTATCGATTTAGGTCCTATCCCAATACCATTTAATTAATTTAAAAAGAGTTGACTCTATATGTTAGGTTATTCCAGAAGAATTTCACTCGAGATCATCCGGTACTCATACTGAGAAGCATCCATGTGGCGATTCTACTCGTATGTGCTATAGCTATTTCGATCATGAATTAGGGCCTCCCACTTGTACTTGCTCTAAGGGCACTAAGGGGATTGAACTTCTAAAAGTCTGCGATTTTGAATTTGCACATATTCTCAGCACTGATGAAAGAGAGACGATATAGTCTTCGAAAACATTCCTGTATTTATTAAAGTCAGATAGCTGTTTAACGCAAATAGTAACTGTCTCACTGTCTAACATAGTTCGAAGGCTACAATTTTGCTTTTTGTTTATGTTTACTTGTCCTGAACGTGGATCAAAATATGATATACCAGTATCTAAGATAGAGTTCTTGCATTCATCGCATAAATCTAGCTTGAAAGGCCAAATGCGTAACCCAACAGATACGAGAACATCGCTTCACATAGCCTACTTCCAAGCCCCACTGTGTAGCATTATTCCACTCTGCGTAGACTTCAAAAATCATTTAATTCGAGAGTTGCTAACGAATCGAAAGGTGTGCCAACAAGTGCTGAACGCACTGATGTGCGGGGCTACCTAACAAAAGGACGACCTCGCCTTGCTAGCTATGTAATGTATGCAAGTATTTACTTCTTCCCGCCTTTGCCAGTACAGGATGTTTAGCATCAACTTTTCACTTAAAAGCTTGAAAGCCCTCCTCGACAGTAATTATTATTTTGATAACTTGTATCAAGGATCCAGATTTACATTCCATCACCCACACCATGGTTGTGTGCACCTCCATGGCAGCATCACTATCCCTCAGACCTAAGTAAGTACGTACAACAAGGTAGGCAGTAGCTTTACGTTCAGTTTACAACCGGCAACTACGACACCAACTTTGTGATTACAACGACAACGATGTTACTGATGATGAGAATGGCAATGGGAATGAGAATGAGGATGAAGGCATCGGTACGTTAGGAGGACCAGTAACAGCAATGACAACAAGGACGACACCTTGCCAGGGTTCATTATGCAAATGTGCGATGGGTTGGATCCCTCAAGTGTGAAAGTTTTAATAACTCGGTTTCAGGTTCCTTTAAAATGTATATCACTCGAGTGCGGAACTTAAGGGTAAATATGTTTGGGATTTACCAAGCCGCCCTTTTTGACACCCCCCCCCCCCGCGTAGGCGAATCAGGGAGCTGGAATACTGTGGTATGGGGCACCGGATACCGGGTACTGAGTTTTGGGTAGCTTCGTGTAATTATTCAAATAACGGAAGCACACATATTTAAAAGCATAAGTAGCGGATTACGTCAGTTGCGTATGTTAGTCGAGCAATTATCTGGTGCCAGAATGGTTAGGAGAACGTTTATAATGCCGCTGGCTGGATAATTATCTGTTAAGTGCATGGTTCGGTGCTAGGATCTCAGAGCTCTCTCGGAGGAATGGTCATTCAATTGATTGTTTTGTTAATTGTTTTTTTTTTTATTTATGTTACGTCGACATTTAGAGCAAGGATCTGCTGAGAATGAAACAACGCAAATGGCATTCTTTGTTGAAGCTCATCCGAGCTTCTGGAAGTGAACAACGCCCAGTCATTGTTAGAATGAGAGCTGCTCTATGTATAGTGTGGCACGTAATCACGAAGAAAGCATTCGTGATTCGTGATGGATGGGTGGCAGGAAGAGGTCGCACTGGCACTAGCACTGGCACTGGAACTAGCACACCTATGTATCTCGTCAACAGCTGGTGGAATGCTAAGAAATGGACTAGTGTGGGTGTCGTTAATAAGAAATTCCTTCTCCCACTAGATGTAGAAGCGATTGATGGCAGCAATAATGATGGTAATTGACGAGGGCAACATGAGTGGCTCTTATGTGCTATTGAAGTCGAAGGTGGTAGGTCATGGCTTTCTGGGATCGGGGTTGCTATCGATTGAAAAAGTCTTGATAAATGTGTGTCAAATGAAAACGTTCTCTAGAACCGGCTAATGAATGAGTGGATTGATGATGAACGCCTAATAAAGAGAGATTTACATTGAAGATGAGATACAGTGTTGCAAAACTAATGCACGTGAGAAACGTAAATGTGTATGTCATGTATATTTGGATATATGTTATGTCATGTATTGTGTCGGCTGCGGGTTAATCGGTGTGGATACGGGCGGCTGTTCGTTGTAGTTATAGTAAGTCTATTAGTATGCTGGCTTCAAGCGATCTGTCGAAGCACTAGAGGGCTTTCCTCGAATTTCCAGCATGAGAATTTGTCATGCCGTTCTATAATCTTAAAGGGCTCCTCATATGGCGGCACTATCGAACGAATGCGTGCGATGATGTTGGTAGGTCTTGGTGAACGAATGGAAGCTGCTTTGTGTGCCAAAATGTCTACTGAGGCCTCGACTGGCGCATCATGTTTCGGAGGTCTTTAGTGAATTCGGTTCACGAGCGATTGTCGTTTGTTGCTGACAGTAAATCGGCCGGGAGCCTGAGGGTTGTGCCGTGTACTAACTCTGCTGGAATTGCGTTAATGTCTTCCTTCGGAGTTACTCGGAGACCAAGTAGTATGAGTGGCAAGCGCTTGACCCATTTCATGGAATCATTGGAATTTATTGCCGCCTTTAGCTTTCGATGAAAGCGGTCGATGATTCCGTTTGACTGTGGGTGATACCAGGTCGTCATTGTGTGGTTTATTCCTAACAACTAACATAGTTCCGTAAATATGGACGGGGTGAACTGCCTTCGTTGATCAAATGTGATTTACACGGGGGATCCGAAGCGAGCTATCTAGCCTTTAGTAAGAGCGCTCGCACAATTGGCTGCGGACATGTCAACTTCTGGGTGTGCTTCTGGCCATCTAGTGTAGCGATCGATAACCTTTAAGAGGTAGTGGTATCCTTCGGAGGGTAGGAATGGTCCTAAAATGTCGATGTTGATGTTAGCGAAGCGCTCGCCGGGGGTAGCGAAGCGTTGGAGTTCTGTCCTCGATGTCGATGTACTGGCATGGAATGCACGTTTGGGCGAATTTAGAGCAATGTTGGCGGATATTAGGCCAGATGAAACGTTCAGTCATAAGGCCCGTTGAGCCCGGTCGACATGGGGGCGAAGGACTATGTGCTACATTAAAAAATGCCTTGCGGATATCTTTCGTGATGAACGGTCGGACTCGGTTGTGCGACACATCGCAGTAAATTGGGTTATCTAGATGAGGAAACGGAAACAATGTAAGTTACATCGAGTGCATAGGATTACCTTCGACAAGCTGCTGAAGTTCCGTGTCGTCTTTCTGCGATCTTGCAAGTTTCTTGTAGAGATCCCCCCCTCGCGCTTACTGCAACAAGACTGCTGCGTGGTTATCCTCCCCTTTGATATATCGAATGTTGGTGGTAAATTCGCTCATGAACGACAGGTAAATTATTTGTCGCGGCGAGGATTTCTATTAAAAGATAAAACATTTCCTGTTTGGGGGATTGCTGAAAGATCCAAAAGCCAGCGGTTCATCTTTAATCAGGGAATAGGCTAAGAGGTTGAATACGATTATCAAAGCATAGGCATCATATACTAGATGAATTCCGTGCAAAAGAAAGAACCAATCGTACCCCGACATCCACATTTCCGAATAGATTTATTTAGAGCTCAGTGCATTCATGTGAAACTGTCACAGAATTGATAGTCGCGTTGGTAGTTTTCAAGTTGTCATTGTACATAGAATGTCAAAAAGTGGGAGTCTATCTATCTATCTATTAATCTGTGGAGCAGCATCAAAGGCTTCTTTAGCCAGTGCATATTCAACCATAGAACGGTCTAAAATTTCGACTTATCTTCAGATGCCACGAGACCTAGAGTCTGAATTTGGTTGCCAGTTATTATAACTCATTAGTAGCGGCAAACACACTTCCCGCTCTTCTTTGAATTAACTTGAAGATACCGAAAAGACAGAATGCGTTGAACACGGTACACGTACACTGAAGATGCCACCCTACCGGAGAACTCCGCCAGGTTTTCTTATGTTCAATCTCATTTTTATACCTCGGGTTCACTATGATGCGAATAAATTGCACTCAGAAGTCGCCTCCATGGAGCTAAGGGTGCTGACATTATTTTCAATAGAACAGCTCAGAAATATGTATAATATGCTTAAGAAGAGGCTCAATCTTGAAATCGCTGACTCTGAGCGTAAAAGTCTCTGAAAACTTCTGAAATAACTATGGTTACATTATCATCAGCATTGGCAAAGAATAGTTTTATTATTTAGCAGGATTGGTTGCAATTCATAAGTAACCGACACCTGACTCAATCGTACCAGAAGACTTTCAGAGTCAAATCGCAGTTCTCACTTACTGACTGCAAGACTTAAAGTACTCCATTTCGAAACGGTTAATTACGGCGGAACGAAACATTGTCGTAGCTAGCACGCGGTTCCCCCATCGCGATATTCACAAGGAGACTTGGAGAACTCCTGGTCAATCAACCGTCAACCAGATTGACCACATTGCGATCGACGCCAGACTCTCTTCCAGTATAATGGATGTCCGAACGTTCCGAGCAGCCCACATCGACTCGGACCACTACCTTTTTGTAGCCAAGGTATGGTTGCGGATATCCCGAACAACGCCAAGACAGGCTAATATTGTGAGGAACTTCGACGTAAAACGGCTACAATCGCAAGAGATCGCCCCAAATCCTTTTCCGATCGAGTCTCCCTTAATTTCTTAAGAGGTCCCTCGTCGCAAGCATCAAGCAACGAAAACCAGTGGCAACACTTTCAGAAGGCCATCAGAGATGCCGCTTCTGGCATGCAGGATGATACTCCAGGAATGGGATACGTAAGTTTTACCAAAAGGTAAAAAACTTGCCACGGACACAAGCCCCAAACCGAAGCCTGTAGAGACGAACAAGATCATTTCTGTAAACTGTACAGCGGCGATGAAGTAACAAACACCGCTGTCAGGCAGAATGAACCCTTCAAACTGGACAATGTACACCAACAATCCCGTCCACCAGACTTGGATGAAGTGAAGATAGCAGTATCTAAGCTTAAGTCCAACAAAGCTGCTGGAGCGGATGGCCTGACTGCCGAGCTCTTCAAAGCGGCAGGCGATGACTTGGTAAGGAGCATACACCAACTCATCTGTAAAATATGGTCGGACGAAAGTATGCCCGATGAATGGAACCTCAGCATTGTTTGTCCGATTCTCAAGAAAGGAGACCCTCTGAACTGCGCTAACTACAGAGGCATCAGTCTCCTTAACATCGCATATAAGATCTTATCCGCCGTATTGTGTGAACGCCTGAAGCCGTTCGTCAACAACCTGATAGGTCCATATCAGTGTGGCTTCAGGCAAGGAAAGTCCACCATCGACCAGATATTCACACTACGGCAGATCTTGGAGAAGACCCATGAGCTTCAGATCGATACCCACCACCTATTCATCGATTTTAAGGCCGCGTAGAGACGAGCTCTATAGAGCAATGTCTAGTTTTGGCATCCCTGCCAAACTCGACCGTCTATGCAGGATGACGATGGAGAATGCACGCTGCTCCATCAAGGTCGGTAGAGATCTCACCGAGACCTTTGATGTCCAGAAAGGATTTAGACAAGGCGATGCGCTGTCGTGCGATTTTTTCAACATCGTACTTGAAAGAATAGTGCAAAACTCAGGAGCAAACACAAGAGGCACTATCTTTCAAAAGTCCGTGCAACTACTCGCATACGCCGACGATATTGACATAATCGGGAGAAAGCAGCGTGATGTCAGTGGCGCTTTCGCGAGTATTGAGACGGAAGCGGCGAAAATGGGTTTAGCGGTCAATGAGGGCAAGACCAAGTATATGCTGTCAAGCAAAAAGGACAACCAACACCGACGTCTCGTGCAGAACGTCACCTTAGACAGATATAACTTTGAGGTAGTTAAGGACTTTGTCTACCTAGGCTCTGCTATAAACACAAACAACGACACCAGCGCTGAGATCAAGCGAAGAATAACTCTTGCCAACCGCTGTTTCTTTGGGCTAAGAAGGCAATTGAGTAGCAAAGCCCTCTCTCGGACAACAAAAGTCACCCTTTATAAGACCTTGATAATCCCGGTCCTGCTCTATGGCTCAGAGGCATGGACATTATCAAAAATGGATGAGGGTGTTCTTGGTTGCTTCGAGAGAAAAATTCTTCGGGCGATCTTCGGTCCCGTCTGCATTGACGGTGAGTGGAGGAGGAGATACAACGACGAACTGCATAGACTGTACAGCGATATGGACCTAGCCAGAAGAGTGAGGATCCAAAGACTGAGATGGCTGGGTCATGTAGAGCGCATGGACACCAATGCTCCGGTCCGAAAAGTCATCGAATCCGCCCCCGAGAGACGGCGCAGTAGAGGAAGGCCAAGACTCAGTTGGCGCACGCAAGTGGATAAGGACCTCAGCCAACTTAGCGTGCGATACTGGAAGCAGCTAGCCAGGGATTGAGCTGGCTGAAGAAGCTTGTTGACTGAGGCCCAGGTCCACCCCGGACTGTAGCGCCACCTAAAGTAAGTAAGTATCACAGAATCTATAGAGACGACCTAAACAGAGCAATGTCCAGTTTTGGCATCCCTGCCAAACTCGTCCGGATAAGGCCGCATTTGTTTCCGAATTGTTTCCACCGTTGAATACATCTGGGAAATTCATCCGCTGTTCCGTTTATAGTGCTGATATTATTGTCTGCTTGTCATCAGTCGCGCTTATAAGTTTAACAGCTCCAGTCGGGATGGCGCAGAGGCATGGACATTATCAAATATGGATGAGGGTGCTCTTGGCTGCTTCGAAAGGAAAATTCTTTGAGTGATTTTCGGTGCCGTCTGCATTGACGGCGAGTGCAGGAGGCGATACAACTAGATGAGTGGAGACAGCTAGCCTCTGAAAAACGCTTGTTGATTGAAGCCCAGATCCACCCCGGGGTAAGTAAGGTATAGTAAGTTCGAAACGTCGGAATGGAAATCGTGGTCGAAGCAGATCGATTTATAATCTTGAAGACAATTCTGGTACCACAATCACAGCGGGTTAAAAATGCAAAATATATCAAAAATGCAGGAACGCTTCTTCAAGACCTATTACTTGAAGTAATAAGTGACAGTCGCCCAAAAACGTTCAGCCATTTTTACCAACACGACGTCTATTGCCAAAAATGCTAACTTAGTAATACGAGTATGTTACAAAGTTTCGATGGAAAAATTTTCCGTAATTTTAACTTTAAACCTTCGTGCCAAACCTTGTTAAAGGCTTGTAAGACGTTCAGAAATACACTTAAGCAAATCTTTTTCTCTTCCAGAGCTTTTTCAATTACGTCGGTAATTCTATGCACTTGGTCAATAGTTGAATGCTTAAACCGGAATCCAAAGTGATGGTTGGGGATAGAACTTTTGTCTTCAATAATTGGCATTAAATGTTTGAGCCGGCCTCTCAAAAATTTTTGACAGAATCGGAAGGCGAGAAATCGGTCTATACGTTTTTTTATCAATCGGAGGCACGGACGTATTCTAGCCTAAAAGCCGCATTAATAATATGTTAAAGCTTAGTGAGTGCTTTTAAGGGCCGTATTTTAAGGACTTCTCCGGTTATCAAGTCGTATCCGGGAGCTCATTTTAAGTTCATTATAATATTCCTTAATTCAGCAAGAGTTGCGGGTAATTTGTGCTATTTTTCGCCGTTTTTTTCATTAATGAGGTGTGTTGTTTTAGGCAGCACATTGAACGATTTCCACTAAGGAGACTGTTAGGGGAGATTTTGTCAAACCGTCAGAAATTAAAACTCGTTAAATTTTAATTCACTTTATTAATAGTCCTGACGTAAGGTTACAAAATTGGTATCTTTGCTACTTGCCACCTGTTTTTCCTGCGTCCAGTCGATGAGAAGGTTCGATTAAGAAAGACCGATGCTCTTCGTTTATCTGTCAATGAAACGACAAACCTTGTTGATGGCGGAGTTCGCGGTTTAAAACGTCACGATTCTATTTCCGTTCCGGTAAAGCAGCAGCTGCATGGGCAACACCCCCTCCTGGTATATCCACTGGTGGATTTACCTCTATGTCTTTGCGGGCGTCCAAGACAGCTAGCCTTACAGCAGGTCTTTTGTAAATACCTGTCTTCGTTGAAATCATAGCACTTCTTACTTGCCCATCTTTTGAGACCTTTGTTTCTAAGACCCGTCCTTTCGGCCAGCAATTGCGGGGATTCCCAGGGTCCACAATTAATACGATGTCATCTTTTTTTATAGGCTTAACTGGAGCAAACCATTTTGTGCGTCGTGTAATTGTCGGAAGATACTCGTTGACTCAGCGTCGTCAGAATTTTTAGGCATAGTTCTGAGAAGCCAGCCAATTTTTTCTAAGAACTTCTTTGTCGTCATTAAATACAGCCCATGGCCTCGCTCCATTGGACGAACCCAAAAGAAAATGATTGGGTGTGAGCGCTTCCTCATTCTCATTGTCAATAGGGATGTATGTCAGCGGCTCATTCACAACGGTTTCGTGGTTTGCATGATAATAGCGGAGATGATAATCTTCCACAATTAAAGTTGTTATGCGGTGCGGAGTAGGAAGTATAGTTGGGTATCTCACATCCACGCACGATTCAACATATCTTCCAATTCTACTGTTGGCACGAAGGACTCCGTAGTCATCTAAATAAGGAGATAAAGAACCAATTGAACTTGATTTGTTAATTTTATATTTTTTAGATAAACAAGCTATCTCCTCAGAAAATACTTCGCACTGGGCTTGCTTGAAGAGAATCCTTTCTGCCACCTGTAGCTCCTCTCTTGTCAGTGGGCCAGATCTGTTCTCTTCTTGTCTCTGAATCATCTTCCAAATGAAGGCACATCGAATAACTATTCCGGCAGAGCGAAGAAGCCGAGACCAGTGAGAAAATAGCTCTGGATGAAACAAACGTCGATCTTCAATACATTGCACTCCAACGAACTGCGCCTTCAATTCCTCTGCGGTGTCTCACATAGCGGATTCCTAATTTGGGCAGGATTCTGGAGATGACATCAGAAAATCAGGTCCCTTAAACCATGGACTTGACGTTTTAAGGTTAGAACCATTATGCCACTTGGTTGCCTCGTCAGCTACATTTAGCTTGGTGGGTACCCACCTCCATTCGTCGACTTTGGTGATCTCGAGGATTTCGCTTACTCGGAATGCGACGAATTGTCGGTATCGACGATGATCGGACCTTAGCCAACTAAGGACTGTCGTTGAGTCCGACCAGAAGTACTGTTTGTTGAAGGATATTGAATGTGACTCCGATAGCTTCTTGGCGATACGTGCTCCAAGCACGGCAGCTTGTAACTCGAGTCTGGGGATCGAGAGACTCTTTAGCGGGGTTACTTTGGTTTTCGCCGCAGTCAATGAATACTCAACGTCGTCGTCCGAGATCATCCTGGCGTATGCTACCGCTGCGAAACCATTCTCACTGGCGTCGACAAAGACGTGGAGCTCGTAATCTGGGAAAAAGGGAAATCTTGTTGAAACATAGCATCTAGGGATACGTACCTCCTCGACATGTGGTAAGAAGCTTATCCAATGAAGCCATTTGTCATGCTCAGCTTCTTGGATTTTGTCGTCCCAGCCCATTCCACTGCGCCAGATGTCTTGAAAAAGTATCTTTCCATATATTACGCATATATTACGAAATTTGCCAACAATCCCAGCGGGTCAAAGATTTTCATAAGGGTTTGCAGTACTTCGCGTTTGGTTGGAATCCGTTTGTCAAAAAGGATATCTTTATTAGATGAAGTAACGGTGATTTTGAACGTAAGAACGTCTGCAGTTGTACACCACCACATGCCGAGAACTTTCTCGGGTGCAAGTTCAGTTTTCATGCTAAGGCTGATTTCAGCGGGAGAGCTGGAATGGAATATTTTAGAATTGAAGATCCAATTTCGGATGTGGAACCCCCCTTGTTGATGAATAAAGGCTATATCCCTAGCAAGACTCACCACATCTTCTTCGGAGTCCACACTGTCCATGAGGTTATCTACGTTATGATTTGAGCAAATTGATTTTACGGCTCTTGGGTATTCGCTCTTAAAATCTTCTGCATTCTTATTCTTGATGAACTGCGCCGAACAGGGCGAGCATGTAGCCCCAAACGTCATGACGAACATAACATACTCCTCCACTTCATTGGTGTCCCTGCTGAACCACAAAAACCGCTGGTAATTTTGATCTTCTTTCCTTATCAAAATTTGATGAAACATCTCTTGAATATCAGCGCATATAGCAAAGCGCCTTTCACGAAATTTGAGGATGATGGATATTAAGGATGTTAATAAATCGGGGCCTTTGAGAAGCACCGAGTTGAGGGAAACTCCTCCAACTTTAGCAGCTGCATCCCAGACAAGTCTTACCTTACCCGGTTTGTTCGGGTTTTTAACTGGGAACACTGGCAGGTACCATGTATGTGATCGATCTTCAGCAGCTTCTTCCGGTGAAAGTTTTCTAACGTAACCCTTGGTAACGTAGCTTTTGATTTTACTATGAAGCTCCTCTGCTAGTAGAAAATCGCGGTTCATCCTATGTTGAAGGCATGATAAACGCTTCTTTGCCATCAGGTAACTATCGGGAAGTCGAACTTGTTCATATCTCCAAAGCAATCCCGTCTCGAAACGTCCATCCTTACGTTGGGTATTGTTTCGAAGATGTTCTAAGGCTCTTTGGTCGTCGGTAGACTGTAAAATCCTAGAGGCAGAAGATTAAAATTTCTCGTTGCAGAGAAACTCATTTACAAGCTACTCCAACTCGAATTATCTTTAGCGGCTGCAGTCACATATGTGAAAGTTAATGTGTTCATCTAAACTTTTTTGGGTCATTGAAGATTCTGGTTGGGGGCAGCAGCCGTAGATTGTCCATCCCAAGTGGGTCTTAGCAGCCACAGGTTCGTGAGCGTTTCCTTTATTGCACTTAAGGGTGAGTCCTAGTTTCCAATTGTTAAGCCCTATAAGAAGTCGAGGAGCTGCGTTGAAATAGGACGCTATAGGCAGGTGTTTTAGCTTTGCTGCGTCCAGCGATTGTCGAGGCAACTGAAGACTGTTTACTGTATGGACGTTATTAAGTGGATACTTCTTACCTTTGCCGCTTGTGCCGGAAATTTTAAAGTTCATTACTACTGAGTTATCTTCGTACCTTTGGGTGTTGGCAGTCCATTTGATGCAAAGAGGATCGGGAGCCTTTGATGTTTAGTTGGGCAGCTATATCTTCATCCAGGAGTGTCAGCGATGAGCCGTCGTCCAAGAAGGCATATGTCTTTATTTGCACCTTGTTGCCATGGAGAGTAACAGGAACTATGCGGTACATCACCGCTGTGTTGTGTTGGATGTGGGCGTTACTAGGCTGTGCTATTATGGGGGAAACAGATTTATCGGGGTTGTTTGTTTTACCTGTGTTGTTGTGATCGTTATGAAGAAGTTGATAGTGCTTAAAGGTGCAATTACTTTTGCCGCACACCGCAGCTGACCGACAACGGTAGCCACTATGTTTTCTTAAGCAACACCGGCATAGTTTATGTTCTCGAACAACTTCCCATTTGGACGTGATGTTCAAGTCCTTAAACTCAACACAGCTTTCCACGGATGGACATTTTTTGCCACACACCAAACACTTAAGTTCCTGAGAGGCGGAATTGGATGTCGTTCCCGGAACCTCAGAATGTGCATGCAGAAAACCTTTCTCTTTCTTTGGTAGTGCGCTAGTCTTATTCCCGCCAGTCATCCCTGAAGTTTTGGTTGGCACCGGTATGATGCAGTTAGCAGCCTCTGCAACCCGATATATCCAATCGCTAAACTCTGAGAGAGAACACGCTGGTAGTGTTTGCATATAAATTGCCCAGTTGAGTTGAATGGAAACTGGTAGCTTCGCCACTAACTCCTGTAATAAAGAAGAGTTATTAAGATGCGATGAAAGGCCAGAGGCTTCTAGGGCTGCGCAATGGTTCTGGACTGATACAGCAAATTGGATAAGGGTATCCAGCTTATCAGCTTTGAGTGATGGTGTTGATTGGATCTTCAGCGTAAGCGAGTTCAGGATTTTTTCAGGCTTCCCAAACAGCATCTTTAGCACTGCAAGTATACGGGGCACACAGTTTGGATTGTTCATTAGACTTTGTACCGCTTCGAGCGCTTTATCCTTCAATATCTTCTGAAGACGAAGCAGGTTTTCCTCATCAGAAAAGCCACAAAGCCTCGTGGGTCTGTTGAAGTTAGCTATGAATGATGGCCATTCCTCTGGGTTACCACTGAAACACCACTGAATGACGGGCAGCAATTTGGTTGCTAGTCACTCTATACGTTGGGATTTCCAAAGATCTATAAGCAGGCAAGCTTAGCTGTTGTTGATACATCTTTGATGGCGCTTCCTGGATGTTGAAGGTTGTGTCTGAAGGATGATGACGTGAAGATGAACGCTGCTGCATATTGATCGTTGCTTCCCATTTTGGGGGAACTGATCGTGTGGAATAGAAGAATGTTTCGCTGGAAAAGTTGATTTATTTACAAATGATTGTTTGGGAGTTGAAACTGAATGATACCAAGGATTGGAGGACATTTGAATTGGCCGATGATGTTTTGGCATTTGTTGATTCGCATTTGCACCCAGCCATGTGTAGCTCACGGTTGAGTAAAGGCCTTTAGGGTTAGACGAAACGGCAACTGCTTTCTGTCTTCTTTCCTTGCACGCTTGAGATGAATGCGTCGTTTTTAACCAGTCTTGGACTTTGCTGTTGGTGTCCGTGGTAATGACCTCGTCATCAACTTCGGTATCAGGGTCATCGTCTGCAATTTCAGTTAAAATTTGGTACTTACAGTTAAGATATTCTTTTTCCAATGTCCTTTCTTCTTCCAATCTCAGCAGTTCGAAATTAAGTCGTCTTATAGATGACGAACTTTGCGAAGATTTTGAACCTCTACGTTTTGAGGTTATGTTCGCTGCATGTTCCTTTGACAGGTTGTTCTCGTTTAGCAAAGTGACAGCCGGATAGCCTAAGTTCTTGTCCTTTTCATTTCTTGTCAGTACAGAAGCGGCACTTGGATGATCCGATTGTAACGGAGCACTTACCAAAACAGGTGCCTTCACTATTGATGGATCCGGTGTAGATGAGGATATCCTGTACTTTGATTTGGTAATGGTATTTCGTCGCATTGAATCGCTGAATTTGCCACCGCCGGCAATGTGTACTGTCTAAGGTACTGCGAAGTGGAGCTGTACGGTGGAACTTCGATAAAGACAGACGTGCGCTTAGATATGTCTGCGGGTGCCGTATACATGTGTGATGTCAGCGGTTGAGAGACACTCTGATGGACTGATGCTTCTGGTAATGGCTCCGCGTGCGTGTTGGTTGTCGATGGTCGAGTTACACTCGGGCGCGCCGGGAAGAGTGGAGTGCCACCATTGCTAGTTGTTGCTTGCTTTGAAGACTCATTTGGATTTTTCAGTAGCGTTGGTGTTGAGTGCCCTTTTGGAAATTGCTGTATAACTGTACAGGTTTCACAGGCGAAGTCCCGGTTTTTTATAGAGCTGTCGGCACCAGTGCACGTAAAGTGAAACCAGTTTTCACATATATCGCATGCCACCATGTTGTCTTCCGAATCGGGATCGTTGCACAGTCGGCAATTGTATTCGTGCATGCGATCTGTTGGTTCCATCGATGATACTGAACCTTTGCTAACAGTGTGAAATAATTTTGTAAAATTGTTAGGGGAGATTTTGTCAAACCGTCAGAAATTAAAACTCGTTAAATTTTAATTCACTTTATTAATAGTCCTGACGTAAGGTTACAAAATTGGTATCTTTGCTACTTGCCACCTGTTTTTCCTGCGTCCAGTCGATGGGAAGGTTCGATTAAGAAAGACCGAATGCTCTTCGTTTATCTGTCAATGAACCGGCAAACCTTGTTGATGGCGGAGTTCGCGGTTTTTAAACGTCCCGATTCTATTTCCGTTCCGGTAAAACAGCAGCTGCATGGGCAACAGAGACATCTTCGATTTCCAGTTCAAGTGGTGATCTTATTGAGACGTTTAATTCCACATTATCTTCAATTCCTTTCCTGAACCCTTCCCAATTGGTATTTCTTCCAGTTAGTCGAAGCGGTACTTTAAAAATTGAAAGATCGACAAGAT
The DNA here is from genome assembly GCA_928272305.1 of Volucella inflata. Taxonomy (NCBI): domain Eukaryota; kingdom Metazoa; phylum Arthropoda; class Insecta; order Diptera; family Syrphidae; genus Volucella; species Volucella inflata. The sequence continues at coordinate 38,271,849 of OV743716.1, read as the reverse complement.
CGGGTGTTTTCATTGTATCTGTCGGCCAATAAGTCGGTTTAACCGTCGAATGGAATTCACAGTTGTGTTCCATACCAGTTTCATAGACCAATTTAGCTTTTTGGGAAACACATCTTGAGCCTCAAAAAGTGTGTTTCGCATTAAAGTCACCGCCAATTATAAAAGCAGATCCAAGAGAAATAAATATATCCTTGATAATATATTTTGTGACCTTGGATAGCGGAGGGAAGTAAATGGCTGAAATGGTAAAGGACTTGCGTTCTGTTTTTACGCGAACGCTAATTATCTGCACAGGCTTGAGCTCTATTTTTATATCTTCGTTATGGTCGATCGTCTCTTTGATATATAGGGAGGATCCGCCTCTAGCATTTCCCGATGGATGATACGCGTGCTAATCCTTAAAACCCCTTATTTTTGCGCGCGACCCATTTTTCAAGTGGGTTTCGGAAATTAAACAAATGTCAATATCATTGATACTAAGGAATAACATTTATTCATTGAGTTCATTTGTTTAAAAGGCCGTTAGTAAGTAGATAAGTAATTAAGTTATAATATAACATTTGATCTACGCAAGGCTGGCCAGACATTCTAACGATTTGTCGACAACATACTCCGAGAATTCAATTTTACACATTCCAACATTGATGATATTCTTATCACTTCACGAAACAAAGATTAGCATATCCCTTGCTTCCAGTTAAATTCCACAGGCACCCTTGAAAACTTGCGATTATTTCCTGGTCTGTCAGGATTTTACTCCAGGAGTATCTACGCAAAACTGACAAAATACGTTACCGCTCTTTAAAGATGAGGGGATGGACGTACATACATCTAAAACAACATCTAGTAAAGGCCATTTTATTAGAATGAATTTGCGAATGAATGTAAAGTCAATAAATCGTTCACTACTACGGCGAATGTTATCTGTGGCAAAAGCAGCACCTATTTGGATGCGGATTTGTTGTTGGAGGCCATTTGTCGTGACCAGTGTTTGTTGTGTTCTGCGAATTTCGCAATTTAGTTGAGGAAAGATATTGGCCAAAATTTTGTGTTTGTAACAAAATATCATGTGCAGAGCATTGAAAATGTTAACAGTAGCCTACGGAGACTCGACAATGTCGAAAACACAAGCGTACGAGTCGTACAAAGAGTTTAAAGCGGGCCGAACTGTGGTTGATGATTTGCCTCGTTCCAGTCGTCCTTCCACCAGAACGACTGATGTAAACGTCGAAAAAGTAAAAGAAATTGTCATCGCAGATCATCGTGTGAGCATCAGGGAGATAGCAGCCGATCTTGGTGTCTCGTTCAAATCGGTACAGAGCGTGATGCATGGTGTTTTTGGCATGAGACGGCAGATTCGAACTCATCAGGAGCTCCATTAATGAAGCGATCGGGGAACCAGCTTCAGCGATAAACCTGGTCCCCAGCATGATAAGCTTCCCCTGGAAACGGCAGGCTATTGGAGGCTCAATCGTGACATTTATGATGGAACTGAGAGCTATAGAACGCCGACAGGAGAGTGAGCATTTCCAGAGAGGTGTAACTTATCCACAAACTTGACAGTGACGACTAGACGACCGCTTTGAGCCTTTGCTCAGGACATCCTTCTGACGAAACACTTAACGATGGTTCCAGGAGGAGCTTCCCGTCCGGACGATGAGGACATGTTTTTAGTGCGGTTAAAGTTCCACACTGACCTTTAGGCTTTCGATGATTTTGGTGTTTTGTTAAAAAGAAAAGAAAATCCTTTCCTTGATAAAAAAGAATTAGCACAAGAAGCTCTTAGGCGATTCCAAAATAGGTATATGAAGAGTGCTTTGCAATGGACATTACTTTGGAGGGAATAAAATGAATATCGATAAATAATTGAACCGTTTTCGTTTTACTGAATGATTAAGGGGAAGGCAAGAAGTCTTGAGATCCGGGCATGTGAACGAGCGCCTCATGGCAATCCGAATGAAAACTAAATTTTCCAAAATTAGCCTTATGTGCAATGAAACCAAAGCTAGCTTTACGGACATATAGATAACGGATTAAGGATAATCGAGTCTGCGTCGGAGTGAAACATTGTCCTAGCTAGCACACGGTCCATACTTCTTAATATTCACGAGAGGAATTGAAACAGTCAGGTGTAAGCCAGTTTGACCACATTTAGTAGCCAACATCGAACCGGACCACTACCTTGTTGTAGCCAAGACAAGCTAATACTGTGAGAAATTTCGACTTCAAACGGCTAAAACAGCAAGAGAGCTCTAAATTTTTTGCCGATTGTGTAGAGCAGAGCTTGCTAGAAAAGCTTTCAACCAGCCAATGCGATGTGTTTTCTAGAATCTGACGCAACGCAGCAGTGACGAATTTGTTTATCCATTTTTTATAACACTCTATGTCTGGGGCATTCTCCTTGCACCAGTGATCTCATGTCCTGCCGAAAGGCTCTAATACTGCTAAAAAGCCAAAAGTGACTTTAAAATGTCTGTGCTCAGACCAAAAAAAGTTTTCTATCCAGAATGACAGACACTCTGCATTGGTATGACTTTCGACGACCTATTTGTTTTTGTATTCACTGCTAAAGCATAATTTTTCTCTGTGGGTCTTCAACTGCAGTCATTTTACGCCTTCCGTCGGACCTTCGTTTTCCTCTTCATCTTCCTTTCCGGATGTTATCATTCGGAGTTTGAGGTTTCATACCCATGAATAACTACTTGTATGTGTAAATGGATTTTAGCCATGAGAGCTTGAACTTCTCTGTCATGGCTTTTTATTTGGGGAAGAAAGTTTCGTAAGCCCTGTCCTCCCTTGTATCAGCAAAATGTTCTCTTCATGCCAACTATTTCATCCTGCACGGTACAACGATTCATCGTTCATTACACATCAAAAAGACATAACGATGCACATAATCTACCACACGAATTGCCAAGCTGGAATCTTTCACAAAATAAATCTTAAGAACCTAAACGGCCTTTCACTAATTCCATTAGCAGCAATAACTTTACCTTCATCCTGCTCAACCTCTACATACACCATAATCCTGTCAAAAAATCTTTCAACTTAAACCATTTCTAAGCCGAGTATTTAATTGCAACCTGCTGCACAAAGAGTTACGAAAATTTTTCTTTCAGAAAAATTCCAAAACGCATACATTTACATGTATTCTACGTTTCGCCTTCAGACACTTTAATCCCTTTTGCAACCCTTGGCCCCTTCTTCTTGCTCATAACACTCCTTGACGTTGAAGAAAAGGGAAAAACTGTGTCAAAAAGGCTGCCACCTAGCCTACAAGTTTGGCTCTGTATTAAAGACAATTTTCTTCCCAAGACCGACCTAAAAAAGGAAAGAGGTGACGCAGAGAGCAAACGTAATGGGCCCCCACTCCCGAATTCTTTGAGCAGTACCAGCTGCAGCTCTAACAATCTCTCCGCCCAAACACTATCATCACCATTACTATGAGTCTTGTCAAAGGATTTTACCAAGTAAACGAGGAGCGAGAAAAAATGAGAAGGCGAAAAAAAAAACAACCAAAAAGCAACTGAAGGGGATGCAAATACCCCCTGTGTGTTATTAAAAGGACCTCACCCTGCTGTTCTTTCGAATTTTTAATTTATCGCCTTCGTCATCATATACTTCTTCATCGTCCCACATCCACATTGAGGCTAGGTGCCAGGGGCCTTATACTCGTACACCCACTCATTCCTTTGCGACACTAAAACAATTTCACGCCACCCCGTTTACTGAGTCAAAGAACGAGCCAAAAGGGCGGATTTCTTCAATACTCTTCTCTCCTACAAGGGATGCGAAATGATCCTTCTCCTTAGCAGAAAAGAAAAAAATAAAAAAATACTTTACATCATTGCCATCACCGACAGAAGCAGGAGCCTCCGGAGGAGCAATGAAATGGCGTTGATAGGGCTCTCGTCCTCGACGTGCGACGTCATCCCTTCGCTGTGTTAGTTCGGAGTGTGGTAAAAGAAAAAAGGTCCCTTTTATCCTGGCCATCAAAAAAAGGATATAAACAAAATTTTCCGCATGTAAAGTGAATAATTTAAGGACAATGATAAGAGGGAACGCTGAGTGGTTGCTGGGATGGTTACTGGAATGGTTAGCCGAGACTGGGTGGTGTTCAAAATTATGGTGGCAGGCGCTTTAACGCCGTTTTAACGCTCCGAACATTGTAGTGGGACTATAAATATAATTTTTTTTTTTAGTCAGGACATCAATTACAGTTTCCACTTGGAATTTTTTTTTATTCTTTTCTTCCCTTTTTTTTTTATTTTGGCAGTGGTGGTGGTTATCCTTTACAGGTGTCGTGCATACTCTTTTACAAAACGCTTTTGGGTGTTTTTTTGTTTAGGTATTCAGCAGACATAGGGTGGGGTACAGTCGTTTTGGAGGTGTTAACGCAACGGACGGATTGTAAGTTTGACGAGTGGCATGAAATTTTTCACTGAACGCTGCTATCATTTTGAATCATTGGTTGTGCAGCTTGGCAGTTTCATCAAGTATCGGCGCCGTCACGATGAGTGGTATCAAGGGAACTTCTACTGGTAGCTTATGCTGTTCATGAAAGGAATAATGAGGAGTAGTCAAACAAATGGCTTTGGTGTAGAAGACTTACTTGAGAGGAGATAGATATATGCTGAGAAAATTCTACAGTAAATAAGAAGGTAATGAAGGCACCGAAATATTTAAATCAATTTGACTCGGTTTTCAGTGTAAAGAATTCAAACGTGGTTTATGGCAAAAATGCCACGTAAACCTAAATGTAAACCGAAAATTCATGAACAGTGAAAAACATAAAATCCAACTTTAAATTCGTGCATTTATCACGAGAGCAGTAATAGAAGCAGCCCCAACAGACCTAATGCATCTTTTATATAGGTAATACAGTAACAACTCGTTATCCGCCGGGGCTACTGCCCGGCCATGGAAAAATAACGAACGCTACGAAGCAGAAACCAGCCTCGGATAAGGACGGAACAACGAACTTCGGATATGCACGTGGATTGTTAGTGCTCTTAATAGAGAATGTACAGCCGAACAACTAGCGAAGGCCTCAGGCTGCTGCAAATTAGATATTACCGACATCCAAGAAATCATCTGGGATATGCCGGACTAAAAGAGAAAGAAAAACTGTGACATCACCTAGGGTGATCCGATAACGGATTGGGAGGGCAGCGGGGCGAAACATTGTCGTAGCTAGCAATCAACAGTCAACCAGATTGATCACATTGCGATCGACGCAAGACACTCCTCCAGCATTATGGATGTCCGTACGTTCCGAGGAGACAACATCGACTCGGACCATTATCTTATTATAGCCAAAGTATGGTTACGTATATCCCGAACTACACCAAGATAAACTAATGCTGTGAGAAAATTTGACGTCAGACGGCTACAATCGCAAGAGATCGCCAAGTCCTCTTCCGATCGAGTGTCTCTTAATCTCTTAAGAGGTCCAATGCCGCCAGCATCAAGCATCGAAGACCATTGGAAACACTCCCGAAATGCCATTAGAGATGCCGCTTCCGATGTGCTGGGTTTCACTCGTCCACCACAACGAAACCTCAGGTTCGATGATGAATGCCGGTAAGCACATGCAGCTAAGCAAGATGCATATAACGCCGCGCTGCTTAGAAGGACCAGAGCTGCTCATGAGCTCTATGAGCGGAATAGGAGAGACGAACACCGGCTTCTCTGGAGGAAGAAGAAAAAGAGAAAGCGCGATCGAGGAAATTGAGAGATGTTACTCCAGGAATGAGGTTCGGACGTTTTACCAAAAGGTAAAAATAACATGCCGCGGAAACAAACCCCGAACTAAAGCCTGTAGAGATGAACAAGGGAACATCGTAGTAGAACCGCAGTTGATGCTGAGGATTTGGAAAGATCATTTCTGCAGACTGTATAACGGCGATGAAGGACCAAATACCGCTGTCAGGCAGAATCAACCTTTCGACCTGGATGAAGTGAAGATAGCCATATCGAAGCTTAAGTCCAACAAAGCTGCTGGAGCGGATGGCCTGACTGCCGAGCTCTTCAAAGCGGCAGGCGATGACTTGGTAAAGAGCATACACCAACTCATCTGTAAAATATGGTCGGACGAAAGTATGCCCGATGAATGGAACCTCAGCATTATTTGTCCGATTCTTAAGAAAGGAGACCCTCTGAACTGCGCCAATTACAGAGGCATCAGTCCCCTTAAAATCGCATACAAGATCTTATCTGCCTTGTTGTGTGAACATCTGAACCGTTCCATAGGTCCATATCAGTGTGGCTTCAAGCCAGGAAAGTCCATCATCGACCAAATATTCACCCTATGGTAAATCTGGGAGAAAACTCTTGACCTTCAGATCGATACACTCTATGCGTTCATCGATTTTAAGGCCGCGTATGACAGCATCTATAGAGACTAGCTCTATAGAGCAATGTCTAGTTTTGGCATCCATGCCACACTCATCCGTCTGTGCAGGATGACGATGGAGAATGCACGCTGCTCCATCAAGGTCGGTAAAGATCTCACCGAAACCTTTGATGTCCAGAAAGGATTTAGACAAGGCGATGCGCTGTCATGCGATTTTTTCAACATCGTACTTGAAAGAATAGTGCAAAACTCACGAGCAAACACAAGAGGCACTATCTTTCAAAAGTCCGTCCAACTACTCGCATACGCCGACGATATTGACATAATCGGGAGAAAACAGCGTGATGTCAGTGGCGCTTTCGCGAGTATTGAGACGGAAGCGGCGAAAATCGGTTTAGCAGTAAATGAGGGCAAGACCAAGTATATGCTGTCAAGCAAAAAGGACAACCAACACCGACATCTCGGACAGAACGTCACCCTCGACAGATATAACTTTGAGGTAGTTAAGGACTTTGTCCACCTAGGCTCTGCTATAAATACAGACAACGACACCAGCGCTGAGATCAAGCGAAGAATAACTCTTACCAACCGCTGTTTCTTTGGGTTAAGAAGGCAATTGAGTAGCAAAGCCCTCTCTCGGACAACCAAAGTCACCCTTTATAAGACCTTAACTATCCCGGTCCTGCTCTATGGCGCAGAGGCATGGACATTATCAAAAATGGATGAGGGTGTTCTTGGTTGCTTCGAGAGAAAAATTCTTCAGGCGATCTTCGTTCCCGTCTGCACTGACGGTGAATGGAGGAGGAGATACAACCATGAACTCTACGGACTGTACAGTGACATGGACCAGAACCAGAAGAGTTAAGATCCAAAGACTGAGATGGCTGGGTCATGTAGAGCGCGTTGACACTAATGCTCCGGTCCGAAATGTTTTCGAATGCATCCCCGGGGCTATGCGAAATCCCGAGACTTAGGTTGCGCATTTAAGTGGAAGGGGATCTCAGGCAACTTAGCGCCTTAATTGATTTCAGCTAGTGAAGAATAAAATTTACGGGAGACGCTTGTTAAAAGTGACCCATGTCCACCCCGGACTGTAGAGCTACTTTAATAAGTAAATAAGTAAACGTGGTTCAGACCGCCTTAAGGAGATGATACTTCCTCAGAGACATCTTACTTCCTTGGGATATTCTCGAAATCTCATCTCGTTAATAGAGTTGAGCCTTTTTTGGCTTTTTAATACCGACCCTCAGATAGAAAAGATCTTATAGGTTGCAGCGCCGCTGAAATTTTCGGATCAGATCCCTTTAAATAAAGATGCGTCTTTGTTGCCGAAGCTAGGTTCAGTCGCTGCAAATAGGGATAGAAACCTGATTTTTTAGACTCGTTCATTTGTTGAAATATCTTTATATTTCATGGTAATTAGAGTGTATTTGTCATTGCATGTCATTTTTTTAAACTTATTTTACCGAACCCGTCATAAAAAGGGAGGTAAATTTTTTTAAATTGAAAGATTTTGCAATATCTAAGTTAGCTGCCAAATTGACCATGATAAAGATGTCCACAGGTAGACGTACAAATCTCATACTGCTAACCCATTCTATGTCAAGTAAGAGACAGCCTAACACAGGGCATTTAAGTTATTCCACCCGTGTATTCAAAGCAGTGAAAGATACGCACCAATATACCCATGGCTTGGATGGACCAAGCCATTTCATTGTTGTTACCATCATGATCAATCTGTTTATTAGAATTGCACATAAAGCAGGAAATGTTGACATGGGTATAGCAGATCTAGCTTCATATGGGTTGATTCTTGTCGTCTACATCTAACGTTGGTTCAAGGGCTAAGACAATGTTCGGGTATTGATTCCTCTCAAGGCTTATTCGATGACATAAAAACTACACCATTTTCATGTACCCTTTTCCACAATTTGGAAAATTCAAATCAAACTAGTTATCGGTCCTTTTTTCGAAAAATCACTAATTCCTCGCCTTGCTCGTGTTGTTACTCAAGCTCGAGCAAATCCACATAAGATCCAACAAATTTTTAATTTTAAACTACAATCTCGTAGACACGCATGAAAGGAGTCATACTGCACCACATCTACTCAATTTACTTGACCACTGAGCAAATGTGAAGAGCGAAATACCGGGTACAGTGTTTTATTCGTATAAAAATCCCTTGAATCCGCAACGAACCGCGAAGAGGGAATAAATATGTATACTCAGTGTGCTCCTTAATTTCCCATTAAAGATCCTCTCCACAACTGCCATTAGCACGTGAATTTAAATTTCATTTACCCGCCCTGAAGGCCATCGCATGCACTCCATTCAAGCCCAAACCAAAACCCATTACTGCCATCACCACCCATCCTGGGAAGGATTCAAAAGGGCCTTTCATTCTTGCCGTATTCGTCGTATTTTCATTTTTTTTTATTCTTTATGAGGATTTCTGTATTTTTTGTTGTTTTCTCCCTTTTTGACTCGTCCTGAGTCCTGCCGTATATGAAAAATCAGAAAAAAAAATGCACGGTGTGGTATTGAAAGGAGAAAAATTGGCAAAATAAAAGCGGTAACGCTCAATATCCAGGTCATGCGGTAGAGTGTTGTATTTGTCTGTCTATATCTGTCTGCTTGTCGATTCAGACTGATGATCCTGGATTTCGGGTCGCCCAGGGACCCATAGATACGAATTCAAATGCGAGTATGCGAGGAGGAGAGCCCTACTGTTTGTTCCTTTGTTTTGTTGTTTTTGTAACAGGAATATACCCACACCCAGACACAGCAGAATTCGAAACAATCTGTGAAATGTTTTAATCACAAAGTCCTCGTACTTCCCTGCCGATTTGCGAGCATTTATCGCGACCGTTTTGTGCGATATTGAGCATAGGTATGCTTGGTCCTTATACGAGTAGGTATGTATACATAAGAGTGTAGGTGCGAAATGGCCATTATAGCCAACACCGTTAACAGAAAAAAACAACAACATATACCGAACGCAATACCTACACTGTGGATGGATGTGAAAATGTATAGATGTTTAAGTTTGCAAATTTGCAAATGCGAAAATGGAGATGTTTTCATGTTTTTGTTTCAATTTCGAGAGAGAATTTTACGACAAAAGATAAAATCACATTTTGCGCAATGTTTTCGGACCATCTACCGTTTGAAGCGGAACTAGATAATCGATATGTCGAAAGGACAATTCGAAAACGAAAGGACGAAAGAGTAGCTGACAATTGCTGGTCGAATGGTTTTGATATTGTCAATCCAATTGGGTTTTTTGCTTTAATTTAGAATTCGAATTTCATTGAGCGTGTCATCGGTGGAGTAGGATAACAATTCACACACAAAAGGTTACGTTACGATTGGACTGATGATGTATGAATTGCGGGTCAATTTAACATTGGCTTTCAAAGGTTTTTGTTTTCAGTGATGCCAGTTAACATGTTTGATATTTGTGGCAATGGGTTCCCTATTTTCTGTGAATAATGTCATCCTAGTCCTACAATGGCTTCAGAGTTCCAGAATGCCCTTGATATGCCCTCAATCTTTCTTTATAGTCCAGCGCTACGTTCAAATTATCTTGTCCCTGATTCACAGGCTCAACAAGCAAATGGAGTCACCAATCAAGCGATTGGACATTTTCACAATTATAATCTTGTTATCAGCTAGGATAAGGAGTTGGGGTTAGTTCAATTATGTTAATCTTAGTCTGTACCTCAGCAGTTTTCGTCGCGACGCCTGATCGTAGGCTTTCTTTTGATTTGCGTAACCAGACGTTTGCACGTTTTGATCAGCCAACATTCACTCAGATCACCACTTTGTTGCAGTCAACAAAGAAGAGTAACTGTCAAAGGTTATAAAGTAGAAAACTGTATTCGCAAGGGACAGCCAGAATCTTTGCTGACCGTGTATCCCCAAATCACTCATCAACTCTTATACCGCCAGCATTTAGTACAGAAGACCTATGGTATCGTTACCAACGCATAGACGCCACAACTGATGTGATGGGTTTGGCCCGACCGCCACCAAGAAATCCCTGGTGTGATGAACGCATGCAGTGAAACAAGATGCATATAAAGTGGTGAAAGACGAAGGGCATTTGTGAACTCTACAAGCAGAAGAAACAAGGGAAACATCGCGTTCTCCAGACGAAAGAAACGTAAAAATAGTAAAAGAACGTGACAAGGCAAGAAGAGCCGTACAGAGATGAAGAAGGAAATCTTGTAGTATGTACAATCATACTCAGTACTGAGAATATATGTAGAAAAGATATTCCTTCAGAGTGTATGACAACGAAAAACCTCAACTTCCTGCCGTCAGGCAGAATACACCATTCTCCCTAGTAAGGGTAGTAATATCCAAATTGAAATCAAAGGAAGCAGCTGGACCTGACGGGTTACTGACCTCAACGTCACATACAAGAACTTATTCGCTGTCATGGGACTGATTTTACATCATTCGAAAAGGAACTGTGCACACAATAAACACTGTAGGCACGCTAATTTGGTTGAGGTCCCTTCCTCTTGCGAGTGCCACCTGATTCCTGGTCTCATAGTCTAGGTTGAAAGATTTATTCTCTCTGACAGCGGTATTTATTTCGTCATCGCCGTCATACAGTCTGTAGAAATGGTCTTTCAAATCCTTAGCATCGACTGTGACTCTTCTACGATGAAAAGCTCTCGAGTACCGATCTGTAGCAGAAAATGCATTTTTTTTATAACATAAAGTGCAGGTATCCTACGTGCACTTGATGTGGGAGACTTTTGGGGCTTGTTGCAACTATAGTATTTTTTTCTAGGAACTATGCTATGGACGGCTCAAACTCGGACTTTCTTCCTTTACGAATTTAAACTGAGATATAATGCATCTCTGAAAGCGTAAAACATTAATGACGCATTTAAGGATGTAGCGTTGGTAGACGTTGGTTGTAGACGTTGGTTGTAGACGTTGGTTTGATAAGTTTCATTCGGGAGATCTAAGCATCGAAAACGAAAAAAGTGCGGACGTCATTAAAGTTTGTTGCAATATTCACAATGAACTCTTTAATTTTATCTGTGTATACAGACTGATTCTTCTTCTACGAATTTGTTTTTGGATGAATTTTCAAATTTGTTAGCCAATGAACGATCTGGAAATCTTGTTATCCTAGGTGATTTTAATCTAGATATCTTATGTTCGAACTCCATTTCTGATTCCTACCAAGCGCTTATGGCTGAACATGGTTTTTTATCTTTTATTGCTGAGCCTACTAGACCAATTACAGGCACCTGCCTCGACCATGTTTTTGCTCGTTTTGAGAATATTGCTGTGGATTCCCTTGCTACATATAAGTGATCATTGTATGACGGGAATCCTTTTTGAAAATATAATATGCAGGAAATCTAACGTATCATATGAAACCAGCTTTGATAAAATTAACTTTCCTGAATTGAACAATAGGCTACGTTATGAATATTGGGAAAGTGTTTATATTGAAAGAAATGCTTCTTCAGCTTAAAGTGTATTTCTTAGTATTCACAAAAATTACATAAGCGCATCTACTTGCGCTATAACACACAAAAAATCGGAGTGTCGCCTTAAGCCTTGGATAACTCGTAACCTTGTCAAAAAAATAAATATCAAAAACAAACTAAGAAAAAAATGTTGGAAACATCCTTTGAACACCAATTTAAAAAATCGTTTTGATAAATTCTGCACAAAAGTGACAAAGGAAGTTAAAAAAGCACGGGATGACTATTTTCGTTCGAAAATACAAGCGGCAAGTGGAAATCTTAAGAAAGAGTGGCAAGTAGTTAATAGTATTGTTAGTCGGAAAGTGTGTACTAACGCAGATCCCATTGTAATTAAAAATGGAAGTATGGAGTATTAACATTTCAAATCCTTTGGAAATAGCTAATGAGTTCAGCAATTACTTTGCTTCCATTGGACAAACTTCTTTTCCAAGAAACTCGCCAATTTCGTGTAACTGTTGCCCTAAGGCTGGCTGTTCTAGAAACAGCTTCATGTTTAAGCTCATTACGGGATTTGAATTACTAAAAACTATTAATTCCCTTCCTAATTCCAATTCACATGGTAATGATAAAATATCGAATTTGGTACTCAAGCACATTGGACCCAACTTAGTAGATACTTTAACTTACCTTTTTAATTTTAGTATTATGTCCGGTACCTTTCCATCTGAACTTAAATGCGCTGTTGTGATTCCGTTATTTAAGAAGGGCAGCAGGACCGATAAATCAAACTACAGACCAATATCTTTACTGCCATCAATTTCAAAAGTTTTTGAGAAAATAATTAAAACGAGAATATTAACTTATCTCAATCATTATAATTTTTTCTCTTCTATGCAGTTTGGTTTCAGAACTGGCCTCTCCACTGAGGATGCTCTATTGGACTTTTTCTCCTTCTTATATAAGGGACTAGATAAAAAACAGTTTTGTGCAGGCCTTTTTGTGGATATAACTAAGGCGTTTGACATGGTTGACCACGTCATACTATTAGATAAACTATATAAGGTCGGATTCAGAGGATTCATATACAATTGGTTTGAGTCTTATCTTAAAGACTGAATGCAATATGTAAAAATTGGAAGCAATATAAGCAGTTCAAAAACCAATAACCTGGGGGTACCCCAAGGTTCCGTACTTGGCCCAATTTTATTCCTAATTTACATAAATTCCTTATTTTCTCTCGCATTCATAGGTAAAGTTACAGCTTTTGCCGACGACCTTGGCGTTGCATATTGTTTAGCCAGTCCGCTAGAACTAATCGCTGATATAAACCATGATGTTTTCCTACTTTGATGCTGGTTTGCTAATCACAAACTTATTGTTAGTAGTAAAGCTAAGTTGATGTTTATCAGTCTTACTGAGCAAGAGTACCCCGACTTAGACATAGTATTTCATTCTAATGTCTGCCCGTGTTACGACTTGCTATACAGCCAATGCAGAATCCAAGTTGGCAAAACCTTCAACAGGAATACTAACTGTAGTACTAATTGTTTCAAAATTGAAGGTGTAGATAATTTCAAGTACCTTGGTGTTACAATAGATCAAAACTTTAACTGGTCCAAGCACATTTCTGCCTTAAAAAAATATCTTCTTTCTGCTACTCGTTGCCTTTTCCGCCTTAGAAAGTATTGCTCTCTTAACACATTGAATAGGGTTTATTATGGTGTATTCCAATCCAGATTGCAATATGGGCTTTGTAACTGCAGCAATTAACTGTCCCTCAAAAATCTGCAATTCGTAGTGTTTGTGGTTGTCACCGTTATGCGCACACTATGGACCTTTTCAGGGCCTTGAATATTCTCCCTTTGCGCCATTTATTCTATTTTAAAGTCCTTAAGGTCTTTTTCATGAGAGGCGGGTACCTGGAGAGTCCAATTTCTGACTTTCGCAGCTTACGCAGCCATTCAAACTTTGTTGTAAATGTCCCTGCTTTTCGCACTACAAGATACAGAAACTTCTACTCCATTGACTCATGCAAACTTTTTAACAGTTTGCCCTTAGAAATTCGATCCATAAGAAATTTGTCCACATTTTCTAAAGTACGAGTAGTTAAATCATGGCTTCTTAGTTTTAATCATCATGAAATCGAAACTCTTCTAAGTTATTCAATTTAAAAAAAAAAAAAAAAAAAAAAAAAAAAAAAGTAGAAATGATTTACTCATCTGCTCAACTATGTTTTTTTTTTTTTTCCTCTCTACCTTTGTACACCCCACACAAAGTGAATTTTTTATTTTTTTTATAATGTGGCATCGTCTCTATTTTTCATAAATAAAGGTGTCACTAACTATTCTATATGTATCAAATGCATGTAAAATCGTATTTTAAATTTATAACTTTTGTATATACATATGAATAAAGAAATTTGAAAAAAAAAAAAAAAAAAAAAAAAAAGCCTTACAAATGGCAGGAGGGCCCACATGGTAGATCAAGTTATTGAACATAATGACTTGTCGAGAAGCGATTATAGCCTTAAATAGTTTTAGCCCGGGCATGGAAGCAATCGAAAATCGTTCTACAAATTTTGGAATGTGTCCGGAATACCCAAGCTCTTGAGAAGACAGAACACTTTTCATTATGCAGAATTGAGAATATATTCTCAGAAGAAAGAAAAGAGAAGGTAGGCGGGATGAAACATTATCGTAGCTAGTACGCTGTATCCACATCTCTATATTCACAAAGCGACTTAGAGAACTCCTGATCAATAAATCGTCAACGAAATTAATTACATTGCGATCGACACAAGACGATTCTTTAGCATTATTAATGTCAGAACGTTCCGAGAAGCCAATATCGCTCGGACCATTACCACGTTGTTACGAGTACCAAGGTAGGTACGATCGCGGATACTCTGAACAGCGCAACAAAAGGCTAATGATGTGAGAAAATTTTATATAACGACGCTGACAATATAAGTCCGAACTTCAAAACTTATAGAACGAACTTCAATCTGAACGATGCAGATCAACAACTCAGTTCATTCGGCCTGGATAAAGTGAAGAAAGCAATATTTAAGTTTAAATCCAACACAGCCGTCTTTAGCTGACGGACTGATTTCTGAGCTCTTCAATCGGCAGCCGATGAATTGGTTAGGGGCAAACGCCAACTCATCTCAGCATTAAGGGGACCCTCTGAAATGCGTCGATTATATCACTCGTTTTAACATCGCCTAACAGATATTATCTACCGAAGAGTGTTAACGTCTGAAGCCATTCGTCAATAACCTGATGGATCCATATCAATTAGAGTTCAGACCAGTGAAGTCCAACATCGATACTATGGCAGATATTGGAGAAAACCCATGAGCTTCAGTTCGATACACACGTCGTATTCATCGATTTAAGACCGCGTATGACAGCATCTATAGAGACGAGCCAATGTCTAATTTTGGGATCCCTATCAAACGATGGAGAATGCACGCTTCTACATTAAGATCGGTGGAGATATCACCGAGACCTTCAATTGCAAAACTTCAAAATCACTTGCATACAGTCCGTTTGATAAGATCGTATACGGTAAGAATGAAAGAGGAACTTATAATAATAATAAAAAATCAATTGTACTGGTTTATTTTGTTTATTTACTTGAATGCTTTTCAATTAATATGTTGTCCACTCTCCTCCATTATCAATAATTTCTTGGAGTTTTCGAGTTGTTGTTGCTTTTGATTTAGAAGCAAACCAGCGAACTCCTATCTGGAACCGTTCACCAGCACCGAGATTGAACATCAACAGGTTAGACGAAGGATCCGCGGAAGTAAAAGCTGAAGCCACGATGCAACTGATACGGCTCGAATGTGATGCTTCAATTCCCAGCAAAGCTGCAACAACAGAAGGAGAGATCCAGTGTACTGGTGGACAGATGAGATAGCTGAGTTCCGCAGGAGATACCTGCAATTTAGGCGCATAGTCACCAGGGGAGGGAGAAGACAGGCTGAAAACATAGAGGAAGCTCTAGCGGACTTCAGAACCAAAAGATCCGAACTCAAGAGGACCATCAATTCGAGTAAAAAACGGAAGTGGGAGGATCTCCGCCAAGGCATAAACAGCGACCCCTGGGGGCTAGGCTACAAGGTCGCAATGCGGAAACTGGGAGCTCAACCGGCTCCGCCTATTCTAAATGAAGACAAGATAGAGTGCATTGTAAACACCCTGTTCCCAACTCATCCGGTCAGGCCTCCCAGCAACCCACCAGCCCGACGACAGGAAACTCCAGGTTTTAGCGAAGAAGAGTTGGGATTAGCCGTGCCGACAATGACAAGCAGAAGAAGAATGACTGCCCAAGCATGACCTAACCTGCTGCTCAATATGTACAACAGTTGCCATGAAGAAGGAGTTTTCCCAAAGAGCTGGAAAAAGCAACGATTGGCACTGATCAGCAAACGAAAAGGAGACGCAGACTCCCCATCAGCGTATGCTGGACACTGCGGAAAACCGATGGAAAAGCTGCTCAAATCATGGCTCACAGATGCAGTACAAAGAGCGGGAGTCTTGGCAGGAAGGCAGTACGGGTTCAGGAAAGGACGCTCCCTGGTCGGTGCTATTGAAAAAGCGGTGAAGTCTGTTTAAACCGCCCAACAAGGAAATTGCCGCTCTAAGAAGATCGTTTTGCTGGCAACCCTGGACGTAAGAAATGCATTCAACTCAGCCAGGTGGAGTGATATATTAAATGCGCTAGAAAATAGATTCAACATCCCAGGCTATTTATCACATATGAAGACGGACTCAGGCTCAGGGATCGGGACCTGATCTACGAGACCACAGAAAGCCTACGAAGGAAGGAAGTAACATCTGGAGCAGCACGGGGATCAATCCTGGGACCAGACCTCTGGAACATCTTCTATGATGATATACTGCGGATGGAGATGCCCGAAGACAGCTTTCTCGTTGATAACGACAAGAGACACTGAAAACGCGCAAAGAAAGTTGAACCAAATCATGCGACGAACAATCTTCTGGATGGATGAGCACGGTTTTAGTTTGGCACAGAGATAGTCCTTCTGAAGAAGAAGAAAATCCCGACACAAATAGACTTCCAAGTTGGCTTTGAAGTCATCAAGAGCAAGGACGCTGTTAGACACAAAACTAACTTTCTGGCAACAGAGAAAAGTACGCAGCGGAAAGAGCCTCTAGAGTTACAACTTCACTCAGTAGATTAATGGCGAACATAGGTGGTCCAACACCAAGTAAGCGCAGGCTATTAATGTCGACAACGCATGCCATTCTCCTATATGGAAGTGAGATCCGGGCAGACGCGCTTCGACAAGAAAAGTACCGGAAGCAAATGGCAGCAGTGCAAAGACGTCGAGATCTACGCGTGGCTAGATCGATCTCCTTGCGGCACAATGGAAGTACGGAAGGCGAAAATCGGATTGGAAGCGACCAAGCAGAGCAGCAAAAGATACGGAAGTGGCAAGAACGCTAAGAATGCTGGATCTCGAAAAGCATAGGAAGGTGGACAACGAGGCTGATAAGAAACGTGGCTAAGTGGAAAGACCAGTTCCTCACCCGACACGGAAATTTCAAAGCCTTTTTACATAGGATCGGCAAAACGGATAGCCCAGTCTTCCAGTACGGCGACTCCCCAGCAGACGATGTACATCACACATTAGTGCCTTCAACCCAGAAAACATAAGTGGATAAAATGCTGACGAGTGACCTGAACTGGGGAAGAATTTGCCAGTTTGTGGAATATATTCTCAGAAGAAAGAAAAGAGATGGGAAAGCACGCAAAACCCGAAAGGGTGTAGGATCACAGCCCCTTAAAGTAATGCGAAGAGCGGTCCCAGGGAGTTGTGTCAGAAGCCACAGAGTTGGGAGGAGTTTTAGTCCGTATGATCCGAAAGCATGCGGAGAGAGCCAGACACATGGGGATGGTTAATGCCAACAGGCATTTGTCCTCTCCCCAAAAGGGTAAAAAAAAAACAGTTGCGAAATTGGATATAGCCAGGTTGACCCTCACAACGCTTACCCAATTTTAATAGCGCCCAACTTTCAGACAAGTTAACCATATTTTTTATTTATTTCTCTATAGGTAGGATCTCTAGGCGATAGGTTTGAAGCTCTAGATAAGTCATTATTACGGGTTTTTGGTTTAAGAGCACTCTTATTGTTTGTCGCGATTTTGGTAGGTATCCCAAATCCAGCTAACCTCGCCAGAGTTGGCAGCATGTACATATCATAAGTGCACGGCGGCTTCGAGCTACCAAAAGACTTAGAAATTCACAACTTAGCTCGATGCCATTGCCTATGTCAGACACTAACTGAATATGGTGCATTTTGTTGTTCAACTAATTGCTCTCTGGTTATCTGAAAAATAATTTTCGAGTATGAGAGTGTGATTCTATCAGGTATGAAAACCACAAATCATAAAGTAAGTGCCTATGAATTTAATGGCTCGCAGAAACCAATTCACATATACAATACAAAGCGTTTTCACTTACAAAACATCAATATCTTCCAAGACCCAATTCTGTGTTAATTAAGTTCGATTCTTAAGAACTGATAAAGCATCTTTTCCATTATTATCGTAACTCCATGCCGACAGAATGGCTTTGAAGTACCCTATTGGTAGAGGCACACGTCTTAGTTACTTCATTCATCCATGGCAGCAAACATGCTTTCATCTCCGCTAGCTTATGATACCATAACAATGGCAGGCAGAATAGCCTACGATAAATCCCTATCATGCTCTCATTGCAAGACAATTATATTGTACTTTCAATAGATGCCTCAGTTCCGCTCGGTTTATTAATAAATTTCACTTCATCTTCATAAGAAATCTCCCGCCCGCCTGCATTATTTCAATTCAAGAATTTCTCAAAACAGCCCCTCGTCTTCGGGGATATTATTAATACCATCCACCCCAAATGCCACCTAAGTTATATACTCGTAACACGAGAAATGTTCATCACATCCAGTGTACTACTTTGTATTAAATGAAGTCCATTGCCGCATGACATGAATTCCAGGCCTCATAAACAGGGCCAACGGATTTCTTAAAAATCTGCAATATGTCAGCAGGACACATACACAAGAATACGAGTAGATTTTCTAAAAGGATTCCGACAATTTGCATTATTTCCTTTATCCTTTTGAACGTACCTACAGATACGAGTATATTGCCTGACCCATTTCCTAATCCATTTTTTCTCATTCTCTTTTTTTTTTTTTTGTTGTGATGATGCCAAGGATATAACAAATACGAAAGGACATGTCACATTACTCTGCATGGACCAGAAGTCTGATGGTGTGATACAGTACTGATACTGCAAAGGAGTTTCGCCAACGTTGCCTAATAACAATGTCGACTGGCACTAATCCTCGAACATTACAAAAAGTCTATTCAACCTATTATTGGAGCTTTGTTTGAAGACGGTTTTCTTTTGCAGGCTTAAGGAAGGAGTTAATCGTTTTCTTTTTCTTTTTCTTGTCTTTTCCATCTTCTCAGTGTTTGAGTAATTTATTTGGTATAAGATGGAAGGATGACCCAGTGCTGGGAAAGCCTTTCACATTCATTTCCCACAAAACTGGGTAGAAAAACCCACAATAGACCCAGACTTGGTAACAACCATTTGGAGTAATTGCTGAAATACACACTAAACTCCATCTAAATGGATTTTCTATCGTTTAAATGGAAATACGGACCGTAACAGTAATGATGGTAGCGCGTTGCCAAAAGAAGCCAATTGATATGGAGCCAGAACATGACTTTAATACTGATGCAACATTTGAGGTTTGGGAATAAAATGGTGCCCAAGAACAGAAGACTTCGAAATTAAAGTAAATTTTTCATCATTCAGCACGAAGGGTACCAAACGGGCAATATTGAGTGACGTGGCAAAGATTTTCATTCAAAGCCTTTGGCTTTTGGGCATCGGATGGTATAACAACGAATGAATGAATTCAAGACAAGACTATCAACACTTGAAAAATAAGAATTCCAAGATGAATGCTGCAAACGGAAGGTTCTCAAATAGAGTTACATGGATTCGCAGATGCATCGGAATCAGCATATGCAGCGGTGTTATATCAGAAAAATATTAATCGCGGCTCTACTACAATTAGCCTAATCGCGTCCAAGACTAAGGTGGTGCCTGTGAAGCATGTTTCATTAGTAAGGCTGAAATTATGCGCTGCATCACTACTTACGAAGCGGGTGAAGTACATCAGAGAGCAAAAAGGCACGAAGTATACCAAGGTCTTAGCATAGTCAGTTTCTACCATTGTATTAAACTGGTTCAAACAACGTCCAGTGATGTGGAACACTTTAGATGACAGTGAAGGTTCGTACCCGGAAGGGACAATCCTGCTGGTATTCCGTCTACAGGATCCTTTGGAGATACCCTAGCTGAGAATTCAACATGGTGGCATGGTCCAGAGTGGTTAAAGGAAGACCAAAAATACTGGCTAACTGACAGAACTCTTATGGAAATGCAAAATAAGCCTGAAATTGTAAAATCTCACGCTTGCTTGGCAGTCAACCTAAGCAATCCTTCACACAAGGACGACATCTATATGAATTTTTCATCACTTTCAAAACTTCAACGCGTAAGTCGATAACTGTCTACGATTTAAGGCCAATTGCCAAAGGAGCAAAAGACATGAACAACTACATTATGACAGGCTAACGGTAAAGGAGGTGGTGGAAGCAGAAAGAGAGTCGGAAAGGGATGCTCAACGTAGTTTTTCTGAGGATGTGAAGAGTGAAATTAAACAGCAAGATATTATCTCTGAACACATTCATCGGCGCCAATGGAATATTGCGAGTGAGAGGTTGGTTGAAACATGCTCATTTATCTGTTGATCAGAAACATCCTATGATTCTGTCATTATCGCATCCACTGACAAAATTATTCATAAATAGCACCCATGCCGATACACTTCACGCAAAACTTACTCTAAATCGGAGAAAATTTTGAATCATCCAAGGAACCAACACTGTCATGGCCATATTAAACCAATGCAACAGGTGTTTCTAATTTAAGGCCAAGGAATCAAATCAATTTATGGGACAACTTCCGGAAGCTCGAGTAAAATTGTCACGGCCAATTACATATTGTGGGGTAGATTACGCGCATGATCAATATACGATGCTCACAAACTCGAGGCGTCAAATCATACAAAGCTTACATAGCGCCGTTCATCTGCATGGCAACAGAAGCAGTGCACATTGAGCTGGCTTCTGATTCAACAATGGATGGACTCATGACAGTATCGTATGATCAGTAGAAGAGGATCTATAGACCATCTCTACAGCGATAATGGAACAAATTTTGCTGGCGCAAAAAATATTACTGAAGCATTGGCATTTTGTCCTACCTGGGTCTCCACACTTTGGTGGTCTCTGGGAAGCCGGGGGTCCAAATAGAAAGATGCTTGAACTCGAGACCACTCTGTCCATTTACAGACAACATTGATGATCTTTAACACCAGGTCCCTTCATTATTGAAGTGATAGCACCACAACATGATGTCATTCTGGATATGGCAGACAGTAGTTTAAGAAGGTGGAAGCTAAATCAAAAGTTCAAACAAGCGTTGGTTCGAGGACTATATAAACAAAATGCAACAGCGATATAAGTTGAAGTAGTGAGTAAAGAATTTGCTGACACCATCAAAATAGTTTTCAGGCAAAATAATTGAAGTGCACAGCAGAGTTTATGAATTTATCAGAGTAGTAGCGGTGAAGATGGAAAAGGGAACATTCAAGCCAAGAAAATATCATGATGTCTGATGATAACATAGTTCAACCGTCAAATCGTTCATCTAGCAGTCTCAGGAAGAAGCTGAGGGATAGGAAATAATCATCCAGGTTTCTCATTGCGCTTCTGATTCTGTCGTTATTTGCATCCATTACGTTGGAATTTACAAAATATACAATATCTCACCCATTTGTGGAACAGTCAAAATTAAACGAGAAGTTCGATTCCCAATCACAGACATCTTACGTTATCAAGTGAACATGAACAAGACGAGAGATCAAATAATTCAGTTGTTGCAACAAGGCAAAATCAGTGACAAAGGAGAGTCAATGCGATGTATTGCGTCCTGACACAAATGGATTAACGTACTCTCAATTTTCAACAGACTTAAAGTTACATCTTTGCGAAGACAAAAACGAGGACTACTGGGAACCATCCTCCATCCATCCTGAAGTGTATCATGACATCGAAGACCTAGACAAACCCAGATTATGCTGTCTACAATATCCAGTGTGAACGAGACAGAAACTAGAATCAACAATAAAATCAACAACTTTACGAAAAGCTGAATACAGGTCGAGATGAGATCAACAAGATGGAATCCTGGTACAGGATTGTTGGGGAGAATAAAATAAATATTCATGTGACGAACGCATATCTGATTGCACTTAGCTACATGCCAGACATCGAAACGAAATACAATAAGTTGCTAAATGCATATCTGAAACGTAGTAATTTGTTTGGGTTTTTGTCACACAAGTGCATGAAAGAAGTCATCAACAAGTGTGCGGAGAAACAGCGCGCTGTATATCAAGTGGCCCTTATGAAGCAGCTTATTCACCCTGGGACCACTTTTGCATTACTTCAGGGTGATAACTTTCCTTGTTCTATACTCCGCCTTCTGTCGTACATCCCCCTTCCAAGTTTGAGCTTAGTGGTTCGGATACATATTTTTATCCTCTTTGTAATCCTTTAAGATGTATCTTTTTGAAAATATTAAAAACTCAGCTCACGAGTTTTCGTGTTCTTCCATGAGGGTGTGCTTTGGCTTTTTTCTCTCTTCTTGGTTTTCAGCAAGATTTCGATAAAGGATGATACTCGATTCCAGCTATATTCAGTTGAGATCATCTTCGATATAATATTTTCGGGAGAGATATAACCTATCTCCGATTTCAGGTGCTATCTTTCCACTGTCCATCTGCTGTACGTAAAGAAGGTGTGAAAAGCGTCGTCTACGAGGAAGTCGCCGTAATGACACGTCGCATTGTCTTCTCTCCGCATCCTGTGTAGGTATACATTAACATATCCATGTCCGGTTAGGAACTGTGTGGTGTAATAATTTATCTCGCCGTGTTTTCGCTCTGTCAATAAAGCAATGTCTCTGTTTAGCCTGGCGGTCCATCTACCTCTTGTTTCAGAGTTTCATCTTAGTTGCCATGGATGTTTGGTGAGTTAATTTAATTCAGCGGCTGCCGCTTCCACTTCTTCTTCCGTCTACTCCTCATACAACCCATATTTTGCATCCATACAGGAGAATGACTTGTGTGATTGTCATGAGCAGCCTTCTTTTGCTTCCTTTTGGTCCTCCAACGTTTTCTATGAGCCTGATAAGTGATGCAGTCACTTAAGCAGCTCGCTCGAAAGCGTTTGGAATCAATAGTTATTCCAAGGTACTTTACCGCATTTTTGCTAGTGATTTCTTCTGGGCTCATACGGAATTCAACTTGCGTCGGAATATGTTTTCTGGTCAGTAGGATAATCTCGGTCTTTTTCGATGCAAGACTGAAACCATGGGTTTCCATCCAGATGTATACACGTCTCATAACTTGGTTTAACTTCCTTCGTGCCTCCTCTGTATCCTTTGCAGTTATCACTGCACCAATGTCGTCTGCATAACCTATTAAGTAGGTGTCGTTAGGCATTTCGGTGTGGAGGATCCCATCATAGAATATGTTCCAGATTGGTCCCAGCATTGATCCCTGCGCTGCTCCTGCTGTGATTTGTTTAACACGAGACCCTTCTTTGGTGGCGTGAATGAATTTTCCTTTGCTGAGGTAGTCTTGGATTAGGAGGAGGTACTGCGGTATCCTGTAAGTCTCCTTGAGCGATTTCAGCATGTCTATCCAGCTGGATGTGTTAAAGGCGTTTCTCACGTCAAGGATAACCAGAACGGCAATTGTTTTCGAGCGATGGCTTCCCCGATGAGCGGCATTCACTGTTTTGACCACTTCCTTGATTACTCCAATTGTTGAGTATCCTTTTCTAAATCCGTGTTGTCTTTCAGATAGGTCTCCTGCTACTTGGTTTGCAGTGGTGAGCCGCGGTTTTAGTAGTTTATAAAGTAGTTTCTCTGGCGTATCAAACATACAAAGCGATCTTTAGACTGCAGGGGAATTCGGGTCGCCTTTTCCTTTGCTAATTAACGCAGACGTTGTACTTTCCAGTCCATAAAGAAAATCCTGTCTTTCAGACAGCTGCTGTACATGTCTAAAAGTAGCTGCAGGCAGGTCCGAGCGATGGCTTTTAGCACTTCCGCTGGTATGCCGTCAGGTCCTGGAGCCTTTTCATTTTTCCACCTGTATCCCACGCAGCCACCCTGAGAGGGATGGGGAGTACTTATACAAAAGCACGATGCTTACTCGTCTTGGCACAAAAAATTCATTGGATTCTCGAAAGTTTTTAAGTCCAACACTCCTACTCCCACCTCGTGTGGTCGCATCGTATGACAGACAGGGAAACACTGCGGTACCCCTGGAAGATAAAAAAAAACGCACCAGCTCTCAATGCAACAACATTCATCATCCGGCCATCAATATTTCACAGAATTGAGCAGAGTGAGGATTGCATTATCCAGCAATTCTGTAAGAAGCTATCTTTTAAGTGATGTCCAACCAGGACCTTAAGACTAACACACAATACTCGGGTGCCCATTACACCCGAGGAAACCACTGTATTCATAGATTGTGGACCAACTCCAAGAAATAATTTTAAATGGCACGGGGTATTATTTACGTGTCTCCGGACTGCGTCATCCAATCCACATTCATACGATTGGAAACAAAATTAATCAAGAATACGAGAATAGTAATGCACTTCAGCAAACCAATTGCCACTGTAACCACATCATTACAAATGTTATCGTCATCCCTCTTAATAAGGATATGATGGAGGTTTCAAATTCCAAACAATGAAATAGCAGTCGAGGCGCTCAACGTGCTGCATGACCACAAACATCAGTGTTAGACAATTGGATTTTGTTCAATTTCTACAGCTGCATTTTTATCGTTTGTCTACTGACCGTGATCCTCAAATACCGCAATCGTCCAACCAATAACCCTGCCAACATCGAATTGAGATACAGAAAAAGCATTCCGAGTCACCGTTTTGAGATTAACTGGGCAACAACACCGGAGACAACAAAAAATACTTCAATTGTTTCTTCTTATTCGTTAGCGGTATAAGTATTTTCATATTTGGGTCAACGTTTTTTTTTGTTGCTATTCTTTAATGTTGCACATTGTTGTGCTTACTTACTTACTCTAAGTGGCGCTACAGTCCGGGCTGGACCTGGGCCTCAGTCAACAAGCTTCTCCAGCTCGATCCCTGGCTAGCTGCTTCCACTAGTCTTTCAAGTACGATGTTGAAAACATCGCGTGACAGCGCATCGCATTGTCTAAATCCTTTCTGAACATCAAAGGTCTCGGTGAGATTTCCATCGTCATCCTGCACACACGGACGAGTTTGGCAAGGATGTCGAAACTAGACATTGCTCTGTATAGCTCGTCTGTATATTTTAGACGTCCGAACATTCGGGGCAGCCAATATTAACTGTGTAGAACATGGATCGACACCATGTTACATTCGGGGTGCAAGTGTGGATTTTCCAAGTGGGACAACACAAAATAATTAAAATGAGAAGGTAAAAAGTAGAACAGCTGCGATAGCAAGAGACTGCCAGAATCTTCGCCGAAAGTATACTGCAAAATCTCTCAACAATTCATCAAGCATCAAGGATCAGTGGCATCACTGCCCACATTCCGGCAGATAAGCCGCGACTGATTATCTGGGTTTCTCCCAACCACCACCACAAGATTCCTGGTTTGATGAAGAATGTCCTCAAGCACATGCGGCAAACTACAATAATACAAAGCGGTAATGCCCTCGAAATGACTAGCTAGGTAGAGAGAGCATCTTTGGTAGTACTCTTGGAAGGTGTAACCTGCACTACACCACCTCCAATAAATGATTTATTATGCATTATGGATCTCTGAACATTACGAGGAGCCAACATCAACTCGGACCATTACCTTATTGTAGCCAGATACGGTTGCGGATATCCCAAACAATACAAAGACAATCGAATGCTGTGAGAAAGTTTAACGTTGAAAGTTTACAATCGCTAAAGATACTTTTCCGATCGGGCTCTTGTAATCTTTTGGAGATTCTATGCTATCTGCTGAAAGTATCGAAACTAGTGGCATAACTTCCAAAAAGCCATTAGAAATGCTGCCTCTGTACTACTGGGTTTCACTCGGCGAGCACAGCGAAACCCCTGGTTTGACAAGGAGTGCTGGCAAGCACATGGAGCTTAGCACGATGCATACAAAGCGGGGCTGCATAGAAGGACTTGACTTGCTCACGAGCTCTATGAGGAAACTGAGAGATTCTACTCCAGGAATGAAATTCGGAAGTTTTACCAAAAGATAAAAAAAAAATTCCACGGACACAAGCCCCGAACCGAAGCCTGTAGAGACGAACAAGTCGATGTTGAGGATTTGGAAAGATCATTTCTGTAGACTGTACAGCGGCGATATGACGAAACAAATACCGCTGTCAGGCAGAATGAACCTTTTAACCTGAACGATGTAGACCAACAATACCATCTATCCGACCTGGATGAAGTGAAGATAGCAATATCTAAGCTGATATCCAACAAAGCTGCTGTAGCGGACGGCCTGACTGCCGGGCTCTTCAAAGCGGCAGGCGATTACTTGGTAGGGAGTATACACCAACTCATCTCTAAAATATGGTGGGACGAAAGTAAGCCCGGTGAGCAGCACCTTAGCATTGTTTGGCCGATCCATAAGAAAGGAGATCCTCTGAACTGCGCCAACTACAGGGACTTCAGTCTTCTAAACAAAGCATACAAGATCCTACCTGCCGCAGTGTGTGAACGCCAGAAGCCGTTCGTCAGAAACCTGATAGGTCCATATTCGTAGTACGGCAGATCTTGGAGAAAACCCATGATCTTCAGATCGATACACGCCACCTATTTATCGATTATAAGGCTGTCTATGATAACATCTATAAAGACGAGCTATACAGAGCAATTTCTAGTTTTGGCATCCCTGCCAAACTCGTCCGGATAAGGTCTCCTTTGTTGCGGGATTGCTTCCAGCGTTGATTCCATCTGTGAAATTCATTCGCTGTTCCGTTTATAGTACTGCTATTATAATCTGCTTGTCAGCACTCTCGGTTATAAGTTTAGCTCCAGTCCGGATAGATATTGACCAGTACCCGACGGTTACCACGTGAAGGTATTCTAAGCACAACTTGTGTGTAGAAGATAGTTGCAACACTAGATATCGCCAAGTTGACATCTCTCAGTTCCTATCCCATTTCTTCAGCACCCATAGTGACAGTCCTGTTTTATGGCGCAGACGCATGGACATTATCAAAAATGGATGAGGGAAAGGAAAATTCTTCGATCGATCTTCGGTCCCGTCTGCATTGACGGCTAGTGGAGGAGGAGATACAACGACGAACTCTATGGACTGTACAGCGACATCAACATCAACGTAGCCAGAAGGGTAAAGCCCCAACGACTGAGGCAGATGACTGGGTGGTGTAAAGCAGATGGACACCAATGCTCCGGTCTGAGAAGTCTCCGAATCCGCCACAAGGAACAGCGCATTAGAGGCAGACAGAGACTCAGGTGACGCACGCAAATGGAAAGGACTTCAATCAACTGCGGCAACATAATTTTCTAAAATTTTGGCATTACAAGCACAGTAAAATCCCGACTCCTCTTCATGGAAACCACGGAAGCTACGAGTTTAAACGTCTATTGTGAACCTATCCATTTACTTACGGGTATCTGGATTATTTAAAGAAAAAAATCTGCAAATCTATTTTAACCTATGCGAATGGGCTTTTCCAAGTCCTTTTACTTCATTTAGACTCAGTAAAAACTTCCCCTGCTGCTATACAGGAACTTTGGGGATCAGGAATTTTTCTTCGAACCCACAACACTGGATAGGAATAGAACGGAACTAATTCCCTACGATTAATGTTCTTCATTTGTACAAATTAAGAAACGAAGAAATGATTACAACCAAGGACACTGAGCCCACCAGGGCATCCTATTTGGAAGTAACACAAAAAAATAAAAAAAGATCTGCATGTGTAGGATGTGAGCCTTTGCTAATAAAGATTGGCGCCTGTCGGTTTTTCCTTTCACATTCCGTCCTCCTTGTAACCTTGAAATGATCAAAAGCAAAACCTTCAAATCAGAGAGAGTCTTCCTTTTATGTCGTTCGTCGTACTTTATTCATCCTTGCTAGAAGTCACACTGTCGGTTGTCTTGTCTTTGGAGTAGATTCCCAAACTCCACTACTTGGAATATACAATATATAAAGCAATTTTGGTTTGGCTTATGCTTTATGGGCAACTTGCGGGATTAATGAACCCGAAGCCAGTATACCTTGGGAAGACATTTAAGACTGCCAGTAAATCTACGGTAAATACGTGTTCATATCCTTGCGTTGGTATATTACATTGTCCTGAACCGAGATTTAAATAGGCCAACGGATGAGGAAGGAGTACAATGAACGTGCGACCACTCGCTGTTTTCTGGTGAATTTTGTACTCCATCACCTGGTGGGGTGGCAGGACGAGGCTCATGAATAAAACAGAAGAAAATCGCTACCGTTGATTGAGGTGAGTAATAATTTAGGGACGCACAGGTGGTAGCGGATAGATTTTAATTTATTTACGCCGGAGATTATGAATAAATGTTGGCTAATTTGGTCGAGGTAATTAGGGTGCAAATGGTGATGGTTTGGTATTCTGAACGAATATTGAGGAGAACTTGTGATTGCATGAAAAATAGTCGCATATCCTGGGGAGGAAAATGAACTAAGCCTTCGAGATAATAGAATGAAAGACAAAGGATATACCAGGATTACTGGAATGCTTAACTGGTCCATATGTGGCGTTTTTATAGAATATTTCGAGAAAAGAAGCTTGCGGGTACCTTTGAAAAGGTAAATACGCAAAAATGTGAAAAAGGTTTGACAAGCAACAGCGTATATGAATCAGTGGGAATTTACCAATTTAGATGGCACGTGATTAACCTGGTTCTCCACGTATGCCTTGTAAGCAACAATGCTGTGTCTGTTCTTAAAGGAGCACTTTAAATTCGTTATCGTCATACTGCTCCAGCGAATAAGCTTGACGGACATTTAAATGCAATTCTATACAGTAGACTCTGTATAAGAAGGCTTTAACTTCCAAATTTTTTCCCCAAAACTTATTATAGCATCAATCAGAGATGTTTAGGCAAAGTTATGTTAGAGTGGATGTTGGAGAAAGACCAACTCACCTAGGTCCATTGAGTCATGACTACCAGCTGGCCGTTGATATGAAGTCCGGAACGTTGTTTTTGAGCCACAGTTGAGTCGTTTTTGCTTTGTGAGCTGGAGCAGAGCCTTGCTGGAAAGTCCATGGCTTGTTGTTGAATATTGATTGGTTGAGAGACTTCACAATGGGTTCCATGTCGGTCGATTGATATACTTTGGCCGTTGTTTTCACTCATTTCTCGCAAAAATGGAGCTTGGTAACGTCATCGTAGCACACTCTCCACCATACCATAACAGACGCGGGATGGTGGCCTCTTTGAACCCTCGGGATGAGTTGGGATGCTACTCTGGATGACCGTGCAAACACACGATCGTTCTGCTTGTTGAACGATTCTTCTACGATGAAGATTTTCTCGTCAGTAAACAGCGTTCTTCGCGTAACGGCTGAATAACGCTTTCAATCCTCGCTTGCGTTTCTCCTTCAATGCGGCCCTGAGCAGATGTCCAGTGTGTCGCTTGTACGCACTGAGCCCTAAATCTTCTTTGATAATGCGAGACATGGATTTTTGCAAAATCTGCATTTCCCGTGACAAGATTTTCTATTTTCGCAGCAGTTTTCGGTCAATTCGTTTCTTCCCGGCTTTGATCGCTTTCGGAGCTCTCACAGTGCGCGGACGGCCGGATCTCTGACGGTCTCGTACTCCACCAGTATCCTCAAACAACTTCACAGCACGATACACAACATTGCGAGTGATTCCAAGCGGTCGCAACGTCCTAAAGATATCGCCTTTTTCCATGTTATCAGTCAGATCGACCTCATATGCGTAAGCAGAAGATGGCGTAGCTCGTTAACAGACCAACTAGACATAGAAGAAGAAGACGTGTAAACCTCCAACAACTCCAAAATGTACCTACAACAAACAAACTAGTGACCAACCTTCTAGAGAAGACATTGTAGCATTACTCAATCAAGTCGAAGAAGAAACACTTGGTATAGCACAGCCGGAACGAAAAATATGGATATCTGATGAAACATGGAAAGGAACTAAAGTGGCAGCTAATCAACAACGCAGCTACTAGCAGTCAATACAACATCGCTGCCAAACAAGTGAAGAAAGCCGCTAAAATAGACAAAAAACGGTTCCTGGAAAAATTAGCCATGGCGGGAGAAACAGCTGCGAGACAAAACAACTTGAGAGAGTTACACCAGATTATAAAAGTCTCGCCGCAACGGCGTGCTACTAGCGAACATAGATGCCCAAACTCAAAGATGGAGGGAACATTTCAAAGATTTATTTATTAGCAATACCGTAGATGACAAAAAAGATTTAAGGTATGAAGATGAAACAAACAGCCACACAGACAACAACTAGACCAAGCCAACACTCTGCGCATAATAGCTGAGCAGTCTATAGAATGGCGTACACCTCTGTACTTGCTGTTCATCGATTTCCAGAAGGCCTTTGACACCATCAAAAGCATTGCAATATAGAGCGCACTAAGTAAGAAAGGAGTACCCAACAAAATAATTAACATCATCAGAGCAATGTACGAAGATACGGATTCGGGTGAAATTATGAGAGAAGTCTGCGGGCAGAGACGTGGAATAACATGGAGTCTCATACGACAACTCGAGGACTTAGACTATGCGGGCGATATTTGTCTTCTATCACATAAGCTCAGTGACATCCAAGTTGAATTAGATTGGAGATAAATATACAGAAGACTAAGGCCCATGAGGATCAACACTTGCAACAGAGGAGACATTACCATCGATGGAAACCCCTTCGAATATGTAGATAGCTTCTGCTATCTAGGTAGTATAATAACAACAGACGGCGGTGCAGAAGCAGACGTTGATAAGGGAATTCGAAAAGCAAGAGCAGCATTCGGCCAATCACGACCTATATGGAGGAGTTCCCAGATTTCCAGAAACATGAAGCTCAGAACATTCAACTCATGTGTCAAGTCAGTACTGATATATGGCAGCGAAACCTGGTTGATTTCCAACAACATAATACAGAAACTTCAGGTATTCAGCAACAAATGTCTCCATACATCGTATCCAGTAGCAGGATGACTGTTGATTGTTGACTGTGTTTCTTCACTTGAGGTCGTCCAAGAGCCACCGTATTTTTCAAACAGGCAACATCTTACAGTCTTTCACTAACATTCTTTGTAAAGATCAACGATTGATGCCGAATAACGTCGTCCGGTCGATACCCTGGGGTCCTCTGCAACATCTTCAACCACTGCTGCGATATTCTCATCCGAACAGCTGACGTGGAGTCGGCCAGACCTGGCAGCATCTCGTGTTGTTCCATGCTCTTCTAGACGAGCGGATAAACGTTGCTCAGTTGGTGTCGGACGATCGGGAAATCTGCGCGGAAATTCACGCTGCAACAACACCACTGACGAATTTATCCACAAAACATCGTACAAATTATTCCGCGTTGTTTCGGAGTATAGCGATTCATGTCTTGTTGACGTCTATTTTGTATCTGTTTACTTTATAAATGTCAAAGTAGAACTGACATTCGCCGCCATTTGCAAAAATTATACCATGTTCCTATAGGATGATGACTTTAGCGCCACCTAGCATGAGTTCCTGTCTGTCACTTTTCTTGTTGTTTTTGCTTAGCTGATAAGTCTTTTGCAACTGTTTCTGAGCGGTCCCAGTGTAGGTGTGGCATTTTCTTACCTCTGGGTTAAAAAAGAGGGCATGAAGCAGCCATTGCCTAATTGAGAGCCCCGACTTTAATGTCAAGCTCGTTGGTATCACGTGAGAAACTTCAGAGTTCAGTGAAGACGAGTATTAAAAATGTTTCTCTGTACTTTGTCCAATTAGTTTCCCTATACGAGTAATTGCGGAATGCTACTTGGCGGGGGCGAGCATCATTCAGCCTGAATTCAATGATGTGGCCAGTTCCCAGGCTTCAAGCTTCCAGTGCCACCTGTTCTAGGTTATTACCAGGGAGATGCAAGAACAGAAGATATCTTCAATAAGTAAGATGGTACCAAGTCTGGGTTTATTAAATTTGCGGTGGAACGAAATATCACTAGAGCCAGCACATGATTTCTTCATCTCAGTATTCATAGCTACCTCCAGGATCGAGTACTCAACACAATTTAAATGTACGATACTGACATGTGGGCAGATGGGCTGTCGAGTCCTGTTTTTTGAAAACGACTTACCTCCCTGTCGAGCTACTTGCACGGGAATGCAGATATAAATTTCTCTCCCCGGAATCTAAGCAAGATAGCGATAGGAGAAGTAGATCGTTAGCTTGCTGACAACAAGAATGGAATAACGAAGTAATGGTCAGGTGGGCACACTGACTCATACCAATGCTGAGCCCGTAGTTGGAGCGAAGTGATAGTGAGGTGAAGAACTATCTTACCCACATGTCTGCACCGCATGCCGTGAAATTATCACCTCTATGCGACCATTGCTCGGAGGTGGAGGAAAACGCGGAGCACACATTCTTCCATTTCGAAAATTGGCATCAGCATTGATAGGTATAAGAGGATCTGCTGTGCCAGATTATCATGCCCGAAAATATCGTGAGCATAGGTAAACTGGGTAACTACAGCCTGTCGGTAAAAAGTTAAAAAAAGGGAGGAGCAGGCGGTAGTCGGGTTTGTATCTCTTCTCGCGTAGATTTGGGTCATATGGAGCGAAGCTGCGTTGGCTGTGCATGTTTCTAAGTCCTCCGGGTTGGCATCAGGTAGAAACATCGTAACGACCAAATGTGGGGTCTAAATAAAGATCCTTCAATAAGAGACCGCGGTACAACTTGAGGTGCTTGCAGTGTCCACTGAAAGACGAGCTCCGTGGTTGTTGCTGTCGCGGGGCT
This sequence comes from Volucella inflata, assembly GCA_928272305.1. Lineage (NCBI taxonomy): Eukaryota > Metazoa > Arthropoda > Insecta > Diptera > Syrphidae > Volucella > Volucella inflata. The sequence goes on along the minus strand of OV743716.1, from coordinate 38,238,842 downwards.
TTGCGAACCCTTCATCCTGGAGTTAACCCAACGCAGTTCCAGAGTAAATTAAAGCTATGCAATGAGATGGGGTTTAAGTGAGTATCCGATTGGCTTAAACAAACCAACTGCACGAGTCTCACGCATCCATAAGTCGATAATACGATCTACAAGACTGTGCCAACTAAAAAGGAATAAATCACCCTGACGTCGCCTCTGAGGTTCTTTCTGCAGTATTATGTTAGCATTTTAAACCATTCATGAACAATCTGTTTGGTCCACACAAGTGCGGTTCCAGGCCAGAAGACCCCACTGTCAAGAAAAAACTGTGGAGACGAGCCTTACATTTCTGCCCAAGGTATCGGGTTTTGGAGGATGTATTGGTGTTTCGGCACCAATGTCAATGAAGAGTTTTAGACAAGGCGACGTACTCTCAAGTGACATTCTTAACATCGTCTTAAAGAGCGTCTTGTGAAGTTCACTAGACAAAACAAGGGACACGACCCGCTCGTACGCCACCACGTGACAGTTAGTCCATAGTTACAAGATGACATAAGCGTTGGAACTAGACGCGGAACTTCTTTTAAAAATCGCTGACGATTCAATTTTGTAACAGAGGCATCTCTTATCATTCAGGTCCTGCTTGATGGCGCGTACAATTGGACCTTGTCGAAAGTGGATGATGAAGTACTTGCATATTTCGAAAGAATTATACTGGCTAGTATTTTAGGTTTCTATTGTACTGAGGGGGGGGGGGGCCCCACTCCATTATCAAGGCTTCGTCCATAAATGACGTTGACGGGCAGAGTAAATACTGGACTTATCATAAACATTATCAGACCCTTCCCCTCTGATGGTTGCTATGATTTGTCCAGTAACAAGCTGCCGGTCATAGGTCTTGTTGAGTGGCAAGACCACCGGTAGTCCATACCAGGACTTAAAACACGGTACCGTGGGAGTTAGGAGCCCCCCGGTCCGGCCTAACTTGTTGAGGTTGGCCCCCTTGTGGGAGCGTCACGGTGGCTGTGGTTTAAACCTAAATCGCAGGGAGGGTGGCCCTGCTAGGGCTCAATACCCGGAGTGGAGTGGCTTTAGACCCTAAGATCAGTAAGAGGTTTTAGGTGGGCCTCGACTCATACCATGGGTGGATTTGTGCCCTCAACACATTTCCGCATTGGTATTAATTGTTAATGTAGCAAATAAGCGATGGCAAGGCGTATCCTATCTCCCATGGATGTATGGGCATCCCATGAGGTTAAGTCTTCATGACAGGTATTCACGTTAAACTCTAGTGACATCTGTACTGAGGGGGAACGGATGAGAAGATTAAACTACAGTACAGTGACATTGGTCCAGTCGAGCGTCCGGGGCTCCAACGTCCGAAAATGCTGGTCCATGTTCAGCTAACAGATACCACAGCTCCGACCCAAAGTTTTCAGCCCATCCATGTTAACCACAAGGGATAGCGTAGGAGATGATGATAATTTTCTTTGGTGTCACATGCTAGTGGAGGAGACGTCACCCAACTTAGACTGCTGCACTGGGGGCAAATTAGGCATAAATGCAAACTATCCCCACATGTCTACAGCTCAATACCATTGGCTTTAATTTTCATTTTAATGGGTAATCCGCTTCGAAATATACGCTGGTGCTGTTCTCTATACTGCGTCCAGTATCACTCTACAGTCGAACAATTTACATTCGGATATTCTTAGTGAAGGAAGGTGCTCCAACAAAGGTGCAAAATTCTCATCTTTGTCCTGATTAGAAGCTGTTCTTCGCAGCAGAATTCAATAAAAATCCTTCAGTTAACACCTACCATCTCCATCACTGTCAAAACTTATTTCTTTGCCACTACTGCGGGCATAATGGAGCATAGTACCTTTTCCTGGTTTCATGGGCGATAAATACCCTCACACATTAAAAGATAAAAATCACAATCGGTTTTATCTTTCGATCAGTTCATAGTAAAATGACGTACCGTCACGTAAGGAACCCTACTCGGGTGACCATCAAACCCATCAAGTCCATCGAACCTGTCAAGCACAACAACGAGCTCATAAAACCGTCGCCCGAGGCAAGCTTCCCGCCATAAAATATGAAAAGTTTTACTTTCCCGGTTTTTATGGGTCCGCACTACTTGAGTCTCCCCCTTGGCAAGGTCTTGCTGCGGTAGTTGAAAACGCCTTGAATAATAAACTCAAAAAGGATATTCATGAACTGTTCTGCGATTATCGTATGCGCGTTGTCGTTTACACCAAAGGTTTCGACATAGTTTCTGGGTAGGGTATGCGTGATACTTATTTCTTGTTGCCGAAGGGATGTACTCGTATTGTACGTTAACAGCTTTGTGTCCAGTATACGAGTATACTCGTGTGAACGGTCATAAAACTGCGGTTGATAGTGTCGCCCTCAACCCTTTAAAAAGATGAAATCTCCTGAAGTTGGAACTAAAGCGGTTTCCAACATGTGTTCACCTGCCGTTGAGAACACAATTTTCCGCTTTGTGCTCATAATGTATACAAACTGTGGTCGAAGGAGCTCCAAAGTACAAAATGGAAAAACGACGACAATGCCCATCGGTAGGGGATGGCTAAAGTGACGATGAGATGAGTTCAATGGAAAGAATGAAGAGAAGCAGAAAGAAAAACGATGAACACCCTGCTTGTGTAACCCATTTTGAAGGATGCAATAAAGTTTTTGGTATCAGTTTATGGGCGCTGAAGCTACAACGGTTATGGCCCTCAATTCAATATTCCGGTCCCTGTTGAGGTAGGTGGTGGTGCTGTACTCCACACATTTCATCCTCAACCACCCTCTTTTCAATTTTGAGAATTTTGTGTTTTGTAAAAATTCATTGAGGTCGAGTGCGGCGTTATTTAGAATTGTTTACGTTCAGTGCAAGTTACAAGGGGTGGAATCAAAGCAATCAGTCGATTGAGTGCGTTCCATGGCTCTCCTTTCATTGGGGGTTGTTATTCTGTTTTGCAAAAGAGGGAATTACAATATAAAGAAAAACAGAATCTCAAAGATATGGAGGAAAGGAATTTAATTTTGGAAAGAAACACTGGTGAAATATTAAATTGAAGTTCTGGGAGTAGTAAAAATGAATCAAGCTGTTGCAGACTGCTTGAATGAGTTCTGCGGAACGTACAACATCACTTTCAATATGAACTGTGTCATTGTCTGCAACTTTGTATTATTCAACTTTCTTCGAATTCCCGAATATTGTGTACAACAACACAGAGGACGTGTACACGAGTACTTGCATGCATTAGTTGTGAATCATAACATCTGTGAGAATTCAGACTAAAAATACTCGAAATGTGTATCTAGATTTATACACTAGGACTCTAAGCCCTTTCGATTTTTCTGGAAATGAGAGCAGCATACAAAAATGAGATCCAAAATGATCACGACACAAGAACGTAAACAATATTGGCGTATTCTCGATTTGATGATCATTCTGTTTGATTTGATGGACAGAAAGGCTTAAGGGTCAGAGATCGTAAGACTTTGACAATTAATTTTGGAGGGAACGAAGGCCCCCACTTATTCGGCTTTATACAAGCTATGCAATCTTAAACTAACTTCAACTAAACTCAAACTTAAAACCAAGGTTGGTTGATGTGGCGAAGGAGATAGGATTTGAGGCAGGGAGTGGTATTTTGAATTGTTAAGGTTGAGACGGTTTTCTTAGGAGGACAGAATAAACGGATCGTTCCAGAACATACCTCGAAGACCAAATCGAAGAAAAGGCCGCTAGATGTTTTCGATTCGCGAAATATGAACACGATGATATGCGGACCAAAGTTGGCAGTCGTACTCTAAAAGGGGTCGAACAGAGGTAATATAGAAGGGTACCTAGTTACGTATGGGTTGGTGAATTCTTTGGACCACCGTCTTATAAAACTTAGTACGGAGTTGGCTTTAAGGATTTTTTCATCCATATGAAACAGGAAGTTATCACACAAAATGCCGAGATCGCGAGGGGATTAAATGGAAGACAAAGGTTGGTTGTTGAGAAGGCATTTGGCCATATGAACTTCTTAACCTTCTAGTTGAAGGTGTCAGGGGTCATGCGGTAAGGGAATGGTCTTGAAAAATTTGGAATCGTCGGCGTGAAGGGAGACAGACGAGTGTTCTAGATCCTATCGAGATCGTTCATGGTTAATATAAAAAGAAGATGACTTGAGGAACTGCAGAAGTGGACAAATATGGAGCCGAGTGGACTGACCTAAAACAAACACTGTAAAAACGGTATTCCAAGTTAAAGGATTTTTTTTTTATAATTTGAAAGGTACCGATGTACGTTGGTTTTAAATGTTTGAAGGTTGTAATGGGTAGGAAAAAAAGAGCTCGGCAGGGCATTCCATGAGCGAGTTGTCCAAACAGGTTTAAGCACTTGCTAATAGATGAGCAGTTTGTTATGTATGCTTAACTTGGAATGTCTTCCTAGTAGCCAGTACATTTGTCTGAATTTATTTTCAAGTTCATTACGTTTCTTCTTAACAAGCGGCTTCCATTTCAGTTTTACATCTAATGTCATTCCTAGATACTTTGCTTTATTTGCATATGGTATTTGTACCGAGTTAAGGAAAATGGGAAGGTTGTTTATTTTCCAGTAAGTAAAATTAACATGAGTAGATTTGGTCTCGTTGAGAACAATTCGCCATATCTTTGTTCATTCGTAGATTTTATCCAAAGCCGTTTGTAGCTTTCCAGTAGCTAACTCGACTGAAGTATCTGTAGCTAGTATCGTGTGTCGGCCGCGAACGTGGCTACTATGGTACCTGATTCTTCCGGTATGTCTCGAGTATAAGGTACAAACAACACCGGGCCAAGTATACTTCCTTGCGGAACTCCAGCAGCGATCTCTTTAAATTCAGAGTATTCGGTGCCATGTTTAACTCGAAAAATTCTGTTTTCCAGGTACGATTTCAGAAACGTATGCAGCTCTCTCGGAAAAACCTGACTTAGCTTAAAATTCAAGCCTTCGTGCCATACCTTATCGAAGGCTTGAGACACGTCAAGAAACACGCTAGATTATATCTTTTTCCCCTCTAGGGCTTTCTCAATTTCATTCGTAATTCTAAAGACCTGGTCAATTGTGGAGTGCTTAGTTCTAAAACCGAATTGATGATCAGGAATTAGACGCCTTTCTTCAATGATCGGTTGTAAGCGCTTCAATAGGAGTTTTTCAAATATTTTAGATATTATCGGCAGAAGCGATATCGGTCTGTAGGACTTTTTTTCACTAAGAGATTTGCCTGGTTTCGTGACCATTATAACTTCGGCAACTTTCCATTGGCTTGGAGCGTTTAATAATCTTAGCGCGGCATTTATAATTTGGAGCAGTTTGATCAGGGCTTTCTTTGGCAACTCCTTGAGAATTTGACCTGTTATCAAACCATAACCAGGGGCTTTGTTATTTTTCAATTTTTTAATTGCTTGGTTAAGTTCTCGTAGGGATACTGTTTTTATTCTAAAATTGTCCGCTGCCGTATTTATATAATTAGAAACTCCTGTTAACGCCTGTCCATCAAAAGGCTTAAACGTTTCTTCTAGGTGCTCGGCAAATAGATCCGCCTTATCTTTATCTCCTTTTGCCCATTCGCCATTATTTTTTCTTATAGGAGGAAATTGCATTTGAGGCTTTTTGATTCCCTTCATGGCTTTCCAGAGCGAGTAATTTGAACTTCTTTCGGCAGTCAGACCTTCGAGATATGTAGAGATATTCCGATTTTTGTAATCTCGTATTGCTTCCTTCAACTTGTTGCATAAGTACGAGTAGTTTAAGTATGTTTTATGCTGGGGAGCACGGGATTGTTGCCATCTTCTGCGCGCTCTCCTCTTTTTTCTCACCAGTTCTTTTATTTCTGGCGGATATTTCATTTCATTACTTGCTTTCTCTTTTCTTTTTGGAGTTGGAGTGTTGTTCCAGGCAGCGTTCTGCAGGACTTTGATGAATCTGTCGACTTCGTCTTCTATTTCGTTTTGTGTTTTTAGCGACACGTTTAGAACAATATGTTCATTGCAGTAATTTCTAAAACCGCCCCAGTTAGTTTTGTTGTAAGTTAATCTAGGCGCCAGTTCTTTCTTAATGAAGAGTATGCTTAGTGTCAAAATGACTGATGAGTGATCTGAGGAGAGATCATAACTTTCCTCGATGTTTGTAGAAATTTTGGCTGCTCCCTTTGTGACAAAGAAGTCTACAAGATCAGGGGTCTTTGTTATATCCGAAGGCCAATATGTTGGTTTTCCTGTCGAGAAAAAGTCAACTTTACATTGCATTCCGGCTTCATAGAGTTGTCTGCCTTTCGCTGAATTACATCTTGAGCCCCAGAAGGTACTCGTATGTTTCGAATTAAAGTCACCACCAATTATAAAATTCGGTCCGAGTGAATCAAAGATACCTTTAAAGTCATTCTTTTCTAGCTTGCATCGCGGGGGACAATAAATGGATGCAATGTTGTAGTGCAGGTGGTTATATTTTACGCGAACCGAACTTAACTGCATTGCATCGCATTCAATCTTCATATTTATAGAGCGTTCAATGCAATCTTTAATGAAGAATGAGGATCCGCCTCTGGCATTTTTTGATGGGTGGAATGCATGATAAGCATAGTATCCCTTTAGTTCCACACGAGGTCCTTTCCTCAAGTGAGTTTCAGAAATCAAGCAAATGTCAATATTGGCTTTTTGTAAGAACACTTCCAGTTCGTCGAGTTTTTTAATAAGGCCGTTTGCGTTCCACGTCGATATTTTAAGCACTTGTTTCATATTCATGCTTGGAATTGAGTTTTACGTATTTCTTTCTCGAGATTGCGCAATTTTTCAACTAGAAGTTTATTTGTTCTGCCTTGCTCCTCAAGAGTCGTGAGAATTAGGGAGAAAACGCGAGCCACTGGATCTGGCGTAAAACCGCTTTTTTTATTTCCTTGCAACGCAGATTGTGCATACGTTAGCGCGTCAATTGGTGGCGGATTTTGCTTTGCGATCTTTTCACGGTGGTGAGAATAGCGATAGAACAGGGTGAGACAGGAGACATTACGTCGGCGGTCGAGGGTGTCAATCGACTATGCAGGATATCCATTGCAATTCCATCGATTTCATTGCAATTCTCTAGGGCTAAGAGGGTAAAAGGATATGAATTCAACCAGATTTGTCGTGGTTGACCTGCCCTTCAAGGAGCCATGTTTTATAGGGGAGATAAGTGATTTGCATTGAAAGCTTAGAGCTTCATACAAAATATTTTCGAAGAGTTTGGGTATATAGGAGAGTTTAGCGATGGGGCGGTAGTTGGTTATATCATTCTTTGATCCTTTTTTGTGGATCGGAGTTATGAAAGAGAAGAGGGATAGATGAAAAAGATAAGAAGGGGGAAGGTAAAGAGAGAAGAAACATTTTTTAAGAAGTAGAAGTAGAGATCATCTGGGCCGGGTGTGCATTCATCATTAAGATGGTGTAACTTATATTTGATAAGAGACGGGTCCAAGGTATGTGAGAGAAATGGGCCATTGGTGAAGTTCGGTAGGTAATTAAAATAGGATGAACCTGGTACAAAGGAGTCGTTAATGAAGGATTGTGATTCAAAAAGGTGGCAAATATATTGGCAGTGGAAAGTGGATCGGTTGAGGACTGGTTGTTGAAAGAAAGAAAAAGAGGGTAACCATCGGATTTTCTTTTGTTATTAAAAAATTAAAAAAGAATTTAGGGTCGTTTATATATAAGGTAGGTATATAAGTAAATTTAGGTGAAATGAAGATAATTTCGGAAACACAAGGTGGGGCAAAATGAATCAACCTCTCGGAAGATGTTATAATTTTTGCAAATGACGTTGTACGTCAATGATATTTGACATTTCTGAACTAGACAGCTGCAGTATACAAACAGACAAGCAATAGAGCGCTATACTTCGCTGACAAGCTATCCTCAATCCCAGCAACGAAGAGGACGATTTTGTGTTGAAAATCATCATGAACGACGAGGCGCATTTCCACTTGAGCGGTTACGTCAATAAGCGAAATCTTTGTTTCTGGGGCACTGAAAATCCGCGTGTGATGCACGAAGAACCATTACATCCACTCAAAGCCAGTGTGGTGCGGCTTTTACGTGGAAGGAGGGATTGGGCCGTTTTTTTGAGGACGCCATCGGCAATACGGTCACTGTTACTGGCGAACGCTACAGAGCCATGGTAAATGACTTCTTACTGCTGGAATTCAATGAGCGGGGCTTGGTGAACAAGTGGTTTCAACAAGACGGTGCAACCGCATACACAGCACGAGCCACAATGGATATTGTGAAGGAAGCGTTTCCTGGTCGCGTAATCTCCCGTTTTGGCGATATGGCATGGCCAGCAACATTGTCCGACTTAACCATCCAAGACTTCTTTCATTGGGGCTATTTGAAGTCGCGGGTTTTTCCCAACAAGCCTCAGACAATTGCAGCCCTTAAGGAGAATATTCGATAGAAAACTGTTATCACCGGAAATGTTCCGGAAAGCCATGAAAAATGCGATAAAACGGGCACAAAGGTTTATCAACACTGGTGGCAGACACTTGACGGATATCATCCTTTCCACTTAACAGAAAAAATTTTAAAGGTGGAAATAAAGATTTTTATCTCTCAAAATCATTTTTTTTTTTTTAAGTTAAAAAGTAATTCAAAAACAAAATTGGATGATTAATTATGCGACAACTTGTAGTTGGAATAGTCGGAAGAGGATCTAGATTGAAAGAAAACAGCCTACAACGGGTGTTCAAATGTCATCTTTGACTGAGTAGACGTGTTTCCAATTCGTTCGGCAAAAGTGAGCAAAAATCTAAGTGACAATCTGCTAAACAAACAATCTAACGTGCGAAATCCTAAGGACTAGTACATGTCTGAATATTTCTAAAAAAATATTTTTAACCTGCGCTTTCTTTTAAATAAATAAAGTGAAATTAAATAAATATATTTGTCGCCGTTAAGTCTTTACCGCTTGTTTCGAATTTTTCACGGCCTATCAAACCAGCATGTCTGCACCGAATCCCCGAACAAGAGCTGCATCAACAAAAGTGCTGCCTTCTACACCCACTCAATCATCTCCTACTCAAAAACAACCGAGCAGAGATAACTTACCCGTCACTGCAAAGATCTTAGAAGAACAACTCTCCAAGCAATTTCACTCACTAGGGCAGAGTTTCTCGGAAGAAATTTCTTAGATTCAGATTGAATTACTTCTGAAGATTGAGGAAATAACTGGTAACTGGAGTCGAAAACTCCAACATAGTTGATCGCATTAATCGACTTGAAGAAAACTCAAATGCAACCTCTCAGCACCATCATGAGGAAATTGCAGCTATCCAAAAGCAATGCAACCTGCTTGAAAAGAAGGGGATCTCATGCGACGCTGTGCTCTTCGGTATACCGATTCAGCCTGAGGAGAACCTCAGAACTTTATTCAATCGACTTTGTCACACTATTGATTGCAAGCCGCCTCTCCTAATAAACATTTTTCGTACCAGAAGCAGTAATAATGGACAATCACCACCACCAATTGTTGTAAAATTCAGCAAACTCTCTCGAGAGAAATACTGTATTGAAGTCTGCTGCAAACTACCGGAAGCAAAATGCCACCAAGCTTCGTCTGCACGATCTGGGCATTGAATCGAGCAACAGCTGCTATCTCAATGAGAGCTTAACAAAGAAAACACGCTTTCTCTTAAACAGTGCTCTTGGTCTTCGAAGAAAAAAACAACTGTTTGCTGTGCACACAAGGTATGGAGATGTTTATGTTAGGATGACGGCGATTGGAAAAAGCTTTCTCATTGACAGCCCAGATGATCTTCTTGCTGCTGCCGCTGCGACTAATATATGAAATTCTTTAATACAAATTTTTATTATTGTAAACTCTGTATTCACTGTTTCTTCTCCCACTCCTGTTAAATTTCTTCCCCTTACCAACAGCCTCGCAAGGAATGCACTTTTTTCTCGCCTGCTCTTAATTTTAAACTATGGATGTTCCAAGCTCTTCTTCCAGTGAGGTGTACAGCATGAATGAAAAATCAACATACACTATGGCAAATATTATTTCCCAGCGATTTAATGGACTCAGGGTTTGTTATCTAAATGCACGTAGCTTAAATGACACTAAATTAGACTATTTAAAATATTTGTTCTCAACTTCATGTATTGATGTTATTTGTGTGAATGAAACATGGTTCAAACCAAAGATACCTGATGAAATCTATGACATAACAAATTTCAAACTGCATAGGAATGCTAGAATCAGTAATACCACAGGTGGAGGTGTGGCAATTTACTGTAAGTCAACTTTTAAGTCGGAAAGCATTTTTAGATCTAGTGGACCTGGTGTTGAGTTTATTGCTGTTGAAATAAGTGGCTGTAGTACTAAGTGTCTCGTCTCATGTGTGTATAGTAAAAACCGAAGATGTTCTTCGGCGTCTTTCTTTCTTACTCTTTCGGAATGTTGTGCATTTTATGAGCATATAATTGTTTGTGGAGATTTCAATGCTGATTTGTTAAGAAATGACTCACACGCGTTTCAGCTGAAAGACTCAGTGTCCTCTATTGGTCTGAGTATAGTTAATACAACCTACCCAACACGCTTTGTCTCAGATTTTTCACCCAGTCTTCTTGACCTTTTTATAGTTTCTGATCCTAAGCTCGTCCTATATTCTGACCAGATATCTTTTGATATCTCTGATCATGACCTAATGTTCCTGACATACAATATGAATTTATCTAAATGTTCTACTACTGATTCTTTCTCTTATAAAGACTTCAATTCGATTGATATTAATACTCTTCTACTAGCAACAACATCGGCTTCTTGGATGCAGTGCAGACTGAAATCTAATTCAAATGACAAAGTTAATTCCTTTCAATCGATCCTAACCCAACTGTTTAATCAACACGTACCGACAAAAACAGTAAGAGTACAAAACCAAAACTGTCCATGGTTCACCCCCGATGTTTTTAATATCATCAAGATTCGAAAAAAATTGCACAGTAGATGGAAGCGTAGATCAACGAATGTCAATTGGGAAGCATTTAAACAAGCCCGAAATATGCAACTCTGGTTATACGTGCATTTAAAAAGAACTACTTTGCATGCCTCTTTACCCGCCAAAACACTTTGGAGAAACATAAAAAAAATTGGCGTCTTTAAAGTCCTTAACCCTCAGAGTGCTCTCGACCCAGATCTTCTTAACAACTATTTCGTAGGCGATCAACTCCATGATAATGATCTTGATTCTTATCACATATCGGCGCAGTTGGAAAGTTCTGCGCAAAGACTAGAAGATTTCGAAGTGGTGAGCGAAGATGAAGTCTTTAAATGCACCATGGTCGTTAATTCTGACGCTATTGGAGAGGATGGTCTATCAATACGGTTTATTAAACTTATATTACATCATATTGTCGGCCATCTCACTTATGTTATTAACTTTTGCATTAGCACATCAAATTTTTCCATGTCTTGGAAAATTGCAAGGGTACTTCCAATCGCCAAAAAAACAAAAGCAAATTCCCCTTCTGACTACCGACCAATTAGCATACTACCTTGTCTATCAAAATTTTTTGAAAAAGTCTTAGAGAAGCAAATTCTGAACCATGTAGCTATTAACAATTTGTTGTATATGAAACAATCAGGGTTTAGAGTAAATCACAGTTGCTCTACAGCTATGATAAACCTTCTTGACGAAATAAGGCAGGATTATGACAAGGGCTATGTAAGTCTTCTTTGTCTGCTTGACTTTTCGAAAGCTTTCGATAGGGTAGACCACAACATCCTTAAGGGTAAGCTAAAAAACTTGTTTGGTTTCAGTGATAGGACTGTCAGGCTTATTGGTAGTTATTTATCAGGAAGATTTCAGAGAGTTACCTCTGGCGGCAAATCCTCTTCTCTAAAAGCTTTAGTTCAAGGAGTTCCTCAAGGGTCAATTCTTGGACCATTATTATTTTGCATGTTCATCAACGATCTCCCATCAGTCTGTACGCAAACATCTGTGCATCTTTATGCTGACGATGTTCAACTTCATCTAGGGAAACCCTTCAATGAGCTCTCTGAGCTGGCTCTTCTTGTTAATGAAGATCTTTCTCGAATATATGCTTGGTCCCTCGTAAATAGGCTGCTTCTGAACCCTCTAAAACCTCAAATAATACCAATATTTATAAGAAAATTTAACTTGAATATCCTACGAGATATATGTTTGAGCAATAATTAAATTACTGCTGTTGAGCATTGCACAAGTCTTGGCATTGTTATTGATCGTTCTCTATCAGGCTGCAGTCATACTCAAATAGTCATTGGTCGGATTTACGGATGTTTACGCAAATTATGGCTATCGGCGTACTTTACTCCTGTGGAAACTAGACGCAAGTTGGTACTAGCTTTAATAGCCCCAATCATTACGTACGCCGACGTTGTCTATAGCGCCCTTGACTCGATGTCCCAGCATAGGTTACAAGTAGCGTTCAACGATGTGGTGCGCTACGTATATGGCCTCCGTAGATATGACCATATTTCTGAACACTCAAAAAAGCTGTTTGGCTACACACTACAGCAACACATCAATACAAGAAATTGTATATTTCTACATAAAATCATTAGTAATAAATTTCCGTCCTACTTATTTAACAAACTTGTCTTTAATCGGTCTGTAAGAAATTTAAGTATTGTTCCTTTCCGTCACCAATATTTAAACTCAAGCCGTTTATTTTTCATTCATGCTGTCAAACTATGGAATTCATTACCACCACGAATCAAACTCATTTCTAACCGTGCAATCTTCAAAAGTGCAGTCCTCTCGCATTTTTCTTCTTTAACTACCCATCCTTAATCCCTTCTTTGTTCCCTCATCCCTACCTCTTAAGTAATTTAAGCAATCTATCTTGCATCGTAGTTTAAGTTTTTAAGTTATAAATGTTAAATTAGTTCAACTTTCTGCTCAATTTGTATCTAAGTCCTAAAAAAAATATTTATCTCATTGTACATCCCAAATATTTAATAAATGAAATGAAATGAAATGAAACTTGTTTCTCTTACTCGTATTTCGTAAGGAACAAAGTTCATAATTATACCAGGGAAAAAGGGAAAGAAAAAGGAAAACTGCTCAGATATTTACTGATTTTAAGAAAGTGTGATTTATAAAAGTCGTAGGATAAGAAAGGGTTGTGGGGGGAGTGGACTGGATATATGAGAATTATGAAAAAGCGAGTGGTACACTAGTCGATAGAGTGACCCGCTGTTTACAGTCCCAAACATACAAAAAACAAATTAACGGGTCGCGTGTCTCCTCTATTCTCGAGAATATTACCGTACGCGCGACCTACCGGAGTCTCAATTTGAATCTTAAAGAGAACGTTTATTTTTTCAACAGGTTCTGTGCCCTTTCTGGCATTCTTTCCTTCTGGTTCGGCTACTGCACTATTCTTATCCTATTCCTTTTTCCTATTTTTTCTTTCTCCCTCCTCTATCAAAAACTAGCGATTTTACTTAAATTTTAAAGCTACTCTAATTTACTTTCAAAGACAAAATATTCCTTTTCGCCACTTCCACAATAACTTTCGCAACGCTGACCTCTGCTGACCCTATAGCTTGCTGGTCGTCACCAAAGTGACTTCCAGTTCTTTGCATTTCCACGATCTCCCATCCAGACTCATACGGACTTTCACTCATACATTCATCTGGGGCTAGCGGACCCAACGTATGGCGTTTTAAGCTACAACACTAGCAAGTTTTGGAAATCAAAACAAACGCGAAGGAGAAAGGAAGTCTGATCGAAGATTAATTGAGTGTGGGGACGAAAGAGGAAAGAGGTTGTGTAGTAGTAATCCCAAACTGATTATACCCCGATCTAGCCATTCTCTAGGTCGCCACCCCAAACAAGGCTTAGTATCAGTGTTTTGTGCCGTTTCTCCCCGCGAGTGCCTACCTACTCCGGTGGATCGGCGTTCAGATTTGGGGGGATGGGAACTGACCAATAGCGGGTCATTCCTTGCAATAATTTTTTTTTTCATGTTGTGTTTGTTGATATTATGCTGTGGGCCATTCTGCTGCCCTGGTTCAAATTATAATTTTGTTGTTATTTTCTTATATTGGTGCTCCATTGGTGGGGTGGGTCACCGTCCTTTAAACCGAACTTTTAAATTTGATTCGTCTTTGGGATATGTCTCATTATATTGGCCATCCGCCTGCACACCACCGTTGCTCCTCCATAGCTCCTTCGAAGGGATCGTCATTTCCTCGCCCATTGAACTTTTGCTTTACTAGCTCCCTAGTTAGCTGCATCTACAATCGATAGTGAGATGTGATGCTTTTATTTGTAACCACAACTATTGCAAGATGTGGTGTTCCTAGGCCTTTGTTCATGGCTTTTGTTGGGGTGTAAGCTTCGGGGATCGTCCTGGCTTAGAAGGACCGTCCGTACCCAACCGTCGACGACTTCCCCTCCGCCAGAGGTCGGTCTTCCCACTACAATGAAAAGAGGGGCCGGAAGGATTTGTATGGGAAGAGAGTCGGCCTTGTTGCGGGAAAATTCATGGTCGATTAATCGATAGCAAGTTGGTAGGATTCGATGGGTTGGGCTGGTGAGATGTAGCAACATATAACGGAAAAGGACTTGAGGGGGCAAGAATCTAGGTGAAAAGTTGAACTAAGTGCAAAGACGTTCTGGCCTAACGTACTTTTATGATGGCTTAAGGACATGCAGACGAACCCACTGGATCATGTTTTAAGTAGTACCCACGAAGCTGCCGTAGCCCATCGATCTTCGATAAGGACTCTGTTTCCCCCAACCAAATTCGAGTACTATAAAATCATCCTTCGACTAGGACGCTATCATAGCAGTTCCATGGTTTTCCATGACTCCTGCGGCTGTTTCTACGACACGTTCCGTCGATTAATGTGAAATAAATGAGAGAGTATCTAAAATGTTCTGCATTCTTAAGAAATCAGAAAAGTCGGAAAAAAGCCTCCGGAGAGGCTCGGGGTTTACGAGTTAAATCAACCACAATCTCAGAACTGAAACTGTACCTTGAATAAAGCAAGTAAGCTTTTGTTAATGAAAAAACCGCATGTAGTTATGCCCACACACGATGACAAAGCTAGAAAGGGTCATAGTATAGTTCTGATGGACAGAGATCGGTTTATAGTTCCTTTGGGACACACTCTGGTAATGGACTTTCCGCGCAAAAGTCCGGCTAGGACTGGTGCTGAATCCAGCGGAGTTGGCAGTTCGGGTGGAGGAAATTTAAATGTCTAGAAAACTCACTATCAAGAAAACAAGGAAACCCTAAAGTGAACGAGGTCCACTTATTTCCAAGAGTCTGAGAGATGCTGAGTGTCAGTATTGACATACTATTGCTTCTTTTGTGCCATTCAAGTCGCTTACATCAACGGCATATATCCATTTACGCTACAAAGTTATAGACAACCAAGCCGTAAGGCTGCCTTTATAAAGCTCGGAGCGTCGTAGTGGTTGGGTGTTGTCGAAATAGGGTAGGTGCTGAGAGGTGTCAACTGTCAAAACCAGTGTTCCAATTAGTCTGGTACTGGTGGATGTTCATCAAGACTTGACAGACAAGCTTTACAGACAAAAATACCAGCAGCACTATAAACGGGACAGCGGATGAATCACCCTGAAAAAATCAACGGTGAAGTAAAATCTCTGAAAATTACAAAGGACACCTTTGTAAACTACCCGACTCCACCTCTGATGACGGATACAGGCTTATCGACTTTGCGGGCGAAACATTGTCGTAGCTAGCAGGCAGTTTTCACATCTCGATGTTCACTAGGGGACTTGAGGAACTACTGATCAATTATCCGTCAACCAGTTGGACCACGCTCGATTGACGTAGGACACTCCTCCAGTATTCTGAATGTCCGAAGGTCCTACGAGTCAACATCGACTCGGTCCATTAGTTTATTGTAGCCATGGCACGGTAGCGGATATCCGGAACACCGCCAAAACAAGCTTATGCTGTGAGAAATTTCGACGTCAGACGGCTACAATCGCAAGAGATCACCAAATAATATCTTAACAGATCCTATGCCGTCTGCATCAGGCATCGAAGACCAGCGGCAGCACTGGCAAAAAGCCATTCCAGATGCCGCTTTTGATGTGCTGCTGTACTCGGTCACTACAACGAAACCTCTGGCTTCATGCCGAATACCGGTAGGCGCATGAAACTAAGCACGATGCATACAAAGCGGGGCTGCATAGAAGGACTAGAGCTGCTCTCGAGCTCAATGAGCAGAATAGGTAAGAAGAACACCGGCTTCTCAGGAGGAAGTAGATAGAGCATGAGAAGCGTGCGGTTGAGGAAATTGAGACTTGCTACTTCAGGAATGAGATTCGGAAGTTTTAACAAAAGGTAAAAAAACATGCCGCGGACACAAGCCCCGAACCGAAGCCTGTAGAGACAAAGAAGGGAACATCGTAGTAGAATCGAAGTCGATGCTGAGGATTTGGAAAGACCATTTCTGCAGACTGCATAACGGCGATGACAAACCAAGTACCGCTGTCAGGCAGAATCAACTTTTCAACCTGGATGATATAGACCAACAATTCCGTCTACCCGACCTGAATGAAGTGAAGATAGGTGAAATCCAACAAAGCTATTTGAGAACACAGCCTGACTGCCGAGCTCTTTAAAGCTGTAGATGATTTATAAAGGGTTTTAGGATAACTAATCTGTAAAATATGGTCAGGCGAATGCATGCCTGGAAAGTCCATCAATGATCGAATGTTCACACTACGGCAGATCATGGAAGAAACCCATAAGTTCCAAATCGATACACACAACTTTCTATCGAATGTAAGGCCCCTAGCTATGTATAATGTCTAGTTTTGGCATATCTGTTTAACTTCTCTGCTTGTATAGGATGACGGTTGGGAATTGACGATCTTGACGAACATGATTAAGGCAAGGCGATGGGCTCTCATACGATTTCCTAAGCATCACAAGAGACGCGATCTTTTAAAATTCTGCCCAATTACTCGCATACGCCGCTGGTTTTGACATAATCAGAAGAAAGCAGCGTGCTGTATGTAAGTGGCGTATTCGCGAGCATTGAGATGGAAACGGCAAAATTAGACTTACGAGAGCAAGACCAAGTAAATGGTGTCAACAAGGAGGCCTTCAACATCGGGCAGAATATCACATTTAACAGGAGTTACTTAACGGACGCTTATTATCCTTCAGAGTGGTTTTAACTTAAATTTTTATTGTAAGTTCAGATCAGCAAGCTATCAGACTTGAACAGCATCACCGATTATGTCAAAAAAAAATTACCTGAAATAGCTAGGGTGTGAAAGCGAATACTACAGTTCTGGGAAGAACATTTTTGATTGAATATCGCGGTAGATCAAGGTCATACTAAGGTATTAAAAATAAGTGGGAGTGGAGTTCACTATCTTGAAGTGCACTACTTTAGGCAGTTGACGCAGTGTTTTAATTGATGTGCATTCCGGTCAGTAACGCAATCCAAATAATCGTAAGTAAGGGCTTCGCATAGTTTGATTTTTTTAAGTCAAACCTTTGCTTTGAGTTCTCGTTGCCCTTTTTATTTTAGCACACCTTTTAACGCCTACCGAATAAAATGAACTTTACTTGCACATGATCTATCAAAGCGCTTTCTTTCAGAATAAATAAGTATTAGCGGTCAACAATACAATTATGGCTTTGTTATGCCACCAGTGAGCTCCTAGTCCCTGACTTTCTAAAACAGCCTACAACAACCTCTCAAACTATCCACGAAACCTCTTAAGCCGCATTCCTTTTTTTGTGTAATTAAATTACGTTTCCCGGCAGCTTCTACTGTGAAGTTTCACATGCCGTCCCGTGGTAGTCTTCCACCCGACAAACCCACAGCTCTTCAGAACAAAAGCGCTCAACCTATATGAAATGCATTTACAGGAACGCGCTTAACTTTGGCTTTCACAACGATATCAGTCAACTGGATATAAATCGCTTCAAATGCACTGTTAACTGCTGCAAGGACTGGCATTTTCATTCTCCACTTGGGCAGCAGCCGGAATTCTTTTGATAAAAAGATACAGACGAACAAATGTGATTGTTCCGGCTGCAACATCTACAGACAGGACATCGGATAAAGTGATTACGTTGACATTATCGTGTTTGCATAAAAGGAAAAGACAACCACGAAGACCGACCACAGTAATGCTCTTTTTTCGGACATACTACTCATATCTTTAACAAGCCATGAATGAAGTCATACCGAAGCCCGGAATTGAGTCATGGCCTGAACTCTGAATGAAATCATGAATGGGTCCATGAATGTGTTGTGACCAATTAACACATCAAAGGATCATCATCATTAATTTTTTGATAAATTTGTTCCTGCAAAAATTGTATTTGCATGTGCTCGTATCTACATACGAGTATCTGATACTCAAAAACACACTGAAAAAGATACTCAGAATATGTGTGTGTATCTCTGGCATCAAACGAATGCAAATTTATGAGCTGTCCAATGTCCTCCCTCGAGCCCCATACACTAGAATCATATTTGCGTGGCAATATAATGGTGGAAGTCCTGTGAAAATTTGTCGAAATTGCCTGGGTCATCATGTACTTGTGCCCAATTAAGCTGACCATGACTTGCGTGCGAATCGTGCAAAAGTTCGTGGTGGTGCATCCTTGTTGGTGGTTCTGTGAACTCGTTACATCCCATATCCACATAGCCCCGAAGGTATTCGCATGGAAAATTACATTTTCGCATTAAGAGTGGGCGGAAGCAGGCATGCGTTTTAATTTGTAACCGCAAGGGATGCTTTTGTGTGCACGCTTATGCCGCTGCATAATTGCAATGCATTGGCCCGATGAGTAAATCGCAATAGGATTAGGCGCGCATTATATTTGATTTCAAAAGGCCCTGGAGTGAATCCTTTTTATGATACGAGTCCCAGGCGAGACCATGTACCTTGAGAGAAGGTTTACGGACAAAAACCTCTAGGTTATGCACAAATTCTTTCCCCTTCAAATTGCTCTTTGTACTTGTAAAGAATTTAGAGAACAAGTTATTTGGGTTGGAAAGGAACGTCTGATCTAAAACTGGGACGGATGGTTGCGTTTATTTTTAAAGTGACTTACCACCATTAATGACAGAATGTGAGTGTGATTGCTTAGGCTGGGGCTTAGGTAGGATTCTTACTGAAGCTATCTTTCTAAAGAATGAAATTTTAATACGAAAGCCAACCATTGATGGACTCCCGCAGAGGGGCGTGCAAAAATCGGCACAAACCTAAGAAACTCTTAACCACCAAGAACCTCATACAACAATCGAAAGTCCCTGGAAATGTAAGAATTCTCAGCAGGTTTAACGATATGGCGGTCAGAGAAGGACCTGAAGACTTAATTCAGGGTAAGAGAGAGGAAAAAACTGCTGAGGTAAGCCAGCTAACTCAACAACCGCCAAAATTAAAATGGAAACCGCTTCTGGTAAAGTCAACCCAACGTTTTGCAACGATGACGTCAAGTAGAGAGGCAAATGCTGTTTGAATGTCGCAACCAAAAGAATAAATTCCTCATAAGGGACTGCAGATTCATCAAAAACCAAGTAGCATAGGGAAATCCGGAAACTATTACACATTGCAAGGACCCCATATTGCGTGTTTTCCCGTGCGAACAATATCTCAAAAAACAAGCGTGTCCTGCTAGCTCGATCATGTGCTAGCTGCCTCCAGTTTCGCTCGCTAAGTCGGGTGAGTTCCCCTTTTACTTGCGTGCGACACCTGAGTCAAAGACAAAGTCCTTAACTACCTCAAAGTTAGTCCTGTCAAGGGTAACGTTCTGTCCGAGACATCGGTGTTCAGTGTCCTTTTTTGCCTCTTTCTTTCAAGTATGATGTTAAAGAAATCGCATGACAGCGCATCACCTTGTCTAAATCCTTTCTGGACATCAAAGGTCTCAGTGAGATCTTTACCGTCCTTGATGGAGCAGCGTGCATTCTCCATCGTCATCCTGCACAGACGGACGAGCTTGGCAGGGATCAGGAAACTAGACATTGCTCTGTATAGCTCGTCTCTATAGATGCTGTCATACGCGGCCTTAAAATCGATGAATAGGTGGTGTGCATCGATCTGAAGCTTATGGGTCTTCTACAAGATCTGTCGTTGTGTGCATATTTGATCGACGGTGGACTTTCCTGGCCTGAAGCCACACTGATATGGACCTATCAGGTGGTTGAAGAATGGCTTCAGGCGTTCACTCAATACGGCAGATAAGATCTTGTATGCGATGTTAAGGCGACTGATGCATCTGTAGTTGGCGCAGTTCAGAGGGTCTCCTTTCTTGAGAATCGGACAAAGAATGCTGAGGTTCCATTCATCGGCCAAACTTTCGTCCGACCATATTTTACAGATGAGCTGGTCTACGCTCCTTACGATGATTTGGTAAGGTCATCGCCTGCGGCTTCGAAGAGCTCGGCAGTCAGGTCATCCGCTCCAGCAGCTTTGTTGGACTTAAGCTTCGATATAGCTATCTTCACTTCATCCAGGTCGGGTGGCCGGAATTGTTGGTCATCATCGTCCAAGTTGAAAGGTTGGTTCTGCGGTATTTGGTCCGTCATCGCCGTTATATAGTCTGCAGAAATGGTTCTTCCAAATCCTCAGCATCGACTGCGAATCTACTACGATGTTTCCTTGTTCGTCTCTACAGGATGCAGTTCGGGGCTTGAGCCCGTGGCATGGTTTCTTTACCTTTTAGCAAGACTTCCGAATCTCATTTCTCATGCTTCCTTCTTTTTCTGCCTGAGAAGCCGGTGTTCGTCTCTTCTCTTCTGCTCACTGAGCTAGTGAGCAGCTCTAGTTCTTCTATGCAGCGCCAATTTGTATGCATCGTGCTAAGCTGCATGTGCTTGCTGGCATTCGTCATCAAACTATGGGTTTTGTTGTGGTGGTCAAGTGAAACCTAGCACATTAGAAGCTTCATCTCTAATGGCTATTTGGCAGTGTTAACACTGGTCTTCGATGCTTGATTCTGGAGGCAAGGGACCCCATAAGAGATTAAGAGAGACTCATTTCGGAAAAGGATTTGGCGATCTCTTGCGATTGTAGCCGTCTGACGTATTAGCTTTTCTTAGCGTTGTTCGGGATATCCGCAACCGAACCTTGGCTACAACAAGGTAATGGTACGAGTCGATGTTGGCTCCCCGGAACGTTCGAACATCCACAATACTGGAGAAGTGTCTAGCGTCCATCGCAATGTGGTCAGGCTGGTTGGCTGTTGATTGATCAGGACTTCTCCAAGTCCCCTTGTGAATATCGTGATGAGGAAACCACGTGCTAGCGACGGCTATATTTCTCCCCGCCGCAAAGTCAATTAGCCTGAATCCGTTATCGGAGGTGGTATTGTGTAGGCTATATCTTCCGGCAGTGCTACTAAAGACGCCCCCTTTTCCTAGCTTTGCATTAAAATCGGCAGGGATAATTTTAATGTCATAGCAAGGGCATTCCTTGTCTTGGTCTTGTTCAAGAGCTCATAGAAAGTACAATATCTTTGGTGTCGTCAGCTTTCTCCTCTGTATGGGGACTGCGAGCATATAAGGCTAATGTTGGCGAATTTAGCCTTGATGCGGATTGCTACGAGGTGCTCGCTCACATGCCGGAAGCTGAGGACTTCTTGTCTTAGTCTGCATCCGACAACAAATCCGCATCCAAATAAGCGCTGCTTTTGCCGTCGATATCAATTGCCGTAGTAGATGTCGCATTTTTTCATCCTCTTTTGCCCGGCCCATTCCATCGCATTTCTTGGATGGCGGTTAGGTCTGCTTTGCAGCAGTCTAAGGGCTCCCCTAGGTGCTTGTCTGCTCGTGGCCTGTTAAGGGACCTTACATTCCAACGTGCGTATGCGAAGTTCGTTGCCCTTAATTCGTATGCCTGTGTTTTCAACAATAGATCCGTCTGTATCTGAGACTGGTTGTTGCTTCGTAACTTTTGTATATTTTCCATCATCGAGCAGTTACCCCAGCAGCACAATCCCCAACCTAGAGGGCCAGTTCCATTTTTTTGATACTCCTAAGACGAGGGTCTATTGGACCGAACCTAGTGACCCGTTCTGGGATGTGGGTACTACCGTTGGTCCATTAAAGGCTGCTCCACCACCATCTCTTTTCCAAGACCCTGACTATATCTCGGAAGTCCTTACCTCATAGATCACTATTGACCTAAAAATCTCGGAGTTCAAATCAGGAAGACATCGGCATAGGGTACCAAACTCATAAACAGCACACTACTTACTTAATAAGCAGCCTTCTTGTACCTACTACTCCTATATTACTTCAGCTCCACTGAACAGTAGTGAAGGTAAGAGAAAAGCATCGCAGAGAAACTTTGTCTCAGGCTTTGATGCTAATCTATGTCATGTAGAGTTGGATAACACAAATACAACCCAGTACTACCAGAAAAGAAGAAACACACGTAAGGCGAACAGAGAAATCTTCAACAGAGATAAGGTGTCCTATAAGAGACTTTTGCAGCACTAACATCGATGATATAATTGATTCTGTTATCGGTTCGCTAAGCCATGCCTTCAACAGGCTCTGTCTTGTAAGTGGAACAACCAACATGACTCCTTCATCCTGGTGGAACGTGAATATTAGAACTCTTGTTCACAACTTTAAAATCGACCGACGAGCCTAAAGGTGAGAGTACATCAACAGTGTACTTCTCAGGGTGAGAGGATAGAAACAAGTCCAAGGTGTTGGCGGTATGACTATCAACGTCTTGGATTCGCGTGAGCTCATTTACAAGCTGGGTCACGTTGTTTTCCGCAGCGAAGATCTCATCACACCGTCCTTCGGGTGTTGTCTGTCAAGAATGTCGAAGCCACCCAGAATTGTGCATATTGAAATCGCCCGCAATAATGATTTCAGTATGAGGATACAGGGATACAATTCTTTGTATGGAGTCAAACACCGCATCAAAATCGTTAGAGGTTGAAATGCTGTCCAGTTTGGGGTTTCTATAAATAAAGCAGTAGTGGATAATTAGCTTACGGAGATGGAATTTTAACCACATGAATTCCGGATTGGAACAGGGACTACATTGTGGTAGAGTTTGGTAAGCTACATCACTACGCATGTAGATGGCGAGACTGCTGTGAGAAAATAATAATGGCACTAGTTCGTAGCCAGGCAGTTTCAGATCAGAGTGATCTGAGAGGTGTTGGCGGGGATCCACCTGTGTTTTATTTAGTGCCAAAACAGCTGACCTGTATTTACAGACGTGGATGTACGCAGAAAAGTTATTTCTTTTCAGCCCGCGAATATTAGCTATGCCCACTCTAAATTCCCGTGCCATAAGAAGAAAGAGGATCAAATTGTTGTATTTGTTATGCCCTTACAACAATACGAGATAGTACACCAACAAAATTGTCATTCGCAACCTGCCATCCATCGGTTTTTACATACACTCAGTCATTGTCTTTTTTTTCAGGTGGCTATCGATTATACGAGTGCACTGGTATTGCGCATGCACTCGTCGGAGGTCAGCTCGAAGTCATTTTCTGTCATTGTAGGTTCTAGTTTTGTCATTTCCTATCGTCATTCTGTATAGTCAAATAAGCTTAACAGGGAAGCCCAACTATACGTAATTCGTCCTTAAAGACATGCCAAAATGTGAAAATTCGATTATTTAAGAAGAATTTATTTGGGTTGTTCTCAGCAACGGCAAACTTTTCCAAAACCTTCTACAAGGACGTTATGGGTAACCAGTCTTTTCATGTGTTTCAGGAAAAGCTTAATCCTGAATGATATTCTTTGTTGTCTTGAGGAAGATGATGAAGCAGAACTCGAAAATATTGAGATTTTAGCATTGCCTCCTGTGTATGCACATGGAAATGTCACTAATGAAAATTCTGGTGCTGAAGAGATCCCAACATTTGATGCAGTTCTAACTGTAAGGAATGCTCCCACACCCCAGTTTGGTCAACCTGGACCTTCGAATACTACTGGTAATTCTCATGACTGTACCTTAATGTTGATATATTATAAGAGCATAGCTTCATTTTACAGATCCAAATAATGCTTCTAAAGGGTGTCCAAATATCTTTACAAAAGCAGACAAGGTAAAAAAGTCTATAGACAAAAAAAATCAATCCGGCTGATTTCAAGTGGACAAATGAAAAATTCAATATTCCTTTTACTCCCTGGATTCCTCTTCACAGTGCCAAAAACGAATACTTCCAACTATTCTTTGATGAACAAGTGATGAGAACTATATTGAGCTTTACAAACCAGTATGCGGCAAAAAACAATAAGCTTGGTGATGTATCAGAAATTGAAATATGGAGTTTTCTTGGAATTCTACTACTGAGCGGATATGTCGTTGTTCCCCGAAAAAATCTTTATTGGCAAAATTCAACAGATACTCACATCGATTTGGTGTCACAGGCTTTCTGTCGAGACCGTTTTGACTTTATTATGTCGAATCTACATGTGTGCAATAACGACGAACTAAAGAAGGAAGATAAATTTGCCAAAGTGAGAATCCTAGTCAACATGTTGAATGAGAGATTCAAAAATGTTGCTCTACCTAAAGAATGTCATTCAGTTGACGGACATATGATCCTTTATTTTGGAAGACATGGTTGCAAACAGTTTATTGTTTTTAGGTGTAATGATGATTCGGTGGCATGAGAACAGCGTCGTGACAAAATTTTGACAGGGCCACCCCAATAAACACTGCGGCAAGATACTCTAGAGAAATGGGGAAAAAATAGCTGTGCTACAACCGAAGCTCTTCTTTGGCTTCAACAGTGGTATGGGAGGAGTAGATCGTGCAGATCAGAATATTTCTCTTTATCGAGTTTCTATCCGGGGTAAAAAGTGATATTTTCCTCTTATAACATACATGGTAGACGTGGCTGAACAAAATGCTTGGCATTTCTTCAAAGAGGATGGGGATAAACTAGATCACCTGGGCTTGAGAAGAATCATAGCTACATCTATTTTAGAGACAAACAAGAGGCTGGTCACTGCTAATGGGAGGCCTTCTAAGTAGAGAGCAAAAGATTCTCGATATGATGGAATGGATCACTACGTAAATGATTTGCCAGTTGAACCAGTGACAAAAAAAAACGAATGAAATGCAGAAACTGTACAAATAAGTGCACAACAATATATGTAATGTGTAACTGCGCTCTCCATGTTTCTTGTTTGTTAACTATCATACCAAAAAACTGTAATAAATTTTTTGAACCAATTTTTTTAATTATTTTATGTGGAACCCCAATATGGATAGCTTGATAGCTGATAACTCCAACGTCCTTCTGGAAGGATCTTCGAATCCGGCGTAACTATTCAAGGGAATTCGAAAATATGAATTTATTTTCTTCACTTAAAAGCGCCAAACATAAGATATAGTTAAAAAAAAGTTGAAAATATTTCTGAAAAATAATTCAGGGCTGTCTGGATCAAATGTTCCATTCTGCCTCACAATAGGATGATTTTTTTCATCAAATGGTTAACCCTCAGATTTCTGTCTTTTTGATGTACAACCGCTTGGCTATGCTCAGTTAATCTGTCCGAACAGTCTTCTATAAGAGAGCAAGAACTACCACATACTCGTATAAGCTTTTCCAATTCCAGGCAGATAATTCAAGAGATTTTCTTAGCCAAGGCGTGCTTCTTCTCTATTCGCCAACCCCTTATATTGACTGTAGATGGCTGATTGCTTTAAAAATTAAATACCAACATAACTCCATACTGCCATACTGACATTAATTATGATTATGTATGAAGTATGAAATTGTTCAAACAGCACCACTCACTATATTCGTAGCACCCACTCTACTTTGGACTTTCTTAAATTACTCGTATCTCCTAGTGTCGAATATTCCTCAACATGTTGACTTCAATTTTGGTTATTTAAATTTTAAAGCCAAGGCATCGGGTAAAGTTACAGTCTCATGACACCAATATTGTGTTGGCTGCCAAACCCTTGTTACCACATCGATTAGACTTACTCTATGTGCTTACCCTAGAAAACCCCTTTGAACAATAAGCCAACCCTGAAGCGCTTGACTGCGTTTTCGGTCCAATGTCCACACAAAGTAATCAAAAGTAATCACAGGGACTCACAATCACCCTTTCTACACGCCCGGCCCGGAATCAAGTCAAGCGTCATCAATTTTAAATTAATCATCAGTACTCGTGCAATCCGCACTGCCAAGGCAAGCCCAACCCTTCGTTTATCTTCCAGAACCGTCATTTCCTTGGAATGACGAGTAACGATACCACTACAACAGATCTGACCTCACCACATATGAGTTCTATCAAAATCCAAGGAATTATTTTAAATATATGATATGTACGTAAGTTTGACTATGGGAAACGGTTATGTGTATGCGTCGACCCCAATTTTCCACCCAAGCTAAGGGCAACCAATTTTCCATGTCGCTATCAGAGGAGAATGTCGGAGCAAGTTCAAGGATTCAACCGATTGAATGAGTTTTTTCGCCCTCCATGGACCTTGGACCACCTTTTTGTGCCATCTTAACCAGCACCTTTCTACGGGGATCTAATTAAGAGAAAAAGAGGAAAATCCCGTAAAGTCACTTAGGGATGACTCCACAAGGACTGTCATCGGGAATATAATGATGACAGTGTGGTCACACACAGAATGTGCCGTATCCTCGATTTTCTAAGGTTTTTTTTGCATAGAAAACTAGGTAAGCTCTCACCAGAGGGAAGTAGATACAATTTCTAGGATAAAAGGATCGCGGTCTCATTGAGGTTTAGTGCCTCAATGATGTTTTTACCTTTGCAATGGTGAAAGTTAAGTTGCCAATCTATTGTAGTCATACTCGTAGTTCGACTCTGGATTCAAGCCTCTGGGTGCAACTTCAACGAGTACATATGAATATACGGATACAGAATAAATTGTGTTGATGTAGATGGAATAGCTAGTGCTCTTATGCTTTTTGCAGGATAATTATCCTTGGATTAGCATAATTACAGTGTTAATGGGAAACGTTTAGTGGTCCATTATGTCTTGGGAAATGAATAATTGTGGCAGGATCTCCTGCGGGTGTGGCACAGATTTAAAATGCTTACAATGAACTGAATGCAGTAGCAGTGCATTTGATTTACATTCGCAAGTGAGTCGGGTCGAATTAGAATGGAGTGTACGAGTAGTTGAGTAGGGTTTGCATATTTCATTGCTTGCTTTAGGGGAGCCAATGCAACCGCACTTTTTCGCTCTGAAAGATAGAATATTCACAAGTTTTGCAAGAGCTATTTTTTTCTCTGAGAATTTCATACATCCTTGTGGTATTAAGTCAAGCTTGAAATCTAAACAGCAAGTGGAAGCTAACAATGATGTTCTTGAGACTTTAATAGGACTAGCTTGAATTTAAATGAATTAAGTCAAAACGTTTTGCATCCTATTGACAACAATGGTTTATATTGGGTGGAGCTGGTTTGGCTACATATTCTAGAATGTATATACAGACCTACAGAGGTGCATTTTGATACAATGGATACATTTACATTTGTGAATTTCTATTATGAGATTGTCGAGAGTGAGTGAATCTTCTTTGAGACAGCGTCTCAACTGCAGCAGCAGCACTTGCCTGCACATATTGAATCGGAGAACAGTTCAATCGCTCTCCATTTTCCGTATTAAAAGGATCGGACTTGTTTATTGTCCAGGAAGCCGATTGCAAGGAGGAACGATTCCCTAACTCACAGAATAGGCGATACGACAAGCAGCGGCTGTTTATACGCAAATTTTCGATTTGGGATAAGCCAAGGCAAGAAGTTATTACTTTCACCCATGTAAGCGAGGACCTTACATCAGGATAGAGAGCTACGCTACAAAGGACGATAAAATTGCTTCGCGATTATTGGCAAGAGTTATTCTTCGTTTGGTCTCCGAGCTATTGTCGTTGTCTGAATTGATAGCAGAGCCTGAATTCTCAGACTATGTGAAAGTAAAGCCTGTGGAGACCGATGTTCTGTCCAAGATCTCGGTGTTTGGTGTGCCTTATGGTTCCTTATTGGTCTTGCACTCGTTGAAGGCCTTAGCCATTTCTCCACTTCCGTCTCAATACTCACGAAAGCGTCACTGACATCACGCTGCTTTCTCCCGATTATGTCAATATCGTCGGCGTATGCGAGTAGTTGGACGCTCTTTTGAAAGATAGTGCCTCTTGTGTTTTCGCGCGAGTTTTGGACTATTCTTTCAAATATGATGTTGGAAAAATGGCATGACAGCGCATCACCTTG
Organism: Volucella inflata; assembly: GCA_928272305.1. Taxonomy (NCBI): domain Eukaryota; kingdom Metazoa; phylum Arthropoda; class Insecta; order Diptera; family Syrphidae; genus Volucella; species Volucella inflata. Next base: position 38,210,599 of record OV743716.1, on the reverse strand, counting down.
TCTAAATCCTTTCTGGACATCAAAGATCTCGGTGAGATCTTAACCGACCTTGATGAAGCAGCGTGCATTCTCCATCGTCTTCCTGCATGGACGGACTAGTTTGGCAGGGATGCCAAAACTAGACATTGCTCTTCAGAGCTCGTCTCTATAGATGCTGTCATACGCGGCCTTAAAATCGATGAATAGTTGGTGGGTATCGATCTGAAGCTCATGGGTCTTCTCCAAGATCTGCCGTAGTGTGAATATCTGGTCGATGGTGGACTTTCCTGGCCTGAAGCCACACTGATATGGACCTATCAGGTTGTTGACGAACGGCTTCAGGCGCTCACACAATACGGCAGATTAGATCTTGTATGTTTGAAGGCTGATGCCTCTGTAGTTGACACAGTTCAGAGGGTCTCTTTTCTTCAGGATCGGATAAATAACGCTGAGGTTCCATTCATCGGTTCTACTTTCGTTTGACCACATTATACAGATTTCAAGAGCTCGGCAGTCAGGCCTTCCGCTCCAGCAGAACTGTTGGACTTAAGCTTAGATACGGTAATCTACAGTTTATCCAGGCCGGGTGTATGGAATCGTTGGTCTACATCATCCAAGTTGAAATGTTCATTCTGCCCGACAGCGGTATTCGTTTCGTCATCGCCGTTATACAGTCTACAGAAATGATCTTTCCAAATCCTCATCATCGACTGCGAATCTACTATGATGTTCCCTTGTTCGTCTCTGCAGGCTTCGGTTCGGGGCTTGTATCCGTGACATGTTGTTTTCTTTTGGTAAAACGTTCGAATCTCATTCCTGGAGTAGCATCTCTCAACTTCCTCGAACGCATGCTCTGTCTTTTTCTTCCAGAGAAGCCCGCGTTCGTTTCTCTTTTTCTGCTCACAGAGCTCATGAGTAGCTCTAGTCCTCCTATGCAGTGCAGCTTTGTATGCATGTTTCGTCAAACCAGGGGTTTCGTTGTGGTGATCGAGTGAAACCTTGCACATCAGGCGGCATCCCTGATGGCTTTTTAGCAGTGTTGCCACTGGTCTCTGATGCTTGACGCTGGCGGCAAGGGACCTGTTAAGAGATTAAGAGAGACTCGATCGGAAAAGAATTTGGCGATCTCGTTCGATTGTAGTCGTCTGACGTCGAAATTTTTTACAGTTTTAGCTTACCTTGGAATTGTCCGGTATATCCGCACCCATACCTTGACCATAACAAGGTAATGGTTCGAGTCGATGTTAGCTCCTCGGAACGTACGGACATCCATAATACTGGAGGCGTATCTTGCGTCGATCGCAATGTGATCAATCTGGTTGAGCGTTGATTGATCAGGAGTTCTCCGGAGGTGGTGTCGTACAGGCTTTATTTTCCGATTGCTCCACCAAAGATACCCTCTCTTCCTGGCTTTGCATTAAAATCACCGAGGACAATTTTAATGTCATAGCTAGGGCATTGCTCGTAGGTCTTGAGAAGAGCTCATAGAAGGGATCTTTGGTATCGTCATCATTCTCCTCTGTGGGGACGGACGCATATCAGGCTTATGTTGGTAAATTTAGCCTTAATGCGGATTGCTACGAGGCACTTGTTCACATGCCGGAAACTCAAGACTTCTTGCCTAAGTCAGTGGTTGTCCTCTGATTGTTGCTATGATTTGTCCAGTAACAAACTACCGGTCATATGTAGGTCTTGTTGAGTGGCAAGAACACCGGTAGTCCATACCAGGGTTTAAAACACGGCACCGTGGGAGTTAGGAGCCCCCCGGACTTCGGCCCGGGCCTAACCTATAGAGGCAGACTCCCTTGTGGAAGCGTGTGGTTTAAATCTAAATCGCAGAGAGGTTGACCTTGCAAGACCTCAATACCCGGAGTGGAGTGGCTGTAAGTGCTGGGTACTGAGACTCTAAGATCAGTAAGAGGTTTTAGGTGGGCCTCGACTCATACCAAGGGTGGAGCTGTGCCCTCAACACTGTTCTGCATTGGTATTATTTTGTTAAGTTAGAAATAATCGATAGCATGGCGTATCCCTGCTCACATGGATGTATGGCCATCCCGTGAAATTAAGTCTTCCAGACAGATGTTCACAAGAATCATAAGACGTTCTGTCCATAAGGGCTTTTCCGCCACCATGTCTTTTCCAAGACCCTGTCTTAGTCTCGGAAATCCTTACCGACCTGAGCTTCAAACATGTCGGAGTAGCCGTGATAAAGTGTCATTTGTTTCGGGATTCTTCCCACCGTTGATTCCATCTGGGAATTCACCCGTTGTCCCGTTTATAGTGCTGCAATTTTGGCCGCTGTTCAACACTCGTACTTATAAGTTTATCAAGTCCAGTCCGGATGGACATTGACCAGTACACGGGGGCTACCACTCTGAGGTATTAAAGCACAATTGATGTGTACAAAATAGTTTCAACACTTGATATCGCCAGGGTGACACCTCTCAGTGCCCTCCCTATTTCTACAGCAACCAACCGCCAAGAGGCATAGAAGAGGCATATTTTTGAATGTATCACACAATTCGTCAGATGCAGTAAAGCAGTTGCTAAGTCAAAATTTAAAGGAGGGGATTGACTGATTGACAACCAGATCAACTGCCCAAAATGGTGAGAGAACGTTTCAATTGAATGCTCATATAGTGAGCTCCCGAGTGTACGAAGGAAATATCCAAAGAACTCAGACTAATTGTGAACTGTTTAGTAATATCTCTGATTATTCACTTATCAATGCGCCGTACCACCCTTTTTGCCATATAAGCACATGAATTTATTGCCTTGATTACACCTTATTTCACTCTTCTTTACTCGATTTTCGGCCTTAATATAGACTTGACAAACTACTGTAATAATAGCATCAGCGGCAGCAAATACTCGTAATCATGAGAATCCTTGACTCTCCAAAAGCTGTCGATGAGTGCAAAAGAAACAAATATCCTCACACTTTTGCTGAACTTCAGGCTAAGTTTTCACTCTGGAAGGCAGAAAATCAGTTACTACACCCATCAAGTCATTAACCCACCATCCGGCTTTTAATGTACTAAGTACCGAGCCATTACTCCATCCCGGGACACTTTCAACTAATTACAACTTTCCAGACAATCGACACTCCTTCATCCAAACCCTGCAAGTAAAACAAGTTTAACGATGAGGACCGGCTTGTCTATCACCTTCTGTGACAACTTAGGCCGATTTTCGTGGACAATAATAGAACTTATCACAGTGACATGTAATTCTTTACTACACGCGCTTGAGATAATAATAATTTTATGCCCACCCAATAAACTCATTGATTTCGCCGTAAAAATAAAGTAACCATCTACCCCCAGCAATGACGGCAGTTATATCGGAAACACTCCCACCTAACCACCCTATACGAGTACGAGTATATCCCGAACATCATTTGCTCAATTGTTTCCATTCATTGGAATCCCTTTATCTGGGTCAATTCACCCCCTGTGTTGACTAATTTTATTTCCGCTCTACACATGCACATTGTCCAGGTCTCCTGCAGTGTACGTAAACAGATACCACCAGCACAACAGGGCAGTGGCCAAAGCAAAAGGGCTGATAAAACAGTTACATAGTCTTACATGTGAGAACTTAATCGGACAGAGGGGTTTCCCCTTACAAATTGCATTACACGTACGTGAGAACGAGCTCCAGTTTTACAATCGAATTGTGGTAATGGGTGAATCATAGAACCAACAATCCGCCATATACTGATGAATGAAAAAATAATTTTTTTTTTAATTAACCATCAAACCTCTTCCACTCAAATGGGGCATGGGGATACGTTGAAACAACAAAACTTGTAATAAGGAAATGAACAAACATTCTGGTGTACGAGTACAGTGGGTGTATCAGCTTAAGGGTGCGTACTACGCGCACAGAAGATCGTATTTGTAACTGTTTTTCGAGTGATTTTAATCGTAAAACAGTTCCCCAGCAGGGTGTGAAGACTATCATCGGCCCAAGAATGCGTGTCCTATCTTGAGACTATCAAATCGTTTTCCACAGTACCCATATACTCGTATACACAATTTGCCACCCTACTCAATGTCCTGTCAATTAATCGTCGTTCCAACAACACTCACATATGGGTGGTACCATTCCTGTTGCCCCCACAGTGCAGAGGTGTTGGCCAGATACGTTATTTTCGTGTTCCCAATGTAGCGTCGGTGTTGCGGTGCGCATTTGGATTAGTTTAATAGTTCCTTAGGGCAACCAATGGTGAGGGTAAGGGTCAACAGGCTAACGATAGGTGGGTGGATAGATAGTTCGGAATCAGGATGTTCCGGTCGGGTGATGAATTTTTATGTCGAAAATCACTCAGAGCGGAATAGAAAATTCAGTTGGGCTTTTCCAGTTTTTCTGTTTTTTGTTTTTTTCTTTTTTGTCGCCAACCACGGTCGTTGCCGTGGTGCGTGTTTATCATTTTTCTCGTATCCTGTTCCTGGCGTTTTTACTGCCATTGTCGGTCATAAAAGGACACGTACGTTCGCTTACATACACACACAGGCCTTACCACACGCGGACAATACGACTACATGGATCTCCATATACAGTGGCAATAAAAAGTCACTCAGCTGTTTTATTGGTTTTCCATAAGCTTACAACGATTTGTGGTTGTGTTCGTCGCTCTCCTTGCTTCGTGTTTTCCCAAAAGAAGATACTAAAACGAAATATTCATTTCATCCCAATGGATTTAGTACACCACAGTTAGGTGGATGGGGGATGATATAAAATTGAGGAATAAATGGTGAGGAATCGCTTATGGATGGGAGATGCTGCAGATGGGGGAGCAATGTAACTTCCTGTGACACGGTACATTCCTAATTTGTTGGACAATGTTTTATGGGATTTTTCAGGATTTCTTTTTGCTGTGGTTGTTGTTTTTTGGGTATCATGCGACACCGACATATTTAGGACAATTCCAAAGCTGCCTAAGCACCATTAATTACCGAGATCTACAATTTAAATCGCAAACCAAACAAACAAGCACCATGATGAATGGCCGAGTGGTGGGTGGTGACTGGTGAGTGGTGAGCTGTTGGCTGGCTTGGGGTTGACGGTTAGATGATGATTCGCCAACACGGTTAAATGGACTGCATGTGCCAAATGAATGGACGAAAAGTTTGATATGCAAATTTGACTCCTTTTTTTGTATGTTGACCGACTCACCCCTTCTCCAGGATGCCAGTCAAAAGGATACGACTCTGAATTTGGATATATTTGTTTGTCTGGCTGAGGGGGGGGGAAATTTGGAATATTTATTTGATGTTGATATTGATTTTGATTGGGAAGATGATGTGGTCGTAATGAGGATATCGGTTTCAACCAGTTGAATATGAAGGACACGAGCTGAATGGGTTATATTTGGATTGATATGAAACTCTGGAAATGTTGTAAATGGGCAAAGAAGTGGCTGGCTGTGGCCGGGAGAAGTTTACATTGTGGTTTGGCTTATAGTCGGTTGAAAAGATATTAAATTGCAGGCAAGTGTCGAGGGAGGTTATTGCAGATACATTCATTTGAAGTCCTTTCAGAACTGCTTAATTGGATGGGAAAAGTAAACCACAGTCTCCCATGGCTGTAAGGTCTTAGAAAATAGGACTTTTTCTGGAGGGAGACAAATCTGGCAATCAGAAATTGACTGACTATGGGTGCAAATGAACCTCATGAACGACCGCGTTGATTGGTCATGGCTGCTATTGGACTAATGCCTCTATTTGTCCTAAACATGTGAGGGCACTTGAGGTTTATTTGCACATGCGCCCTAATTCAAAGGCAAGAGTAGGTACATTTACAAAGTTGTATGTAGCTGATATGCGCTAACAAGTTCAGACCTTTCACATCAAAGCTGCAGCTCGTCTGTTGCATATTCATCTTGTACCAACCAGTTTACAAGAAGCTGTGTAAAATCAGATTTTTCTGAAGCAGCGAGTGTTCCAAAATATCAACCTGCGTAGGCAAATAAGCTTAGTTAGGATGCCAGATTCCAGATCTCTATAAGTCCTCTTATATGCGGCCTTAGCTTGAGTAATATTGGTTTTTAATGCGTCTAGAGTTCGGGAATTATTCGCGTAAACAGGGTCTTTTATGTAGCTTCACAAAAAAAAATTTAACGGTGTCCAATAGCGTAATCTTGGTGGCCACTTGACGTCACCAAAATATGAAATTACGCGACCAGGAAACTTCTCATGCAATAAAGCCATAATTGGTCGTGTTGTGTGGCTTGTTACCCCGTCTTCTTGGAACCACATATCGTCCAAGTCATGATCTTCAATTTCCGGCCAAAAAAAATCGGTTATCATTCGACCATATCGCTCCGAATAGACTGTAACCGTCCGCCCCATTGGCATCTTCGAAGAAATGCGGACCAATGACACCTTTCGGCCAAAGAGCACACCAAACAGTCACTTTGTTTGGATGCAACGGCACCTCTTCGATCACTTGTTGGTTTTAAGAGCTCCATATGCGGCAATTTTGTTTGCTTACATACCTACCGAGTGAGGAAAGTGCCTCATCACTGAAGAAAATGTTGTTCGAAAAATCGGTGTTTATTGTCTGTTGTTCCAACACCCAAAAAGCGTATCCACGGCGTTGTGAATCGTCAGCAGGCTTCAATTGTTGCGTAAATTGAACTTTATAAGGATGGAGATGCAATCTAAATACGCCATAGTGAGGTATACGATACGTTCATTTGCTGCGAACGGCGGGAAATCGATAAATTCGGATCAACAGCAACACTTGCACTTACAGCAGCAATATTTTCGACTGAGCGTGCATTACGATGATGCGCAGGCCTTACACCATCAGTAACACTTCCACTCTCTTCAAATTTCTTCACAATTGTGAAGTTGGTCGATTATGACGACCATAACCATCGCGTAATGCGCGAAAAGTGGCTGCGTTGAAATCACCACTTTAGTAGTAAGTTCTAATCATTTTAACGCATTGTTCGATTTGTAAACGATTCATTTTTGTAAATGGCAAACATTCGGCTAACACTATAATACTTCAAATGAGAGCTGAGTTTGCCGGGTATCAAATGCCAGCATTACCAACTTGAAACTACTAAATGAATGACCCTGTACTATGTACCTATACTACGTATGTTTACTATGTTCGAACTACAGTACGAACTTTCTTGTTCTTTCTAAGAAACTAATGTTTTTTGTTTGCTAGTAGAGTTTCCGAGTCTACTCGATACCTAAAACCTAACTAACGCCATATTAAGGACACTTGTAAGCCCAATCTTTGACACCGTCTTTTCCTCTGTGGCGTGTGAGCGTAAGTCTGGATAATTTGTTGAGGCAGATTGTAATAAGGCTTTCAAGGTTTCACTTACACGGCTATTGTAGATACGACGACTAAACAGGGAGATTAATAACATTATTTTCAGCTGGATTTAGTCTCACGATCGACGACCGTCAATTCTCTTAAAATTAAGGTTGAGTGGATCAGCTGGTCGGATTCATCTACCTATAGTACATCAAATTAATCAAGACATCGGCATCCGTTTCTCTAGAGAAGTTTAAAATGTGGGCGTCATCCTGCATAACAAACTTCTCTGACCTAATCATGTCACATCACATCATCCAAGGAACTGACATTGGATTTTCCACTGAAGAGGTCCTTGGGATCCACACGCCTATGATAAAATCAATCACATCTGCTTACTACGTGGAGAATTTCAAATCATGGATACTTTTATCAGACTCCAAGCGGTTTGCGTCGACTACACGACGGCTTTCCCTAGCACGCCAGACTCTGTTCTTACTGCACTGATACTTACAAATACTGTTGAAAAAAAATGGTTATTTGTACAATTTGTACTGGAGTTTTGAATCTGCTCTATGGAATATTCCACCCAATCGATGAAACTAGAACTTTTTTTTTGCTGCAATCCACTTTCCCTGTGATGAGGATTGGCTACAAAATCGATCCAGTATGCGGTGCAGATGTCTGATCATAAGGAAAACGTAGGTTTGCTCTCTGAGAAGATATGTACAGCCCGTCCTGAGAAGAACTATTTATATTGAGAATACAATTGCAATTTCAATATAAGATGATAATGTAACGAATGCGATAACGATGGATTCACTTTTGGCGCCCCTGGAAACATTTTTAAGAACTGCGATATTTGAACCCTTGACAGAGCGTGTTCAGCCGGAAAAGTCTACTGCTGCAAAGCAGACATACTAGTAACAAGAATAGGAATCACACCATTAAGTCCAATGCGGTCTACCTTTAAGAAGGGAAGTTAGAAAACAAGTCTTGAGCTTCAGTCACATGAGGACGACCATTCACATAAAGATTAAATTCGCCCACATAAGGCACATTAATGCATGAGCCCTGACAGAAGATATACCTTGCCAAAGCTCCTCTACAAAACCCACAAAAAATGGCTTAGTTATGATGTTAATATCCTCTTTGGCGATTATAATACCAATGGAGGAAACAAGGGCATCTTTAGAAGTACCGTCGGAAAACACAACCTACGCGATATCACCTCCGGAAGCGCCCGAACATAGGAAAGAGTAGATTATCTGTTGGAATATGGTTTGATTGCTGTGTTGCTGAAGCAGTGCGAAATGAAATTTCGGTCGAATTAATGTATCATTTGCTACTGGAGGGTGTAAGCTTATGAAGAAAGTTCGTCAAACTGGGTTTGCTGATTGATAAACGAATATATTTCCTCGCATTTCCACCTCGGCGGCTATATATGTAAAAGAGCAAAATAGTCATATTCGGGGTTTTAGGGAAGTCAATGCATCCTAAACGTGTGGCTGTTTGGTGTGGTTTTGACTAACTGTCTTCATTTCTACATACAGCGGATCAACTTGATGCAGATATTGTCTCATAATTTAAATGCAATTTCAAATTAAGACGCTACATTGTCAAAATATGTACAACATGGTGGAACCCACAACTTGAATAATTGCGTAAAATAGTGGGAAAAATAAAACAAATCGTTAATTGGTACCTAAACGAGTCTACTTTATCCAATTTTAATAAAAAAAACTAGGTCTGTTACAGAAAGTATAGATGGTAAGGTTAGGTTAGGTTAAAATGGCTGTTGGAAAAGAAAACAAGCCCACTTAGGCCTATGATGCCACGCGGATCTGTGATCCTCCTACGCCACAATGGGTATAGTGGTTCCAATTTTGGGAAGTTCATCGGTCCCACAATTTCCTGCAATATCTGTATGCCCCGGCATCCAACAAAGGTGAATGTTAAACTGCTCCGCTATTAGAGATGATCGGCAGACCATGACTGTTTTTGAATTAAGACAACATGAGTTCAGGGATTTGATAGCGGCCTGACTATCGGAAAAGATGCTGATATCCATTGCAGACATTACATTTTTCTTCCAGTCAGGATTGGGGAAACTCTACGAAAAGCCCGTAATATCGCGAGCAAGAACATTTAAGTGGTACAGTGCGCTCAAAGAGGAGAGTGAAGTTGTTGAGAGTGTTGAGAGTGTTGTTTTTCGTAGTATTGTTTGCTCGGATGGGTCAAACAGTAAATAAACAACATACAGCGTTATGAAGCGTTTGCAAAGGGAGAGTGCTTACTTACTAACTTAAGGTGAATCTACAGTCCTGGATGGACCTGGTCCTCAATCAACAAGCGTCTTCAGGCAGCTCGATGTTTTGGTAGCTGCCTGCAGTTTCGCACTCTAAGCTAGTTCCACTTGCATGTGCCACCAGAGTCTTGATCATATTCTATTGTACTGTCCCTCGGAGGCGGTTTCAAAGACTTATGGGACAGAAGCGCTAATATCAACCCATCTACATGACCGGATCTTCACTCTTCTAAAACGCTGAACAGTGCTGAAGCCACACTGTCCACGAACGACTTCAGGCGTTCCGCAATATGGCATATAAGATCTTGTATTGTATGTAATGTTAGGGAGACTAGTGCCTCTGCAGTTAACGCAGCTTATGGGGTCTCCTTTCTTGAGGACCGCATAACTACCATATTATGTAGATGAGTTAGTTAATGCTCTTTTAAAACTCATACCCTGCCACTTTGAAGAGTTCGGCAGTCAGACCTTTCGCTCCAGCAGCGTTGTTGGACCTTCTGGGCTTTTTTCGTCTAACCAGTGATTTCGTTGTGGCATCTCTGATGGCTTTTGACAGTATTAGTCTGCCTTTCAGAACTGGTTGAGTGTTGATTGATCAGGAGTTCTCAAAGTCCCCTTGTGTATGTCGAGATGAGGGAACCGAGTGCTAGCTACGACAATGTTTCGCCCCGCCGCAAAGTCGATTAGTCTGAATCCGTTATCAGAGGTGCAGCTTTGCATTAAAATCGACAATTTTGAAGTCATAGCTAGGGCTTTGGTCGTAGGTCTTCTTCAAGAGCTCATATAAGCTATCTTTGGTGTAGTCATCTTTCTCCTTTGTGGGGGCGTGCGCGCCCTTATTCTGCCTCCAACAACAAATCTGCAGCCAAACAGGAACTGCTTTTACCGTGGATAACAGTCACCGTAGTTGACGTCACAGTTTTTCATCCTCATACCTCCACGTGGAGGTATTATTTGCACAATTGATGTGTCGAAAATTGTAGCGGCACTGTATATCGCCATGTCGACATCACTAAGTACCTACCGTGTTTCTACAGCACCTAAAAGAGTATGTAAACAACTTTTACATCCGAACATTGCTCTTACGCCATCAGTGCAAATGCCTACACATTTTTTCCAATGTATTTCACATGACGTAATACACTCATTTACTTACTTACTTTAGGTGGTGCCACAGTCCGGGGTGAACCTAGGCCTCAATCAACAAGCGTCTCCAGCTAGCTCGATCTTGTGCTAGCTGCCTCCAGTTTCGTACGCTAAGTTGACTGAGGTCCCCTTAACTACCTCAAAGTTATACCTGTCAAGGGTGACATTCTATCCGAGGCATGGGTCCTTTTTGCTTGACAGCATATACTGAGTCTTGCCCTTATTGACCGCCAAGCCCATTTTCGCCGCTACCGTTTCAATACCTAAAAATTAGCCACTGCTTTCTTCCAATTATGTCAATATCGTCGGCGTATGAGAGTAATTCGGCGGACTTTTGAAAGATTGTGCCTCTTGTATTTGTGCGTGAAATTTGCTTTATTCTTTCAAGTACGATGTTGAAAAAATCGCATGACAGCGCATCGCCTTGTCTAAATCCTTTCTGGACATCAAAGGTCTCGGTGAGATCTTTACCGACCTTGATGGAGCAGCGTGCATTCTCCATCGTCATCCTGCACAAACGAACGAGTTTGGCAGGGATGACAAAACTAGACATGGCTCTGTATAGCTCGTCTCTATAGATGCTGTCATACACGGCCTTAAAATCGATGAATAGGTGGTGTGTATCTATCTGAAGCTCATGGGTCTTTTCCAAGATCTGCCGTAGTGTGAATATCTGGTCGATGGTGGACTTTCAGGTTGTTGACGAACGGCTTCAGGCGTTCACACAATACGGTGGATAAGATCTTATATGCGATGTTAAGGAGACTGATGCCTCTGTAGTTGGCGCAGTTCAGGGGGTCTCCTTTCTTGAGAATCGGACAAACAATGCTGAAGTTCCATTCATCATGCATACTTTCGTCCGACCATATTTTACAGATGAGTTGGTGTATGCTAACTACCAAGTCATCGCCTGCTGCTTTGCAGAGTTCGGTAGTCGGGCCGTTCGCTCCAGCAACTTTGTTAGACTTCAGCTTAGATATTGCTATCTTCACTTCATCTAGGTCGGGTGGACGGAATTGTTGGTCATAATCATTCAGGCTGCAATGTTCATTCTGACGCTGTCAGGCGACGCTGTTTCTTCGTCGCCGCTATACAGTCTACAGAAGTAATCTTTCCAGATTCTCAGTATCGACTTTGACTCTACTACGATGATCCGATGTTCCCTTGTTCGTCAAGGCGAAATTCACCAATAAACTCATTTGAGGGATTAAATATGGCTTCTCCGGTAGTATGGTCAGGAAGAGGCAGACAGAACAAGAAATTCTCATTAACACAGTCTTTAAATTCATAACGCACATACGTCATCAGATTGGCATTGTTGGATATATCCGTGCTTTCATCCAATTGGAGAGCAAAATATGATCTCTGCTTTATTCTTTCTATAAGCTGAGTTTTGAGATAGCCGGGCATATCAACAATTCTTCTCTTGACACTATCATTAGAAAAAGAAATTTTGTCTAAATTATGTGCTGCTCTCTCACCCAACATGGTTGTCACTAATGCCTTTGCTGCCGGTAAAATCAAATCCTCACCGATAGAATGAGCTTTGCCTGTCAACAAAAAATCAACCTGGGTAAGATACAAATTAATCATTTTAAATTTTCCAAATTTACCTATCATCCGGGACACCTGGTAGGATACAAATACAGCATTTTCACTGCTACTTCCTGTAGCAACTTTCCTTAGAAATTTCTGATTCCTCTATAACTGATGTAGTTTTATGTCAAAAAATTCATGAGGTCACTTTAATTTGGTGGGCTTCATCGGTTCATTGCTCAAAACACACTGTGGCTTTTCTGCGCCATTTGAATCTAAACACCCGAATCCAAACAAAAGATATTCAGAGGAATATTTTCGATGTTTTTAAGTTTTACTGTCATCATCGAATTTTGAAGTCGATATTTCCGGATTGAAGTCAACGTCTTGAGTAATTTTCCTTTTTAGCCAGCGTTCCATTTTTTTATAACAGGAACTGGGAATACGGCGCCCAAATATTTTAAAGAACAAACACTTAATGGGAACGAGACAGAAAAAATGGCATTCTAAAATTTTCCTGTTAAAGAAAAAAATACACATAACGCTTCAAATGTAGGCTTCTGCAAATTTCGGATTCAAATGCAGATACCCTTCTCAAGGAAAAGAGTTAAAGCAAGCATTACAACAAAACTCTTCATACCTACATCGGAGCATCACCCGATTTTCGAGTCTTCTTTATTTTCTTTTAATCTTTTTTTTAGGTCGTGGAATTGTTTGGTAGATGATCGTTTTTGAAAGTGATCCGCTGACCCCTGGGGACCACAGGTTGAGAATCGCTGGCGTAAAGAGATGATTGCCAGGTCAAGATAATAGATGCAGTCAACATGTTGATTTCATTTTAAAAGTTATTCTACTGTTCCTGTTTCAAACGTTGAAACTCACTTTTTAAGGGGTATTTTGCTATGGAGGCCTTAGTTTCAGCCCTCTAATAAAAAATCATTTTTGCTATCCATTTTTTAATCGAATGTTTATTGACATTTCAAGAATAAAAAAAAATTGAAAAATCTGAATCTGAATGATGCATCCTGCTCGACGTGGTTTTAACTCTTGTAGTATTCTGAAACAGAAAAATTTTAAAAATTTTTCAATAGTAAAGATGTCGCTTAGGTTCGACCTTTGGAAAAAAATCAAAAAATGAGAACGTTTTGGGAAAAAAATTTTTTTTTTCCTGTTTTTCGCAATTTCCGAATTTTTTAAAAATAGTAAAAAAAATTTTCAAACTCCAAGGGCCAAACAATAGAGGGATATACAAAGAAGGTTTACACCAAATTTCAAGTGAATTGTTTTAGTAGAACTTGAGAAATCATTTCGAGCAGCTCGAAAAAATTAGTTTCGAGAAAAATACGTTTTAAGTTTGAGACACAACTTCAGCAGCTTCACTCAGATAATACGAGTAGTATTCCACTTAATACTCAGATTTGATAATATTTTCTAAAGCTCTTTTAGCTAAGTGAGCTGTTCTACCTTTTTTAGAAGCAGCAGAAGCTACCAGTTCAGAGCGATCAATTTGAACCTCGTTAAGTTTGATAGCAAATGTATGAACTTCATTTTGAGGACATATTCTTAAAGGTCATAACTTTGAAGATATTGTTGCCCCGCTAACCTGAAAAAAAAATTTAGAACGAAAGAAAGTTTTGCAAATATTTGTGAAACTCAAGAAATTCACACAGCACGGCTGTTGTTTACCTTTTTTTGACAGCGGAGAAAGGTGAGTTTTGTTTGACGAGCCATTCAGTGCACCGACGAGCTTGTCAGCAATAGGATCAAGCAGAGGAAGGGAGAAAAGATCACCGACAGCTAGAAAAGTTTAACGATGAAAAATATGCCGTTTCCTGTGACGTAGAACTTCTCCAAATAAAAGCTGTTTGTTAATTTCCAGTGAATTTCAGCGTTACAGCGGCAGTAAAACAAAAGAAGCGGATAATTTAATAGAAAATAAATAGCAGGAGTGGAAATTGATTTTTTCAAATTTCTAGACCAGAATACCCCAGGCCAATTTAAGTCTCCCTATATGAGTATAAGAATTTACTCACGCAGTTTTCAGGAGCCAATGAGGGTATCCCCCCTAATGGACCATTGCCACGACCTTTAGAAAAAGCTACCGGTCTAATCCGGATATTAGCTAAATCATTGTTCAGATCCCGTTAGGGATCGTTGACCGTTTCGACAATCCATTCGATTCGAAGAATTTCGGACCAGAGCATTGGTGTCCATCCGCGCTACATGACCCAGCCATCTCAGTCTTTGGATCTTCACTCCTCTGGCTAGGTCCATGTCGCTGTACAGTCCATACAGTTCGTCGTTGTATGTCCTCGAAGAATTTTCCTTTCAAAGCAGCCAAGAGCTCCCTCATCCATCTTTGATAATGTACATGCCTCTCCATCATAGAGCAGGACGGGGATTATTAAGGTCTTATAAAGGGTGACTTTTGTTATCCGAGAGAGGGCTTTGCTACTCAATTGCCTTCTTAGCCCAAACAGCGGTTGGCAAGAGTTATTCTTCGCTTGATCTCAGCGCTAGTGTCGTTGTCTGTACTCGTATTTATAGCAGAACAGAGGAAGACAAAGTCCTTAACCACCACAAAGTTATATCTGTCGATAGTGACGTTCTGCCCGAGATGTCGGTGTTGGTTGTTTCTTTTGCTTGACAGCATATACTTGGCCTTACCCTCATTGACTGCTAAACCCATTTTCGCCGCTTCTGTCTCAATACTCGCGAAACTGACACTGACACTGACATCACGCTGCTTTCTTCCAATTATGTCAATATCATCGGCGTATGAGAGTAATTGGACGGACTTTTGAAAGATTCTGCCCTTTGTGTTGGCTCGTGAGTTTTGTACTATTCCCTCAAGTATAATGTTATCGGTGAGATCTTTACCTTCCTTCATGGAGCAGCGTGCATTTTCCATCGTCATCCAGTAGAAACAGTCGAGTTCGGCAGGGATGCCAAAAGTAGACATTGCACTGTCTCTATAGATGCTGTCATACGAAACTTATCCTGATTTATGACGCAGGTAACTCGCCATTTATGCCACCTCTACGAGGCCTTATACTAATTGTTGCCATCCCTACACCACCATATTTGTGAAAATCATACTTACCTATGGACAAGTCGAAGTTTTCGATAAAATGAAAGGAGCGAGTGTTTATCAGTTTCTGAATTCATCGAATTTATCCTTTACATTCAATATTTTTTATCTGCATTCATATAATTTATAACAAGGATTGAAGGGAGGACAACGACTTTTGTCTATTGCCAGATACGAGTAGTACGAATATGGTACACTCACATGTGTTTTGCTTTTTGGTCCGTTGTCCCAACTGTGAACCACCAACATACAAGGATATGACACCCACTTATGCAGCTCAAGGATAAATTGATTGAATGAATATTAAAAAAAATAAATTTCATGAAAGTGATAAATGAAAGCATGTTGCAGGAGCGACATTTTCAAATGGATGTAACTGGAAAGAAAGAAAAAATATGGGGATAAGAGAAAAAATAAAGAAATCATTTTTTTTCATGTAAGAGGATGAAACCAGCAGGAGGACCTTCGAAATGATTTTAAGTCCTGTACATATGGCAGGCGAAAGTGGATACTGGACTTAGCAATCGATGCTGTATCCAAGGGAGCTAAAGTGGAATGCGTTAAGCTATTCAAATTTTTGTACAAATCTTGTTTTAACTTCTTTTTATGTTACACAATAACTGGTTGCAAAAAAACAGGATACAAGTATTTGTTTGTGGCTCGTAAGCGTAACGAAAGTGCAGTGCTGTATATTCGTGGAGAAGGGGCATTTAAAATATGAGGAGAACAAATAATGTTGGGTAAGTGCAGCGGCTATGAAAACTTGCATGCCTCGACATTGCCGGGGAATACACACATGTCCTGTAGCAGCTATAGAAGCCTTCATTAGTTTAACACCACTCCAGCTTTTCATAAAAAAGGCAATTCGTAGTACAATCAGATAACTACAAATAGAAGAAATTGATCCTGTTTCACTGAGTTGGAAATATTATGCGTGGTAAACGACAAGGGTCCCTAGGCGAGAAGCATGGACCTACAAAACTCAACCTTTAGCCCTATAGGTATAAAGCGTTATACGGATGGATCAAAGATGGACACCGAACATCTGAATATCTGAATTTCGGCAGAAACGGTTCGACTGATTATTTTACCGGCCATGAACAGTTTTGTAGTATGAGGAATTCAACAGTTAACTCAAGAATAAACAGTTGGGAGAACAATATGAAAAAATGAAATCCCTACCCTGACTCAAAAGGGATGATATCGGAAGACTAATTGGATTTAAAACAGAGAATATTTTATGATTATTACCTACCTACTTGAATTCGCATTCAAGACGACGAAACTGCGGAAGTTATCTCATGTGAATGCATGGCTCTAAATGCCTAGAGAGATGACACTTCTTCAGATAAATCTTAATCCTTGGGGATATTCTCAAAATCCCGACCAAAGTGGATTCTCACAGTATAACAGAGTTTTGCGAAAACCCCAAAAGTTCAAACCGATTTCGAACCTGTATGTTGCAGCGTCTACAGAAACCAACTATACAGATACATATCTATATTTGCCATATGCTGTTAACAATGGGGAACACACAAAACCAAGTGGATTTTCCTACCCCAGATCTGTTATATACTCCGACAGCGACAAATGGCAAAATCACTTTTAGAAGGCATTTGAGTTGCAAAGCCTTCTCTTGAGCAACTAACACGGGCTTACGCCGCAGAAGTTGGGGTACTGATGAAGGCGAATCGAAATTCCCTCAGGCGGTTCAAGAAAAATTCTTCGAGTAATTGTACGGGCGGTACAGTACAATGTGTCGCATGATACATCAACCCGGATTATCTCAGACAGTTTTTTTTTTTGAATTCCATGCTAAATCTTATAAAATATAATGTTAGGACTAAATATTTTCCAATAAAAAAATTAAAAAAAATCTAATTTTTAGCAAACCATGGGGATGGGGTGTACCATATGGTACAGTGGGATTATGCAGTACCAACAAAATTTATTATTCAGAAAATTAAAAATACAAGGTTATTCATCTAAATCTATATTTTCCCCTTTAAAGTAATCCACAACGACTGCAACACACTTATGCCAGCGCTTGATCCAATTCCCGAAACATTTTTTATATTCGGTTTTAGGTATGCCCATCAGTGCCTCCTGCCAATACTTCCTCTCGGCTGCTGAAACGCGTTCCCCGTAGTGGTTTTTTAACTCGATTGAACAGAAGGAAGTCACAGGGAGCCAAATCAGGTGTATTCGGTGGCTGTTGGATAGTATTTGTTGCATTTTTCGTCAAAAAATTACTAATAATGATGGCACTGTGCGACGGTGCGTTATCATGGTGCAAAATCCACGAGTTTTCTGCCCACAATTCTGGTCTTTTTTGGCGAATTGCTTCACGCAAACCTCTCATAACGCCCATATAATACTCGTTGTTTACTGTCTGGCCTTCTGGCAAAAATTCATGATGCACTACACCGTTGTAATCCATAAAAACCGTGAGCATTGCCTTCGTTTTGACTGAAAACGACGTGGTTTTTTTGGTCTCGGCTCATTTGGTGAACGCCGTTCACTTGCCTGATGTCTGTATTGGGTGTCGTACTCATAAACCCACGTATTGTCTCCAGTACTGATCCTTTTAATGAATGTGGGATCGGATGCAGCCTCGCAAATCATCTCTTTTGCGAGGTCAACACGGTCTCTTTTTTGTATGAAATTGAGGTCTTTTTGCACCAACTTTGCTGCTACACGACGGAATCCCCTCAATTCATTAACGAAAATGTCTTGGACGCATCCATAGGCAATGTTCAAGTCCTCCACTATCTCTCTGATGTTTAATTTGCGGTTATCGACCAACATTTCTTTTACTTCATCAATGCTTTCGTCGGATTTCGATGTCGATGGTCTGCCACTACGTTCATCATATTCGATTGACTCATGACCACTTTTGAACCGCTCGTGCCACTGGTATACGACCGTTTTTTTAAGAGAATCATTGCCGAAACACTTTTCCAACATTTTCAACGTTCGCGCACCATTAAATTCGATTTTCACGCAAAATTTAATACAAGTTCGTTGTTGTAAATTTTAAAAAATCACCAACACACACAGAGATAAATGTACTCTTGGCTACGTGTGAAGCTATGACGCTAAGATTATCAACAACAGATGTACCAACTTAACAAAAAAACAGAACTCAAATCGGAACAATGGGAGCGCCACACGGTGGTTATTCCGGGATCAAGGTGGTATACATTATGTTTTCAAAATGAAGGAGAATGGTATTGCTTAAAACACCGAACATGTAGTGCAACAGTACATTTCTCAGAGCGAGTAGTTGCTTGAATGTGGCAAATTCTGCATCTTGTTCTTTTATCTTGTTCAACAATAATATGATGAATTTGATCGAATCGGACCAAATTCAAATTTCTTGGCCGGTTACTTTTTCCGTATATTCCCAGCAAGCCCCTTGTAATTCTTCGACGGAATTCTAGTTTATCCAAGTATCCTCGATTATATTTGTGCAACTGCCATGCATTTTTTATCGCCATATCGATGCAAGTAGCAGGCGTTGCGATAAAGACCAATATTTTGGTCCGACCTATCGACACCTCCCATGGTTTTGTTGTATATTTTTACAAGTTTGGGCTGTGGAACAGTCACTTCCTTTCTTTCTCTTTACGAAAGAATCGCTTCACAGCAGTCGTTGGATGGACTGGTATGCAGTTTGAAATCATATTTACAATGCTGATATCGTGCCATTTACAAGCAATTAAATTTAGTTCTGAACATAGTTTACAGCTCTGTGCACCTCGACCTTATGTGATCCACGCACAACATAGTTTTTCAGACGGTCTTTCCTGATGGTTCCAGTTCCTCTCAAATTCAAAATATTCAATTCTTCAAAAAATTGAAGCGATGAAAAATTGTCTAAAAATAAATGGTAGCTCAAGTTTAATCCTCTCGGAATTGGCGCTTGGTTGAAGAGTAGTCCTTCGATCCTGCATATGGGACAAACCAAACAATACAACCGCTCGGAGTTGTGCTAATCCAAAACTTATAGCCCCATCTAATTGGCTTCCCTCATGACCTTTTCTTTAGGACAACGTCCGAAGTAGGGCATCATATCTTTATCGACACTGTAATTCTCAACGACTGGGGCAAACAACAAGATCTTTTTCAATAGCATATCAAACAATGGCCGTACTTTGGCATAGCGATCATTGGGATTTAATTGCATATTGTCGCAGCAATAAAGAACTCTAAAGATGTGATCATATCTGTTTCTTGTAATCGTTTTGGACACTAGTAAATTCTGCGAATCCTCTTTATTTTCCCAGTACATTCTTCGCTGTGAGACGTGATGAAGACTTTCATTACAGAAACTTGTATATCAGTTAAGAGACTGTGTTGCTGTGCGTACTTATTTGAGCATGATACTGACATTTCGAACAATGGTGCATCAATAGAAAGGGTGAAAAGATCCAACGGTGCCAAAGATGTATCCCAGCCGCAACTTTCGTACTTAAAATTAGCTAAGCTTTCCTGCAAATCTCTTTTTTCCTACGTATATTCCCAAATTCGTCAAAACCCCTGCAAGCAACTGATTACGTGGCAAATTGCCAACATTTACCCCATCTTCCTCTCCAGAATCTTCGTCTGTTACATGTCCTTCTTCTATTGGCGGCAAAATAGAAATGTCTCCATCAAAATCATTCTCATCGCATTCGACTAAGCAGTTGATGATATCATTTACTGTAAGCCTAAGAAAATTAAAAAGCCCAAGATTGAAGCACTGAGTAAAGACGATTAAGTTAGGTTAAACAGGAGTGTGTCATCACACATCACTAGGCACCAAAACGGGCCCATCGCGATCCCTGTGGGACCAGTTTAATTTTACTTCAAAGGGCAAAAACCTACACAATCTCTCAGGTACGAGTAAAACACCCAATTTCTTTATGGAAACCAAGAAGGCCTTTAAAATCTATGTCGTCCATTTCCTCTTACTTTTCAAAATAGTATTTTCCTAAGAATTTCCTACGGTTAACGACATAGCCTCACATTCACAAAGTATGTATTTTCTGTCCTCAACCGCTTGACAATTTGAGTCTCTTTGCGTGTTTCAGAAGGAGACAATGTCCTGTCAGGATTTCTATTAATGTAATAAGCTTGTTCCTGTTTAATTTAATTAACTCCCTGGATCTTTTACCGTCAAGAAGTGGCCATGGAGCATTGGATACCCTATGTCCCTCAAGATTCGACCACCTTATGTTAGCAGTCTCTATGGTTTTTTCCTGGATAGTGCCCCTTACTATACAAAGCGGTGGTTTGATGCTGGCAACCTCACTAATATCGAATATCCCTCCTCTTCTTGCAAGCTCATCCACTTGTTCATTTCCCTCAATAACGACGATTAGTGGTGATGCTGATGATATCCTTACGAGTACTAGTCAACCAAGCAAATATAAACTCCTTATTTTAAAAGAAGTATCCTCAAAGGTCAAGCAGCATAAAACGGTGCACTCCCAGAGGGATAAGAAGAATTCGTCAACTCAACACAACCTTCTCTAAATGAAAACGAATAATCAAGACAGCCCGTCAATCAAAATCATGAAAAGGTGTTACCTCGAATTAAAACACAATTTAGACCTCCTAAAGTATTAAATTAGCTAAAACTCAATTTATCTGCCGCTCTTGTAACCTAAAATCTTACCTTTCATATTTAAATATTATTTGTAGTGCACTTTAATGTCCATTCAGTAACTATTTGTCGTTCAATGCGAGAACCAAGACCGACATTGCCTAGGAGTCATCACTTAAATTTTATGTTTAACCGCAAATCCAATTTAGTATCTTGTCCACGGATTATCCATAGCACTAACAGTCGACCGATGGAATGACCAAAATTCACCATTAAACCAATTCTCTCTCTGGGTGTGCTCTTAGTCGTTGGTATGTCATATGCCGAACCTTGTATGGTACTCATACTCGAATATGGTAATACCACAGATAGCGACATTTGCATAGCTAACGTCGGTCGTTGTCGAGCCAAAAGGATTTCCATGATATCTACTATCCACCATCTATCTACCATCTATCTGCCACTACCCAGAGGAGGAAGCGGTGCAGATATGAAATGCTTAATAATGGCCTATGGAAGTGTGCCTAATGTCCTAAGCATACACAGGTAAGGTGATAAAATTCAGTCAGAAACTATCTACAAATACATACCTGTCATGTGTACCCACTATCTCACTCTCGATGAACTGGATCAGGTTGATTCTGGGGCGAGGGATACATTTTACCTTGGCATCAGATACAATGGGCAGATATACGAGTACTCGTATGTCTTTTGCCTTATGGTGATCCCAAAGTCGAAAGTCTTGCCGTCATACGAGTACACCCCAAGTCGTTTCTTTTCAACGGAAATGTTATTCCGGACTTGGTCTGCCCTCTGCACATTCTTATTTGTGACATCCAGATGACGCTGTTGGTTACGATTAATAACTTGACTGGTAGGAGGCATCCCATCTACCAATCTAAGACTACCATCTCTGCGATAGGGCGGCAGTAGGCCGACTGGTTAGGGCTGATACTTTGATACCCATCTAAGCTGCTAGCATATATTGGATTTGAATCCCAATGCCATTTGCCAATTTGGCAATGTCATTCTATGTATGCAAATGCAAACGGGCAGAAGGCGGCCCGCCTCTCATAAAGGCCAGAGGAACGGTCACTTTGTGTAAACTCATTAGGCCGACATTATGCAGTCCGCAAAATTTACATTGCCAGAACTTTGCGCAAAGGAATTGCTTGTTAGCCATCGTTAATTAAACGCCGACTCCCTCATTCCAGCTCATTGGGCATCCGGCTATGAGTAGAGTAAGGGCATTTTACTGGAATTGAATCAGGGAAAATATAATCTTCGGAATTGTGAAGGGAAGAAGAAAAAGAAGGAGACTAGATTGAAGTTTATTGCTTCTGGCGTACAACATCACTTTGTTGTAGAGACCATCTTACAACTTAAACACTTGTATGGGTTCTCCTTTAAGGATAACAGCTTGTTTCCATCTTAACTACTCGTAGTGCATCGCATCCTTCGAGAGTACAAGGCAACGACAAGACCTATAGAAAATTGCCACCGTCACCATAATAAACATTGGCATCCTTGTACAAGCAATGGTGGGTTTGATGGTTCCCTCTCAATCGGTAGGATAATAATAAATATTTTATCATCCAAAGTTCCTTGTCGGTGGTCTTTCGGTGGCTGCGTTATTTTATTTTCATACATTCCTTCCTCCTATTAAGATGGTCTTTTCAGTAAATGGATGAAGCAGTGCTGTCGATCAGAGGCATTTGGTCGAGATGAGCGATTGGGATGCGAGTTTTAAGTATTATGTGCTGATAGAGGTTGTTGTTCATCCCAAGAACTGGATCAATTCGAACTCTTCTACAAAACGAAGAAAAATGAAAAAACTTTCCTGAGATTTGCCTCAGCTAGCTTAAATGCCAAACTGGGAAACATTGTCTACACCACATTATCACTTAAGATAGGCCCATTTGATAGGACATTTGACATTACCAGCACAGATATCCCACGTCTCAATGTCTTCTAAGGAATCTGACACCCACCTGATGGATCAGCATTACACTGCGAAGGTGCAACTCTAGATGCCTGAACTACAATAGTTGTAAGGTGCCAGCAAAGACTCACACACACAGTGTTAGAATTCCGGACGAAAAAGCACCGAAAAAGTACTACTGACTTAGTACTTTCTGATCGAATCTCCAAATCCTTTCCAGAAACAGTACATTGTAGGTATTGTCCGCAAATTTTCATAGACACCCTCGCTGTCGTAAAGGTTGATTCTTTTAGAGCTACTTTTTCGAGTTAGCGTTGTACGTGGAATGTGTTTCGTGTGCTAACTACTACTTAGAGTCCACATAATCGGCCTACCGAGCGCTGAATTTGCTATACCATCGAAAAGTTTGAATCCTAATTTTCCATAATTAAATAATATCCGACCAAATACACCACATCTAGCATGACCGCGATGAATCGAATCAGCTCATAACAGCTTGAGTTGTCGTTTGCAACAACTTGTCGGTTTTGACGTTAAGATCTTGGTTTGGCCATACAAAATTCATTTCATGGACAACTGAAGCCAGTCGATCTTCCCAATCGACTCCGCTTCAGGCGATGAACTCTTAAAAAACACCAAGAGGATCCAGATTCAGAAATTTTGTTCACCGATAGGGCCTATTCCTGGATTAATGGCTACGTCAAAAAGTAAAATAGGCATATTTGCTCATTTGAGGCCGGTCGAAACATACCTACGAATCGCTCCATGATAACAGAGTACTTGCTGCATAAAATTGGAAACCGCCATCTCGCCGACGTTCGGTTCCAATAAGACGGCAACACTCCTATGGAAAATGCAAGAACGATTCGGCAAATAGTTAATTTCCCGGCTTGGATCGGTGAATTAGCCGCCTATAACATGCGTCATCAGACCTTTAGACCCAAGCAGCCCAAGTTCAACAAAGCTGCTGGAGAGGACGGCGTGACTGCCGAGGCATCAGTGTACCCAACATCGCATACAAGATCTTACATGCTGCATTGTGTGAGTGCCTGAAGCCATTCGTCAACAACCTGATAGGTCCATATCAGTGTGGCTTCAAGCCGGGAAAGTTCAACATTGACGAAATATTTACACTCCGGCAGATCTTTGAGAAAAGCCATGAGCTTCAGATCAAGACACACCACCTTTTCATCGATTTCAAGGGTGCGCATGAAAGTATCTGTACAGACAATTGATGATATTGACATAATTGGAAGATAGCAACGTGATGTCAGTGGCGCGTTTGCAAGTCTTGAGACGGAAGCGGCGAAAATGGGTTTAGCGGTCAATGAGGGGAAGACCAAGTATATGCTGTCAAGCAGAAAGGACACTCAACACCGATGTCTGGGGCAAAACGTTACCTTTGACAGATATAACTTTGAGGTAGTTAAAGCCTTTGTCTTCCTAGGCTCCGCTATAAATTCAGACAATAACACTAATGCTGAGAACAAACGAGATCTACCTCTATGTACGACTTTAATAATTCAAATCCTGCTCTGGGGCGCAGTGGGATGGACATTCTCAAAAAGGATAAAGGGGGCTGGATTCTTCATCTCTTAGTAGTGAAACTATGATAAAAATAGCTGAAATACTGTCAAAAACTTACAAGTTACTCAGGAATCACTCAAGATACACAACTAATACGAACAATAACATTGAACAATAAAGAACTACAATGCATTGCCAATGATGTTAACTACAACTCTGCCGGAAACGATTTCAGTTACGTAAGCTTCGTACTTAAAGCAGTTCATCAACATACACACGAACATTTAAGGCGAGGTAGCTTTACCAATCGCTGTTTCCTTGGAGATAACAAAGAAGCAAATCTCTAAAGCGATTAAAATCACTTTTAATAAAAACCTTCCCATCCCAGATCAGCTTTGCGAACTAATGGTTCCATTTGTATTGGCAAGTGCAGAGTGGAAAAGTAAAAGATAAAGCATAGTCAAAAAACTACGTGTGTATCTAAGACTGAGGTGTATTCAGATAGATAACTCTGTCTAAAAAGTTAGTGAATCCCATCTAAAGAGAAAACAAATCAAAAGAAGACCACATATGCAGTGATTGCCCCTTTTCAATCAACCAACCAACCAACTACGTACTAGAGCTGGATTAAGCTGAAATTCAAAATGATTGAGAACTCACTCATCGTTTCGAGTAGGTACCGACAGATGTTTCCTTCAAATTCTCGACAAATTTTTGGATGGTAGAGACCATAGATGCATATTTACCTATCATACACTAGTACTCGTATTTATACGATTTCTCGTTGCTATACAACTTATATTTTGTTAGGAAAATTGGTTGCTTTTGAGTGTAAATCGTGTGCTAAGCAAGTATTGTAGTTATTATATTTTTAATTTGTTTGCTCTAGTGCAGGGATGGCGAAGATTCGATCGCAGAATGAAGTTGCCCTAGCATTGGCTGGAATCGTCTAGAATAGCAGCAACTTTATTAGAAGGCGGACGAACTGCACATTCTGCCCTGAAATTGCCACTGCACATGCAAATCAACGAAACACTAGCTTGCAATATCGCTAAAAGCAACGCAATATCGAAGATTCTACAAGTATGCAAATTAATCATTTAGGACGAATGCACCATGGCCCACAAAAATTATTAGAGGCGCTGGACAGAAATTTAAAAGATCTACGTGACAATCAAAACATTTTTGGTTAGGCCATGGTTCTGTTGTCCGGTGATTTTCGTCAGACTCTTCCAGTAATGAAAAGAAATCATCAAGTTTATGACGACGTGTGAAGACACTCCGATTGACAACTAACATGCGAGTATTTTTGCAACAAGATCAAAGTGCAGATGTATTTTCGAAGCAATTGTTTAACATTGGGAATCGGAAAGTAGCAGTTGACACCTCGACCGGATTCATCACATTACCCACAGATTTCTGTCAGTTGACAAAATTGAAGGAGTAGCTAATTCAGCTTGTTTTTCCAGGAGTAGCGCAAGAATTTAAAAACCATAATTCGCTTAGCGAACGAGCAATATTGGCGGCAAAAAACAATGATGTCGATCATCTTAAGTCTCAACGCGACCATTCAAGATTTCAATACGGGACAATAACTTTTGTTTTTAAAATAAGTCGACACAGTTATTAACCAGGATGACGTAGTCAGCTATCCCATAGAATTTTTTAATTCGCTGGAAATGTCTGGATAACAATCTCACAATTTGAAATTAAAAGTATGAGCCTACATACTCATCATCATTAATCAACCTCGACTATGTAAAGGCACGAGACTGGCTGTGAAAAAGCAAATGAATAACGTCATCGAGATAACGATCATCAAGGGAAAATACAAAGGAGAGGATGTTTTGATTCCACGTATCCCGATGATTCCGAAGATCTTACCATTCGATTTTAAGCTGCTCCAATTCCCCGTGCGCCTGGACAACTATATGTCTCATGTTCGCGTGTTGGGGTACCCCCAGGTTATTGGTTTTTGAACTGCTTATATTGCTTCCAGTTTTTACATATTGCTTTCTGTCTTTAAGATAAGACTCAAACCAATTGTATATGAATCCTCTGAATCCGACCTTATATAGTTTATCTAATAGTATGACGTGGTCAACCATGTCAAACGCCTTAGTTATATCCACAAAAAGGCCTGCACAAAACTGTTTTTTATCTAGTCCCTTATATAAGAAGGAGAAAAAGTCCAATAGAGCATCCTCAGTGGAGAGGCTAGTTCTGAAACCAAACTGCATAGAAGAGAAAAAATTTTAATGATTGAGATAAGTTAATATTCTCGTTTTAATTATTTTCTCAAAAACTTTTGGAATTGATGGCAGTAAAGATATTGGTCTGTAGTTTGATTTATCGGTCCTGCTGCCCTTCTTTAATAACGGAATCACTACAGCGCATTTAAGTTCAGATGGAAAGGTACCGGACATAATACTAAAATTAAAAAGGTAAGTTAAAATATCTACTAAGTTGGGTCCAATGTGCTTGAGTACCATATTCGATATTTTATCATTACCATGTGAATTGGAATTAGGAAGGGAATTAATAGTTTTTAGTAATTCAAATCCCGTAATGAGCTTAAACATGAAGCTGTTTCTAGAACAGTTGTTTTGAGAGCCAGCCTTAGGGCAACAGTTACACGAAATTGGCGAGTTTCTTGGAAAAGAAGTTTGTCCAATGGAAGCAAAGTAATTGCTGAACTCATTAGCTATTTCCAAAGGATTTGAAATGTTAATACTCCATACTTCCATTTTTAAGTACAATGGGATCTGCGTTAGTACACACTTTCCGACTAACAATACTATTAACTACTTGCCACTCTTTCTTAAGATTTCCACTTGACGCTTGTACTCGTATTTTCGAACGACGTCCGCGCTTTTTAAATTACAAGTTTTTACATCACACTCATACAAGTTTGATATAAAAACTCCCACTCCACCGGCAGAGTACGTATCATTCGTATTAGGAAAAAAATTATAGTTCGGAATATGGTAATCCTCACACTCGCAAGAGTAGATCCAAATTTCAGAAACAAATATTATGTCAGGCAGGTTAACGAGAGCTTCTAGATTCACCATCAGTAAGTCGAAGTTTTGGCGTAAACTACGTATGTTTTGATGTAAAACGAATATTTTTACACACGAGTATCAATAAAAAACGATTAATTCATTTGAAACACAAGTAATACCGTACAGGATGCAGCCCTTATTATTATTCTCAATGATTTGGAGATGAACGGTTGATTAGGATTAATATTTGCTTATTAATTATAGTCAATTAAATTGTAGATGAAATGAAGTTTATCGAGTCATCTATTTCATATTAAATGTCAATTAGAAAATAGACCCTAACCAATGCCATATACCCTGACCAATGACCTGGACCCTGAATAATGCCTCGTACCGAAAGCAAACCGCGAGAGAAGTCGTGGGTAGGGAAGGCAGTAAGTTTATAAAAATGTTTATTTGGTTTGTGTATGCTTCAAAAACTTGAAAAGTTCTGCACCGATTGTGCTCAAATTTTGAAACAATTTACAATCCGCTTCAAGGATTGTTTTTATCTACTTTTCGTGTCAGTAACACACCCGCGACATCGAGAAATTTGCGGTCAGCTGTGTACCAACAACCGCGTCATCTGCCGGAAGCGAGGAGAACATTTGCTATACCAACCAACACACAAACCAACTGCTGTAACACTGCACATCTAAACCGAATTCGCGCATTATTCGCAATTATTAGCTGAGTTTTTTTGCACGCCTGTTAGTTAAGTTCGCAAAAAAACAATCCATCCCCGCGGACTTCTCTATGGCATTCGACGGTTGGTGATCGAACTTAAATTGTTTTGAATAAAATTTGTAGGCAAATGGTTGACATTTTTGCTAATTCATCGGAAAATTTCATCCGAAACGAAGATAATATTATGAGGGAGCACTGTCTTATATCCGCTTAATAAATAGCGGGGATAAATTGACTTAGCGTTGATCGCTATGTTATTGTTGTAATTAATGCAAATTAAATTTAAGCGGATAGCGGATTCGCAAAAAAACACGAGTTGTGGGAAAGATATCGATCGCATACGGCATATTTAGCATAGAAAACGCCTAGAAAATTCCAATATGACTATGGAATTTACAGAAGGCGTTAACAGCGAAACATTGATAAATATTGAAGACAAGTGCTTAGTTATTGCAAATAAAGTTCTTAGTCACTTAGGAATGCCACCACCCATCCGAGCTGCGACTGCTTGATGTGGATTTGCGCCGGGAACAGAGTTACAACACCGGTGATCTCCAGTCATATATCGAATCAAAGGGCTTTTATGATCGTATAATGCAAATGATAAATGACGGAGTTAGAGGGACCTTCTTCGTGGATGCTTCAGAAGGAATTGGTTAGACATTCCTTATTAGATTGATTCTGGCAACGCTTCGGTCAAAAAATGACAGCCTTAGCTCTCGCTTTGTCTGGAATAGCTGCGACATTGTTACCATGTGGAAGGACTGCTCGATCGTTGCGAGAATTGCGTGGAAACGTTCAACTATTGGGGAATGAATTGATATTGCTCGTGGGAGATCTTAGGCAAACATTGCCTCTAATTTCTCGATCGACACTAGCGGACGAAATAAATGCTTGCCTGAAATATTCAACATTTCAGTTGACTACGAATATGCGTGTCCAGCTGCAGAAAGATCAATCAGCCGAGGTATTCTCACCATAAGTCGCGGCTAAAAACCATCTACCAAATCGACATTTTTTTAAATTTTCAACAATTTGGTTTATATTAAAAGTTTTCTGCCATTATGTGGTATCTGTAGCACAGGGCATTCGTCGTGTATCTATATAACGAATCCCAGCCTCTGTCGACATAGAGTATTTTTATCGCTTCCTTCAACTCGAGTGTATTCACTCCAAAGATGTTTATATGGAACTTCTTAGGAATGGGACAAACTGTTTGACATCTTCGCGGCGCTCTTTCCGGTTGCACAAATTACAGAGGAAAGGAAGTTCTGAAAGATGCAGCTGCGCTTCGCACTTTAGCTTGCTTCTGTGCTTTTTCAAGTAAGATATCTTCCCTCATGGTTCTTTTAGCTTCCTCCGGTGTCATGCCGTCCCTGATCCGGGCTCCAAATCATCTTCTGAAATAGAAGAATTCCTCATTTCTCCTTCTAGTTTTTTCGCCCTTCTAATTTCGCATCGCTAGGTATATTGGTAACCTGAACGTTATGAGTATCGATCAATGTGGGTGTGTTAATTGGTGGCTTCACTGGAGATAAGGTGGGGTCTTCAGCCTCTTCATCTGACTCATTAATTGTGTTTCCTTTTTGTTATTGTTTTGTTTTTACTTGGTCTTCCATATAAATCCCACGAATAAAACGAAAAAGATTATTCGACACCCTCAGAGCTATTAGTACCAGATGGCGCCTGGTATCTGCACCGACCGTTAGTGATTGTGCTGTTTCAGGGTACTCATTCAGGTTGATTATTTGCGCGGTACGGATAACAATGTAATCCAGCCCATGATTGGATCTTAGTTTTCGAGTCATATTTAGATCTACAAGAAAATTAATATCCGCTGAAACAGGAGGCTGGCTGTTCCCTACAAAAGCCGCTCCACATCGCCAAGGTTCTCAATCTTTGAAATCAGGATTATTGAACCAAGTGTGTCCACACATCGATTGTACGACGGCTTGTGCGGCACATAATCTTATCTTACTGGCCCATAGCACATCCAAGTCCACATCCTCAATTTCTTGCGATAAGAAATCGGTCATCATAACTTCGCAGGGCACTTCATTGACTGTATCGTTTCTTTCATTATTGCCTTAAAAAAAAATATGATCCATGTCATCAATCCAAAAACCGAACCCAAAATACGGCAGTTTAGGGGTAGGTAGCCGCCAAGACGGAAATGCGCTTCATCTCAAAAGATGAGTTTTGAGTAATTTCGAGCTACTCTGAGGCCCAAAGAAAACAGCGATAGAGGTCCTTTTGCTTCAATTCCAGAGTGAATTGGACGCTGTAAGCGGACCTTTATGGAAAATTCTCTTCAGGCTAGTACGTCTAATGCTCAGTTGTTGAAATTTTTGGCGCTTTAAGGTTTTCGAATTTATGAGATTACTTTCGTCAAAGCTGTAATATTCTGGGTTGAGTGCACAGATCGAACACGGGATATCAATCGGCGAACCAGTCTCACGAACTTTTCTCACAGGCTAGCGAACACCAGCAGCATTTGGTGCTTTATTTCAATCAAAATTACTTTTCGAAATTCGCACTGAATTGCAAAGCATCCACTTTGGAAATAACTTTAAAATATTTCCTAACGTTGTTCAAGTATAAATTGATTGTGCCGCGAAAAGATAATAATATTTCTCTGAGTTCTCATGAATTTTTTGAGCAGAAAGGAACCAATAGATGGTCCACCCTTTACATACAAGGTATTGGGGAGACGACATAGGTCAACAGGCTCCTACGGAACACATGTTTGAGCCAGGTTGAGCAAAAAGAAGCCACAGCTTTGGCCAAAAACGTGTTTGATTCTAACCTGGAGATACAACTCCGCATAAGATAACCTCATCCAGAGTATTGTAAAGGTTGATTCTTTTAGAGATAATTTTTTCAAAAATAAGAAGCTAACAAAAAATTCAATTCCATCGGTAATCTTTATTATCATACAAAAGAACCAGTTTTTATATATATTTTTCGAAATTTTTTTCTTTCATTACTTCTTTTATATTGCGGCTGACATGGTCCATTCTGAAGTTCCGATTTTCAATGACGCGTTCGAGCATTATAAGCGGTGACTGATCAATGACTCGGGTATGGTTCGCATCCAATTCTTGAATTTAAGCCAGCTTATCCATGAAGACTTTAACTTTATGTAGCCCTAAAGGAAAACGAAAAAGGACAATGAGCTTCGGATATGCACGTGGAATGTTAGATCCCTTAATAGACCACGTGCAGCCGAGCAACTAGCGGAGGCCCAGACTGAAGACATAACCGCCATTCAAGAAATGCGATGGGATGGGCCGAAAAAAAAGAAGATGAAAAATTGCGATATATACTAGGGGAAATGCTATCGACGGCAAAAGCAGCGCTTATTTCGATGCGGATTTGTTGTCGGAGGCAGACTAAGACAAGAAGACCTCAGCTTCCGGCATGTGAGCGGGCGCCTCGTAGCAATCCGCAACAAGGCTAAATTAGCCAACATAAGCCTCATATGCGCGCATGCCCCCACAGAGGAGAAAGATGACGACACCAAGGATGCCTTCTACGAGCTTCTTAACAAGACCTACGAGCAATGCCCTAGCTATGGCACTAAAATTGTCCTCGGTGATTTTAATGCAAAGCTAGGAAGAGAGGGTATCTTTGGTGGAACAATCGGAAAATATAGCCTGCACAACACCACCTCCGATAACGGATTCAGGCTAATCGACTTTGCGGCGGGGCGAAACATTGTCGTGGCTAGCACGCAGTTCCCACATCTCGACATACACAAGGGGACTTGGAGAACTCCTGATCAATCAACAGTCAACCGGATTGATCACATTGCAATTGACGTAAGATACTCCTCCAGTATTATGGATGTCCGCACGTTCCGAGGAACCAACATCGACTCGGACCATTACCTTGTTGTAGCCCACGTACGGTTGCGGATATCCCAAACTACGACAAGACAAACTAATAGTGTGAGAAAATTCGACGTCAGACGGCTACAATCGCAAGAGATCGCCAAGTCCTTTTCCGATCGAGTGTCTCTTAATCTCTTAAGAGGTCCAATGCCGCCAGCATCAAGCATCGAAGACCATTGGAAACACTGCCAAAACGCCATCAGAGATGCCGCTTCTGATGTGCTGGGTTTCACTCGTCCACCACAACGAAACCCCTGGTTTGACGAAACATGCATACAAAGCTGCGCTGCATAGGAGGACTAGAGCTGCTCATGAGCTCTGTGAGCAGAAAAAGAGAAACGAACACGGGCTTCTCTGGAAGAAAAAGACAGAGCATGCGGTCGAGGAAGTAGAGAGATGCTACTCCAGGAATGAGATTCGGAAGTTTTACCAAAAGGTAAAAATAACATGCCGCGCAAACAAACCCCGAACCGAAGCCTGTAGAGATGAACAAGGGAACATCGTAGTAGAATCGCAGTCGATGCTGAGGATTTGGAAAGATCATTTCTGCAGACTGTATAACGGCGATGACGGACCAAATACCGCTGTCAGGCAGAATCAACCTTTCAACCTGGACGATGATGACCAACAATATTGTCCACCCGACCTGGATCAAGTGAAGATAGCCATATCGAAGCTTAAGTCCAACAAAGCTGCTGTAGCGGATGGCCTGACTGCCGAGCTCTTCAAAGCGGCAGGCGATGCCTTGGTAAAGAGCACACACCAACTCATCTGTAAAATATGGTCGGACGAAAGTATGCCCGATGAATGGAACCTCAGCATTGTTTGTCCAATTCTCAAGAAAGGAGACCCTCTGAACTGCGCCAACTACAGAGGCATCAGTCTCCTTAACATCGCATATAAGATCTTATCCGTCGTATTGTGTGAACGCCTGAAGCCGTTCGTCAACAACCAGATAGGTCCATATCAGTGTGGCTTCAAGCCAGGAAAGTCCACCATCGACCAGATATTCACACTACGGCAGATCTTGGAGAAGACCCATGAGCTTCAGATCGATACCCACCACATATTCATCGATTTTAAAGCCGCGTATGACAGCATCTATAGAGACGAGCAATGTCTAGGTTTGTCATCACTGCCAAACTCGTCCGTCTGTGCAGGATGACGATGGAAAATGCACGCTGCTCCATCAAGGTCGGTAAAGATCTCACCCGAGACCTTTGATGTCCAGAAAGGATTTAGACAAGGCGATGCGCTGTCATGCAATTTTTTCATCATCGTTCTTAAAAGAATAGTGCAAAACTCACGAGCAAACACAAGAGGCACTATCTTTCAAAAGTCCGTCCAACTACTCGCATACGCCGGCGATATTGACATAATCGGGAGAAAGCAGCGTGATGTCAATGGCGCTTTCGCGAGTATTGAGACGGAAGCGGCGAAAATGGGTTTAGCGGACAATGAGGGCAAGACCAAGTATATGCTGTCAAGCAAAAAGGACAACCAACACCGACGTCTCGGACAGAACGTCACCCTCGACAGATATAACTTTGAGGTAGTTAAGGACTTTGTCTACCTAGGCTCCACTATAAATGCAGACAACGACACCAGCGTTGAGATCAAGAGAAGAATAACTCTTGCTAACCGCTGTTTCTTTGGGTTAAGAAGGCAACTGAGTAGCAAAGCCCTCTCTCGGACAACAAAAGTCACCCTCTATAAGACCTTAATAATCCCGGTCCTGCTCTATGGCTCAGAGGCATGGACATTATCAAAAATGGATGAGGGTGTTCTTGGTTGCTTCGAGAGAAAAATTCTTCGGGCGATCTTCGGTCCCGTCTGCATTGACGGTGAGTGGAGGAGGAGATACAACGACGAACTGTATGGACTGTACAGCGACATCGACCTAGTCGGAAGAGTGAAGATCCAACGACTAAGATGGGTGGGTCATGTAGAGCGCATGGACACCAATGCTCCGGTCCGAAAAGTCTTCGAATCCGCCCCCGAGGGACAGCGCAGTAGAGGAAGGCCAAGACTCAGGTGGCGCATGCAAGTGGAAGGGGACCTCAGCCAACTTAGCGTGCGAAACTGGAGGCAGCTAGCCAGGGATCGAGCTGGCTGGAGAAGCTTGTTGACTGAGGCGCAGGTCCACCCCGGACTGTAGCGCCACCTAAAGAAAGAAGTTTTAGAAAGTCGGAGTACCTTTGACCAATTCCGTAGTATGGGCTTAGAAATTTCTCCCATGTGGTTCCAACAGTACTGGGCGATATTACACAAACTTCGTACTACAATGTAAACTTTAGGAGAAATTTTCCACATCCTTTATACTCAAAACCCAAGAATATATGCCAAACTGCCTCAAAAGATCACCTCTATTGAAGTCCCGCGGTGACGGCAGGAGGCATGAGGTGGTGCAGATGATTGAGGAATCTAGCCACTATAAACAGTATACTTATACTATAAGAAACCTTTGGGAATATCCGCACTGAGTTCATTCTAGAATTTTACTGCAAGCCTGGCACTGAAGACTTCGTCAGCAATTGTAAAAAAATAGAATCATTCAGTCACAATTGGTGTACAACCTCATAAACAAATTCTCGTACGTGCGTAGAGGTACCTCGCATAGGAGAGTTTTATTGCCCCTTCTAAGACTCCTGATCATCAATGATCATCAACTCTTGACAGAGCTATATAACGTTGTACTCAAAGTGTACGCAGACGCGAAAGACGTGGCATTTTTTGTATTAAGGTTGTTCCCCTCAATTATAAGTAAACTCACATAGAGGGCTCTGACTAAGCTAGTCTTAGTGTTAGTCTGAGTAAAACTAAACTAATGCTATTTACCACCGAGCACAAAGTACCGACTTTCAAGCTTCCACGTTTAAACGCCAAACACTAAATCTATTCTCCATTACAAGGCGTCAGCTATACCAACAAGTTCAACTGGAAACTAAACATAGAACAAAAGGTAAGGAAAGCATATGCCTGCAGCAAGACCTTTGAGGACTTCAGCTTAAGATACTTCTCTGGTTGTACAGTGTCGTAGTTTGTCCCGTTCTTACTAATGGATTGCTCATGTAAAGGCCCCTTTAAGCAAAGCCTGTAACATCACACACTAAACAATACCCAACAAACTGCCGGAATTGGAACCACACAGGGGTCCTTCGATCGAAGCCGGCAAAAGCCCTCGGAGTGCTAATCCAAATACTTACTTTCACATCAAAAACATTATTTTGGGCAGTACTACCAGACTCAGATAGCCTTGATCCAGGGCCCGAAACCCTACTGTCATATCATGTAGTAAGGTTCTAATCCGTTGCCTATCTGGTGCTGACCACAATTGTTATAAGATACCTACCCTCAGCTTTAAAAATAATATCCAAGTTCAAATTACTAAAAGAACGAAATGAAACAATAACCTACTTCTAATCGAAATACCAAGTACTAATCTTCACCGACGGCCCAAAGGTATCTTCTCAACGAAACGGGACGCATCTAAATCGTACTGCCTCTCAAACTCTTCAAGTGTCTTCCTAGCGAGGTACGAGCGATTACAGAGGTCTGAAAGTTAGTAAACATTGGCTTCATTACCATAAACAACAAAGCAATCTTTATTGATAGCCAGGTTGTCATCAAACTGCTGCACTCTTTTACTAAGTCCTCTAAACAAATAGAACAGTGCAAAGGAACTATAACTCCGGTAAGGGCTGGGTTTTATATCATTCTTTTTTGGGTTCCTGGTCACTATCTTCGATGTCTCTCTTGGAAATCGGTCTGCTCCCCGATGGGACTCATCAAGCGTACATTTCTCCAAGACTTTCTCCATTGCCAACTCTCGGGGGAACAGTCTAGAAAACTGTACCATACTTAGACAAATATGGCCTGTCTACAATAAAAACTGGACGAATGCCTTAATTAAAAGAACTCGCACCAAGAAAGCAAGATCGACAATAATTTGGACGTGTCACTGACCAAATAACTCACAAGTTGCCAAGTTCAGAATTTCTTTAACCCACACTGGAGCAGCTGTAACAATTCATACGAAATGGAAACCCTGTTCTTCTTTTTCTGTCACTTCCCGACTAACTAGAACCAGCCATCGCACATGGTGCAAACCCTTTTTATGGGAATCAACGGGGATTTCTTGCATAAGACCAAATCCACCTACCTACCTTCTCCAGCCGGATATTGTCAAAAAGTCGTGGTATCGACAGAAAGGCAGTGAAAATACCATTCCTACAAAGATAGAAGAACTTCCTTTGAGTTTTCTGAAGAGAGGGGTTCTAATCATCACGCATTACGCTTTTCTTTCCAGGTCGTTATGCCGAAAGTGTCCTTATTTCTTTTTTTCACTTACACATTGATCATGGTTTGCTGCCGAACTCTAAAACACATTCTTTGGTAGCATCATCATATTCCTTCATCCCATGTGATCGTTAATTTTGTCGAATGAAACCTTGATGCGAATTTCGATCAAGTGCCTAAAACTTAAGACTTCCTGCTTTAGTCTGCCGCTTTCAATTGACAAGCACATTAATGGTAGTAGATTCTGAAGTATGTCACAGTTTGCAACCCACCTTTTGACCTTTTGAATGACCATACTCTTTTCTCAGCAGGGTCTGAACAATGTATTTTCCCTTATTCAAGTCTTTTGGTTGCTTCGAAACGTAAACCCTTACGAAGTAGGGTATTTAACTGGCCAGGTCTTTGAGAATGTGAGATTGGAGCCATTGTGGGGTAAAATCTTCATTCTTAAGGGCATGGGAACTATGGTTGAGCGTCATACAGAATGAACCTACATAGAATCAGTTGGGAAAGTGCTTCAAAATATCGTCACCAGAATTGAAGGCTGAGTGTTGTCGACAGCACAACTGTTGACACTCGGTCTGCAAACTTTGCATCGATGAACTGCAGTTTTAAATACGAGGGCGGGTCAATAAGTCCGTGACTTTTGGATTAAAACACAGATTTTTTGATAAAAAAATAATTTTATTTTTCAACGTAGTCTCCTTTGAGCTCTATACACTTTGTCCAACGCTTCTCCAATTTTTTTATCCCTTCCAAAAAAAATGATTTGTCGAGGTCCTCAAAATAGGCCTTTGTTTGCGAGATGACTTCATCATTGGAGTCAAATCTTTTTCCACCAAGCCATTTCTTCAGGTTTGGGAACAAGAAGTAGTCGCTCGGAGCCAAATCTGGAGAATAGGGTGGATGAGGGAGCAATTCATAGCCCAATTCATGGATTTTTGCCATGGCAACTGCACATGTGTTTGTGGTCGACTGTGAGCAAACGCGGCACCCATCTTGCGGAAAGCTTTCTCATGCCCAAGTGATCATTCAAAATTGAAACCACTGAGCCATGCGAGATCCCTACGGCTTCCACAATCTCTCGCACTTTCAATCTTCGGTCGGCCAACACCATATCGTGAATTTTTTCGATTGTTTCGGGTGTAGAGACCTCAACTGGGCGTCCAGGACGTTCGGCATCTTCAGTGCTTGTACGGCCACAACGAAATTCAGTAAACCACTTTTTTACCATTGAAATCGATGGTGCAGAGTCCCCATAGTATTTATCAAGCTTAGCCTTGGTCTCGGTAATGGTTTTTTTTCGCAAGAAATAATGCTTAATAAGCACACGAAATTCACTTTTTTCCATTTTCTCCTCAAATTAGTGAGTAGTCTGATAAAAAAAGCTGTCAAACACAAACTAACTGACGCAGCAAGTTTAAATTTCGACAGGAGTCAACTGACAGATGCCTGTTGACAGGAGCAGTGTTGCTGTTTCAGTAAAGAGGTCAGAAATTCAAAAAGTCACGGACTTATTGACCCGCCCTCGTATATTAGCTGGTGAAAGACCCTAGGATGGAAGTGCTCCCTGCGTACAATATGTGATGGCGGGGGTAAGACGCAGTGGTTGTATGGTAGGCCTTACTGATTTGCTGCTGAATGGCTCTAGACTCGTAACCCCTACGTAGCCATAAGCATATGCAGCTGCTAAAGCTGTAATATCTGTAAAATAAAACGATTGGTGCGATAGAAATGAGCATATTATCAATCGTCTCAAAGTGAGATCGGGGAGGCTGACTGGTCTAGCTCATCTAGTGCTCAAAGGTGTTATTATCCATCTTTCTAACGAAGGTTAACATTTGGATCACATATTGGATAGCAATCTTCTTTGATCTTAAAATGTTTGATAGTTTCTGTCGATGAAAAGCAGATTTCGAGAAGATATGGAGCTTCTCACTGAGGGCTTCCTGTGGATCAGCATATCTATAATAAGACCAATTGTAAGACCAATGCTGATTTAATTAAGCTCCAAGGAAAGGTCTGTCTTGGCTGCGTGGAAGCTCTACCTGGCAGCATGCCCTGGCCGAAGTCCGTACGTACTGATGAATCCTCCTTCTCTTTAAAGGCATTTCAAGTGCTCCACTCTCAAATCTATCTTTCATTAAAAAAGTTTTTACGACCTTGTCAAATTTCGCAGTGCCCTTGCACAGTTTTGGCCAGAACCAAAGCCAGGAGAAAACTTCAGTCGAGTCTTTACCAATTGATCTTGGGGCACTGATATCTTTTTCGCGTCTTCCAAAGAGATACGCAGTCTTATTAACAATGAGGTATACTGTGAAGAACAGGCAGAGGGACCGCAGCATCTGCATCTGTACTGACAGCCAAGCTGTGCTTAAAGTGTTGCTTAACCCTCTCACTATTTAGAAGCTAGTTAGAGAATTCTGGTCTCTTCTGAACGCAAATGAAAGTGTAAATTCACTGATTCTTGCTTGAGTTTCAGGTCATAGAGAAATCCCGGGAAACGAAAAAACCGATGAACTTGGTGGGTAAAGCCCGAACAAAAACTTCCGGTATCCTCGATAAGAGCCTCTATTGAGAGTCGATTGAGTCGTGTGAGTACAACCGCAGGTGTCATGATTCCTCAGGATGCCATCACGCCAAATGAATGCTTCTCAACGTAGCGACTTTTCTGCTTTCGCTCTGGAAGAACGATTTCAGACTGCTTTATGGCATCGTAAGGGTTACCACGTTTATGCTAAGTATGTAAGTATGCAATGTATTGACATATGTGCTGATACTGCAGACATTTTATCATTGAGG
The DNA here is from genome assembly GCA_928272305.1 of Volucella inflata. Lineage (NCBI taxonomy): Eukaryota > Metazoa > Arthropoda > Insecta > Diptera > Syrphidae > Volucella > Volucella inflata. The sequence goes on along the minus strand of OV743716.1, from coordinate 38,171,471 downwards.
CAGCTATCTACCTACCTAAGTACAATAGACTGTTCCAACAGAAAAAATTGTCAATCCGCCAGCGCCAGTACACTGTCCAGTACTTTTCCTAGCGCTCCCAGCTAAAACCCTTACATTTTATCGAATATAGCCGGACGGAAAACCGGCCGAAATACTCAAAGATGTCTGAAGTAGAAGAAGACTCTACCTCTTTATGGTGCTAGAGCATAGACTCTATCGAAAGCGAGTGAAGATTTTCTCGGTCTTTATGAAAAAACTTATTGGAGCGAATGGACACTAATGCAAGTCTTTGAATCTTACCCCGAGGGACAACACAATAGAGGAAGATCTTTCACTATATGACTTGACAGACCAGTATTGCGCAACTAGAGGCAGCTAGCTTAAGATCGGTCTAACTAGAAAGTTTTGTTGGTTAAGGTCCCGGTTCACCCCAAACTTTAGCAAAACACTTTGAATATTATTAATGACTTCACGTCCCTTTTCCCTTATCTAAAGTATCTGTCTTGCTAACCATTGACGTTTGTGCTACAGTCATCACAATGTATTGAATGTCGTTTAAAAGCACAGCACATACGAGTATTTCTGTCCTCCACAAAGGCACTAGGTGTACCTCCTATCAAAAAATTAGACCCAGTCACTTAAAAAAATCGATCTAGTAAGATTTCACCTTTTTATTGTAAGCACATTCCCACCGTGTCAATCATCGGTTACGCCTCTGGGACATGCTGGAAACAGACGTGAGACGAGATTCGATAAAGTCAGATGTAATCCACATAAAACAGAGCCAAACATGGAGGTCAGTCACATGATTGGGATTGATTTCTATAAAAGATACAAATCGGCCACAAGTCGTAGACATTTGCTACTGTCCTTTGCCATCCATTACCCCGAGTCAAACATTTGGTTGTCATAAAAAAAATTAAAGTATCTGAACAGTACATTCTTCTTACTGGCCCCACAGTGTAGTAACAATTCGAAAACACTCTACATTCAAGAGACAGATTTAAAAAAAAAAAAAATGAGGAAAAGGAAAAAAAAAGAGCTCAACGTCTCCATTAGTTACCAGGATAAGGAATACAAATGAAGCCACCGTAGAGGCCAGCAATCTGAACGCATTACTGGGAAAAGCTCACCACGGAACCAAGCCAAACAGCTAACAGCTAAGTCTGTCCACAAAGATCCACGTCTACGTTAGCTAAAAGATGACATCTCCCAGTTGACATCAAAGTAAGTGAGCGGGAGGATGATAAGAACAAGTATAGGCGAGTGAGCAAAGACCTGCAAGGACAGCCAAGGAGTCAAACCAGAACCAAGAACTTTAGAACAGAAACGACGCTGTCACTATTTCAATTTGTGATTTGACTAACAGAGGCGACCCGGAACGGATGCTGATGAGGCATGACCATTTTATTGGTACTTTCAGTTGGTGGAAGTCGCCGTTTTTATGTTCCCGCTTCCGTCCTTGTTCATTTTCTTAATTTCTTTTTTTTTTTTTCTACTTTCATGTTCGTCGTTTATTTTTATGTTGAAGAACATTTTTTGAATTACTACAGTGACAGCAGTGATTTTTTATTCCGTTTTCCATTCAACAGGATACGAGAGAGCGTGGAAATGAAAATCGATTGTCGGGCGTATGACGGCATGGGACAGCACCAAAGTCGACAAAGGATCAACTTTCGGTGTCGCTTTTGCGATTCAAAAGGAAAGAATTTTTTCTTTTGCTTCAGCGAGATGTGATTTGGGTGTCTGATTTCTTGACCAAAGTCATATTCTGTTGCGTAGAGGAGTTTTGATGGAAATTTTCAAGAGAACTTCGTACAAATAGAAACCAGAAGAGATGGTGGCAGAAATGGCAATAAATTCGAATGGAATATGAATAAAACAAGGAAAGGAGATTTTTGTGTCCTTTGTGTTGTCAGAACTGGAACTACATTAAGAGCTTGCTAACTATTTATGCAAAGCACAAGAAGATGAATGAGGTAAGGTCGATATCGTGACACCTTTGAGCAGTACTTCTTATGATTTTCTAAGTGCAGAGTTGAGAAGATAATGACGGTTTCATCTTTAGGCACATACCGAACCTTAATATGAAGAAGATGAAACGATGAACAATAACTCCTACGTTAAAAGATGGATTGACATGGTCGTAGAATCACAGTCTGTGACAATTAATGAATGATAAAAGCGATGGCGCTTTGGTTAGCTCATTCGATTATCATGCAGAGGGTCCGTAGTTCGATCTCCGGTATCGCCAACAGTTTTTTGAATCGTCATCACTCTTTCAGCCGGCAATGGCAAACTCCCGAAAGTAAAATTGCCTATGAAAAAGCTTCAAAGGAGTGGCGTTCGGATTCGGCGATAAACCGTAGGCCCGGCTCAGATGCAACAAAAATGACAACATGAGCAAACACAAATGAATGTCAAGAAGCTAGGCATGGCCCATACAGGGCTGCCATCGCCACAGTGTTTTTTTTTTAACCAAAACCACTTACTTCTTGTAAGTTGCCTTGGGCCCCAGCCAACAAGCGTCTCTAGCGTGCTCAATCTTGCCCATGCTGCCTTAGGTGGTAAGTATCGGTCTCCCTCTACTGCACTGTCCAGTGGCGACGGATTGGAAACGTTGGATTCCATCCGCTTTATATGGCTCTCATATCCTAGTCATTGGACCTACACTCTTCTGGCTAAGTCGATGTTGCAGTGTAGACCTTACTGCAAGAAGTTGTATCTCCTCTTCCACTCACCAGCAATAGAGGCGAGCCAAAATTCACTCGAAAGATTTGTTTCTCGAAGCAGACAAGAGCACGCTCATCCATTTTTGATAATGTCCATGCCTGTGTGCCAAAGAGCAGAACTGGAACTATTAAGGTCTTAAACCGGGTAAAGTTTGTTGTTCGACAGAGGGCTTTCCTAGTCAATTGCCTTCTTAGCCCAAAGAAGTAGCGATTGCTAAGAGTTATTCTTCATTTGATCTCAGCGCTGCAATTGTTGCCTGAATTGATAGCGGAGAATTGGTAGCGAAAGTCCTAAATTGCCCCAAAGTTATATATTGCGAGGGTGACGTCCTTTATGCCTAACAATATTTACTTGGTTCTGCCCTCGATGACTCTTATACCCATCATTCTGCTTCTAACTCAATACACGCAGCGTTAAAATCCACGAATAGGTAGTGTGTAACGATTTGATGCCCAAGGGTTTTCTCCCAGACTACTCAAAGCACTTTCTTGGCCTAAGGCCACACTAATATGACCCAATCAGGTTGTTGCTTCAACCGTTCACTCAATAGGGCAGGTAGGGCGATGCTAAGAAGGCTGATGCCTCTGTAGTTGGCGCAGTTCGGAGGGTCTTCTTTTTTGAGAATCGGACAAACAATACTGAGGTTCCATTCATCGGGAGTACTTTCGTTCGACCATATTCCACAGATGAGTTGGTGCATGCTCCTTACCAAGTCATCGCCTGCCCCTTTGAGCTCAGTAGTCAGGCCGTCCGCTCCAGCAGCTTTGTTGGACTTAAGCTTAGCTATACCTGTCTTCACTTCATTCATTTCGGGTGGACAGACTTATTGGTCTGCTTCATCATAGTTGAGGGGTTAATTCTGGCTGACAGCTGTATTTGGCTCGTCATCGCCGTTATACAGTCTACAGAAATACTGTTTCCAAATCCACAACATTGACTGCCACTCTAATTCTTTGTTCACTTTGACTAGGGATTTGTGTCCGTGTCATGCTTTTCTTACCTATTGGTTTGTTCTTTGGCCGCGTGCTTCAGGTTCCTCCTTTTCCACCCTGAGAAACGAGCTCATAGAGCTCGTGAGCAGCTCTAGTCCTTTTATGCAGCGGCACTTTGTACGCATCTTGCTAAGTTGCATGTGCTTGTCGGAATTCGTCTTCAAATTAGGAGTTTTGTTGCGGTAGTCTATTGAAACCCAGCACATCAATAGCGGCATTTCTGATGTTTTTTTTAGTATTGCCACCGCTCTTCGATACCCAGTGCGTCAATGGACCTCTTGAGTTAATCACTCAATCGGAAACGATTTTGTGATTCCGTGCAAAATTGTCCACAGGATTAGCTTGCCTTTGCGATGTTTGGATATCCGAAACTGCACCTTACCTATAAGAATGTAATGGTCCGATTGGCGAGGACAATTTTAATGCTCGTCTGCCATGTGGTCTATTGAGAGACCTAACGTTCCACGTTCCAGACGTTGTTAACAGTAGACTCCTTCGTATCCGAAGCTTATTGTCGCTTAGTAACGCGTACGTTTTAGTAAACCATTCGGGGCCCATTTAGGGTTCATAAGCCATCATCTCTTTTCAAAACCCTAACTTAGTTTCGGAAATCCTTACCAGCCTGACTTCCAAATATGTCGGAGAAACCTTTATAAGGTCCCGTTTGTGTTGTTCAGTGATTTTGCTTCAACGTTAATTGCATTTGGGAGGAATTCATCCGCTGACTCGTTTATAATGGTCCCAACGGTTATCGCGTGGATGTAACTTACTTTTGAATTCATGTTTATTTCTTCTTTCATTATTAGCTTACGTTCTAGACAAAAATGCTTAAATCCAATTTCACAATGACTGTTACTTATTCTAGTTTACTGGCTCTTACCGAACTCTCTAAACTTCACAATATCAATAAACTTTGCCTTTCGGCCTTAAAACTATCTAACGACTAATGGTCTTATTTATCAATAAGTGGGAAATATTTGTAAGAAAATAGTTTTAGAAAAACTTAGATACTTTATCATTTTTTTGAAATTTATGTGTAAAACTTCAAACCATACCCAATTCTAATTAACCTACCTAAGCTACTTATTCTGACTTAAGTATAATCGGGGTGGTGAGCACTCGTAGACTTCCTCTCCGATTGGTCACCTTCTCGATTGCGATTTCGGGCGCCTGGCAATCCTGAAGATCGTGCACAAGTACCGCCCAGACTTAACTGATGTCATGAAGCATCAATCACTTCTTAGAAGTGCCACCCTATGTTAACGAGCCTAGCCTTTCCACGAGATCCCCCTAACTATCCTTAATATAACTTAAAACTAGGAGAAATGTGTTACCTCAGTAACGCACCGACCAAGGAAAGCATGAATTCCTTCCCTACTTTCTTAAGCCTCCAGAATACGGCGAACTATTTTTCGGCATCGACCCGATCCCTTTCCGAAATCGCGGTACTAAACCGGAGGAGCTCCTGAGCATTAGCGACATACCCGTTGTAGATGAGCCGCTTGTCCTTTGCACCGCGGTGGCGATGGTATATAACCAGGATACCATCCCTGCTTTTAACTAAACCTTTGGCATCAATATGAAGAAAAACCTCTGGTGGGATAAAGCCCGATAGAATTGAGCTCTCGTGGTACATTTCATTGGGGTAATAAGCCCCAAAGATCAGGCTATTTTCATTAGTCATTGCCCTTGCAATATGTCTTCGAATCACCTTAATTAGGAAATTGTCAATCCTATTCAGATGAGCCCTATCGTAAAGGACTTTGTTGGGATAGTATTTCTTGTACTCTGGTTTTGGTGTTCTATGGAAACCCAGACAGGTCCTAAGACACTGCCTTTCAAACACCCCAATCTTTTCCATCTGAGAAAGTTTTACATTAAACCATACAGGGTAACCATACGCGATGACTGGCCTGATTAGGGCCACATAGCATATGACCTTCACCCTGGAAACAAGTCGACTGCAGTGAAACAGCCTTCTTGTCAGGGCTAAGGCCTTCTTGGCCCCAGCTAGACAAACATCTATAGGTTTGTCAAAATACAGATATTTATCAAGCCAGATACCAAGGTATCTAACTACGATGCGTGGAGGTAACATAAGCACAATTGATGTACAGATACAGTCGCAACCGTGGGTATCGCCAAGATAACACCTTTCAGCGCTACTCTTTTTCTACCAGAAATAACAGCTCAAGTTCTATTACCGATTACCCAACATATTGAGGAAGCTCCATGGTCACCGAACAAGGACTTCCAAAAAGCATAGGTAAGGAAGGAAGCTGCCTTGAAAAAAAGGATAACTCTTGCCCGTTGAAGCACTGGGTTCGCTTAAAGCCCCTCATGTTCAACAAAATAATGATTACGAGAAAGATAGCACGAGTAAAGACGCTGTTCTAATTTAAATCAAAATCGATAACAGTTCGATCCTATACCAGCTAAAAGAAAGCCCCACACTATCTATGTAAGTGTCCGACCTATGCTCACGTCGGTAGCATCAGTCTACTGATATTTAGTAATGGGGTGGGCTCTAGTACTGTAGACAGTTTATCGCTGAGACTTTATATCATTCTTCTACGAAAGATTAAACATTTAAAAGGAACATATAGGAACTACAGTGGCAAAGGCACCTTTGGCCCTAATCGGATCAAAATTTGTTTGTTTGTCCAAGTATAGATATTGATGTAGCGATATCTGCTATTTATAGGACTCAAACAATTGCAATATTTATTAGTCTTCTCAAAGTCATGTTGCAAGAACACATTAATGCTCTCGACTCCAGTCCATGGTTCTGTTATTTGTTATGTTTAATTCCCTGCGACTGTCAGCCGTTGCCAAGAATCAAAAATAACTTTAGGTATTCCCACTTATTCCAAGACTGGGTTCGTTTGACCTCCAGATAGAGCTTTGAAATTCAGCTAAACCTGCGAACACAACAACAGAATGACGAAGTTGAGCGCCACGTGATTTTTCGAGGGATCACGAAACCTAGACGGCAAAGACCGAAAAAAAACGCGTACCGCAAGGCAACAGGAGTTTCTTCAAGGAAATAGAAGAAAGCGGGGTTTTTAATAACGTTATAAATGCTCCGTTAGCGCACGACGATTTATTGGTTCATTGAACGGAACACTCGCCGATGGAGTGGCTCGCTATTTCACAAGTCCCGATCGCACTAAAAAAATTAAATTAACAGGTCTCGTGTCTCGTATATTCTCGAGATGGTTACCGCACGCGCGACCTACCGGTCTTATGTTCAACTTTAGCCAAAAAAAAACGATTCTCTATACTGCACTGCACTTTTCACTATACGAGTACTTATTTTTAGTTTCTGGCGGTTCTATGTCCCTTCTGGCATAGCCTTCCTAATCCCTTCTTCCTGCGACTCCCGGCCCCTTGTCTCTTCCTTTCTCCTTAATTTTCCCTCTTTTTTACTTTCTGCCCGCCGAATAACTCGCGACTCTACGTTAAATCCTTTTTTTCTCTACTTTACTTTTAAACCAAAGCTGGAAGCTGTCTCGTAACTTGGCCGTCCGCCTACAACCTCTGCTTCTCCCTTGGTGCTCCGTAGGGCTCCATCGTTGGGATGTGTCTTATTATGTTGGCCGTTCGCCTACACACTACTGTTGCTCCTCCATTACTCCCTCGTTGGGGGTGTAGCTATCAAAGATATCGTCTTCTCTTCCCCCTTGAACATTTTAAAGTTAGCACCCACATCGATTACGAGATGTGATGCTTCTTGTCTCCACATCGATGGAAAGATGTGGGATTCCTCAAGCCTTTGTAGTACTTGGCTTCCGTTGGGGTGTAAGCTCCGGGGATTATCCTCCCCCATCCGTCATCATCGTGTTGGGCTGTCTGGCTAGAAAGGATCGTCCGTCTCCACCCGTCGGCGAATTTCAAACGTCCTGTCTGATGCTGCCCATTACGAGTCTCCCGTCTAGCCTGCGGGCTCCGACAACGATGACCTCGTGGACTTACTGTCGCACTCTGGGCTCCTGGTTAGTCGTGAGTCTCCCTACCGTCCTTAGGGCTTCACCGACCGAACCACCTGGTAAAAATATCCCGTAACCTATGTGGGTTCCTTTCCGACATCTGTGGTCGGTAGGCCACTTGCTAATGGTACCACGGCTGCCCTCCACCTCCGCCAGAGCTCGGTCTCCCACTCAATGAAAAGAGGGAACGAAGGGACATGAACAAGAAAAGAGGGTAAACCTTGTTGCGAGAAAACTTACCGCAACACATTGTCAAATTATCCCACAAACTACGTAGTGTTTTTGTTGTCAAATGTTTCAAGAGAAGGCCTATCGCGATTCTTTATGACAAACCATGTACTCATTAGCATATTAAAAGTATTGTGCGGTTGTCTTATGTCCACCCTATGTAGCTTGAAGATGGATCTCCCTAGCCATACTCTGTTGAAGGCCTTCTCCCAGTTAATCAAGGAGACAAGCTTGGAATTTACCTTGCTCATCTTCAGTGTCTACACTTTAATGCCAAGACCTTTTGGGTACTAATATACACATTACGACCGAAGGTGCCTTATGGGTATATGGTGTACGTTTGTAGCTTAATCTTGTATCTGACTTTGTTGAGCTGGGTTGTTACGAGCAAGTTAAACAGCATATTAACCGGTGCTCTAGGCGGTGATGCTCGAAAAGGAACTTTTGCTACTTACATGGTTCCTGCACTACCTGTAACTGTTTCAGCGTAGGTTATTTGGGGAATACCGGCTGTTGTTTTACTGAGGACTCCATCTACTGTAACCAAGTCAGATTATCGTTCTTTATGTACAGTTAAAAGTTCCAGAACTCCTTCAGTTAATCAGAATCTATTCGCTTTATCCGCTGACTAAGCAATTGTCCACCATATATACCATAAACTCCAAAACTATTTCAACATAAACAACCAATTTGCCAACTCATGGCTCCCAATTTTCACTGCTAAATTGCCATTTGGAACAAAGTTCAACACAGGCACGCACCTAATTAAAATGTTCAAATCCGAATAACCCAACGTCAACGAGGTGCTTTTAAGTTATACGATTCGTTGGCATTGTTGTAGTTTTCCAATTGATTTTCATCTAGATCGCCGTGTTACGGTTAATAGCATCAATATTCACCGAATGCTCTTAATTAGGGAATTTATTGAATAAAATGCTTAGAAGGCGGCAATTCCGAAAACACACCGTTTTGGCAGACCTACATCCGAGAGCGGTTCCGTGTTGAAACTGCCTCTATTTCAGATGTATCTCTCCGACTATTTATATTTAAGTGTTGGTATAACTGCGGGACATGTTTTCTGGTTTCCGGTGTGTGACGACACAATTAAAGTTTCTAGCCTACAACGTGATTATGATTATTTTTGCGGTATCCAACCAGTAAAATCTCTAAACCACTCATCGGGTGAGATAACAAAATAGAAAATTGAACAATTTGGATGGTGGTTATCTGTGAGAAACGAGTTTATTCAAAACGTACGGATGAATGGAATACAATTTCAATTCAAGAACGTTGCACAGGTTAAATGTGTGTAGACATGGGAGTTGGAGTGGAACAGGCTTGGATGATGATGAAGCAGAAGGTCGTCTATGTAAGTATCATGACGCAGAACGTTGGAGCAGTATAACAGTGTAACAGACAGTAACTAACAACCCAATCAGCATGTACTCGTATGTAACTTATCTTCTATTCCCTTTGGGTCACTGATATTTTTGATATTTAATTAAATGGCCATCCTCTAGGGTGTGTCTTGTTTAGCAGTTGTAGAGCAATTAGATGCAGACTCCCAGACTGTAGTAGAATGGACATAAAAAGGAAAAACCTGTAAATGTGATCCTGAAAATTGTAAATTCGACCTTTTAATTTTATTTGTCTGATATTTAGATACCCAGACAGGTTGTTGTTAGAAGGGATTTTCCACATCCGTTTATTGGGATCGTTCCCAATCCTCCTACCTGTTGTTATGTACACCTCAATGACCCGTCAGACCAGGTCAAATAATTTCAAGTAGAAATGTACACCTCTCTCAAGGAATCTGATATTTTCCCCAAAGTTAAATGAAGTTTAGGGTTGAAGGGGATTCTTAAGTAAGACCCCACCGATGAGGTGCACTTTGCAAATGGAACCATTAAACCAGAATTTGTAGAGATTTTTCAAATATTCAAATGCAACACTACGTTGAGTTCATTATCAAAGTAGATAAAGCAATACTATCATAGATAGAATTGGTATATGTTCTTTTACAAAGACATTTTTTGAAAATTCTTATCATTGTGATGAGGGGACTATCTCAATTGACCTATATCAAACCAACTTGTTTCAGGTAGAAGAGGCGGCAGTGCTGTTTCCTAAAAGTGAAAGCAATCTGTTATGCGATCAATAGGAAACAACTCAAACATTGTAGACTGCAAAAGGTTTCAGTTGCCAGATTTCCGATTGAGAAATCAATTTCATATCCTCTTTCGAAAAATTTCACATTTAATCCATCTATAAAGGAGCGGCAGTTGAGGCAAAACTGCGTTATCACATTCAAGTAGAACTTCTTCGAAAGCTACTTATATAATGGTGAACAAACAATGGGCTGAGTCTGGTTGTAAATTGTACAGTACACTTGCACTAGGCGGGGAATATTGTGCTGATCCATGATACACAGAATACATCATTAATTTTTTGTATGATATCACGTGTATTCCACAAATCTGACAGCTGATATGAAGATTCAGTTTTGCGCCTTTTAGCAGTGTTGTTTCGTTTCCCGAAAGCCCTAAGAACGGCAAATATTAAGGTGCACAAATGTGGACGAAAAGACAAAGTGAATGTGAAAACAGCTTTCATTTGCTCTAAACACTTCACTAAGGACCAATATGAGCGCAATTTGAAACACGAAATACTTAATTATTGTTCTAAAAATGCAAAACTTTTGACGGATGATGCTGTGCCAACAGAAAATCTTCCGTTTACCAGTGCTTCCACGAACACACGTCAAGAGAAAGATAGAAGAGGAAGTGAAAGGGCACAAAAAAGAAGCTATCAGGTTGTGGGAGTATCCTTGGTCAAAATATCTATTAGCCAGGAAGGCAGATTAATTGAAAACGTGGACGAGCTTGAGACACATGAAGGCTCTCCTGAACCAACCACGTAAGTTTAAACTTATACATTTCACAATTAAACATGTACATTTCCCTACTATAACTTATTCCACATTATTAGGCCTAAGGAGCTAGAGTTGCAAGAAACAATTTGAATGAATGAAAACGAGAATGAATCACTGCACTCAAAAGTTCTGCACACAGAAGAGAAAAGTAAGCCTAGGAGGGGCGAGAGTAAAATGGACATTGGATGATATGTCCAAATGTACGGCCATATGGTATACGCAAGTGGTCCGAAAGCGTATAGGTAGTTGCTGAAGAAAGGCTTTCCATTTCCCGCCGTCGCAATGCTGCAAAAATGTGCTTTAAAAATTGATGTTCAGCCTGGATTCCTGGATAATTTTTTTTAATGAAAAATGCAAAACTTTCGCAGCGTGAAAGAGTTTGCATGCTGATGGCTGACGAAATAAAAATTCGCTCCTGCCATGAATACGAGGGCGGGTCAATAAGTCCGTGACTTTTGGATTAAAACACAGATTTTTTGATAAAAAAATAATTTTATTTTCCAACGTAGTCTCCCTTGAGCTCTATACACTTTGTCCAACGCTTCTCCAATTTTTATATCCCTTCCAAAAAAAAATGATTTGTCGAGGTCCTCAAAATAGGCCTTTGTTTGCGAGATGACTTCATCATTGGAGTCAAATCTTTTTCCACCAAGCCATTTTTTCAGGTTTGGGAACAAGAAGTAGTCGCTCGGAGCCAAATCTGGAGAATAGGGTGGATGAGGGAGCAATTCATAGCCCAATTCATGAATTTTTGCCATGGCAACTGCACATGTGTGCACCCTTGCATTGTCTTGGTGGAAAAGAACTTTTTTCTTGGCCAAATGAGGTCGTTTTTTTTTAAATCGTCATTGAATCGGTCCAATAAGTTGGCATAATATTCCCCATTGATTGTTCTTCCCTTTTGAAGGTAGTCAATGTATATTATCCCGCGTGCATCCCAAAAAACAGTCGCCATAACTTTATTGGCTGACAAACCCACCTTGGCCTTCTTTGGCGCCGATTCACCCTTAGAAACCCACTGTTTTGACTGTTGTTTGTTCTCTGGTGTGTTGTGATGGATCCATGTTTCGTTCACGGTTACAAAACGGCGCAAAAACTCCTCCATATTGCGATTAAACAACGCCAAACCTTCCTGTGAAGTTGTTACACGATTGCGTTTGTGGTCGACTGTGAGCAAACGCGGCACCCATCTTGCGGAAAGCTTTCTCATGCCCAAGTGATCATTCAAAATTGAAACCACTGAGCCATGCGAGATCCCTACGGCTTCCACAATCTCTCGCACTTTCAATCTTCGGTCGGCCAACACCATATTGTGAATTTTTTCGATTGTTTCGGGTGTAGAGACCTTAACTGGGCGTCCAGGTCGTTCGGCATCTTCAGTGCTTGTACGGCCACAACGAAATTCAGTAAACCACTTTTTTACCATTGAAATCGATGGTGCAGAGTCCCCATAGTATTTATCAAGCTTAGCCTTGGTCTCGGTAATGGTTTTTTTTCGCAAGAAATAATGGTTAGCAAGGCACACGAAATTCACTTTTTTCCATTTTCTCCTCAAATTAGTGAGTAGTCTGATAAAAATAGCTGTCGAACACAAACTAACTGACGCAGCAAGTTTAAATTTTGACAGGAGTCAACTGACAGATGCCTGTTGACAGGAGCAGTGTTGCTGTTTCAGTAAAGAGGTCAGAAATTCAAAAAGTCACAGACTTATTGACCCGCCCTCGTATTATAAGAAAACGGACACTCTACTTGCCCCAGCAAGTTATAATGGCAAGAGGTAGTTCAGTATTCGACCTCGCAGCAAGAGGTTCAGCTGGGACGGATATTTGAAGATTTTCGTGCACTTTTCTTAGTAAAGAGCGCTCATTTTTGCCCGATAACTTATTTGGTCTTCCTTTTGGTGCAATATTCTCCAAACGATTTTCACGTTCTGCTCGGTTAATTATGTTGTAAATGGTTTTCCTAGATAAACCAAACATCTTAGTTTGTTCTGAAACGCTTTTACCATTGTAATGGTTATACTAAGCCAACTGCTTTACGTCAAAAGAAATTCTCCTGCCAGGCTTATCTAAACGAATCACGAAAAATTGTCCTAACACTTTCAACAGTAGAAATATACTCGTAGATGAACATTTTCGATTTTCATTTTTCACACCGTTACCGTTATAATTGTACCATTACGAAACTATCCATGGACTGCGAAAACAAGTCAGAATAAAATGTGTAAAGACTTTCTTGACAGTTCAATCTTTGTTCTTTTTTACTTTTTGTTTATTTGTTGTTATTGTTGCTAAGCGAATGATTTTTTTTTTCTTATTTTATTTATTTTCTATCATATAGAGTAGCAAAATAAAAAAATATTGGAAATAAACTTTGTAGAAGTGTCTTAAATAATAACGAGAAAATGGAAATTGCTGTTTTTTTACCTTGTGCAAACACTTTCTTGACAAACTGTAACTGTGAAGCACACTTAAAGACGAAAGGTAATTATTTCTTCTTTTTTTTCAATGCATAACTAACTGGTTTCCTGGTGAAATATGCAACGCAGCTGTTTTCCCATGCAAACTCATGTGCGTTTCATCGAACAGATATGTCGGGAATACTAACGACGCAAAACTGGCAGGAACTGTCTGAACTTATTAATATGGTTAAAAAAAACGTCATACAATGTATATATATATTATGAACACATTATTATGAACCTTCCCACTACAGATTGATTCTTGGTTCGATGTCTTCAATTCAAAAGTTCCTAGGATTGATTCGAGACCCAGAAAAGCCGCTTTTGGACTGGAGGCCGATCTCCGTTCTAGGATATTAGAGGAGATGCAAAGCGTTGTGGTAAGAATGTGGTATGGCAGAAGAACTAAAATGCTTCCATTTCAGAGAGGCATTTTGATAAGCATAAGGTCACTAACTTTGCATTTCGAATGCCTAAAAGAAAATTTTGGAGCAGAATATATCTTTTCCTACTGACTTAATCAGGATATGTGCCAAAGGAGGTTTATATGACCATCCGAGCTCACTTGAGTTCAAATACCGTCTACGTTCGTATTTAGTTGGTAGGAATGAACACATCCGATGGCGCAAACGTTAAGACGTTTATAGAATGGGAGACAGATATGGGTGCTGATCCTCAGGCAGAAAATTTGCAGGTATTTGAAGAAGGTAAAACCATCACTTCAGATCTTCTTTAAGATTTAGTTGCTGATGAGGACCACATAACAGAAGAGAACACAGATGTTGCAGTAGATGAGATGGATGGCATACGATACGATGCCCTGGAGTACCTGGCTGGGTTTTAAGGCGAAAGTGGGCAACCTTCTGGACACGTACGCGGAAAGAACAGACAAAGGCAACTTTCCTACCCCGGTGAAATCATACGTCCCGAAGCCATAAAGGCCTCAGGATTCGATTGGCTACTTTTGGATGATCCAGCAAAAGAATCGACGACACATCTGCATATGGAATTTTGGGACAGACACCCTTGTTTATAATTGTTCATCATGCAGATACCACAGCCATCCAAGAATAGGAACGGGATGATTGACTACTAAAGGAACAATAAAAAAATATTTGGACGCAGATTTGTCAAACGCGCCATGGTCAAACAAGAAGCTGAGAGAACGTCTAATGCCAATGACATAGCTGCGTGTTGAAAAAATAGGGAAGGCACTCAGAAGTGCCAATCTGGCAATACTTGGTGTCCAAGTGGTAACTATCGGGAAGTAGTCGTTCGGACTTGATTTGCAAAATTTATAAGCACGAGTTATGGCCAGCGGAAAACGCTTGAATTACGAAGCGAAAAAAGGCCTCAGATACGAGTGAATCTACTGTTGGCAACCTCTGCATACGAAGCAAGGACAACGAACTTGCACGTGGAATGTTAGGGCCCACATCGCAGATAATCATTAAAATTGTCCTCGCCAATTGGACCATTGCATTCTTGTAGGTGAAGTGTGGTTTCGGATATCCGAAGATCGCAAAGCCAAGCTAATCCTGTGGAGAATTTTAACATACGACGACCACAATTGCAAGAGGTCGCCAAATTGTTTCCGATTGAGTGATTAACTCAAGAGGTCCACTGACGCTAGCGTTGGGTATCAAAGAGCAGTGGCAATACTACCAAAAAGCAACTTAGCGAGATGCATACAAAGGTGGGCTGCATGGAAGGGCTAGAGCTGCTCACGAGCAAGAGAGAAGAGACGACAACACTTGTTTCCTAAGGGGAAAAACGAGGAACACGAAGCACGCGGTCGAGGAACATGAGAGATGCTACTCCTGAAATGAGATTCGGGAGCTTCAACAAAAGGTAAGAAAAGCATGACAAGAACACAAATCCCGAGTCAAAGTGAACATTCCTATAGTAAAAGAGTGGCAGTCATTGTGGAGGATTTGAAAACAGTACTTCTGTAGACTGTATAACGGAGATGACGAGCCAAATACAGCTGTCAGGCAGAATTAACACTTCAATTAGGATGATGCAGACCAACAAGTCTGTCCACCCGAAATGGATGAAGTGAGGATAGGTATAGCTAAGCTTAAGTCCAACAAAACTGCTGGAGCGGACGGCCCGACTACTGAGCTCAAAGGGGCAGGCGATGACTTGGTAAGGAGCATGCACCAACTCATCTGTGGAATAAGGTCGAACGAAAGGATGCCCGATGAATGGAACCTCAGTATTGTTTGTCCGATCCTCAAGAAAGAAGACCCTCTGAACTGCGTCACCTTCAGAGGCATCAGCCTTCTTAGCATCGTCAACAAGATCTTACCTGCCCTATTGAGTGAACGGCTAAAGCAGCAACCTATTTGGTCCATATTAGCGTGGCTCTAGTCCTCTTGGAAAAAACCAAATTAGGCAAGGCGATGCTATGTCATGCGATTTTGAACATTATACTTGAACAAATAGTGAATAACCCACGAGCAAACACAAGAGTCAGAAGTCTGTCCAATTACCCGCATACGCCGATGATATTGATGCAGCGTGATGCCAATGGCACTTTCGAGATTATTGGGACATGTGCGGCGAAGATGGGTTTAATGGTCAACGAGAGCAAGACGAAAAATATGCTGTTAACTATAAAGGACATCAAACACAAACGTCACCCGCGACAGACATAATTTCGTTCCCGTCTGCACTATGAGTGCAGGAGGAGATACTATCTTTGAGTCTGAATTCAGCGACAGTAAGTTGGCAAATTAAATTGTCAAGCTAAGACCCAACTTTCTAGGGCCTCTGACCCCTAGTGGTAATAGACTATATTTTTACCTGGGGCTGGATTTTGGAACCTAACTATTACTATCTCTTGGCTATATATTTATTTTGAACTAGAAGCCAATATTTCAAAAACGACGAATTTAAATCATTTATCTGAAAATCCTATTACATTTTACGGTAGCAGTAAGATAGCCTACAACATCTCATGTTCTATCATAATCATAAATCCCCATTATCCACAATTGACAGATGGACAAGTTTGGCGTTTGATTCAATACCTCGATTCATCTCAGAACCTTTAATACTGTGTTTTAGATAACCTTACAAAATCAACGCTCAGTGAATTATACTATTCAGGGTCATTTCCCAAAGAAAAATCATCTGAAAGAAACCAGATAAAGTTCTGCAAACCAGCAACGCAAAGAAAAGTTAGTAAAAAAAAAAGATGCACGTTCTAGATAAATGGGATTATAAGAACCAGCACAGAAAAAGGACACGCGAAAGCTTGCGCCTTGAACCAGCTAAAAATGAGCCAACGAACAAACTTTTCTTGTCCGACAATTTAATTAGCGTCCTTCAATTAGCGACTTCCTGAACTTTGTTCGCAAAAGACAGAAAAAAGAGGAGAAATTGTTAAGAGAAAGGAATACTGAGCGCTAAAAGAAAAAACGGACGAGAAGAACAGATTCGACATAACTCGATAATCAAATCCAGTTAAGGTACTTTCCGGACATGGAAAACACGGAATAGAAGAAAAACATCTCGATGAGGAGAAGCGAACTTCTAGTGCAAACGAATTAACTAAACATCTGTTCAATTAGTGCGGACAGAAAGGAAACGGAAATCAGCTTGGAGGTTCTCCCTCCGGTCTCACTATTTGTGCATCCTTTGTGAAACAATTTTGTTCCTTATTGACTCTGTGTATGACAGGATTTAATTCCAATCAAATTCAAATTAAAGTCTTTCAACATAAAAAGGGCAATCGATGAACTCTTTGTCACCATTCTAAGTGGGTGTAAGTATTCGACAAATCCGTGCCTTTTAGTGTGTGACTGGACGTTTCAAATTAAACGTGCGAATGCTCTGCTGAACAGTGTGACCAGAATTGAACCTCAAATTCTGCTCTGAATTGCGAAATGTCGTCAGATGGCTTAACTATTTCATATGATTTGTGTCGATCATAACAAATATGGAATTTTGAAAGGTAAATATCTTTCAATAAAATTTATGTCTTAGGTTTTTGCCTGCGAGATTTCATAGCAATTTGTGTAATATTGGGGGATGTAATAGTCTTAAAAGTTTCGTCATTTTATATGCTGAACCCAGTGGATTTATATAGGCTTGTTGTTAGAAACTCGTGAAGCATGTGGTTTTGCTTAAGTTAAGTTGCCTCTCCTTAGATTAAGAGTGCTTATTCTGTATTCTGTAAGCATTTTGCCAGATTGGCTTTATTCTACTGGTAACATGGTGAAAATCTCCTGTTGTTTTCTCTTCTGGGTATTGATGCAACGCACGCTGCTTTTAACGTCTATTCGGCCCCGTAAATTCTGCCTGACGGTTTCTTGGGAATCTCACTGACAGTTCAGTTCAGTTTTTAGAATAGAGTTGCTCGCAAAGTTAACGTCTACTATGAAGCCCACTCCCGCTTTCCAAGAAGTATCACCTCTACTTACATTAACAACACCTATTGTTATGGGCGCAAATGCGTTTAGTTGTGTAGCTCATAGCCGCCTATAACCGCTACGGATCCGTGGAGTGTATCTATAGTAAGCTTGTCCGGCACCCGTCGATTGAGTTTTGCATAGCACCTGTAAAATTTGACGAAGCCTTCTGTTGGTTCGCTTGCTTTTTAGAAGATATAGTTTCTACATGTCCAAATTGCTGTTTGTTTTGCCTTTTTAGAGATCGGGCTAGCTGATCATTTTGATATCCGACCTTTCGTTCTTTGCCGTTTGCACAAGGATATCTTGAGATATTTTGTAATGGTTCAGGTTCAGTTGTATTACGCTCATGATCTTTTGATTGTAAAAGCTTTCTGAAAGCCTGGACATCTACTACTGCCAGCTACGTGCTTAATAACGTCTGGATGGTGTGTCTTTCAGGAAATCCTGCTTTATATTCCATATCATCTACATAAGGACTGAAATGACTGAAACTTCATAGCGAATTTTTTTCATATGACAGTTCATGTAAATAATTTTTATTTGCTTTAATAACTGCATTTTTTGAAATTCATTTAGAGTTAATGAATATGAAAAAACTATTTGGATTCCCATTCTTTTCTTAGCTTCCTTCGGATGTCATTCATGAGATTGATGACAGTTATATCCGTGACCTCTTTGGTTGCTCTTTTCCATTTGGCAATATAATCTTTGGGGTCCTCAGCACACTGCTCACTTTGCCTCAATTCTGCCTTAACCAAGGCCCAATACCTTTCTATGGGACCACACTGTGGAACATTAGGTGGGTTCATGTTTTTTGGGTCAAAATCAAAATATACTATGTGGGAGGGGAAGTAACCTCCTTGACCGCCAGAATGTGCTGCTACTGCAAAATAGGTTATGGTGCCTTAAAGTCTGTTCATATTTAGGCAGACATGCCAAATTTCAGTGCGATACTGTCTTTAGTTTTGTTTTGACAGCTGATTGTTGTTGACGTGTTTGGCATCATATTGAGTATGGACAAATACGATTTTCGTTCTCTCATAAAGCATTATTTTTTGAGAGGCAAAACAGCGAAGGAAACAAAAGAAAAGTTGGATAAATATTATCAGGCTAATGCTCCGTCAGATTACACCGTCAAATATTGGTTTCGAGAGTTTCGTGGTGGCCGCAACTCCAACTACCGATCAAGTCCGCAGCGGCAGGCCCTCCGATGCTGTTACAGAGGACAATGTCAAAAAAATACATGAAATGGTGTTGGCTGACCGGAAATTGGAAGTGCGCGAGCTAGCAGTATCACAAAGATTAGTACTGAGCACACACGCCATATTTTGGGCAATATTCTGCATATGAAAAAGTTATCCTGCCGCTGGGCGCCGCGCATGCTCACTCCTGACCAAAAACACGAACGCGAAAGCATTTCGAAAGAGTGTTTGGACTTGCTGATGCGGAATCGGGCGGACTTTTGGCGTCGACTGGTAACTCAATGGGTCGGAAAGGTTGTTGCGTCGATTTTCTGGAATTGTTATGGCATACTCTTCGTGGACTACCTCAAAAAGGAAAAATCATCAACAGCGAGTATTACTGTGCATTATTGGAGTGATTGAAGGTCGAAATCACTGCAAAAAGGCCTCACAAAAACAAAAACAAAAAAAACACTGTGGCGCTGGCAGCCCGGTATGGGCCGTGTCATTTTTGTCGCATCTGAGTGGGGCCTACGGTTTATCGCCGAGTCCGAACGGCACTCCTTAGAAGCTTCTTCGTAGGCAATTTTACTTTCGGGAGTTTGCCATTGCCCCCCGAAAAGGTGATAGCGATTTGAAAAATTGTTGGTGACCCTGCCAGGAATCGATGCCAGACTCTTCGTGATAATCCAATGAGTTAACTATCGCGCCATCGCCATCGCCAAAACGGCCTCACATGAAGCGAAAAGAAATCTTGTTTTTGCAATACAATGCGCCGGCGCATAAGAGCATCGCAACCACGGCTAAAATCAATGACTTACGGCTCCAATTGCTGTTGCATCCACCATATTCGCCCGATTTGGCTCCCTCGGACTTTTATCTCTTCCCAAACCTCAAAAGATGGCTCATCAATAAAAAATTCAGCTCACGCGAGGAAATCATCGACGCCACGGAGGAGTATTTTGCAGACCTTCCGGAAAATTCCTTTAGGACAGGATCAAGAAGTTGGAAAATAGCTGGAATAAGTAAAAGAATCTCTCCTTCAAAAGAATTATAAAACTGATCACCTAAAGTCGGCTTTAACGTAGGTTTCATAGTTCAAAACCAAGCACGTTTGCTTGCGTCAAATCAAGTCGTACAACTTTCGAGTTCGTGTTATTATTGTCTTTGTTTGCTTTTCGGTAACTTTGAGAATTTTCTGTTTTTTCCGCGGTTTGGGACCAGCCCATTTTTACATCTTTGTACCATAGTTTGGTTAGTATTACATTTTCGAGCAACATCTGGCCCGGTTTTTAACGATTACACCCATTATTTTTTTGTCCAAACTTCTGTATTGTGCTCCGTTTTTTACTTCACTTTTCTGTTTTCGCTTAACAGACAATGTCTCCAAATATCTTTTTGTAACGGAATCAACCGTACTACGAACTACGTTTAAATTTTTCGCAATAAAATGGTTTGATCGCGACGGATTTTCGAGCAATTTGTCGATGATCTTTTTACGGCGTTCCTCTTGATTCATCCTTTATAAATATTAAGAACTACACTGAACCGAAATCAAATATAAAATGAAATTATAGAGTAAGAAGGATAATTTATGAAAAGAATAATGGTACATGGGACGTATTTCCTTTATTAAAATTCGGTTATTCGGTTCAGTTCTTAGTTTGGGTCGATCTTCTTCGTCTCTCCATTGTGTAGATAGGGGGTCGCACACAAGGGAAATTCCAGCATTTTTTTTTTGCAACGTCTTTTCACAGACACGGCAGATTATCCAACCGATTTTAACATTTCCATCTCAATTTTGTTTTTTAAATTTCTGATTCACCTATTGCGATAGTAAGGCACTTCGACCTAAAAAGGTCTTTTGTACCGGTTTTGGCAGAACTTTTTTAGGCCAGAAGGTTTTCTACCTTCCGAATGAACTAGTAACTCTACTAGCAGAGGAATCCCTAAGTCCCGCGTAGTTGATTTGTTCCCTGAAAAAGGAATTCCGTCTGATTCCGTTGAGGGATGGGAAGTCACATAAGGTGTGTTCAGCTGTTTCGTCTTCTTTAAGAAAAAGTCGGCACTATAGAGAGTCGACTAGTTCTAAGTTGTTGATGTGATATCTTAAACCGTAATGTCCAGTAAGGTGCCCCACTAGGTTTCTGATATCGGTTCGACTTAGACTCATGCATCTATTGGCATTTTCGTTCAAGGGTAGGATGGCTCGTTTGGCCTGTTTAAATTATTGCTTCTATAGCAGCTGTTGGGCAGATGTGAAGGGCTCCGCAAATGCTTCAACATGCAAGACGCTGCACTCTTTTGAGCTTTAAAATGGGGGTCTTTTTGTAGTTTTACTCCAGCATACTACAGAAGCATACGTTATGATGGGCTTGACCATCAGTGTGTAGATACGGTGAGTTATCTTTGGAGATATCCCTCATGTACTTCCGTATATGCGACGACAGGCCCATAAGGCATTAGTTGCTTTAGTTAATTCGTTATTTAGGTGAAAGTTCCAATTTAGTCTTTTATCAAGGATTACTCCCAAATATTTTATCTCGTTCGAGTACTCAATAATTGTGTCGTTAAGTGAAACTGAACCTAGGTTTAAGTTTGTCCTCTAAATGAAGGGAACTATGATAGCTTTGTTTGAATTGATAGAAAGATTATCTCCGGTGCACCAGGAAGGTCATTTTGCGTGCGTGTAGTGATTTCGTTTGCTTCCCTGTCCTTAATAATGAAGACGAGGTCATAGGAATGGCCTTGGTTGCATAATTTATTGAGCAGGTCGTTTATGATCAAGGCGAGAGGACGCCTCTTATGGCTGATACAGATGGCGGGGTCAGTCCTAATGAAGTATTGTAGTTATCACCCGACTTTTTAGCATTGCGTTGATTCAATTTATAGTCGGTTGGTCGATCTTTCTAAGAAGCAAAGATTTTGATATGGACTCATATCCGGTATTATTGAAAGCACCTTCTATGTCCAGAAACGCGCAGAGTTCAACTTCCTTAATACGGAAGGACCATTTTATTTCTACCGTCAATTTTAGCAGAGCTCTTTCTGTTGATTTGCCTTTCTGATGAGCGTATGCACGGAATGATTTAGGTAGTTCACTTGGCCTGTTGCCTGGTTTGGGGATAAATATTTAGTTTCCCTCCCTCCAAGTACGTAGTACTATATATAGACCCATTTGAAGCTAAACCTAAATAAGGCTATTAGAGTGGGTACTCCTTGTAGCAAGGCTGGGAAAATACCGTCCTTATCCGGAGCCTTGTATGGTTTGAATGAGCTTATAGTCCACTTCATTTCCTTCTCTAAGTAGCAACATCGGGTGCTCTGCAGGGAGGCCGATAGTTGCAGTTTTTGCTCCGTTATACACTTTCTGGGAGTAACACATTTTCAATTATGCACCTTTTTCTAGCTTCACAGATATCCTCCTTTTTTTTAATTGTTTGTTTGAATTCAGCTGTCTGTAAATTGAATTAGGAGTTCTCCTTTCTGTGTTTTCCTGATTCTGTTGGTAGACATAACCTCTACAATAACCATCAACTTCTCGTAAGCCTTTATACTATGGAGAATCTTAGCACATGCTAGATCGCCCTTTACCTCTATGAGTTACTTCTTGCCTTACTTTTTGATTTTGGCTACTTCAAAGCAGGGGTCATTGTGGCACCTGTGATTAGTTTGGAGGTTCGGCTTTCTGGACTTTTTCCGTTGTTTTCTTGTTTGACGTGCTCGCTTTGCTGTGAAGCATTTTGCTGCCATCAGGTGGTGTTTGTCAGGGGTTTCTCCGATTGGCTCAGGATTTTGTTTTGAGTTCGCTACCGCTTTCAGCCGTCAAAATATCTGTGAGCCATTATTTTTCCAATTAACGACATTTGCTGACCTTGTCGTCGTGCATCTCGATTGCCGATAGTTCGTAAAACGCTTTGATCGTTTCGACACCATCGAAACATCTCATGGGTTGGTGAATACAACGCCTTTTACCATCCTTTAACATTCCCAGCACTCTTTTCATCTGCCCTCTCAGTTTGTGTAAAATAGATTGCTCGGTGATTCCCTGCTGTTGTAGAACTGTATTTGTGGCCGAGATTTTTATCGTACTCATTCGGGGGTTTGTGATTATTCCCCAGGTATCCTCTGCACCCTCTTACTAGTGTGGGTACACTCCTCAAATTTGCACAATAGCATTGACTTCTCTCCCATTTCCATTCTTTCTTCCTTTAAAGCCTACTTTGTCGCAATAAAAATAACACTCCCCCTCAAGTCCCTTCACGTTATATGTTGCTACATCCCACCAGCTCAACTCATCGAATCCTACCAACTTGCTATTAATGCGATCGACCATTTAATTGATCTGCCTGTCTCAATTGACGATATCCTTTTTCCATCTTCATCAGCTACAGTGGACATGATCTCTTGGCGGCATATCAAACTGTATTAGGCCTTATTTCCAAAACAGATTTAATTAACTCCTCAGTCATACTTTGTTCCCTGTCTCTCACAAGAATTGATTACTGCCTACCTCGTTCTTTAGGTTTTTCAAAGCCCTTGTGTCCAATACACTCCCCTGCAACCCTGCTCTCATCCTACGACTTTCATAAATCAAACTTTCTCAAAATCAGTGACTATATCAGCGGAATCCCCTTTTATTTTGTCAGCCTTATTATATAGTAGATGATGCCCTATCCATTTTTTATAGAGCAATATTTAATTCTTTTTCCCGTGCTGTTTCCGTTTTCACGCCTTAAAAAATCGTCCACTAGTCCTCCCTGATTCGTGTCCAGATTCTCTTCCAACTATTCCAACTATCTTGGAACTTATCTTCATTTCAATTAACTTTACGACTTTTTTTACCAGCGGTACCTTAACAATGCGCAACTCTACTTTATCAAGGACCCTAAGTCCATTTTTTCAATTTGTTAACTATAAAAGAAAATCTGATGGTTACCCATCAGATGTTCTTCCTCTCTTTACCTTCCCCCTTCTAATCTTTTTCGTCTATCCCTTGCAAAGGGAGATTTTTCTTAGTTTTTGAAAACTTCTTTCATAACTCTGATCCACAAAAATGTATCAAAGAATGATATAACCAACTACCGTCGCACAGCTAAACTCTCCTATATACTCAAACTCTTCGAAAGTATTTTGTATGAAGCTCTCAGCTTCCAATACAAATCACTTGTCCCCTAGCGAACATGGCTTCCTGAAGCGTAGGTCAATCACCAAAAATTCGGTTGAATTGGTATCCTTTTTCCCTCTCAGCCCTAGAGAATTATAATGAAGTCGATGTATTTGCAAGGATATCCTGCTAATATTACACAGTCGATTGACACCCTCGACCACCGACGTAATGTCTCCTTTCTCACCCTGTTCTATCGCTATTCTCACCACCAATGCTCCTCAGAAATTGCCAGTAGCATTCCGACCCTTCAAACCTCCAACCATAACACCCGTTTCGCTATGAATGCTCATCAGTACACCCTCAAGCCCACTTTCAGACGTACCCTGAAATATCGTGATTCTTACCTAAGCCGAACAACTCGCTCATGGAATGCCCTGCCGAGCTCTTTTTTTCCTATCCATTACAACCTCCAAACATTTTAAACCAAAGTACATCGGTACCTCTCAAATTACAAAAAAAAAATCCTTTAACCTGGAACCGTTTTTAAAGTGTTTGTTTAAGGTCAGTCCATTCAGCTCCATATTTGTCCACTTCTGGAGTTCCACAGGGCAGCCATCTAGGTCCTCTTATTTTTTTATTAACCATGAACGACTTCGATAGGATCATCAAACAGTCGTCTGTCTCCCTTTTCGACGACGATACCAAATTTTTCCAGACCATTTCCTTACCCAATGACTGACCCCTTCCTCTTTCAACTAGAAGGTTAAGAAGCTCATATGGCCAAATGCCTTCTTAACAACCAACCTGTCTCTTCCGCCTAATCCCTTCGCGACCTCGGCATTTTGTGTTATACGGAGCTCAACTTCCGCTTACATATGGATGAGATAATCCATAAAGCCAACTCGATAATACGTTTTGTAAGAAACGATGGTCCAAAGAATTCACCAACTCATACGTATCCAGGTCCCAAGTGTGGGACCGCATACATATTCGTAGAATCGAAGGCATCCAGCACGGTTTTCTTCGATTTGCGCTTCGAGGTATATCTTGGAACGATCCTCTTATTCTTCCGTGCCTATTGAAACCGTCTCAACCTTATTAACATAAACTCCCTTGAGGAACGCAGAGATGGAACCGATTTTCTCTTCATTAACTGACTCCTTTCAGGTCACGTTAATTGCGCGTCCCTTCTCGACTCTACAACCCTCATAATCTACGTGCCCCTCGTCTCTTCTTTTTCCCAACCCACTACACCTCATATGGCGCGGACGGACCAATCTCCCAGGGATGACTCTGGTGGTATTTAACTTAATGGCGATGAGACATCGAGCGTGCCAAGGTTTTAACAGGACGGGGACGCCTGCAATATTGGGCTGAAAGCGATATCAGCAGGATTTCACTCCTGCTACTTAGGTAATAGAATACTCCTTGCGTCAGCAAAAATAGCTGTCATTTCAAAATCGGGGTCAGTCTTAATAAACTTGGTAATCTAGAGTTCCCCTCTTAATTTGCCCAACGCTTATCCTGATTTGAGGGCCAGAAATCTTGTCATAGGGGACAATAACACTTCACAATCTCCGGAGAAATTGCGAGGTGGAACCACAAGAAGGCGTGAAGTGGGTCTTATTAGCAGAGCTGCAGGGGTAAAACAGCCTTTGTTACTGAGAACCAGTATCCATAAGGAGATATTACTTCTAAGAAGCCTTTTACAACCTGTTTCCTATATGCATGTGCGTTGAAAAGATCACTTCTGTGACTTTTTGGGAGCATTTGTTCAATTTTGTCAAGACACTCGGCCTGTCCTCTGTGGTAAAGATTCACGACCCACTCAAAAACAAGCCTAATTGGTAATGCAAGTATATGTACTCGTATATCTGGCCACACTGTTCCCAGTATTATTACTCTCCACAGCGATAAAGAGTATACTTCGGCTCTTCTCACAAACCTCGACTGTTGCAAACTATTTAACAAAGGTTTTCAAAGCTGATTACTAATTTCCAATTTTGCCCTCCCTTCCGAACGGAACAACAAAACATCCTGCGACACGCCCAATAAATTCATTAAACTCTCCTAATTCAGCTCCTGAATGCACCTGCCACCATCAGCCCATCCAAAAAATCCGCCCTTGAAATTTCCAGTACGATTAATTTACCAACACTAATCGGCTCTAGAGGGTGGTGCATTGGTACGAATAGATACTAGATAGTGAAGTGAAACAATTGTTTAGTTGCCTCAGTACATTTGGATAGCGCTTGGATAAAAGGGATGAAGGTAAAAAGCCGGTCATTGTTATCATTTCCTATTCAAAGAACCAGCGCATCGTGTTTTCCGTGGAACAACTGTGTTTCCGGTTTCATTTAACGGGAAATTTTCAGAATTTCTCCATGACTCTGAGAGTCTGGCATAGTTCGTTCGAAAATGACCAAAACGGATGTGTACCTTGGTGCACTTGTCAACGGTAGGAAATGGCAGGGAAGTCACTTTTGGCAGCCTGATAGCGATTTTTATCCACCAAGCGAAAATAATGCCAGTTGCGGAAGGGGGGGAGAGTTAATAAATTTGGCAAAAACTTTAGCTCCGAAGGCAGTGATATTTATCAGCGTTCTAATGGTTTTGGTACAGAAATACAGACTACGGACAGATGCTTTAATTCTATCACTGGAACAGTTTCTAAAACATTGATTTTTCTGAACTGAAGCTGGAGGGTTTGTTTGGAAATTGTCAAGCTTCTAGCCCTGTGCAAATATGGAAATGGCTGTGCTTGGATTTGGAACAGTGGAAGTGATTCAGTGCGTGTACTGGCAGCCGCCAGTGTTGATACATATCTGTGCCCATTTTGTCGCATTTTCCATGATTTTCCGCAAGATTTCCGGAGATAACTGTTCGCATTCCTGTCGAATATTCTCCTTAAGTGCTGCGACGAACTTGCTGGCCACGCCAAATCACCAAAACGGACGATTGCGCGACCAGGAAACGCTTCCTTCACAATATTCATTGTGACTCGTGCTGTGTAGGCGGTTGAACCTCCTTCACCAAGCCCCGCTCATCCAATCCCGGTAGTAAAAAGTGGCCCTGTAGCTTTCGCCAGTAACAGTGGCCGTATTGTCGATGACATCCTCAAAATAATATGGCTCAATCATACCCCACGCGTGAACGCCGCACCACACAGTGGCTTTGAGTTGATGTAATGGCTCTTTGTGCGTCACAGGCGGATTTTCATTGCCCAGAAACGCTTAAGTGGAAATGCGCCTCGTCTCTCATGATGATTTTCGACAAAAAAATTGTCCTGTTATCTGTTAAGATTGAGGATGGCTTGACAGTTATTCATACGCCACTGACGGTCAGGAGGCATTAACTGATGCACTGTTTGCACTTTGTACGCCACGTGGCCACGCACTGCGTGGTCTCCTGTGGTTCCAGTCTGTTTGAGTCGAGTAGCTAGGCGCCGGAATGTTTGCCCAGTTGACGCGATACGATTAGGAAATCGATGTCGAAATTCACGTGTCGCTAACACCACCGACCGATTATTGGTCAAAAAAATCGACGCAATTATTCCACGCTCTTGCGGAGTATAGCGCTCCATTGCTTGTCTGTTTGTATACTGCAGCTGTCTAGTTCACAAATGTCAAATATGATTGAAGTACGACGAAATTTGCAAAAATTATAACATCTTCCGATAGGATGATCAATTTTGCACCACCTTGTAGATTGAGTGACTGTCTATTGGCATATGGATCGGGGGATACACTTCATTCCCTGGTTGAAGATCAGATTGGCGCATACCTGAATGGCATGTATTCGTATGTGGAACTATACAAATTAGAGCTCCAGATTTTTGGCGTGTATTGAATTACACGTGTACTCGTGGCACGTATTTTCGTGTTACATGGCACCATAGACACGGGCACACGTGTAAGTCTTTAAAACACGTTTAATTCATGATAGACACGGCTACACGTGTATTTCTCAACATTTATAGGCAAATTATTGCATTTATGCATAGATACGAGAATTATTTGAAATAATTTAATGAGTTCAAAAGAAGCGTAAATTAACTGTTTTTTAAGTAATCTTTTGTTTGTTTGTTCTTATTGTTTTTAATTATACCGTAATCATTTAAGGCATTGAGAGTTTTTAGTGAGAGAACTCTGTGATAAAGAAACCGGTATCATATAATTACACTTAAGTTGCTTGATATGCATTTTCGATGAGGACATGCATTTGGTCTTACTTTATTTTTCAATCAGCAGTATCCGCGGAAGGTCGACATTTTTTTTCAATTATCGGAGTGCAAAGCTAATACATATTTTATAACAATGAAACTTAAGAGTTGAGTATGGCAATATATCATCATTTAGAATGCAATATAGCCTTCTATGATTTGTGCAGTGATGACAAAAACAAATCGTTTTCCTGTCGTTGTGGTACTACAGGATGATTGGGGTGTCATTTGCAGGGGTAATGCAGAAGAAAATTTTATTTCTACCGATAACAGGTGAGAACATTAATTTGCTCATTTCTGAATCCCTTCATTGGTTATGTACAAATAAGTATTCGTTTTTTTTTCATGCATCTGTATTAACAAGTATTTAAAGGGGCTGTCATAATCTTTAATTTTAGCATTATCAGTAAAGAAGTGAACGATAAAAATAGCCTCTCGGGAACATTGGAGCCCTCTTGTTCCAAATTTATAACAGAAAAGCTCAACCAGTTGCCAACACACGCCTTTGTTCTTCATATAGGTTGGAAGAAATCCATCCAGTTTAAGCCAGATGACTCTTTCTTTCTGTTCAAGTAAAGATTTCCTTGAATTTATGGCTGGCGTGGAGCCAAACTATAGATCCATGAAAAAAGAGGCAACACAGGCATCATACATAACAATGGCAGTATATTTAGTTGATAACGATTGGGTGGCACGATCTTTTACTCTTGAAACAAGCGTCACACAGCCGAAAATCTTACAAAGGAGATGGAGAGCATAATACGAAACTGGGGTATACGAGAGAAGATCAAGGCAGTGGTCACCGATAATGCAGCAAGTATCGTTACAGCTGTTGAATATCTGGAACAAGTACAAGAAAAGTTTCAATTAACATGTGCTGCTCATAGTCTTCCATTAGCAGTTAAAAAATCACTCTGTTCTGAGTATATCCAAAGCTTGATTTAGAAAGCCAGTAAAATAGTAGGACATTTTAGACATTCCAACGTTGCAAAATATACATTTGAACTTACTTGTACTCTCACTCTTACAATCCTGTAGCACGAGATGGAATTTAATTTATTTACTGCCTCAGCGACTGATCAAAAATCGAGGTGGAGTTATAAATGTTTTGGAAGATCGAACAGTCACATCCTCTGCAATTACTCCTAAACTGGAAATTTCAGAGCAAGACTGGATATCTATTGAAGAACTTGCAAACGTTCTTGAGCCTATACATTTACTAGTACTGAGTGGTGAAGACTCGCCAGCATCCATGGTTCCATGGATAAGTATGGATATTGGTATTGGAAGCCAGCTAGAAGGCTATTTTGGCGAACCTCAGTTAAATTTTGACTTCAACCCATACGAATAATGGAAATTCAGAGAAAATAAATATCCAGCCATTGCAAACTTAGTAAAGAGGTATTTATGCATACCAGCAATATCTTTCAGGTCAGAGCGTTGTTTTTCTACATCTGGAAGTATAGTTACATTCAAAAGGGCTTCATTACTTTCAGAAAGTGTAGACCTGTTGGTTGAATTAATTATACTTTATTTTATTTTTAATACATAATTAAGTATATTAGATCGAGCGTGTAAATAACTACACATGTAAGTTGTTGCCACGTGTACTTGATACACGGTTCGAAGCACAGGTGCTAGTTTACGCAAGAACTAAATACACGTGTAGTCCATGTTTCCGTGTACACGTGAATTAGGGGGCTCTAATACAAATGCTTGATTTCCGAAACTCAGTTAAAAAAGAAAGAGAAAAGAAAAGAAGTCTGGTGTAGAAATAAAAGGATACTGCCATTACCATGCTTACCATCCATCGCAATGGGGTAGAGGGAGAACTTCCCTATTATTCATCAATGATAGCATTAAACGTTCCATTAGGCTGTTCAATAAGTTTTGCGGTTTTTTCAGGGTTAAATTTAAATACGCATTTTTGGAGTACAAGTACCTACTTTCTTTCAATATTCTGAAGAGACATTTTGCCTCTTTTATAAAAGAGCCAGCAGACTTATGGGTAAACAACTTTCCAGTTACGTTTTGATCTCATTTTCGGAATTGAATTACCTTCCTTCCAAATTGTTTTTGAGAGAGTGAAGCCAATGGTAAACAGAAGGTGCAGGGTCTGAAGAATGGGTGCTCCATAACTCCATAGCCAAATGAATTCAGCTTTTGCTTTGTCACTAAAACTAAACTATAATGACAGCTATAGAGTAGACGTACTTTTGTATACTGGCAACTGTGTTATTAATTTTTTTTCGAAACTTAAACTAATATGAACGTTTCGCGTTTGTCTACATATAATTCTTCTTCAAATAAAGGCATGATTACTGCAAAAATATTAAAAATAAATACTTTGATCAAAAGAAATATATGTATGTATATAAAATTCGTAACATCGCTGTACCAATTCCACAAAAGTTGTAACGACACCATCACAATCACAAGCCCGAGCCAATACGCCAACACTTCATTCATGTCCAACCCACCAAAAACCGCAAAACTGCCAGTGTTTTCCCCTACGGAAAACCGCAAAAAAAATCGAGGACGACAATTCGGAAATGAAGACTATGATGAACGAACTACTTTGTAAAAAAACTAACCGAATCCGAAAACAATATCACCTCCGAAACTAACTTCGAAGTCAACGAAATTAAATCTAGTATTTGCGACATAAACAATCGAGTTACGCACTTGGAATCCTCACACTTAAATTCGAATGCCGATATTGTTTCTATTAAAACTGAATTAATAGATATTAAAATATCACAGGCTAAAGATTCTGCCGCAATAACTTAAAATCGCTTCTTTCTGATAAAACAACTGTCCTCAGAAATGAACGCACTTACAAATCACAATACCGCGGAACTTAGAGAAATGAGGATAACGCTAAACTCGAATGAAAATTGATTAGTTGCATTTGATGCTTTTATGTTCTGCATTCCGTATTTGCCAAATGAAAATTTAAAATCTAATTTCAATCTTGTATGCACGACAATTGGTATTAAACCTCCAGCACTACGTAATATTTACAGTATTCATCAGAAAAACGATTCACACAATTCCGCTGTAATGCTAAAATTGAATTCACCGTATGATAAAAACTTCAGATTAACATCTAACGCGATCTATCGTAAAAATAGCAATCAACCACTTTGCCTAAAAGATATTGCAATTTATCACCTTCATTTTTAACACTATTTTGACAAAAGGAGAGTATCCTACTCAGTGGAAGTTGGCGAAAATTAAACCTATTCCCAAAAGTGCTAAAGCTGACGAGTTTAGATTAATTTCAATTCTGCCCTTTCTGTTCAAGGCTTTTGAACGTATTTTGCAAAAACAGATGAGCACATATCTTAAAAATAGTAACATGCTCACACCAAAGCAATCTGATTTTCGTACGAAACACAGCTGTACCACCGCCCTGTTGAGTGTTACTGGCGATATACGACAAGCATTAGATGAAGAAAACGTGACTTTCTTGTTGATCCTAGACTTTTCTAAGGCATTTGACATGGTAAATCACAATATCTTATGTAAAAAGCTCATTCGACAATATAACTTTTCATTAGATCCTACTTAAACAACAGAATGCAATCAGTTAAGCTCAATGACAATATATCCGATTTTCTTGCAACTGTTAATGGTGTCCCTCAAGGTTCTATACTTGGCCCCTAATTGTTCTCATTATATGTAAATGACCTTCCATCCTTTATAAACAACTGTTCGTCACATATGTATGCTGATGATGTTCAAATGTATATGAGCTGTCCACTTGGTTTAATTGAGAACGGAGTTTGCTCTATCAATGAAGATCTTGACGAAATTTCACGTTGGTCTGAACTTAATGGTTTTTCTCTAAACACTTAGAAATCGAAGTGCTTAGTCATATCGAAGAAACCACTGGATCTTTCGTACCTTCCACCTTTTTTGTTGAAAAGCTCCGCAATAGATTATGTTGAGAATGCAAAGAATCTTGGGGTCACTTGTAATCGCAAGTTACGAGTAACTTGGGAAAATCACATCAACGCTACCATTGGAAAGGTATATGGGGTGTTACGGAATTTATAGGTAACACAGTCTTTTACTCCAACTAAAACGCGCTTGATGTTAGCTAAATCGTTGGTTATTCCTATTCATTCATTTCATTTTAAATGCATTTTTATTAATTTAAATTCAGAAACTCTTACAAGCTAGACAAAAAAACGCTTAAAAATTAGCTTAATTAACTTAAAATTATCTTATTCTAACTTACTGGCCCCATGCGGACACTCTAAGTTAAACCTAACAATTAAATTTTGTCTTTCGACGTTTCGTACATTTCATTCATTTCATTTTTAAATTATGTTGTATTAACTGCAATTAAAACTAAGAAAATAATTTTATAACAAAAACTTAGTAAATTAACTCATTTTTTTTTATCATATTTTAAAACTTAAAACTAAAACTTATGAACTATTTTAACATTATTCTTAATCTACTTAGGCTACTTAATGTACTTAAAATTATCTTATAATTTAGGTATTATTTTTTTTGTTGAGAAGTTGCCGAAGGTTACCCATCTTTTTGTTGTTTTATAATTCTTTTTTGTAGTTTTGTTTTTTGTATATATATATATACAATACAATATATATATATACAATATATATATATAGATACATTTTTTTTTTTTTTTTTTTCCCCTTAAAAACTATCCTAATCCTACCTAAATCTATGTAAGTCGGCCACGGCAAAAAATTAGGCTGCCGACTCTGCTCCTAGCGAAGCTACCTAGTGCTAGAGGAATTCGACGACGTAGACTCCGCTCCTTCAACAAGCCACCAAAATTGTTGGTGCTGCCGAGCAACATCCCTCATGTCGCGTTTCCCTACCGCCCTACTGAACCGGAGACGCTCCGCACTGCCGTGTGCGACGTCTCTATCGTAGTTAAGTCGCCTCTCCGCAGCTGTTCGAGCGACATGGAAGGTTAACGGCACCGCTAATCTATCCTGGATCAGACCTTTCATGTCGAGGTAGAGGAATGCTTCTGGAGGAATAAAGCCGTCCAAGCGAACTCTCTCGTGATACATATGATTGGGGTAGTAAGCCCCACAGATCAGGTTATTCGACGAGGTCATTGCTCTTGCAATGTGCCTTCGAGTCAATTTAATTACAAAATTGTCCACTCTTATTAGGTTAGCCCTATTGTACAAGACCTCATTGCGATAGAATTTTATGTACTCAGACTCTGGTGTTCTGTATAGGCGAAGACAAGCCCTAAGGCAAGCCCTCTCAAACACCCGAATCTTTTCCAAAAGACTTGCTCTCACGTTGAACCACACGGGACAACCAAATGTAAGCATAGGCCGAATAAGGGCCATGTAACAGATCACCTTTACCCTCGCATCGAGTTGCCTGTTATAAAACAGTCTCTTTGTAAGGGCAAAAGCACCTTTGGCTCTGGCCAGAGCAACATCTATATGTTTGTTAAAATACAGAAACTGATCTAGCCAAATCCCAAGGTATCTGACTACATTTCGACAAACAAGTGGCTGCCCGTGTTGTCCAACGATCTGAAACTTTCGCCAATTCTTTCTGGTATCCGCAGAGGCCCCAGACAAAGGCGTCCTAAAAAGAATGGTTTCCGACTTCTGAAAGTTTATCTTCAACTTCCAGTCGTCGCAATGTTGCTTAATTTTATCGAAGTCACGTTGCAAAAGAATGTTTATAACCTCAATCTTTGGACCTGATCTGTACGCGATTAAGTCGTCTGCGTACGCTATGGCATGGTGAAGTGAACCTATCAGATCGCTTGTGTAAATGTTGAAAAGGATTGGCGAATTGACCGCACCTTGTTGCAGACCGTTTTTAATGTTGAATGTACCAGTAGAAGTCACATCGCCATTTTTCACGATGAACTGTCTATCTGTGAGCATGTTGAAAAGAATATACAGTAGTGGCTTACTAATGCCCAGTCTGTTCAACTTGTAGAAGAGTCCCTCTAACCATACGGTATCGAAGGCCTTTTCCAAGTCAATCAGGCAGGCACCCGTGCACTGTTTCTTGGCTTTGTTCCATTGGATATCAGAAACCAGTTTAGACGCGGCATGAATAACGTCATGCCACGCCTTGAAGCCGAATTGATTATCCGGAACTATATTTCTGTCCTCAACCCATTTAGTCAGGACTCTATTGATGACTTTTTCGAAAACCTTACTGATGTTTGGAAGAAGACTGATCGAACGGAGATTCGCCGGATTGGGGGTGTCTTTATCCCTTTTGGGGATGGGATGTACCACCGCAGTTTTCCAATGCGCTGGATAATGTGCATTATTCATTGCATTGTTAAACAGGGTGGTATAAATGTCCACCGCTTCTAGTGGGAGATGTCGAAGCGCAATGTTCG
This sequence comes from Volucella inflata, assembly GCA_928272305.1. NCBI lineage: Eukaryota > Metazoa > Arthropoda > Insecta > Diptera > Syrphidae > Volucella > Volucella inflata. The sequence continues at coordinate 38,136,826 of OV743716.1, read as the reverse complement.
GTATTCCATCGGTTCCCACAGATTTCTTACTTCTAATTGTGTCGAAGATCGTTTGAAGCTCTTCCTTCGAAATGAACGGGGGTTGTTCCCTTTCATTGGCGATGACATTATTTGCCATGTTCTCGTGAAACCCGTGTTCTCGATTCGCCAGTTCACTATTTCATTTCGAAGGTAGAAATTGTGCACAAGGACTTGATTTTCCAAGTCGTGGTTCGGGCCAAAGGTGTCATTCGCCTTGTACACTTCCTGGAAAGTCGCTCCTATAGCCTCGACCTTCTCCTGTGGATCTTCGATCACAAAGAAGTTGGCATCATCAATAGCCTCATTTGGATCTATGCCTGCTGAAAGTGTGCGTTCATTGTCTGTCGTTCGGGCGATTTTAAGATATGAAAGGTCGACTTGACCTTTCCTCCGAAAAATTTTATTTATTTGCGGGAACATATTCGGGTTGCTGGCGTTTACAGCCCGAATTTTTTTGTTCCAATACAAACTTACAGAAGACCTGTAATTTTCTTTTATTAATGTTTGGTGGGGTTTGATCGACGACTTTAATGTCATAATCTCCGGGTTGTGTCTGTCAGTAAACTGTCTGTACAAGGTCTTCAGTCTTGAGAGTAGTCTACTTTTATGTCGGTGAAGTGCGTCAATAGTTGCGTTGCGGAATAAGTTTTCGTTGTCAGTGTGTTGATACCGAGGTATCGTTTTGTCCATAGTCCGTTTAATTGTCTCGTCCAGTAGTTTAAGATATCTGTCAATCTCCTCGTTTGACAGATTTCTGTTGGACGGTGGGTAGAGCGAATTCGAGGAGAGTGCTCTAGTCAATGTTCTGGAGAAGTGTGTCCAACGCACCCTACTGTAGTTGTAGGAATGCCTTTGAACATACTCATCCAATTCCGCATTTTCGTTCGGAACGGTTATTTCGGTACTTAGACCGCAATGGTCACTGTCATACACAAAAGTGCGAAGACAGTTTACAGTTTGTTGGTTCGTACCTGTCAGTTGTATTCGTGTGTCGAACAACAGGAGATCCAAATAGGAGCCGTGTCTGGGAAACGACGGACTATCCGTCGCCTTAAGGCCGAGTCGGTACATCACACTGTGCTGACCCCACCAATTGAATAGCAGGTTCCCTCTAGTGTTTGGTGTATTATTTCCCCAATCGCTATGTTTGGCGTTGAAATCTCCGCCGATAATGAAGTAGTTTTCCTCCAATTCCAGTCTCAGAAATCGAAAAAGTGTTTCGAGCTCTGAGATAAATAGGGTGGATTGAGTAGCCGTAGGTGCATAAATAGACACCATGTATAACCGCTTTCCACTACGGAGAGGGATATACACGATGCATGCTTCAAGCACCTGAAACCTACGCACTACACGACTGTATATTCTTTAAAAATGTATGCCTTTCCTTACGAAGATTGCAACGCCTCCTCCTTGTATGGAGTTGGGTCGATTTCTTCGCATAATTTTGTACCTTTTGTGCCTCATTTTGTGTCTTTTGCTTAGCTTAGTTTCGCTAACCAAAAGCACATCAGGGGTTTGGTCTTTAAGCAACTTGAACTGTGTGGCTCTTCGCTCAATCCTAATCAGTGAATTAACATTCACTGCAAGGACCTTCAGGGTTTGCTCCGCCATGTACGTACGCATTACGACTGGAGGTGCGTTAGGCTCGGCAGCAGCGCGTAGATTTGATCCACGCGCGCAGCTTGTTCAGTAATCTGACGTTGAAACTGAGCCATCTGCCCCTGGATAGAGAGCAAGATAGCTAGAATGTCAGTTGCCGGTTCCGGTGCTCTAGGCGCTGGGGCCTGAGATGCAACCTTCGCTTGCTGTGCCGTATTCCCCCTACCTGCCGCCATTTGGGCGTAGGTAACTTGGGGAGTAACGGCTGGTGTTTGTATTTGAACCGGTGGACGCTTGACTTCCACCTTTTGCTGCCGAGCCAGATTTACTTTTTTTATGTACTGGAATTTGGGACAACCCCGATAGTTTGCGGTGTGTCCCGTGTTCTTACATAAAACGCAAGAGAGTTGGCTTTTTTCTGACGCTCCATCCATACCCAGAGGGCATTCTTCTGATTTGTGGTTCTTACCGCACTTGACGCATCGAGGCTGCATTTCGCAGTTCGACGCGGCGTGCCCGAATCTTTGGCAGCGAACACATTGCAACATGTTATCGCTCCGTTTTACTTTTTCCCAGTGTACAACCTGGTAGTCTAGGACTTTAATACTCCTTAGACCATCCAGTTTGCTATCGGGAGTTAGCTGAACCAGGAAGAACGGTTGTTTCCGTTTCTCCCTTTTGGCTCTGGCTGTGGTGAAGGGCTTGACCCCTACGAACTTGAGATCTTCGCACTCTTTCTCTTTGAGCAGTGCGAGGAGCTCCTCCGGGTCAGTTGACGGTTCTATCCCCCTCAGCAGCATTGTTTGCAGCTTTTCCCCCTTCGGGGTGAAGGAGAAGAACTCCGTCGTCGAATCCCTTAACAAGTTTTTAATTTTATTATAGCGCTCCACTGTATTACAGTGGATCGCATGCCTATCTGCACTTAATCTTTTTATAAAAAAATTTGAGCCTATAGCCGACTTACACAGTTCAATCGTCTCCTTTAGTTCCATCTTGTAAGTGTTTATTGGTGGAACCCTTTGTTTTGTGTTGTTTTGCTGTTTCTGCTGTTGTTGTCGTTGCTGCTGTTGTTGCTGTTGTTGTTGTTGCTGCTGTTGGTGTTGTTGTTGTTTATTATTTTGGTCAAACTGACTTTTTTGTTTTGGCTGCATCGTTTGAATTTGTGCTGTTTTTTGTAGTTTTTGTTGTTGTTGTACAGTATGACTCTTTTTTTGTTGTTTAGTCTCGCTTGTGTCTTTTTGTTGCTGAGAGCTAAGGAGCTGTTCATGGTGCTCCCTCTCTCTTCTTGCCATTTGTTTGGCCTTTATTGACTGTACTTTTTGTTGAAGCTCTTTAATGCTGTTGTTTAGAGCTTCAACCTCCTCCTCTTCGTCCTCTGACTCTGAAGCCGCCAGAGATGCGAAGGTATTTTTACCCATACAGTGGCCTTCTCCACCAACAGACGCGTATGAGTAATCGTCTTTGTCTGATTCAACTGCCGCCCTTTTTATTGTTGTTGGCGCCTCTTCCCTTACTCTACCAGGCAGCTTTTTGGTAGAGGTTGAAAGGGAAGGGCGCTTTGCTAAGTTAGGAGTTGGTTTCAACATCCTCCTCCTCTTTGTTGTCATTGACGATGTTCCTGTTTTTGATGTTGTTGTTGATGTTGGCATCTTCTTTCGAAGTGGCTTAACGGTCTGATTATCAGATGACGTTGCGCCATCTTCTAATCCCGCTATTAGCATAGCGGACCGCTCACTGCCACTCATCGTTCTATCACACTTTTTTGTTTATATTAGATTTTATTGTCTTTTAAACACTTAAAAAATAAAAATGGACAATGGTTTTTTTTTTCGGGTACTCGAACCCACGACCCCGACTTTCTCGGCTCACTGCCACTACCACCAGGCTACCGAATAACTTAAATAAATCGTCTCTAAGTTGTTCTTTCAACAATTGTTTTATTCACTTTTTCACAAAAATAAAGCCGAAACGCGTCCTTTCTACACAGAGATCAATAAACGACTGATGGTTATTCCTATTTTACTCTACGGCTGTGAAATCTTTAGTAGCTGTGACTCGATCAGTAGAAGAAAGCTTAATGTTGCTTTTAATAGCACAGTACGTTACGTTTTTGGGATACGCAAACATGACAGAGTAAGTAATTATTCTTCTCGTTTGCTTGACATGCCTTTTGAGAGCTATCTCAAGTTTCGCACTCTAGCCCTGCTATCGGATATTCTCGTAACACGTCAACCATCATTCGTATACGAAAAGATTCGATTTGCCTCTTCGCACAGGTCAGGTCAATTAATTCACCCCCAATACACATCCCTCACATCAGAAGGTCAATTTTTCGTAAATTCAGTCCGATTGTGGAATTCACTAGCGCGAAATTTAATAATTTATTTAGGTACAAGCACAATAAGGCATAAAAAGGATTTACGCAGCTATTTCTCTACAAATCTGTAAATAAATTTTTCGAAGTAACTAATAGATATGTAATTACAATGAATTTTAATCTGTACCTTTACAACTACTTAGTTGTAAAGTATATAAGCATTACAAATAAATAAATACAGTAGTGTACTATTTATGGAGTAGTCTGCATCTTACTACAAACATCTTAAAATTATTTATCATTAACTTTAATGACTAAATCGTCGGATGTCCTACTTTTTAATAGCCCAGTTTCATAGTAGATCAATGATCAGTGACCATAGGAGCGATGAGGGAACACCTCCTTGTGGACAACCTTTGATGGCTAAGACAGTAACTTAGTCTCACCGGAAGATGTGGAAATTTTCTGAATTCTGAGCCTTGCTTAACCCAACTGTTACTGAGATGGTTATGACCTCTTTGAGACATAGCTTCTGAAATTAATTCATATCTGTTATTACCGAAGGCATCTTCAATACCTACGAATGGTGCATGGTGCAATCTTCTTTTGTCTGTAGGCCTCTGTAATCGGGGTTAATGGTTTAGTAGAGTGCCTTCTGTGGATTTTTAATTTCTGTATGCATATTTGTGAAGGCGCAGAATTCATTTTCATGGCTTTCAGATCGAACGATGCAAGGCTTATGAGTCGACAAGATTTACGTGTAAGAACTATTTTTATTGGTCGAAGCGAGCTTCTACAAAATTCGATAAGGTCTTAAATAGGGTTACTTTTGTTCATTGAAACAGGAGTTTGCTAGTCACTTGCTTTTTAGCCCACATTAGCAGCGATTGGCAAGTGTTATTTTTCGTTTGATCTTAGGACGATGGTGTCGTTCCGTAAACTGAAAGCGGAGCCTTGGCAGACAAACTCAAAATTATATCTGTCGAGGGTGACGTTCTGTCTGAGACCCCGGTGTTCAGTGTCGTCTCTGCTTCATAGCATAAACTTATTGTTGTACAATCTTGTTAAAATTTCGAAATGTGTTAAGTGCTCAATCGTAGATTGTACTTGGTCTTACCCTCGTTGACCGCTAAGCCCATTTTCGCCACTTCCGTCTCAATGCTTGCAAAAGCGCCGCTGACATCACGCTACTTTCATCCGATAATGTCGATATCATCGGCGTATGCGAGTTATTGGACGGACTTTTGAAAAATTGTGCCTCTTGTGTTTACGTGTGAGTGGCCTAAAGCCACACTGAGATGGACCAAATTGTAAATGAACGGCTTTAGGCGTTAGCACAATATGCCAAAAAAGATCTTGTAGACGAAGTTCCTTTTATCAAGCATACTTTCATCCGACCATATTATACAGATGAGTTGGTGTATGTCCTTTCTAAGTCGCCGCTTTGAAGAGCTCACCAGTCAGGTGGTCCACTTTAGTAGTTTCATTGGCCTTCGGCTTGGATATGGTTATTTCCATTTTATTCGGGTCGGGTGGTCGGAATTTTTGGTCAACATCGTACAGGTTGAAAGGACTTGCGGGACAAGACGAATTTCAATTACTTTTCGACACTTATTGGACAATAATAACAATTCGGGCAATACTTGAGGAATTCGTTTTCAAAGCATCATGAGTTTGCGGATTGTGTGTATAAACACGAGCTTTTGTATGTCTCCACAAAAAGAAATCCAAATGCAATAAATCATACTCATTCCTGAAGTGGCATTTCTCAATTTCCTTGGCCGCGCGCTTCTCATGCTCCTTCTTTTTTTCTCCCGAGAAGCCAGTATCCGTCACTACTCTTCTGCTCATAGGGCTCGCGAGCAGCTCTTTCTTACTAGCGCCGTTTTGTCTGAATCTTGCATAGCTGCATGAGCTTGCCGGCATTTGTCATCCAATCTGGGGTTTCGTTGTGGTGGTTTAAAGAGTGGCATCTTTTATGGCGTTTTGAAAAACTAGTTTTCGATACTTGATGCAGGCGGCAGTGGACCTTTGAGATTAAGGATACTCGACCCGAAGAGGATTTGGCGATCATTTGTGATTGTAGCCAATTGAGGTCAAAACCCTCACAGCATTCGTTTGTCTTGCTATGTTTGGGATATCCGCAGCTAGAACTTGGCTACGACAAGATAAAGGTCTAAGTCGATGTTGACTTCTCGAAACGTTCGCGCACCTATAAAACTAGAGGAGTGCCTCAGGTGAATCGCAATGTGGTCAATCCTTTTGAAGGTCGATTAATCGGGAGTTCACCAAGTCCCCTCGTGTGTGTATATCGAGATTTGGGAACCTCGTGCTAGCTATGACAATATTTCGTCCTGCCGCAAAGTCGATTGGCCTGAATTCGTTATTGAAGGTGGCATCGTACAAGCTATAACTTCCGCATCCGAGACTTGTTTCTTTTTGTCTTTTCCATGGCCGAAGGCACAACGCCCAACCTGGAGGGTCAGTTTTATTAGAAATACATCTAGGACGAGAACAGAAAATATCCAGAGCTGGGCATTTAAATCGAGCGTAGCCAAGTATCTGTATCAGATTCGCTGACTAAAGACTAAGTACCCTCTTAGCCATGCATCCTTGGCGCTTGCTCTTCCACCTCTTCCTCCTCCTTCTTCGCTCATTATCGCCAGTGTTACTCGTATTTCACATGCACCGAGATTACCTTTCAATAAAACAGGCTTGCGAGTGCAAGCAGCATACGTAGCCTACAAAACAAAAGGGAGTTCATAAGCCGTGGAATAATCACCTATACCCGACGACCGCGCTCTGCACGCAATCACAAAGAAAACCGATTACGACAAATAACAAATAGCTTCTGGAGAAGCAGTCCTCCTGAATACAAGAACTCAGAAAAATATAGAGTTGGTGCCAAACTCAAATACAAATCGCAAATACCGAGCCTATATAATGCTGCCTCTAAATTATTTTTGACTTTAATCTTGTTCCTGTGGAAAATTTTTATCCCACACTGTTCTCCAGGTACTCAAGAATTGTATCAAAAATTAAAGCACATACCTCACAGTTAATCTTCCAACGTCAAGCCTCACTCACCGCTGGAATTTGTCGTGGATTTTCGTCGTTACCAAACAAATATTCGGCAACAACCCACTCGATTAGGAGCCTAATCCTGAAATAAATTTGAATCGGCCGCGAGCTATTAATTAATCAAAATCAGCCTTTTCCCACACTCCCTGCAAACAAAGAGTAATTGTACAAAGTGGAACCACACTTTAAGTCCTATCACTGTCTCTCTCTCTCTTCCTCTTTCAACTAGATACGAACTCTTTAAAAATAACAACTTTTTCAGCTCAAAATTGTATTCGCGCGCCCAATTTATGTAAATCCAATAGCATGAGCTGTGTTGTAAATTATTAACAATAAATTCCAAGCTCCCAGTCTCCCGGTCGCCCTTCACAAGTCCCTAGAAATTCACCCACCCCATACTGGATACACGAACAAGAATTCTCTGCAACTCCCACGCTGAAAATCCGATTATAAGTCTGTTTCTGGCACCCTATCCGCCATTCCCCATCCCCAATCCCCCATCCAAGGTTGCACGGCTTTAATATTTATTAATCCGGCATGAAAAATTCACAAAACAAAGATGAAAAAAACGAACAAACTTCATAGATACGAGTATGTACGTGTACATCCGGCAAAAGTGGGCTTTCACATACGCGGCTATGAGTGGAGCGGAACAAGATTTCCAGTAACCAGTACCCAGTTCACAGAACGACCACACACGTGTTGAGTTAATAGCGATGTTTAAATTTTAAATGCAAATCCTGTTGAGGAAGGAAATTTCAGGATACTCTCGCAACAGCGAGCCCAGTCAACCCATGAGTCCACCATAACCGAAGGTAGGTGAACGGCACCGAAGGTTGGATGAATTACTATTCAAGTTGCGAAGTTAACTAATCTCGGCGTACGATTAGGAAGGATGTGATGGCATCAAGGACGTTTACCATGACTAGGACGACTGCTACCGACGTGAAGCAGCGGTATGATGACGACCACACTTCTGCTCGTGTATTACAGGGGCTGGGATAGGCAGAACCGTTTAGTTTTGTGCGTTCTAAAAGGTCCTTAGTGTGGCAACAAATCTCCATTTTGTTTGCACATGCCCAAAACCAGACCTAGAATCATATCCGATTCTAGTCCTAAAAAACGGTTGGTTACTGCTAGTTTTTGACAAAAGTATCAGATAGAGGGAAGACAAATTTTTCGGGGTTTTATTAAGAAAATCTATCTTTTATAGAGGCCACGTGGAACAGTTGCATTTTTCATACGTCAGAGGTGTATTAATGGCTTGGGCTCATGGTCAGAGCGGATAGTTTGTATAGTGGTTTACGAGGTGGTGGTTGCTCGTTAAATATTGAGTTCCGTTGTTTGTCGCATTTGTAAATCAAGACGTGAGTTAATTTGGCAAGTATCTTTTTGGGGCAAAATGAATCTTGAGGTTGAATGGCTTATGGGATGAATTATTTGGAGATTTTGACGGACTAGCTGGCTTTCACTGCCTCTAATCAGGAATTCATTTCAATTTTGTGGTCGCATTACAGACGGTGATAGATGGTGAAAGGGGGCCGCAATTGCAGTGGTTTTAGCTAAGTGAAAGACGGTCTGGATGAGTAATGGTCTGCATATTGATAAATTGAGGTTTGTCGTTGGTTGGAACTTTAAGATTTCCTTTGACGTCGGAGAGGAGGTGTTTACACGTGTAAGTTTGGCTAAAGTTATATATTTCAGTCGCATAATGTGGAAAGTTCTGTTGTGGAGCTCTTTTGTGAAAGACAACAAGAAATGATTTTGGCAAGGATAAGACTGACGGGGCTATGTTATGCTTTGTAAGGTCGATTTCTTTCGAGACGAGCTAGTAATGCTGAAAGAAGGTTCTACCTGTTTGCTTTCCTTATCCGAATTGTACTGATTTTAGAATGTCCAAATCTTTCCCTTTTATTACCGTTACTCGGTAATTTCAACCAATGAGTCAAGAGATTGCTTTAGATAATCTGCCAATAATGTTAAACATCCAGCCGTACTGCGATAAGTATAACAAAGTTTTGCAACCCATCAAGGTTGCCTACCTAAGTCATATTCCATTATCTTCGATGCTTTGTTATTGCAAATTGACAGGGGCAACCATGCTAAAGTGTCTCTATCTGTGTCTTGTCATTCTAAATCGTAAAATCCGTGCAAGCCGGGTTTCAAAGAATACTTAAACTGACAAAAAGTGTGTATACTTTAATCTGCCCAGCGGATAGTTTATTTTATTTATTTATTTTAATGGTCCCGCCAAGGTAATGGTCCGAGTCGATGTTGGCTCCTCGAAACGTACGGACATCCATAATTCTGTATGTGTGTCTTGTGTCGATCGCAATGTGATCAATCTGGTTGACTGTTGATTGATTAGGAATTCTGCAAGTCCCCTTGTGTATGTCGAGGTGTGGCAACCGCGTGCTAGCTACGACAATGATTCGCCCCGCCGCAAAGTCGATTAGCCTGAATCTATATGAAATGAGGCTATATTTTCTTATTGTTCCACCAAAGATACTCTCACTTCCTAGCTTTGCATTAAAATCACCGAGGACAATTTTGGTGTCATAGCTAGGGCATTGCTCGTAGGTTTTATTGAGGAGCTCGTAGAAGGCATCCTTGGTGTCGTCATCTTTCTCCTCTGTGGGGACATGCGTGCATATGAGGCTTATGTTGGTGAATTTAGCCTTGATGCGGATTGCTACGAGGCGCTCGCTCACATGCCGGAAGCTCAGGACTTCTTGTGTTAGTCTGCTTCCGACAACAAATCCGCATCCAAATAAGCGCTGCTTTTGCCGTCGATAGCAATTGCCGTAGTAGATGTCGTAGTTTTTCATCTTCTTTTTGTCCGGCCCATCCCATCGCATTTCTTGGATGGCGGTTATGTCTGCTTTGCAGCAGTCTAGGGCCTCCGCTAGTTGCTCGGCTGCACGTGGTACATTAAGGGATCTAACATTCCACGTGCATATCCGAAGCTCATTGTCCTTAAATCGTTTGCGTGGGTTGTCAACAGTAGATCCGTCCATATCCGAGGCTTGTTGATGCTTCGTAACTTCTTTTGGTTTTTACATGGCCGGGCAGTTACCCCGGCGGCAGTGAAAGATGGCATTCTATGAAATATTGCTCGTGGAGACGCCGTGTAATTCATCTGTAATGCTAATCCAGCGTCAATTGCAGCCTTGGACCACATTACACGAGCTATGAGCGAGAAAAAATTACTCAAATTAAACTCTTTGTATGGACCACTTCAAACTCAGTATTTACATGAAATAGTCCGTAAAAATAGAGACAGCAGCATTGATTTTTTAAGTCAAACTAAAATTTTTATAAACTTTTGCATTCTTTCCGTGCCTTTTTGCCAACAAAAAACCAAAAGCTTCAAATATCACCTATTTTTAAATCTGACAATTTGAGTTTTTTTTTCGCAAATATTTTACCTTTTCAAAATACGATGACGTCAGACACACTAATGACACTAGATATCGATCAGCCCTTAGTAAGTGCAGAAGGTGACAGCTGCATCTCTGTCACAACACAAAAGATCGATTCTGTTTTTGGCACTCGAAATGAGCGAACGTGACTCAGCACGAAGAGTCCTTATAGTGAATAAGTGAGTTGAAAAAGAAAAAGAAACTGCAAGTGTTCGTTCACATATTTCTTTATTAATAATTTGAAATTAAGGGAATTGTCGTTTTAAATGAAAACAAACAATAGCAACCCTTAAAGTGTGAGTAACAGTAGCGCCTTCCATCCATTACAGTCCCGGACAAGCTGCTTCCAGTTGGAGATGCCATTCGGTCTTCCTTTTCTTCTCGCATCTGGTGGCTGGGCTTCGAAGACCCTCTTAGCTGGAGCATTGTTGTCCATTCGCTCGATGTGGTGGAGCCAATTTAGTCAACGGATTTTTGCCTTCCGGACTATGTCCACATACTCGTACAGCTCGTAGAGTTCGCAGTTATGCCTTCTTCTCCATACGCCTTCCTCGCAGACAGCACCAAATATTCGACGAAGGATTTTTCTTTCAAAAGAGCCAAGAATCTGTTCTGCGTCTTACTTATCGTCCAGCTTTCGACTCCATAAAGCAGGACGGCCAAGATTAGAGCTTTGTAGAGCATGATCGTGACTCTTTGAGTTAGGAGCTTGGACCCAAGTTGTTTTGACAAAACAAAGTAGCAGCGGTTGCCTTTGGTTATTCTTCGCCGAATCTTCACCAAGATGTCATTTGTAGAGTTGACATTTGCTACGAGGTAGATAAACTCTACCTGTAAGTTGTAGCTGTTGATAGTAACATTTTGTCCTAGATGGTTGTCGACAGCATATATTTTGTTTTATCCTCATTATACCTTAAGACAAAACTCGTTTCGCCTCTTCTTTAATTGCCGTAAAGGCTTCAATTACGGAACGCTGAGATCGTGCGATGATATCGATATCGTCCGCATATCCCAGCGGTTGAACAGACTTAGAAAAAATAGTACCTTTCGTGCTAACTTTGGCCCGACGTACTATCTGTTCCAAGACAAGATTGAAGAAATCACACGACAACGCGTCTCCCTGCCGAAATCCGATGCAGGTTTAGAACAATTCGGGGGTTCTATTTCCATACTGCACGACGCATCGTGAATTTTCTAGTGTTGCACGACACAACCGGATCAGTTTCCTCGGGATCACGAATTCGGCCACCGCATTCTATAATTGGGTGCGATGGATACTGTTGTATGCGGCTTTAAAGTCGGATGGTGTGTATCGACTTGAAACTCGATTGTCTTTTCCAGGATCTGTCTTAGTGTAAACATTTGGTCTGAAGTGATATTGGCCTATGAGTGCCGTGCAATACGGCTTCAGACGTTAACACAATATACTGGATAGGATCTAATAGCAGGGATATGCCTCGATAGTTGTTACAAGACGTAAGATCACCCTTTTTGTATATGCGACAGATATAACTGATGTTCCAGTCTTCGGGCATGCTTTCGTCATCCCATGCTTTGCAAACGATCTGGTGCATTTTCCTTACCAAAACATTGCCTCCGGATTTGAAGAGCTCTGATGGCAAGCCGTCTCAACCAGCGGCCTAGTTGTTCTTCAGCTTTTGTATAACTGTGCCGATTTCCTTTAAGCTGGGTGGGGAGACTATTTCATCGACTTGTTCTTTTCTAGCCCTATCACCCTCTCTTGGTCGTGTCCTTCAAGCAACTGCTCGAAATATGACTTGAATACATCTAAAATTCAAGCAATAATAACTAAAAATCAACAAATTAAATAGGGGAGCGCCTTGAGAGCGCAAGGCTACAAGACACCCCATGAAGGTGAAACCCCAGCGGACCGAAAATGAGCATAAGATTAAATCCTCTTCTACCCTAAATAACAGTCGAAGAAGTATCAAAGCAGCCAAAACTTTAACTGATATTCGTAAAAATAAAATTGTGACCTCAAATAATAATGACACCGCTAAATTTAAGATGGCGGACTCCGATATGGAAATTTCTATGCTACCAGACTTCCTGTCTGAGTCTGCCTCCGACAACAAATCCGCATCCAAATAAGCGCTGCTTTTGCCGTCGATAGCAATTGCCGTAGTAGATGTCGCAGTTTTTCATCTTCTTTTTGTCCGGCCCATCCCATCGCATTTTTTGGATGGCGGTTATGTCTGCTTTGCAGCAGTCTAGGGCCTCCGCTAGTTGCTCGGCTGCACGTGGTCTATTAAGGGATCTAACATTCCACGTGCATATCCGAAGCTCATTGTCCTTAAATCGTTTGCGTGGGTTGTCAACAGTAGATCCGTCCATATCTGAAGCTTGTTGATGCTTCGTAACTTAATCCTTTTTTTAAATGGCCAGGCAGTTACCCCGGCGGCACAACCCCCAACCTGGAGGACCCTTGTTTTACGCTTTGAAAATATACTAGGTGGGGTGAAAACCTCCTTGACCGCCAGAATGTGCTGCTACTGCAAATAAGGTTATGGTGCCTTGAAGTCTGTTCATATTTAGGCACACATGCCAAATTTCAGTGTGATACTGTCTTTAGTTCTGTTTTGACAGCTGATCGTTGTTGACGTGTTTGGCATCATGTTGAGTATGGACAATAACGATTTTCGTTCTCTCATAAAAATTGGGTCCTATTGTTGATTCCGCGAGGAAAGGTATATCGATCGGTATATTTTTTAGCATTGTTGATTCCGGCCGTATAATTTAATTTACCGACACTTTTGACACTTCCTGCGGATGAAATAACGTTATCGACGTTTGAATTTTAAAAATTGCGGTTTTTGTAAAATCGAAAGAAATTTTAAGAATTCAAAAAACAAAATAAAACAAAATGGACGTGATGGGGTATTTAGATTCAGATAGTGGTAGTGATACTGGTGACTATGCCTTAAGGCGTGAGCGAAGGGTTTTGCGATGCAGTTCAGCTGATATTTGGCAATTGAACGACAAAGATTGAATTTAATACAAAAAATGCATTTCCACTGGTCTAAGCTCAGTTTAAGTTTTCATCGCAACTTTCGCCTTAACAAAATTGCGTTCCAATTCGTGCTAATGGAACTGAAGCATTCGTTCAGCCAAAGAAAAAGACAAAGCTCACTTTCCACCAAAGAAAAGTTAGCTGACTGTTTAGGCTTTTTCGCGGATGGCAGCTATCAGCACGACGTTGGAAAAGACTTTAACGTCAACATTGCGGAATCCACATTTTCGCTAGTGCTGTCCGAGGTGTAAGAATCAATACAAAACATTCTTTCCACCAAATGGATATCCCTTGAAATGAATGTGGACGAAGAGAGGGAAGCTAAAGCAAACTTTTTCCAAAAGTGTGTTATTCCGGGTGTAGTAATGGTGGTTGATGTAAGTCATTTGCGCATACAAGCGCCTCCTTCTTTTTCTTCTTCGGTATCGCTTAAGGCCCAAGCCCATAGAATCCGTCGCGTGCGTTGCATTTACAATCCACAATCGTATTTGACGGATTGCAAAGAGGTGCCCAATGAATACGTACGTTACGTCCGAAATCCATCTGTTAAATTTAAATTAGTGTTTTGTGTGTTCGTTATTATTCAAGTCAATATTTCGAAAGGAATAGAGATAGAATTTATCAAATTTAGTGAATGTGCATAATTTTATTTTCGATGGATATAGCAGAAACAATAAATTTAATAATAATAGTTCTAGCATCATGTGAAATAATCAAATGTCTGGAGATAATGGACAAAAGTCGTCGTTTTTGGGCACGTTCTTTGTACAAGAATCGTGACATACACGGATTCTTTGCACTTAATTTTAATCAACTGTACTATGAAGATCCAGAACAACAACAGCCGTGCGGATGAGAAAAGAAGTTTTTGATTTGTTGTTCGGCCTATTGGAGAGTGATCTTACCAAACATTCAAACAGACCAGTTATATCAGCAAAATGTAGGCTGTTCCTCACTCTGGTGTAAGTATATTATCTCGTATTATTTTGCATGATAAAAAAATGTTTATCATTTCATCTTTTAGCTACTTGGCTAACGGAGGGAATAAACAAATGTTTTCAATGGCATTTAAGATGGGTCTGACCAGTGTTAGACGAATTGTAAACGAGACTTGTGACGTTATTTGGAACACTCTCAGCCACATTTATTTGTCAGTCCCGAATACCACTGAATGGAAACACATAGCAGAATATTTCAACACTATGTGGAATTTTACAAACTGTGTTGGGGCAATTGATGGCAAGCATATAAATATGCCATGATCAATGTTATATACTTATAAAAATATTCCATTCATTTATAGGGTCTCTGTTTTATAATTATAAAGGACATCACTCAATCATTCTGTTGGGGATTTGCAATGCCAACTATACATTTACGGGCATTGATATTGGAGCGTATGGTTCACAAAGTGACGGTGGAGTCCTTTGGAACTCGCCTTTTGGTTTATGCCTTTTTCAAGGCAACCTTGGACTTCCAGAGAATGCTGCATTACCAAATTCAAATGTGGAATTTCCATACTTTTTTGTCGGTGATGCAGCATTCCCCTTGAAAACTTTTCTAATGCGACCCTATCCAGGTAAACACAACTATTTTTTTGATTTCATTATGGTTATCATCATTGGTTTTTAGGACAACGTCTAACACCGGACCGGGAGCTGTTCAACAAACGTTTGTCTCGAGCTAGACGTGTCATTGAAAATGCCTTTGGGATATTGGCTGCTAGATGGAGGATTTTGTTGTCACCATTGAATATGAGCCCGCAATCTGCCGAAAAGGTTGTCAAAGCTGCAGTTGTGTTGCACAATTTCGTGAAATTTCACGATGCAACTTATATTCCTACTGATTATGCCGATCGTTATGATGAGGACAATGTAATTCATGGATTATGGCGTAAAAACGATACCCCCTTGCAAAAAGCAAAGAAAATGTTTTCCAACAATGCATCCAAGAATGCATTTCACCTGAGAGATCAATTAAAAGATTATTTACTTTAAGATTACTTCATTAAAAAAAAACAAAAAACAAACAAACTAAGAATACTTCATAAAAAAATGAAAAAAAACAAACAATTCACATTTTATATATCACATTACGTTATTTAAATTATCACATTGCATGCATCATAGTACATCACATGAAATCACACTACATTAAGTCACTACTATTGGCTTGTGTTCTCGCAACTTCCTTGTATGCCAAGTCATACATTTTAAATTTGAGGTCTTCCTGCGTAGCTTCAGGTAATTTCTTCAGAAGCCCACCAAGAACAGCATAGAAAGGGTCATGGGCTGGAGTTTTCGTTGCCACTGCCTCCACATTCCCCATTAACTTGTCGATGCATTCTTGTGCATCTCGTTTTTGTTTTTTTAATGGGGGTTTTGGAGTCACTGTCAACGAAAATGGAACCTCGTCGAAAACATTTTCATTTATTCCCTCTCGACAATCAGTCGATTGTCGCCTTCAAAGGTTAAAAGGCTTATGTTTGATGAAGTTCTGTAAAAAAAGGATGCTATAAAATTAGGGTAAAAATCGTGAAAAGGACCATTTCACCTACCTACGAGGAGCAACATAAGTTTGCAAGAACGTCATGGCATTGAAAAATTCCCATTTCGACGAGTATTCGGCTTCGTTTCCCGAAGCTGTTTTCCGTCCCATTCCCTTGACATAGCGGTCCCTTAAACTTCTCCATCGTTGTTGGCAGTAATCGACTGAAAGGAAAAAAGTAATTAATAAATATAAAAAACAATAAACATGTTATACATATTTTGTTACCATCTATGCCGACATCTTCTGCTACCTTGTCCCACGCCTCCAATTTTTGTATTTTATTCCGGTAGCTACGGCTAGATTTGTCATATATACATGAGTTGTTTCGGACGGCTTCAATAATGTGTTCATCCATTTTTGTTTTCTGTTGAATGAAATGAGTTGGTTAAATACATAATGTACATTTAAATTTATAACAAAATGTTCTTTCTTACCGAAACACAGTCTTCTTTAATGATTTTTTTTCTTTTCACTAATTTTTCCTCTTTTGCCCTTTTAATTTTCAGCTTAAATTTTATAATTTTTAATTTTTTCAATACGAAAGCAACACAACCGCATTACGCAAACTTCAAGAATCAAAATGATTTTAGGCGGGTAAAACACAAAGGAGCAATCGAATTAATTTCCATGGAAACATCTGTCAGACGCAAATCAAGTTAAAAGTTGACCAACTTCATCCGAAGAGATGCATTCCACTTGAGGGTCGCATTTGCTGTCTCTCTTCCTCTCATTAGGGCTTATGAATTGTCAAATTTTTGACAATTTTTTTTAAAGGCTTGGGCCTTTAGTATAACTGCGACGTCAGCGAAGAGAATTGGATTTGGCATTACATTTGCTTTGCGCAAGTAGTCTTTTAAAAGATAGTGTGGAGGTGTGTGCCATTGAAGTGTTGGCCGAAACATTAGCGGCGGAATATGCTATGTATGAAGAGGCCAAATATCCGAAGCAGGGGACATTTGGGATACCGTCGACCACGGGCTTCAAATTGAGCATCTCACTTACGATCTCCTCTATGTCGCTTAAGGGGATTTCTTTAAATGGTGCTCCGCCGGTACCCCTATGTACTGCTTATTTTTAGAAATTTTTTTTGTGCCGCTTTTAAAATCGGTCCACACCTAAAGTAATGCTGTGGTTAAATAATTTTTTAAACATTTACATGAATCAATTGTCTGCTTTTACCTTTTTCCATCCAGCAACATCTTTTACAGGAGAACCACATACATTCAACTTTGTTTTAGTTCGCACCGAAATTCTCGCACCTCCGGCGGATTCCGTTGACTGAAGCCTTGTGCGATGTCAGGATTTTTTTTTACCTCGCTTACCAGTAAGTTCAACTGGGCCATATTGGTATATTTTACCCTTTTATTCCTGTAAAAACCTAAATTTTTATCTCAAAAAAGCATAAATTGCAAATACATTTCGAAAAAATTTCCGCATCGAAATTCTCACGGAAAGAAAATAAAAAAAAAAAATCTATAATGCAGAATCAACAATACAGAGATACATATGCACATATGCGGAAAAATGAGTAGGTAAAGTAGTTTTTCGTGTAGGAAACAACAATGCAAAAAAATTTTTCCGCACGAAAAGAGTGCGATACGGAATCAACAATACGACCCATTATTTTTTGAGAGGCAAAATGCCGAAGGAAACAAAAGAAAAGTTAGATAAATATTATGGGGCTAATGCTCCGTCAGTTTACACCGTCAAATATTGGTTTCGATAGTTTCGTGGTGGCCGCAACTCCACTACCGATTAAGTCCGCAGCGGCAGGCCCTCCGATGCGGTTACAGAGGACAATGTCAAAAACATACATGGAATGGTGTTGGCTGACCGGAAAGTGAAGGTGCGCGAGCTAGCAGATACCACAAAGATTAGTACTGAGCGCACACGCCATATTTTGGGCAATATTCTGCATATGAAAAAGTTATCCTGCCGCTGGGTGCCGCGCATGCTCACTCCTGACCAAAAGCACGAACGCGAGATCATTTTGAAAGAGTGTTTGGACTTGCTGATGCGGAATCCGGCGGACTTTTGGCGTCCATTGGTAACTGTTGATGAAACCTGGATCCACTATTACTCACCAGAGAACAGAATGAGTGCCCGGCAATGGACTGAAGCCAGCACGAGTGCTCCGAAGCGGCCGAGGGAGGCTCAATGGGTCGGAAAGGTTATGGCGTCGGTTTTCTGGGATTGTCGTGGACTACCTCGAAAAAGGAAAAACCATCAGCAGCGAGTATTACTGTGCATTACTGGAGGGATTGAAGACCGGAATCGCTGCAAAACGGCCTCACATGAAGCGAAAAAAAAATGTTGTTTTTGCAAGACAATGCGCCGGCGCATAAGAGCATCGCAACTACGGTTAAAATCAATGACTTACGGCTCCAATTGCTGTCGCATCCACCATATTCGCCGGATTTGGCTCTCTCGGGCTATTATCTCTTCCCAAACCTCAAAAAATGGCTCATCAATAAAATCATCGACGCCACTGAGGAGTATTTTGCAGACCTTCTGGAAAATTACTTTTCGGACGGGATCAAGAAGTTGGAAAATCGCTGATTGAATAAAATAATAATTTATTCCCAAGGAGGTTACTTTTCACGCAGCAAACATGCGAACAGATTTTATTTTTGCAGAAATTTTCGCTGCAACCCCGTGCAAAAAATAACTTTCATCGAACTCAAGGCAAAATTTCTCTTCACGCACACGTATGTATTCGACGAATTCTTGGGGCGGGGCAAGCACTGTCTAAAGTTAGCATTGGCAAGCTGCACTTGTGTCTTTTAAAACACTTCCTGTACAGCCAAGCACAGCCATACATAAAACTGTTTTTTTTTTGTAGAAAACTCATCGTATTCATGTCTGATTTTAAATGTACTCGTACGAGTACATTTAGAGTATTTTTTTGTGATACTATGTCCAACTGCGTTTGGTCCCAAGATGTTTGCTTAACCAAATGATGGTCACATTTTTCATTTAGTTCAATGTAGTTCGTTAATTCACAATTTCCCGTTCTCACAATCTTCAAATACTAAAGGCCCCATAATTTTTTGAAAATTGTAGAAAATGGTACTGGAGCTACGCGCGTTCTTTTACACCATGACTTCCTACTTCACTAAAAAAACATTCTCTACGCAATCCTGATTATTTCTGGTACATAAAAACATGAAATCGCAGGTTCTTATGTCTTGTCACTAAGATGTTAACGATGATTTGTTTAGCAACTAGCCCTTTATAAAATAGAACTGGTTGGTTGCATCTTTGGCTTCAGGATCTAGAATTTTCATGGACTGAAGAAGTTGTTGGGCGCTTGACAAAATTGCTCTTGAATTTCACTTTGACTATATGCTTGTCTAAAATGGTTTGCGTCTTTACGCCTCGAAGAATTGAAAATATCGAATAAGTCGTTGAAGTATAATAGAAAATCAGTTGCCGGTCCTTGCCCAGAGCTGCAAAAAGTCAAAAGACCCACTGCAACTGTGTAACTTAAAGTTTGGGCGGCAACGTTCGTTGAAAGTTGTTTGGCCATACATGTGTCTCTGTCAGTTTCGGAGCTAACCTAAGTTTTGATCTTGGTTCAATGTCATAAAACCCAGCGACATCGATCCAGGTTGCTCGTTGAATACCTGAATTCTTAAAAAGAATTTCAGTTTTTAATAGGCAATTTAGTTTTTAGCACTAACCGAAAGCCCTGGTAGCTAGTGCTATAGTATAGATAAAAAAAATTGTAATTGTATTACCTTTTTTTAAATAAATAATAATAATAATAATAGTTTTTAGCAAATGGGGAGGGTGAAGGAAAACAAATACTCTACTTCCATTTGCTAAGAAGTATGGCCTAACAAAATTAACCTAACATCAAGCAACTCCGATCCCTTATCACACATAAATTGCATGAGGATTAAGCCACTCTTTTGGAGTTCAGCATGAATGGTGTGCAGCAGGTGCAAACAAAATAATGCAAAATTCGCAATGCCTTAGGCCATTCGCACCAAAACATTGTTTTGTGCGCAGGCCATTTCGAACGAAACTCGCTGGCAACAAGGTCCTCCAAACCAAAAACCGTAGTAATACTAATATGTAATAAACTAGGCTTACATATCTTAAAAAAACTTACATATCTTAAATTTAAAAAATCAACTCGTGTTACTTCCGTTATAAAAAAAAAAAACTATTGAATTCGTGAAATATTTTTTTATTTTATTTAAATTTAAATACAACAGTTGTTTAATCTCTCTTTTTTTGTAACACAGCTTAGGGAATATCTTCACCCTAGACATTATATGAATTATCTGTGGTGCTTCGGAAAAAAGTGAATCCAAATTCATTTCCCTTGCTGCATCATCCCGAAAGCCGTCTGGATATTCTAAGGAGTATCAATGTCCTAGACTACCAGGTGGTTCACTGGGAAAAATTAAAAAGGAGCGAAGGCGTTATACAATGTGTTCGCTGCCAGAGGTTCGGGCACGCCGCGTCGAACTGCCAAATGCAGCCTCGATGCGTGAAGTGCGCAAAGAACCACAGTTCCGAAGAGTGTGCTCTGGGTAGGGACGGAGCATCCGATAGGACGCAGCTCTCGTGCGTGTTATGTGGAAACGTGGGACACACCGCAAACTATCGGGGTTGTCCTAAGTTCGCTGACATTAAAAAAACAAAACTGGCTCGGCAACAGAAGGTGGAGGTCAAACGCTCACCTGTTAGGTTTCAAACACCAGCCGTCACGTCCCAAATCTCCTACGCCCAAATGGTGTCAGGTAGGGGGGCTACGGCACAGCAAGCGGCTGTTGCTTCTCTGGCGCCAATGCCGAGAACAACAGAAGCTGCACCTAACATGCTGGCCATCTTGCTCGCAATCCAAGGGCAGATGGCACAGCTGCAACAGCAGGTGCAAGAACAGGCCAAGCGGGTGGACCAGATCTACGCGATGCTGCCGGGCCTAACGCAACACATGTCGTAATGGGTACGCACATGGTGGAGCAAACCTTGAAGGTCCTTGCGGTGAATGTTAATTCACTGATTAGGATCGAACGAAGAGCCGCGATGTTTAAATTGCTACAAGACCAAACTCCTGATGTGCTTTTCGCTAGCGAAACCAAGCTAACCGATAAGCACAAACTGGAGTACAATAATTATATTGTAAGAAGAAGAAACCGGCCCAGATCCAAACGTGGAGGCGGCGTCGCGATCTTCATTAAAGAAGGTATAAAATTTCACAGAGTGTACAAGAGAGTGTTGCGCAGGTTCCGGGTGTTGGAGGCAGTCGTCATTTACATCCCGCTCCGCAGTAGAAAGCGGCCGTTCTTGGCCTCTGTTTATGCATCTGGGGCTTCACAATCCACCTTATTCATTACAGAGCTCGACACACTTTTTCGACTTCTGAGGCTGGAATCGGGGGAGAATTATTTTATAATCGGCGGGGACTTTAACGCTAGACACAGAGATTGGGGAAATAATTTGCCAAATACTAGAGGGAACCTACTACTCGATTGGTGGGGTCAGCACGATTCCATGTATAGACTCGGTCTTAAAGCGACGGATAACCCGTCGTTTCCCAGAGGCGGGTCTTATTTGGATCTATAACTGTACGACGAACGTATACGACTGACAGGTACGAATTTACAAACGCTTAACTGTCTGCGCACATTCGTGTATGACAGCGACCATTGCGGTTTTAGCACCGAAATCACAGTTCCCAACGAAATTGCGGAATTGGAGGAGTTTGTCCAAAGATACTCTTACAACTACAGTAAGACTCGATGGACACGCTTCTCCGCAACCTTGACAAGAGCACTCTCCTCGAACACGCTCCACCCACCGTCCAATAGGAATTTATCAAACAAGGAGATCGATAAGTACCTTAAACGAATGGACCAGACAATAAAACAAACTATGGACACTACAATACCGCGGTATAAACAAACGACTAACGAAGATCTGTTCCGCAATCCTACTATTGACGCACTGCACCGACAGAAAAGTAGACTTCTGACAAGACTCAAAAACTTATACAGACAGTTTACAGACAGACAAGACCCAGAGATTAGGGCACTGAAGTCGTCGATTAAAAATATTCAAACATTAATTAAAGAGAATTACAGAATTGCTGTAAGTTTGTATTGGAACAACAAGGTACGGGCTGTAAACACCAGCAACCCGAATATGTTCCCGCAAATAAATAAACTTTTTCAGAGAAAAAATCAAAACGACATAAAGTGTCTTAAAATAGCCCGGACAACAGACCACGAACGGTTACTAACAATAGCAGGCATTGATACAAATGAGGCCGCTGATGACGACGACTTCTTTGTGATCGAGGATCCACAGGAGTAGGTTGAGGCCATAGGGGCGACTTTCCAGGAAGTATACAAGGCCAATGATATCATTGGCCCTAATTATGACCTGGACAATCGCGTCTTGGTGCACAACTTTTATATTCGAAATGAAGTAGAGAACTGGCGATCCGAGGGCTCTGGTTTCACCCGCTTCAGCGACGAAAATATGGCAAATAATGTCATTGCTAGAGAAGGTGGCCTACCCCCGTTCATTTCGAAGGAAGAACTCCATGAGATCTTCGACACAATCAGAAGTAAGAAATCAGTGGGGACCGATGGTATTCCGAACATCGTGCTTCGACATCTTCCTCTAGAAGCGGTGGACATTTATACCACCCTGTTTAATAATGCAATGAATAATGCACATTATCCAGCGCATTGGAAAACGGCGGTGGTTCAACCTATCCCCAAAAAGGGAAAGGATGTATCCAATCCGGCGAATCTTCGGTCGATAAGTCTCCTTCCGAATATCAGTAAGGTGTTCGAAAAAGTAATCAATAGAGCTCTGACTAGGTGGGTTGAGGACAAACATATAGTTCCGGATAATCAATTCGGTTTTAAGGCAGGACATGCTATCTCACATGCCGCGTCTAAACTGGTGTCCGATATCCAATGGAATAAAGCCAAAAAACAGTGTACTGGTGCCTGCCTAGTTGACTTGGAGAAGGCTTTCGACACTGTATGGTTAGAAGGTCTTTTCTACAAGCTGGCTAGTTTGGGGATCAGTAAACCTCTCTTGTACATTCTTTATAATATGCTAACCAACAGACAGTTCATCGTGAAATATGGTGATGTGACTTCTGTTGGAATATTTCAAATTAAAAATGGTCTTCAGCAAGGCGCGGTCAATTCGCCGATCCTATTCAACATTTATACAAGCGACTTGATAGGTTCACTTCCCCATACACTTGCGTACGCAGATGACTTGATAGCGTACAGAACAGGTCCAAAAATCGAGGTCATTAAAAGTCTCTTACAGCGTGACTTCGATAAGATAAGACGATTTTGCGATGACTGGAAGTTGAAAATCAACTTTCAGAAGTCGGAAACCATTCTTTTTAGGACGCCGTTGTCTGGAGCCTCTAGGGACACCAGAAAAAATTGGCGAAAGTTCTCGATCATTGGACAACATGGACAGCCTCTTGCCTGTCGAAATGTAGTCAGATACCTTGGGATTTGGCTAGATCAGTTTCTGTATTTTAACAAAAATGTAGATGCTGCTCTATCCAGAGCTAAAGGCGCTTTTGCCCTCACAAAAAGACTGTTTTATAGCAGCCAACTCGATGCGAGGGTAAAGATAATCTGCAACATGGCCCTTATCAGGCCCATGCTGGTATTTGGGTGTCCCGTGTGGTTCAATGTACGAGCAAGCTTAATGGAAAAGATTCGGGTGTTTGAGAGGGCTTGCCTTAGGGCTTGTCTTCGCTTGTACAGAACACCAGAGTCGGAGTACAAAAAATTTTATCCTAATGAGGTCCTTTACAACAGGGCGAACCTAATACGAGTGGACAACTTCGTAATTAAGCTGACTCGAAGGCACATTGCAAGAGCAATGGCCTCGACGAATAACCTGATATCCGGGGCTTACTACCCCAATTACATTTATCATGAGAGTGTGCGCTCTAACGGCTTCGTTCCACCGGAAGCATTCCTCTACTTTGATCAGATAGGGTTGATCCAGGATAGGTCAGCGATCCCGTTAATCTTCCATGTCGCTCGGACAGCTGGGGACAGGCGACTTAACTACAACAGAGACGTCGCACACGGCAGGGTGGATCGTCTCAGGTTCAGTAGGGCGGTGGGGAATCGCGATAAGAGGGATATCGTTCGGCAGCACCAGCATTTCTGGTGGTTGAATGATGGGGAAGATGTTTCGTCGTCGTTTCCGTCAATTACGGACCAGCCTCACTAATGAGGCAGAGCTGACCAATCTATTTGCTCTGTAAATAGCGATGGCCAGCTTACATAGGTTTAGGTTAGCATTTAAGAAATATATATATATATTAGTATATACAAAGTTATATACTAATATATGTATATTATTGTGTATAATGTCTATGTGTTTATATGTGTGTATTGTGTATATAGGTTAGCTAGACTAAGGTTTATTTTAAGTTAGATATTAAGTTTTTATAAAAAATAAAAATTTCTTTCATATGCTAAGTTTTTGTTAACAATGTTTTTCTTAGCCTTAAGAATAGAAAATTAATATCAAATAAAATGTAAATGAAGTCGAAAGACATAGTATTAAAAATTTAGAGTAGCTTAGAGTGCCTGTGTAGGGCCAGTAAGTTAGTATAAGATTGTTTAGTAATTGTAAGCTAGCATTTAAGCATTTTTTGTTAGTATGTAAGAATTAATGATTAAGAAAATAAAATGCGTTTAAAACTAACCCTTGCTGCATCAGCAACATGTTCAGCATTGACCACAACGGTTTGCTTTTGTAATACAGTAAAACCTGTCAATAGCGGAACCTGGCAATAGTGGAATACTTGTCAATTGGCCGTTGAGCTCTCCCATACAAATTGACCCGTTAATAGCGGAAAACGCTCACCTCGAATAGTGGAAAAATCATTTTCAGCCAAAAATTTTATTTTCCTATTTTAACGTGATTAATTTTTTTTTTTAACGTAATTTCCATATCGATTTTACAGAACAAATAAGAAAACATGTCTGTAACGGCAGTTACATTACCCATATAACAACATTTGATTCCACTTTCGTTCATGTAAATCTCTAGTTAGTTCTTGTGAGACAAAACACAAACATATTGTGGCTGTACACTGAACAATAAAATGCATTAATGTATGTAATCTCCATTCCAACCTGCCATTATTTTGCATCCATCGTGCGATCAATACATTTTATCTCCGTTTTTATTGTTCAGTCAGTCAAATGCAATCAATCACAGGACATTTAAATCAGAACTTCGAGAAAGGTTTACATCGAAAGTGAATAATTTAAGTTTTTCCTTAAAATGAAACGTAAAAAGGGCAATAAAACAGCAATTCAACGTTCTCGACTAACGCTTAAGGAATAGTACCTGTTGATTAGAGATCACGAAGCTAGAATTAAACTAGAATCTTTGAAAGTAAGTATAAGTGTGGTAAGTCTGTTGTATATAAGATCATTGCAAAGAAGCAGCAAATTATCGAAGAATATTTATCTGCACAAAATGTTGACTTAAAAATGAAGGCACGCTGTTCAAAATTTGATATAGTCAATACGTTGACATTCAATTGGTTAACACAGGCTTAAAACAGGCGGCAAAAAATTTACCGATCTCCGGAGTATTAATGCGAAGAAAAGCCAAGGAAATTGCAGTCGAAAATGGTGTACATGATTTTATCCGTGCGGCATCGGATAAAGAATAGTGCCGCAGTGCGTCCCAGCTTGTCGTAAGAGGCGACTAAATGGGACACCAATCATATACAGGCAACTATGACACCAAAAATGAGCCTGTGACACTTTAACACCTTAAAACTTTCCAACAAGTTTGTATGCAATCAGTGAGTTCCCACGTCTGGAGACTACCGGTGGGGTAAAAGAACAGTCAATCAATTCGAAATGAGCATACAAGTGTCAAACCACTCAAACTTTACATAAACTTCATGGAAATGATCGCAATTAATAGCACTACCCCGCTGGGCACCACGATTGCAACGCACTCGGGTGATCCCAGAGCAAGCAGAAGTGCTTGTGTCAGAGCCCAACGGATTCCCAGCAAAAAGTGCTAGCTATTAAGGCTAAACAAATAGCAAGAAGAGAAAAGGAACAGCTTATCCTCTCTGACTTCCAACAACCACAACAACAACAAACAGAAATCGTTAAAGAAAGGCAACAACAAAAACCAAAAGAACAGCCTAAGCCCACACAGGCGCAAATAAAACGTCAAAAACCAAAACAACAACAAAATGCCCAGAAAAGCCAGCAACAACAGCAGTAGCAACAACAACAGCAGCAGCATCAACAGCAGCAGCAGCAGCCGAAGCAACATCAGCAGCAACAACAACAACAAATTAAACAAAGAATACCTCCAATCAACACCTACAAAATGGAGTTAAAGGCAACCATAGATCTATGTAAGTCAGCCATAGGTAATAACTTTTTTATCAAAAGATTAAGTATTGATAGGCATGCGATCCACTGTAACACGTTGGAACGCTATCACAAAATTAAAAATCTGTTAAGGGGTTCGACGACGGAGTTCTTCTCCTTCACCCCGAAGGGGGAAAAGCTGCAATGCAATGAGGGGGTTAGAGCCGTCTACTGATCCGGAGGAGCTCCTCGTACTGCTCAAAGAGAAAGAGTGCGACGGTCTCAAATTCGTGGGGGTTAAGCCATTTGTTACAGCCAGAGCCAAACGGGAGAAACGGAAACTACCGTTCTTTCTGGTTCAGCTGACTCCCGATAGCAAACTGGATGGTCTAAGGAGCATTAAAGTCCTGGACTACCAGATTGTGTCATGGGAAAAAGTAAAACGGAGCGAAAACATTTTACAATGCGTTCGCTGCCAGAGGTTCGGGCACGCCGCGTCGAACTGCGAAATGCAGCCACGATGCGTCAAGTGCGGTAAGAACCACAAGTCAGAAGAATGCGCTCTGGGTAGGGATGGAGCGTCAGAAAAAAGCCAACTCTCTTGCGTTTTATGTAAGAACACGGGGCACACCGCAAACTATCGGGGTTGCCCCAAATTTCAGTACATAAAAAGAGTAAATCTGGCTCGGCAGCAAAAGGTGGAAATTAAGCGTCTACCTGTTCTATCACAAACACCAGCCGTTACTCCTCAGGTTACCTACGCCCAAATGGCGGCAGGTAGGGGAAATATGGCACAGCAAGTGAAGGTTGCTTCTCAGGCCCCAGCGCCAAGAGCACCGGAACCGGCAAATGACATGCTAGCTATCTTGCTCTCTATCCAGGGGCAGATGGCTCAGCTTCAACGTCAAATTACCGAGCGAGCTGCGCGGGTAGATCAAATTTACGCGCTGCTGCCGAGCCTAACGCACCTCCAGTCGTAATGTGTACGTACATGGCGGAGCAAACCCTGAAGGTCCTTGCAGTGAATGTTAATTCACTGATTAGGATTGAGCGAAGAACCACACTGTTTAAGTTGCTTAAAGACCAGGCAACTGATGTGCTTTTGGTTAGCGAAACTAAGCTAACCAAAAGACACAAAATGAGGCACAAAAGGTATAAAATCATGCGAAGAAATCGACCCAACTCCATACAAGGAGGAGGCGTTGCAATCTTCGTAAGGAAAGGTATACGTTTTAAAAGAATATACAGTCGTGTAGTGCGTAGGTTTCAGGTGCTAGAGTCATGCATCATGTATATCCCTCTCCGTAGTGGAAAGCGGTTATACATGGTGTCAGTTCATGCATCTAAAGCTACTCAATCCACCCTATTCATCTCAGAGCTCGAGACACTTGTTCGATTTCTGAGACTGGAATTGGAGGAAAACTACTTCATTATCGGCGGAGATTTCAACGCCAAACATAGCGATTGTGGAAATAATACACCAAACACTAATGGGAACCTGCTATTCGATTGGTGGGGTCAGCACAGTGTGATGTACCGACTCGGCCTAAGGGCGACGGATAGTCCGTCGTTTCCTAGACACGGCTCCTATTTGGATCTCCTGTTGTTCGACACACGAATACAAGTGACAGGTACGAACCAACAAACTGTAAACTGTCTTCGCACTTTTGTGTATGACAGTGACCATTGCGGTCTTAGTACCGAAATAACCGTTCCGAACGGAAATGCGGAATTGGATGAGTATGTTCAAAGGCATTCCTACAATTATAGTAGAGTGCGTTGGAAACACTTCTCCAGGACACTGACAAGAGCACTCTCCTCGAATTCGCTCTATCCACCGTCCAACAGAAATCTGTCAAACGAGGAGATTGACAGATATCTAAAACTAATGGACGAGACAATTAAACGAACAATGGACAAAACGATACCTCGGTATCAACACACTGACAACGAAGACTTGTTCCGCAATTCAACTATAGATGCACTGCATCGACATAAAAGTAGACTACTGTCCAGACTGAAGACCTTGTACAGACAGTTTACTGACAGACATAGCCCGGAGATTATGACATTAAAGTCGTCGATCAAAAACCTCCAAACATTAATAAACGAAAATTGCAGGTCTTCTGTAAGTTTGTATTGGAACAATGAAATTCCGGCTGTAAACACCAGCAACCCGAATATGTTCCCGCAAATAAATAAAATTTTTCGGAGGAAAGGTCAAGTCGACCTTTCATATCTTAAAATCGCCCGAACGACAGACAATGAACGCACACTTTCAACAGCAGGCATAGATCCAAATGAGGCTATTGATGATGCCAACTTCTTTGTGATCGAAGATCCACAGGAGAAGGTCGAGGCTATAGGAGCGACTTTCCAGGAAGTGTACAAGGCGAATGACACCTTTGGCCCGAACCACGACTTGGAAAATCGAGTCCTTGTGCACAATTTCTACCTTCGTAATGAAATAGTGAACTGGCGAATCGAGAACACGGGTTTCACGAGAACATGGCAAATAATGTCATCGCCAATGAAAGGGAACAACCCCCGTTCATTTCGAAGGAAGAGCTTCAAACGATCTTCGACACAATTAGAAGTAAGAAATCTGTGGGAACCGATGGAATACCGAACATTGCGCTTCGACATCTCCCACTAGAAGCGGTGGACATTTATACCACCCTGTTTAACAATGCAATGAATAATGCACATTATCCAGCGCATTGGAAAACTGCGGTGGTACATCCCATCCCCAAAAGGGATAAAGACACCCCCAATCCGGCGAATCTCCGTTCGATCAGTCTTCTTCCAAACATCAGTAAGGTTTTCGAAAAAGTCATCAATAGAGTCCTGACTAAATGGGTTGAGGACAGAAATATAGTTCCGGATAATCAATTCGGCTTCAAGGCGTGGCATGACGTTATTCATGCCGCGTCTAAACTGGTTTCTGATATCCAATGGAACAAAGCCAAGAAACAGTGCACTGGTGCCTGCCTGATTGATTTGGAGAAGGCTATCGATACCGTATGGTTAGAGGGACTCCTCGACAAGTTGAACAGACTGGGCATTAGTAAACCACCGCTGTATATTCTTTTCAATATGCTCACAGATAGACAGTTCATCGTGAAAAATGGCGATGTGACTTCTACTGGTACATTCAACATTAAAAACGGTCGGCAACAAGGTGCGGTAAATTCGCCAATCCTTTTCAACATTTACACAAGCGATCTGATAGGTTCACTTCACCATGCCATAGCGTACGCAGACGACTTAATCGCGTACAGATCAGGTCCAAAGATTGAGGTTATAAACATTCTTTTGCAACGTGACTTCGATAAAATTAAACAATATTGCGACGACTGGAAGTTGAAGATCAACTTTCAGAAGTCGGAAACCATTCTGTTTAGGACGCCTTTGTCTGGGGCCTCTGCGGATACCAGAAAGAATTGGCGAAAGTTTCAGATCGTGGGACAACACGGGCAGCCACTTGTTTGTCGAAATGTAGTCAGATACCTTGGGATCTGGCTAGATCAATATCTATATTTTAACAAACATATAGATGTTGCTCTGGCCAGAGCCAAAGGTGCTTTTGCCCTTACAAAGAGACTGTTTTATAGCAGGCAACTCGATGCGAGGGTAAAGGTGATCTGCTACATGGCCTTTATTCGGCCTATGCTTACATTTGGTTGTCCCGTGTGGTTCAACGTGAGAGCAAGTCTTTTGGAAAAGATTCGGGTGTTTGAGAGGGCTTGCCTTAGGGCTTGTCTTCGCTTGTACAGAACACCAGAGTCTGAGTACATAAAATTCTATCCTAATGAGGTCTTGTACAATAGGGGCAACCTAATACGAGTGGACAATTTTGTTATTAAGTTGATTCGAAGGCACATTGCAAGAGCAATGACCTCGTCGAATAACCTGATCTCAGGGGCTTACTACCCCAATTATTTGTATCATGTTATTGTATCAGAAGCGTTCCTCTACCTCGACATGAAAGGTCTGATCCAGGACAGATTAGCGGTGCCGTTAATCTTCCACGTCGCTCGAACAGCTGCGTACAGGCGACTCAACTACGACAGAGACGTCGCACACGGCAGTGCAGAGCGTCTCCGGTTTAGTAGGGCGGTAGGGAGTCGCGACATGAGGGATGTTGCTCGGCAGCACCAACAATTTTGAGGGCTTGCAGAAGAAGGGGAAGCTCCATTGTCGAATTCCTCCAATACTTGATAGCTTCGTTAGGGAGCAGAGTGGGTCTGCCTATTTTTTTTTAGACATGGCCGGCTTACATAGGTGTGTAGGTAGGGTTAAGGTAGGTTTAAAAAAAAAACAAAAAAAAAAAAAAAACTACAACAGAGATGGGTTACTCTCTCTCTGAAAAAAAGTGGTTACCCACACCACACCAAAAAAAAATATCTAAGAAGTAATACTTATATAATAAGATAATTTAAGTAGGTTAAGTAGATTAAGATTCATTTTAGGTAGTTCTTAGCTTTTAGTCTCAAGTTTTATTTTATAACAAAAAATGTTAATACACTAAGTTTTTAAATTTAAAAAAATATGTTTTCTTAATTTTAATTATTTCTAATGTAAAAAATAAAAAATAAAGATCTGTACGGTAAGTCGAAAGACAAAATTGAATTGTTAGGTTTAACTTAGAGTGTCCGCATGGGGCCAGTAAGTTAGAATAAGATAATTTTACGTTAATTAAGCTATTTTTTAAGCGTTTTTTGTATAGCATTTAAGATTTATTTAATTGAATTAAACAAAAATGCATATAAAATGAATGAAAAAAATGTGCCATCTGCGCCGGTTTACATAAGACTGCTGAGTGTGACGATACTGCCCCACATAAATGCGCAAATTGCGGAGGATCTCACAAATCTACAGATCCAACATGTGGTAGCAGAATTCAATATGTGGAGCTAAAAGAAAAATCCACGAAGCTGAAAAGTTCTTTGCAACCAAAAGCTTTTCATGCATCACGTGTTTCTGCACAACCCGCACCAACACAAGTTTCATTCGCGTCTATGACAGATTTTCCTGCACTCTCGCGGCGAAGTAACAACAACAGCAACAAAAGCGAAATTCAGGCTGAATACCAACGAACAAGTACGAGGGATAGTTACGCGAGCGCATGCAAAAACATATATCGTGGTCATACCGATATACCTAGCAACCTTCCCAGCAACATCTGTGGCAAAACTTTAGACAACAATTCCAATATATTGTTTACGGCAGAAGAGATAAATTCCCTTTGTATGGAGATGATAACGAAATTATCAGTATAAAAAAATAAAATTGACCAATTTAATATTATCGCACGTTTAGCGACTAAGTTTTTATACTCTAATGATAAATAATATGTCAACTGGAAATCTAAAATTATAAATTGGAATGCAAGAGGTATACGCGGGAAAATTGTCGAATTTATTTTTTTTTAAACAGTAGCAACATTGACATTGCCTTGGTCACTGAAACGATGTTAAAAAATGATCTCAAACTATCCACACCTAACTATAAATGCTATCAATCCAACATTCGCTTTTACCTGTAGTGAGAACGCGCTACGTAGAAAACATTGGTATTGAAATAAATTTAAGTAACCAGCAGCAGTTAAAAGTATTTTGTGTACGAGTATATTTCCCTGGCGGCCGCGTTTCTAATGACAAAATAATTGCCATCAAAAAGGATTTTCGCAGGTTATTCTCCTTGAACGGAGAAGTACTTTTTGGAGGAGACTTTAACTGCAAACATAGGGATTGGGGTTGTTTAAGAGCTAATGTGTTAACCTACCAGTTTCTATAATGTTTCCCTCTAGTCCCACCTATTTCCCTTGTAGTTCCCGTGGCCGGCCATCCGTTCTAGACTTGTTCATTACTAATGTTCCTAGCTTAATACGAGTATCACAGCCAACTGTTGTTAACGTCCTTAGTTCTGATCACACTCCTGTCTTTTGCAAGGTTTATTGCGCAGCGGTTTAACAAATTAATTTTACCCAAGATTTGAAAAATGCGAACTGGGCACGTTTCAGATCTGAGATCAATAATACATTTCGAGGGAGAATTGACAACGTAGAAGCTATTTCCAGTAAAGAAAATGTCGATGATATTTTAAAACAGTTTTCGGAAATTATATTAAATGCTGCTGAAAATAGTATTCCAAAGAAATCTATAAGTGAAGTTAACATAAAACTTCCCCCCTATATTTTATATCTAATAAAAATAAGAAACGTTTACCGAAAAAAACTGGCAGAGATATCGGGACCCTTTTTACAGACATGCGGTATCAAATATCAATAAGATCATTGCCCTAAAAACTGGAACAGGAAGCTGAACTCATTAGAAAAAAATGCTAGACCTTTATGGAACATTATGAAGGTAATAAAAAATAGAAAAAGGCAGTTACCATTTTTAAAAGATAATGTTAGCACCTATATTTCGGGTGTGGACAAAGCAAATGCCCTTGCACTGAACTTTGCGAGAAGCAACAACATCTCCAGATTTATTGGTGATGCTAATACGGATAATATTGTAAACACCACAGTTCAAGAGTATTTCTTAAGTAGAAGCGCACCAATATCTTCTGTAAATTACGCATCAGAGAAAGATATTCAGTTTATAGTCAATGATTTAAAAACAAGAAAAGCAGGCGGTATTGACTGCATACTCCATATCTATATAAAGCAGCTGCCCAAATCTGGAATAAAATATTTAACTTTCCTCATAAATGCCTGCCTGATGATAGGGTATTTTCCAGAGGCCTGGAAATTAGCCAAAATTGTCCCGGTGCTTAAAGCTGGTAAGCCACCTGAAAGTGTAGAAAGTTATAGGCCAATAAGTTTGCTTTGTAGTCTAAGCAAGGAAAAGTTACTAAAACATATCTGTGATAATAATATTTATCCTAAAGAACAATTTGGTTTCAGGCGTCTTCATAACACTTCACATCAAGTAGTTAGAATTTGCAACTTTGTGAAGGTAAATCAACTGGAATGCTTTTACTAGATATCGAAAAAGCATTTGATACGGTCTGGCACGATGGTCTTATTTACAAAATGACACAATTTTATTTTCCTTACTACATTTGTAAGTTAGTTCAAAGTTTCTTATCTAGTCGTTGTTTTAAGGTCTTTGTTAATAGTGGTGTCTCAAACTTAATAACTTTTGATTTTGGTGTTCCTCAAGGTTCTGTGTTAGGCCCAATTTTGTATAATATCTACACGTCCGATTTTCCTGTTTTGCACGATTGCCATGTAGCCATTTTTGCTGATGATACTGCAGTATTTTCGTCACATGAGTTTGCTTTCAATATTGAAAGCAATCTCAATAATGCGATGGAAGTATTAAAAAGGTTTTACACAAAATCGAAAATAAAATGGAATGAAGCGAAAATGCAAGCTATCTTTTTCACTAGAAAAAGAAAACTTTGTTTTCTTCCTGCTAACCGGCTACAAATTAATGGAGTAGATATCCCTTGGGAGCCCCATGTTAGATATCTAGGTATCCAGCTAGATTCAAAGTTGTTATTTAACGAACACATAACTAGAACGGTCAAGAAAGTAGAGGTGGCAATTAAAATGTTATACCCTTTTATCAATAGAAAATCAGCGCTCTCAACAGAAAACAAGATCATAATTTTCAAAGTTATTTTTCAGGCTATTCTTTTGTATGGATGCCAAGTTTGAGAGGATTGCGCAAAATGCCACATAAAAAAACTGCAGACATGTCAAAATAAAGTCCTAAAAATGATGCTCAGCTTACCCTGGCATCATTCAACAGTAGACCTACACAATAAAGCGAATGTTGAATTGATTTGTGAAAGAATCGCAAAAATTAAGTCAAATTTTGTAATCAGATGTAGCTTCCCCGATAACCCGCTAATAAACGAATTGTTTGATAGCTAAATGCGACTTTATTTGTTTCTTTAATTAGCTACAATTTTTGTTAATTTATTTATTTATTTCTATCTACTTATTTATTTATTTATTAATTTATATATTATTTATTTATTTTTTTATTAAATTATTTACTTGTTTACGTATTTATTTATTTATTTTTTTTTTCTTATGGAAGGTTTTTGTCGTATTTTCCTTCTAATGATTCTTTCTTGTTAATAAATTTCTGTATTCAAATGTTTCAACAACTATTTCAGTGGCAAGATACTTTGTATTATCAAATCCCTGTAATATTAAAAGTGCGGTAACAAACCTTATGTAAAAATTCTTATACGCAATAAAAATGAAATCTAATCTAAAAAAAAAGTATTACTTACTTAATACGTGCCAAACAACAACAAAAAATTGATGCCCTTAACTAACAATTCTTTTCATTAATTACATGTCCAGAGTTTCTAACTAATATACAAAAAGCTTATACAATTTAGACCGAGAGCCCACAGTAATTTTTGGGTGTGAATGATAACAAAAAATAATTTGCATAATTAGATAGTTCTTAAGTAGTTATTTTTAAATGTTAGCGTCTTGCATGCTCTAGTGAAATAACAATTCAAAGCAGACACCCGCATGATGTTGCATCTGTCAGTTTTGCCCGAAGACATTTCTGTAGTGATAAAGTCTTCTGACACGGACGTCTTAATTATACTTCTGTATAAGTTACCTAGCCTAAGAAATAACGTTAAAGTGTGGATTGACGTAGGAACAATACGATACCATACGATAAATAGATGTGAATTCTATTTATAATAAATTGGGTTCAGAACTGTTTGCAGCCTTACATGGTTTTCACAGTATTACTGGATGTAATTATTCACCGTCTTTTTTCAAAAAAGGTAAAATTAAATCATTTTCAATTCTTCAAAAAAAAACCCTGAATTACAACTGGCATAACCAAAACTTGGGAATGAAATGACTGTTGCTGAAGTAGATATAGGTATAAACGAAATACAAAAATTCGTTTGTTGTATGTCCCAAACCAGAGCCCTCAATGTAGATGAAGCCAGATATGAAATCTTTTACAAAACTTGCAGACTTACAGCAAAAAAGGTTTTTAAAAACATCCATTCATATGGCACATACATATATGTGGCGAATATAACCTATACACTCGTAGAAGTTTTATTCGCCTTTAAGAATTTTCTAAACTAAATGTTTGCTTTCACTTGATTGTAGGTTTTGAAGGAAGTCTTTTGCTTCCAAATAAATCAGTTCTTCTACAGCAAGTAAGAAGAAATAATAACATCTGCAAGATTTGGAAAAATGCTGTAAACAACGAAGAAGTCCAATGCACACCTGTGAACAGTGGGTTGATGCTTACCAATAACATGTACAAAATCAATTGATTTGAAGGTCAAACTACCCCGAACAAGTTAGAGCACATTGCTAAAAGTCCTATAATATGCGGACTTGATAGCGACAACGATGTTTTCAGTAGCGACTCATCGGATGAGAATTAATACTTACTTACTTTAGGTGGCGCTACAGTCCGGGGTGGACCTGGGCCTCAGTCAACAAGCTTCTCCAGCCAGCTCGATCCCTAGCTAGCTGACTCCAGTTTCGCACGCTAAGTTGGCCGAGGTCCTCTTCCACTTGCGTGCGCCACCTGAGTCTTGGCCTTCCTCTACTGCGCTGTACCTCGGGGGCGGATTCGAAGACTTTTCGGACCGGAGCATTGGTGTCCATGCGCTCTACATGACCCAGCCATCTCAGTCTTTGGATCTTCACTCTTCTGGCTAGGTCCATGTCGCTGTACAGTCCATACAGTTCGTCGTTGTATCTCCTCCTCCACTCACCGTCAATGCAGACGGGACCGAAGATCGCCCGAAGAATTTTTCTCTCGAAGCAACCAAGAACACCCTCATCCATTTTTGATAATGTCCATGCCTCTGCGCCATAGAGCAGGACCGGGATTATTAAAGTCTTATAAAGGGTGACTTTTGTTGTCCGAGAGAGGGCTTTGCTACTCAATTGCCTTCTTAACCCAAAGAAACAGCGGTTGGCAAGAGTTATTCTTCGCTTGATCTCAGCGCTGTCGTCGTTGTCTGTGTTTATAGCGGAGCGTAGGTAGACAAAGTCCTTAACTACCTCAAAGTTATATCTGTCGAGGGTGACGTTCTGTCCGAGACGTCGGTGTTGGTTGTCCTTTTTGCTTGACAGCATATACTTGGTCTTGCCCTCATTGACCCCTAAACCCATTTTCGCCGCTTCGGGGAATGACAGCGCATCGCCTTGTCTAAATCCTTTCTGGACATCAAAGGTCTCGGTGAGATCTTAACCGACCTTGATGGAGCAGCGTGCATTCGTCCAGGTTGAAAGGTTGATTCTGCCTGACAGCGGTATTTGGTCCGTCATCGCCGTTATACAGTCTGCAGAAATGATCTTTCCAAATCCTCAGCATCGACTGCGATTCTACTACGATGTTCCCTTGTTCATCTCTACAGGCTTCAGTTCGGGGTTTGTTTCCGCGGCATGTTATTTTTACCTTTTGGTAAAACTTCCGAACCTCATTCCTGGAGTAGCATCTCTCAATTTCCTCGATCGCGCGCTTCTCATGCTCTTTCTTCTTCCTCCTGAGAAGCCGGTGCTCGTCTCTCCTCTTCCGCTCATAGAGCTCATGAGCAGCTCTGGTCTTTCTAAGCAGCGCCGCGTTATATGCATCTTGCTTAGCTGCATGTGCTTGCCGGCATTCATCATCGAACCAGGGATTTCGTTGTGGTGGACGAGTGAAACCCAGCACATCAGAAGTGGCATCTCTGATGGCGTTTTGGCAGTGTTTCCAATGGTCTTCGATGCTTAATGCTGGCGGCATTGGACCTCTTAAGAGATTAAGAGACCCTCGATCGGAGAAGGACTTGGCGATCTCTTGCGATTGTAGCCGTCTGACGTCGAATTTTCTGACAGCATTAGTTTGTCTTGGCGTAGTTTGGGATATCCGCAACCGTACCTTGGCTACAACAAGGTAATGGTCCGAGTCGATGTTGGCTCCTCGGAACGTACGGACATCCATAATGCTGGAGGAGTGTCTTGCGTCGATCGCAATGTGATCAATCTGGTTGACTGTTGATTGATCAGGAGTTCTCCAAGTCCCCTTGTGTATGTCGAGATGTGGGAACCGCGTGCTAGCCACGACAATGTTTCGCCCCGCCGCAAAGTCGATTAGCCTGAATCCGTTATCGGAGGTGGTGTTGTGCAGGCTATATTTTCCGATTGTTCCACCAAAGATACCTTCTCTTCCTAGCTTTGCATAAAAATCACCGAGGACAATTTTAATGTCATAGCTAGGGCATTGCTCGTAGGTCTTGTTGTGGAGCTCGTAGAAGGCATCCTTGGTGTCGTCATCTTTCTCCTCTGTGGGGGCATGCGCGCATATGAGGCTTATGTTGGCGAATTTAGCCTTGATGCGGATTGCTACGAGGCGCTCGCTCACATGCCGGAAGCTGAGGACTTCTCGTCTTAGTCTGCCTCCGACAACAAATCCGCATCCAAATAAGCGCTGCTTTTGCCGTCGATAGCAATTGCCGTAGGAGATGTCGCAGTTTTTCATCTGCTTTTTGTCCGGCCCATCCCATCGCATTTCTTGGATGGCGGTTATGTCTGCTTTGCAGCAGTCTAGGGCCTCCACTAGTTGCTCGGCTGCACGTGGTCTATTAAGGGATCTTACATTCCACGTGCATATCCGAAGCTCATTGTCTTTAAATCTTTTGCGTGGGTTGTCAACAGTAGATCCGTCCATATCCGAGGCTTGTTGATGCTTCGTAACTTTATCTTTTTTAAATAGCCGGGCAGTTACCCCGGCGGCACAACCCCTAACCTGGAGGACCAGTTCCACTTTGAGTGCCCCTAGGATGAGGGGTCGGTTACACCGAAGCCAGTAACCCGTTCCGGGATGTGAGCGCTGCCGTTGGCCCTTATAGGGCTCGTCCGCCACCATCTCTTTTTCAAGACCCTGACTAAGTCCTGGAAATCCTTTCCGGCCTGAGCTCCAAATATGTCGGAGTAGCCCGGATAAGGTCTTGTTTTGTTTTTCCGACACTAATCCTGGTTAATGGCGGAGGAAACTCGCCATTTGCCCCCTTCACTTCGCAACCTCTAGTGAGATTCCCAGATGGCGCCACGGGGAGGCGTGAAGTAGGACTTATTAGCAGAGCTGCAAGATGTTCGGCTGCAGAGGCTCATTCTCGTCACTTAAGGAACCAGCACCTGTCGGAAGATGCTACTTCTACGAGGCCTTATACTAATCGTTGCCATCCAGAATTAATAGAGTTAGATTTTCCCAACTTAGTTTTTGTTACTATTCAAATTTATCATTTGTTTAAATAAATCTATTAAAAATATTTCTAGCCTACTATTAGTGCGTCTTGCAGGCAGAAGGTCCCCTGCAAAACGTCTTGGACCACGATATTTGTTATCAGGGCGCTTAACTCTACATTTTGAAATGATAGTAAAGTTGTTATACCGATTATTTGTACTTTCGAAAAAACTGCATTTTTGATATAGTATTACTCACAATTGCCCCCACTAGAGCATGCAAGACGCTAACATTTAAAAATAACTACTTAAGAACTATCCAATTATGCAAATTATTTTTTGTTATCATTCACACCCAAAAATTACTGTGGGCTCTTAGTCTAATTGGCTTACTTTCTGATAGACTGATTTGCAATTCATTTATATATTGAAATGAAACTTTTAAAATATGATTTCAAGGTCTCTTATTAATTTAAATCCGAAACCATCATCTTTTGGCGGACTTAAAGCAAAACAAGCGTTTTTTTTATCATATATTCTACTATATTTACTTTTTCATCACCTTATACAAGGTGGCGCAAAATTAATCATCCTATAGGAAGATGTTTGCAAATGGCGTCGTACCATATTTGACATTTGAGAACTAGATAGCTGCAGTATACGAGGATTGTCTGAAAAGCTTGCGACCGCAAGGTAAAGAAACCGGCACTCGTCAGTAAAAGCAAGTGTATGCTAGTTGTGCATCTTTTGACAGTTATTTACCGAAGTTTCAGTCATTTCGGACGCGCAGTTTTTAGTTGACAGTCGATGTGAGTGTTTTTTGTGAAAATATAAAAAATTGGGTATCGAGCTGTTATTAAATTCTTATTTTTGAAAGGCAATACGCTACTCAAATTAAAAATGAGTTAGACTCTGTATATGGGGACTCTGCACCATTATATACCACAGTGAAATTTTCGGCAGCTGAATTTAAACGTGGCCGTAAGAGCTTGGGAGATGATGAACGTTCGGGACGTCCAAAAACTGCAACCACTGACGATAACATTGCTAAAGTTCACCAAATGGTGTTAGACGACCGCCGAATTAAAGTGAGAGGTTATGAAAATATCCAAAGAACGTGTTTATTACGTATTAAA
The DNA here is from genome assembly GCA_928272305.1 of Volucella inflata. NCBI lineage: Eukaryota > Metazoa > Arthropoda > Insecta > Diptera > Syrphidae > Volucella > Volucella inflata. Next base: position 38,097,106 of record OV743716.1, on the reverse strand, counting down.
TCAAGATTAAGGCATGAGAAAGCTGTCCGCGCGTTTGGTGCCGCGCTTGCTTACGTAAGACCAAAAACGTCTTCGATTGAACATTTCCAACGCTCTGCTGGCGCAGTTGAGGCGCAATAAATCCGAGTTTCGGCGCCGATTAATTACTGTAAATGAAACCTGGATAAACCATTATACGCCCAAAACAAAAATTCAGTCAAAACAGTGAACTGCAAAGGGTGAGCCGGGTCCAAAAAAAGCAAAAACTGTTTTTTCGGCTGGGAAAGTGATGGCGACTGTTTTTTGGGATTCTGAAGGCAGAAATTGCGGAAAAACGGCCACATTTGCAGAAAAAGAAAATCCTGTTTCACCAAGACAACGCGACGTCTCACACCTCAGCGGTTGCCATGGCGAAAATCCATGAATTATGGTTTGAACTGCTTGATCATTCGCCTTATTTACTAGATCTAGCCCCAAGTGACTTCTTTTTGCTTTCCATCTAAAAACTGCGCTCGGAGGACAGAGATTTTCGTAAAATGATAAAAATGGTAAAAAATATCTTGTATCATAATTCGATCGGAAACTTTTAAGACTACCCTCGCACGATCAATGGAGCGCTATACTCCGCAAGAGCGTGGAATTATTTTTTTGACCAATAATCGGTCAGTGGTGTTAGAGCAGAGTGATATTCGACATCGATTTCCTAATCGTATCGCGCAAACTGAGCAATCATTCCGGCTCTTAGCTACTCGACTCAAACAGACTGGAACCACAGGATACGTAGGGCGTGGCCACCACAGGACTGATCGTTCGACCAAGAATATCGCGGCTGTGGCTGCCGAATTAGGCATCACCAGACTGACCCTACAACGAATTTTAGTGAAAGACTTACACATGTTCCCGTATAAAGTCCAAACAGTGCAGCAGTTAATGCAACCTGACCGTCAGTCACGTATGAATTACTGTCAAGCCATCCTCAATCTCAACAACTAAGAGGACGATTTTTTGTCGAAAATCATTATGAGCGACGAGGCACATTTCCACTTAAGCGGTTACGTCAATAAGCAAAATCTTCGTTTCTGGGGCACTGAAATTTCATTGCATCCACTTAAAGTCACTCTGTGGTTTGGCGTTCACGCAGGAGGAGTGATTGGGACTTATTTTTTTTTTGAGGACGCCATCGGCAATACGGTTACTGTTGCTGGCAAATGCTGCAGGTACATGATACACGACTTCGAAGTCTTGTCTATCTTAGTCGTTGGATCTTCACCCTTCTGGATAAGTCGATGTCGCTGTACAGTCCATACAGTTTAACTACACGAATGTCGAGTGTCCTTTTTGCTTGACAGCATATATGTACTCGGTCTTGTCCTCGTTGACCCCTAAACTCATTTTCGCCCCTTCCGTCTCAATACTCGCAAAACCGACATCACTGACATCATGCTGCTTTCTTCCGATTATGTCATTATCATCGGCGTATGCGAGTAATTGGACGGACTTTTGAAAGATTGTGCCTCTTGTGTTTGCGCGTGAGTATTGCACTATTCTATCAAGAATGATGTTGAAGGAATCGCATGAGATGTTTACCGACATTGATGGAGCAGCGTGCAACTCCATTGGCATCCTGCACAGACGAACGAGTTTGGCATGGATGCCAAAACTATATAGCTCGTCCTTATAGATGCTGGCATACGCTGCCTTAAAATCGGTGTGTATTGATCTGAAGCTCATGGGTCTTCTCCAGGATCTGCCGTGGTTTGAATATTTGGTCGATGGTAGTGGCCTGAAGCCACACTGATCAGGTTGTTGACGAACGGCTTCAGGCGTTCACACAATACGGCGGATAAGATCTTATATGCGATGTTAAGGAGACTGATGCCTCTGTAGTTGGCGCAGTTAAGAGGGTCTCCTTTCTCGAGAATTGGACACACAATGCTGAGGTTCTATTCATCGGGCATACTTTCGTCCGACCATATTTTAGAGATGAGTTGGTGTATGCTACTTACCAAGCCATCGTCTGCCCCTCTGAAGAGCTCCTCTTTTGTAAAACGTACGAATCGCATTCCTGGAGTCCAGTTCATCTGTCAGTTTACTGGTCAGTGCGCCTTTCATGCCGCATTGTTTGCATCTTGCTTAGCTGCATACGCTTGCCGGCATTCATCATCGAACCAGGGGTTTCGTTGTGGTGACGGGTGAAACTCAGCACATCAGAAGTGATACTTGATGCTGGTGACAGAGGACGACTTGCAAGATTAAGAGAGACTCGATCGGTGTCTTAAGATTGTAGCCAACTGGCGCCGAAATTCCTCACAGTATTGCCTGGTCTTTGCGCTGATCTGGATATCAGCAACCAAGCACAATTTCAATGTCATAGGAAGGGCATTGCTCGTAGGTCTTTTTAAGAGCTAATGGAGCCTATCTTTCGTGTCGTCTTTTTTCTCCTCTACTCTTGATACGGATTGTTACGAGGCGCTCCCTCATATGCTGGACATTTAAGTTTTCTTGCCTAAGTCGGCCTCCAACAATAACTCCGCATTCAAATGGGCACTGCTTTTTCAGTCGATAACATTTCCCGCAGAAACTGATATTGCAGTTTCTCATCATTTTCCTGTACAACCAATTCCGTGCGTCCTTGATAATAGGAAGTAGTGTCCATGTAAATGGCCGGACCAGTAAGTACAACATGGAAAAAAAATTCACTCTTGAACACCTTCGATCATTTCGTTAAAATTTCAATTCAATTCTCGGAAATATCCGAACCGTATTCCTTGTTGAAAGCCCACACGCATCGAAAACCTGGAAAAGCAAATGCAGAAGCATCAAATGTTGTACGTACTCCCATGATGTGCTCGATGATGATGACGATTCTGATGGGATCATTCCGGAGTTAGGTCCGCAGAAAGAAATCCATACACATACGAGTATATGTAACAAGCTCGCATTCATGTATTTGTCAGTTTCATCCATCCATCCATTCATCTATTTATCCACCCGTGTTTACATATTTTCCGAAATTAATTTTCACAGTTTTTTCCGCTGGTGAGAGCAATCCATCATTTGCCAGTTGGTGATACCACCCCTGCCATGAATAGATAGACGTTTGGCGGTGGTTCGGGTACGTACTCTTGAATCCGTATTTGCTGCATTCCCGACCCGAAATATTTATTATCAAGCGAATAAAATGCTTTCTCCGTTAACCACAATCTCTGGAGCGAGCTTGTTTTTTATTTTGTTTTATCGACATTCACGCCCGGGAACGTCCACGTCGGTGCGGTCAGTCTTCCGTGTTCGATATTCGATGTTTGCCTCAAATACTGAGATACCGAGATACTGAGATACTCAAATGCTCGTACAACAGCGGAAACTAGTCGTATATCTTGCCCTCGAGTCAGATAACCCACATGGATTCGTACTCGTATGATGGCTAGATACATATTTGTACTCGTGTTCATGTGAATTGCACGGCTGCTGGCTTCGCTTTCGTTTCTGACTCTGAAATAGAGTGCTCTGGAAAGACCGACATCAGTGTTGTACGCCAGCAATGGCGACTATGGCAGCGGCGGCGGCTGTGGGACAATTGTTATGGGCCATTCATATCATCCTCCTAAAGCATTGTCGTCGTAGTCATAGTCATAGTCGTTGCCGTTGCCGTTGTCATTGTCGTCATCTTGCAGAGTCACAACGACTCTGGATGTCGTACATCACTGTCTTGCTCTTGCTGGCTCTATGACCAGAGGAGCACCAGATATGCGCGCATATTTTCTTTAATTGAATTTAATTGGAGCTGATTGTTTAATGGGACCAAAAACGATAAAAAAAAAGAGGAACCGTTTTTTTTTTTTTTTTTTTTTTGAAAACGAAAACCGTGCTGCGGGCTAACGTAGAGAGCAGTACATACTCGTATGTATGTGCACGTTATACTCGTAGTTGTCGCCGTGGTTAGTTGACAGCATGGTAGTGTCGTCGTCGTCGTTGTTGTTTTTGTCTGTTGCCGTCAGTAAAGTCTGTCGCCGCTGTTGAAAATAGTTTCAATCTCTGTCATAGCAATAGGGGTGTCGACAAAGGGAAACCAATTTTCAAATCACGAGAGAACGGTTCTTAGTTATTTTTGAAGTGTATTTTCTATTGTAATAGTTGACAGGGTGGAAAAAATGATTTCCGAAATGGAAAATATGTTTCTTGAACCCGCAAAATGTGCACTTAAATTTATTCGCCTTTCTATGGTTTTGCACTCGCATACTCCCTTTCCTTTAGACTTGTACCTTTTAGACCTAATTTCTCTTTGTAGACGGTGTGTTTTTAATTGCACTGAGGTGAAGCATATACCTTTCTAAAACCAACGCAATATCTTATGACTAGTTCTCAGGACTCAAAAGATTTGCTTACAAATCTGCCTTATTTATTCAGAAAACCAATACATATGTCGGCTTAACATCAAGATATTTGACAACCTCCTTTTAGCGGGCAAAGAAGGTCTTATTTCTTTGGCAGCCAGAAGGTCGAGGAGGTTACATCAGCTACTCCCATCCGTAGTTTTGACAAACCCTAACTTGCTTATCACGTAGCCTTTCGGATCGTCTCGACAGTTGAGTTGCATCGTCTGCAAAGTCTAACACTTCTGGCTGTTTGCTGTGCTGTTGTATCCAGATTAACTGTTGAAAGAGTAGGTACTTAGTGGATACGTGAACATGTCGGACTCATCGAGACTACAGTCTACAGTGGTTAAAGGGAGTGTCTCTGATTCACATGTAAAGAACTGAAACGAAAGTCCAAAACCGAATCTTCTGATTCTGATAACGTCGCCATTGACTTGCATTACTTTCCTTACTTTAGGTGGCGCTACAGTCCGGGGTGGACCTGGGCCTCAGTCAACAAGCTTCTCCAGCCAGCTCGATCCCTGGCTAACTGCCCCCAGTTTCGCACGCTAAGTTGGCTGAGGTCCTCTTACACTTGCGTGCACCACCTGAGTCTTGACCTTCCTCTACTGCGCTGTCCCTCGGGGGCGGATTCGAAGACTTTTCGGACCGTAGAATTGGTGTCCATGCGCTCTACATGACCCAGCTTCCTCAGTCTTTGGATCTTCACTCTTCTGGTTAGGTCGATGTCGCTGTACAGTCCGTAGAGTTCATGGTTGTATCTCCTCCTTCATTCATCGTCAATGCAGACGGGACCGAAGATCGCCCGAAGAATTTTTCTCCCGAAGCAACCAAGAACACCCTCATCCATTTTTGATAATGTCCATGCCTCTGCGCCATAGAGCAGGACCGGGATTACTTTTGTTCTCCGAGAGAGGGCTTTGCTACTCAATTGCCTCCTTAACCCAAAGAAACAGCGGTTTGCAAGAGTTATTCTTCGCTTGATCTCAGCGCTGGTGTTGTTGTCTGTATTTATAGCAGAGCCTAGGTAGACAAAGTCCTTAATTACCTCAAAGTTATATCTGTCGAGGGTGACGTTCTACCCGAGACGTCGGTGTTGGTTGTCCTTTTTGCTTGAAAGCATATACTTGGTCTTGCCATCATTGACCGCTAAACCCATTTTCACCGCTTCCGTCTCAATACTCGCGAAAGCGCCACTGACATCACGCTGCTTTCTCCCGATTATGTCAATATCGTCGGCGTATGCGAGTAGTTGGACAGACTTTTGAAAGATAGTGCCTCTTGTGTTTGCTCGTGAGTTTTGCACTATTTTTTCAAGTACGATGTTGAAAAAATCGCATGACAGCGCATCGCCTTGTCTAAATCCTTTCTGGACATCAAAGGTCTCGATGAGCTGTTTACCAACGTTGACGGCATTTTCCATCGTCATTCTGCACAGACGGACGAATTGATGCCTAGGGATGCCAAAACTAGACATTGCTCTGTATAGCTCGTCTCTATAGATACTGTCATACGCGGCCTTAAAATCGATGAATAGGTGGTGGGTATCGATCTGAAGCTCATGGGTCTTCTCCGAGATCTGCCGTAGTGTGAATATCTGGTCGATGGTGGACTTTCCTGGCCTGAAGCCACACTGATATGGACCTATCAGGTTGTTTACGAACGGCTTCAGGCGTTCACACAATACGGCGGATAAGATCTTATATGCGATGTTAAGGAGACTGATGTCTCTGTAGTTGGCGCAGTTCAGAGGGTCTCCTTTCTTGAGAATTGGACAAACAATGCTGAGGTTCCATTCATCGGACATACTTTCGTCCGACCATATTTTACAGATGAGTTGGTGTATGCTCCTTACCAAGTCATCGCCCGCCGCTTTAAAGAGCTCGGCAGTCAGGCCATCCGCTCCAGCAGCTTTGTTGGACTTAAGCTTCGATATGGCTATCTTCACTTCATACAGGTCGGGTGGACGGAATTGTTGATCATCATCGTCCAAGTTGAAAGGTTGATTCTGCCTTACAACGGTATTTGGTCCGTCATAGCCGTTATACAGTCGGCAGAAATGGTCTTTCCAAATCCTCAGCATTGACTGCGATTCTACTACGATGTTCCCTGGTTCATCTCTACAGGCTTCGGTTCGGGGTTTGTTTCCGCGGCATGTTATTTTTACCTTTTGGTCAAACTTCTGAACCTCATTCCTGGAGTAGCATCTCTCAATTTCCTCAATCCCGCGCTTCTCATGTTTTTTCTTCTTCCTCCTGAGAAGCCGGTGTTCGTCTCTCCTCTTCCGCTCATAGAGCTCATGAGCATCTCTGGTCTTTTTTTGCAGTGCCTCATTGCGTGCTTTTTGCTGAGCTGCATGTGCTTGCCGGCATTCATCATCGAACCAGGGGTTTCGTTGTGGTGGAAGAGTGAAACCCAGCACATCAGAAGCGGCATCACTGGTGGCGTTTTGGAAGTGTTTCCAATGGTCTTCGATGCTTGATGCTGGCGGCATTGGACCTCTTAAGAGATTAAGAGACACTCGATCGGAAAAGGACTTGGCGATCTCTTGCGATTGTAGCCATCTGACGTCGTTTCCTCACATGATTAGCTTGTCTTGGCGTTGTTCGGGATATACGTAACCATACTTTGGCTAAAATAAGATAATGGTCCGAGTCGATGTTGGCTCCTCAGAACGTACGGACATCCATAATGCTGGAGGAGTGTCTTGCGTCGATCGCAATGTGATCAGTCTGGTTGACTGTTGATTGATCAGGAGTTCTCCAAGGCCCCTTGTGTATGTCGAGATGTGGGAACCGCATGCTAGCCACGACAATGTTTCGCCCCACCGCAAAGTCGATTAGCCTGAATCCGTTATCGGAGGTGGTGTTGTGCAGGCTATATTTTCCGGTTGTTCCACCAAAGATACCCTCTCTTCCTAGCTTTGCATTAAAAGCACCGAGGACAATTTTAATGTCATAGCTAGGGCATTGCTCGTAGGTCTTGTTAAGGAGCTCGTAGAAGGCATCCTTGGTGTCGTCATCTTTCTCCTCTGTGGGGGCATGCGCGCATATGAGGCTTATGTTGGCGAATTTAGCCTTGATGCGGATTGCTGCGAGGCGCTCGCTTGACTTGCATTAGTTTCCAAAAAAATACCTTCGCCGGTATTCATTTTTCACGTGATCGGAAATTCCCGAGAAGATTTTCCGAAGTTTCCGCGCATGAAGCTTTTGGGTTGGAGATGTTCCATTTTCATCAGGTGCTGTCCGGTTATGACAGTGCTTTATCATAGTTTTTAACGTCGTCTGCTTAAATCTTAAGAAGTGCCGTCTTAATGGTTCGAACCTGGATTGAAAGGTGCCGATGTCATGTGCTGAAGGGAGTTGATACGACAAAGTTCCTTAAATTCAGCTGCCACAAACTGAGGACTATTGTCCGAGAGCATAAAGAATGGATTTGAATGCACGTATTGATGCTTGCGATGTTGTAGACGACTTTCGAATGACAAATCTACCACGAGCCACCACATGTGATTTTTGATTCTGTAGAGCACCAAGCGATGTATTCCTTTGGCTGGCATTGAACTGACATGCACTGCATTGTGCCAAATCATCATCAATCCTGGACCACAGCAGCATCGCCGCGAAACTTGCTTTATATGCAACATTCCCCAATATTCATGTCCATGTTATAAATTATAACTTATTATACTCGTATCTTGTGATGAAATTTTGGAGGAATAATTATTCCCAGGTGTCCACTGTAAAAAAGAAAAAAAACTGAGTGTACTGAGCAACTGGCAATTATTAAGGCCAACCATTATTTATAGCTTTCCTCATTGCTGTATGCTTCTGCTATGGTGCAGCTATAGCACCAGTGTCAACTGGAAAATCATCACCACTGAAGAACATATTTCGTCCACTTGTTGACATGCTTCTTCCAAGCCGTCGAAATAGCGATACGCAATCGGGATTGCCATGTTTCTTCTTACCTGTAGCGTAGGGTACTAGAAGGCGCAAAAGTCATCACCCTAGCGGAAGATGCTATAATTTTTGCAAATGGCAGAAAATGTTAATTCTACTTTGACATTTGTGAAGTAAACAAATACAAAATACACATCAACAAGACATTGATCCTAAAAAATGCGGAATAATTCGTCGGTGGTGTTGATGCACCGCGTATTTCGGCGCAAATTTCCGGGCGTCCGACACCAACTGGGCAAACACTACGACGTACAGGTGCTCGCCTAGAAGATTATGGGGCAACACGGGATGCTAGCAGGTCTGACCGTACTCGGAGTAGCCGTTCCGCTGAGGATATCGCAGCTGTGGTTGATGTGTCGCAGAGGACCCTGGAGTATCGACCAGACTACGTCCCACGCAATTGGGCATCAATCGACGGTCTTAACAGAAGACTGTAAGATGTTCCCTTACAAAATGCAGACTGTGTATCAGCTGATAGCTGTTGACCGCCAAACGCGTGTAACGTACGTTCAAGCTATCCTGAATCTCGAAAAGCCATTACACAAGATCGAAATTACTGCTTGGTGCTTACGCTGGAGGCCTCGTCGGGCCTTATTTTTCGAAAACTCCTTTGGCCTTTCTCAATTGAATGAATTGGGACTGGAGAACAAGTGGTTCCAAAAGAATGAGGCAACGGCGCATACTGCTCGAGTCACAACCAAAATTCTGAGGACTGCATTTCCGGGCGCCTAATCTCTCGTTTTAGCGACTTGCATTGGTCCATTCAACCTTTCCAGTTGATTGTGAGTAAGCCTCTTGCCGTTTGCGTCAATGAAATGTCGCAAGTAATTGATCTCATTGTTTGCAAACTGACTCATTCCATACTGCATCTCAAACCATGCTGCCGGAGTCGTTAAAGGTTATGCATTTATTCGGCGTGTTACGATTATATCGTCTACAAAAGCACCACAAAAGTCAATCTCGCAAATCATTAGTCTAAGTATCGCTGAAATATTCCCATGGAACTAGAGGATCCAATCGGCTCTCGCTGATATTTTGTATTTATAACGCTCAGCTTTCTCAACTGTTTATCCTTAAGAATTTGAAGGTAAGCGTTAGCCAAATCTATTTTTGTAAAATTGCCTTGTCGTGGTAGGCGTTCATATCAGATATTAAACTGTTAAAAGTACATCGGTGACCCAGATTAACAACGCTCCAGGTGGTACTCGTAACAGTGACAATCCACTCATGGACTTCTTGACCGCCGAAGGGGCACGGTGAAATTCCCAGCGATTAAGACGCTGAATCAGAAGCTGTTGAATCACTTGAATCTGTTGATTCCTGCGGCAGCTTTTTCCTTTTTGACGGAAATCGAAATGGTGGAACATACTCCAGAACACATAAACCCTGAAGGACACCTTCTAAGGGGCAGATGAAGAGACTTTGGGCAAATGCACGGTGCAATGAGATGGCAAGTGCTGTCGAGGGTACGAGTGCCAAAAGTCTTACTCTCGCAGCGTCCACGAAGAAGAGGAACAGATCAACGGAAGTAACACCCACTGAAATCGACCAACAAGACCAAAAGAAAGGAAGTTTCCGTCACTCCTTCTGTGAATTGATTTTTTCGCGCACGATGTCCACATGAAACCGGTTTTGCAACCACCAAAAGGTTCTGTTTCAGTTGCCGAAAATCACATGATCAATTCTAATGAAACCAGCGGTGGTTTTATCCGCAAACGAAGTCCGAATAAGGCCAGAGGATGTTGTATGTTAGAGTATGCTATGCCCATACATCCAGGCCATACATCAGACAGCTTTACGCCTAAACAGTGCTGTCATGAATAAATAAATACAAAAACCTGTGTTGGATTCACAGCAGCTATTATTTACTGCAACAAATCAGGTTTAGACCGACGTCCTCGGGGCCCTGACTTCAACGTCACCGTGCTTTAGGTCCAGTTTTGGACCACCGGTCCTGCTTCTTAATAGGTCACATGTCCTCCGGCTGGTAACATTGTAGTAACATTTGGCAGCGTTATTTTGAATGTGTTTTTGCGTTAAGTCCAATTTTTGCTCTGCCGCCGTTCATTATAAGAATACGTCATTAATGGGCGAAGCCTTGATAATTGGGCAGGTGCTCCCAAATAAGACCAGTGCTATAGCAAGTGTCTGGTCGACGAAAGTCGGCAAATGCGGTAAAAGCCCAATTTTGGTGGTAGTAGTCTCCGCTAGCAAAATCCAGCTGAAACCGGTGATGCAATCAGCAAAATATGAAGTTCAGTTGGGGGCGGAACCAGGATATCGACGGAAATCCACCTTTAAACAATCCCGGACGGAAGCAGTGGCTTCTAAAAAATATTTGCTTAAATGAAGGTTTGGTAATATGTTGCACCTTTCCTTGTGAAATGGTTATGCATACATCAATTTTGCTGGGCTAAGCAGTCACCTTATTTGAAAACGTGAAATATAAATTTTACTCCATATTTCTTGGCACCCTGTACTAATTTCGTGAATATGTATTGTACTCTCCCCTTTTTGAAGAGGGTCTGTCTCACAGTGTGATGATCGTCAAAGTGATGGTAAAAACTCACACCAAAGTCAGACAAATTGTAGGGGTGCAACATTTTTATTTCAACTTCAGCGTGATACCATTACTTACTTAGTATCTAAGCTCTTCTACATATCTATTTGTGCGTTTTGTTTGCTACTATCAGATCACAAAAGGTCTCTGTGACAGTTAATAAATTATCTGAGGGCATGACGTCGTATCTTTAAGTTGTTGCCCCACCGTTCTTTGTCAGAAAAATAAAAAGTAATAAAAAAGCAAAAGTGATTTCTATCTCTTGGATCTCATGGAGATTGCCATCTAAAATGTTGCAGAAGTAGTTGCATAACCAGTCGTCGAGAAGATGTTGATTAGATCTGATGTGCTTCTTAAGCTGGATAGACTTATGAGTTGCCCTCAGTTGACATTTTCAAATGAAACAGCTAGTGTTTTGCAATAAGATGTTGAAAACTATTTCAAAGAAATCTAAAGATGGAGTCAAGTATCAGTTAACCGCCTACTCGTGTAATCTACTTTAAAAGTGGATCACACTGTACCACATAGGTAACTGTCTTTCTCAATTTTCTGATCAGTTCACAAATCTTCTTTCAACAAACTATCCTAACCTAATTCGCTTTAATTTGTATGCACCAATATCCGATGAAGCGGTCCCTTTCACCTTGGAATATTGCGCCGGCTTCTTGACGGTTTCTCTGCACAAGCTGCACGGTAGTACGTTTATTTAAAAAGATAAAGTTATGCTTATCAATTACTATCCCCAGAGATGACTACCCACCTCAATGGTTGGGATAGTCAATCGTTTAGTATCTGCTAGGTACTAGTCTTACAATCTGTAATATCCTACTATTACTGAAACGAGTACGAGTACAAAATTTGTTGATATCACTTTCCTTTGTTGTTGACTTTCTTTCCCGATTATTCATGGGAATCATATGGGGATCCTTCTTAAGGATCGGACAAGCATTACTAAGGTTCCATTCGTCGTGCCTACTGCAATACTTATTTTGAAGATTTAAACAGTAAACAGCTCTGCAGTTAACTTGGGAGCTCCAGCAGTTTGTTGGACTTAAATTAAGCGTGGAAATGACTATATCTTGCTCGGATGCAGCTTGAGTGGTATAGTCCGCCTGAAGATGGGATGTTGTTTGTAATTATAGTTTAACAGTCTGCAGAAATAATTTTTCCAAATTCTCTGCACCGATTGTGGCTTGATTATGAGATTTGCACCTCTATCCCAGCGTATGTGTATATCAGTTCGGGACTTACAGTTTTCGCATTCTCATTTTATTTTGTGGATAAACTTCCAAACTTCTAAGGACTCTGTCGCGTGATTGTCGAACTCTTTTTTCTTCTGAGAGGTCTATGTTCTTACTTTCTTTTCTACTCGAAGTGCTCTCGAGCCACTCTAATTCTGTTCTGCAGGTCCGCTCTCTACATCCGTTGATTTTTAAAATTTTCCTGTCTGTGTTCGGCATTAAACTAGTGGTTATTGGGGTGGGCTGAAACGCAGTATATCAGAAAGGGACGAGATTAGTAGAAAGTCTATCGGGAAAGACACTATCGATCTATTGCGATTGTAGCCCTTCGACGTTTAAGTTCCTCATTATAGTTCGCAGCCTAGAGCTGTACCTTGCCTTTACATAAGCATCGAACTTGTCGGGTTGTAGAGACTGAGTAAGGTCAATGATTCTCGAGACTTTCTCTAGATGAGCCCTGACACTAAAGGGTACTCACTTCGCCCACCTTCTCTTTCTTCCTCACCAGTCCCATCATCCCTGCGCCGGATCAAGGTGTCATACGACCCGTGCCGATGATCAGCCTGGCTGAGGGCCCAGCATCTAAATAGGCCGGTAGTTAACGGAGTATCCAGATACCTGGCGACCTTCGGATTAGCTAGCCTTATCTGTATACAACGGATCTCAGTACAGATGGACTTTCTTTTCCGCTACTCGTGGAACCATTATGGATAACATGGCTCTGGCAATGCCGAGCAAAAAAACATCTGTGGCAGGCCATGGTGATCTTCTACATGGCACAAGCAACGAGCCCAAAACAAAGATGTCAGGGAGCGGCAAGATCGTGGCAAGACATGGTCCTACCAATTCATCCACCCCTAGCAGCAGCAAGTCTGTGGTAGGCCATCGACGCCCTGCTGCTACCAAAAACGCTCCATCAAAGGAGCTAGTAGAAGCTCAATCTCGAAAGAGAGCTCCTAGCAAGGCGCTGGAGTTGGCAAACAAAATCCTTAAATACGGATTCCTCACCATTTCCAAATCGTTTAAAAACTCCTCCATGCGCCAGAGATCATTGGGGGAAACCATTCCGGTTCCCAAAAGGTTCAAAACAAGAACACCCCCAGGGCCTTCCGATGGTACATTTCTGAGGTATTTTAGCGATCGCCATCACAATCATGGTGATCGATAGCAGCTACGCCGATGCTAGGCTCGAGGTCGTGGGAAAGGAGGATATCCCTGGCAGACCTAGGGAAGTCATTCTGGAGATCATTAGGCTCAGTAAGCCGACCCTTTCGACTCATGAAACTGGAGGAATTAAGGGTCTACTACAGATGCGCGTTAATTGTGATCACTAAGGAATCCCTTAACCATCTAGCGCAGACCAAAGGCATGATTCGGTTTGGTTTCGAGTCTATATATCTAAGCTTCTATAAAAAGAACGAGCTGGATGCTGATAAGAAGTCTTCTTTATTAGAACCCATAAGCGCAGCTTCGGACCTCGGAGCGACGATATTCTTTTCGAAATTGGATAACGCTGACTCCAATCAGTCCGGAGTGACTAATATGATGTCGGCATCCATCTCTGGTCTTACGTCGAAAATGGATACCGACGACGAAACAATCAGAGACCCTTTACGATCAGACTTGGAGGATGAGCTTTTGGACTTGCCTTCAGAATCGGAGGACTCTTATATCACTGTGGTGGTAGGAAGATGAAAAACTGACCTCATCATAGGATGCGATGCCAACACCCCACCACACAATATGGGGCAGCACCAACACCAACGATAGTTGAGTCACTTTTTGAATTCATTATTAGTACTTACCTCATTACCACTTACCACACCGGTAATGGGACAACCTTCATTACAAGAAACCGACAAGAAGTGCTAGACATCACTCTTGTCTCCGAACGCATCGATCATTTAGTAACGAACTGGATGGTATCGTCTGAACACCTGTTTTCAGATCACAGATACATCAATTCAATCAAATAAATGACCCCCCCCCCCCCCCCCCCAAATAGCATTTCGTAACTATAGGAAAACTCTCTGGCGCAAATACAGAGAAGTACTTTTAAAAAGTTTCTCCCCTAACCTTTCAAGACCCCCGCACAACACAAATGAACTTGATTCGAATGTTGAGGCTCTAACCCGGTCTCTCAACCAAGCACTGATCGTGTCCTGTTCTATCATTAAACCTTGAGGCAAGAAAAAGCTATACTGGTGGACATGCACACTGAAGCTGCTTAGACACGCTTACGGGAAGGTTTTTAACAAAGCAAAAACCTCAAGAAAAGCGACAGATTGGGACTCATACAAAGAATCCCTCAAAACATAGAAAAAAGAATTGAGGACGGCAAAGCGTGAATCCTGGAGGTCTTTTTGTGTTTAAATCACTGAAGCCTGTGAGGCATCGCGCCTAAGAAAAATCATCGCAACAAGTCCTTCGATGCCTAGTTGCTTGAAAAAAAGCGACGGCTCTTGGACGACCTCAAGTGACGAATTAGTCAACCTGCTACTTCCAGGTAGCTCCCCTTTCACGGCTAGCAACAATCACAATAAAACTATTGCAGCCGTGACAAAAATTATTGGCCTTATCACAAGAGACAAACTGCTCTGGGCACTGCATAGCTTCAAAACATTCAAGTCCACTGGGCCGGACGATATAATTCCAGCCGAGGTGCAAAGATTCTCTGATATAATCTCGCCATCGCTTGAAAATATCATGACGTACTACGTAGAACTATACTATACGTTACATACCTCCGTCATAGAGAAGAGTAAATATAGTTTTCATCGCCAAAAGCGGACGTCATCTTTCCTTCTAAAGCTCTAGAACGACTGATTGATAACCATATACGATCTACGGCCCAACATGGTGGAACCGGCTCTACATTCACTAACTACCACATCGAACGATCCTTACATTATAGGGAATATACAATGGTAGTTTTCCTAGACATAAAAGGAGCTTTTAACAACGTCAACACATCCGCAATCAGCTCTGAAGGTAGATGATTCACTTGAGGACTTGATTAATATCATGCTAAAGGGCAGGATTATCAACTCCAAATTGGGTTTGTCCTCTGTCAAAAGAAGTGTCAGCAGAGGTACGCCGCAAGGCGGTGTCCTCTCACCCCTTCTCTGGAACTTATTGCTTAACGAACTGCTGATATACCTGGAAGAGGGTGGTAGCAAGGTGATTGCGTATGTGGATAACATTGCTATTGCCGTCTCAGGGAAACATCTACATATGATTAAAGAGCTCCTACAGTATAATTTTAACATATTAAGAAGCTGGGTGAATCGTTGTGGACTGGGAATAAACCCCCATAAAACCGATCTTGTCCTCTTCTCTGGAAGTACTAAATTTCGACTACAGACCCTCCCTCAATCAACGGTACTAGCTTGGTCTTCTCTGATGCAGCGAAATATCTGGGTCTTATTTTCAGTAGGAAGCTAAGCTGGAAGAGAAAGAGTAAAGAAGGCCTCAGAAGCTTTATTCTCTTGCAAAAAAGCTATCGGTCACAAATGGGGCCTCCAACGTCGCATCACCCATTGGCTATATATCTCAGTAATAAGACCGATACTCACCTTCGGCGTGATTGTTTGGTGAACGGCTTTAGACAAGGCAATAAAGTCAAAAAGAACAGCATGTCTGGGCATGAGCGGAGCCCTACGACTACTCCCTCCGCTGCTCTAGACGCTCTGTTTCACCTTACACCCCTCGAAATTTATAGCAAACAAGTAGCAAATGGACAAATAAACATTTTGGCCACGCAAATATTCTTAACGAACAAGAAATCCTGCCAGAAAACATCAACTTCACCATACCCAAAACATGGTTTGACAAAAGCTCCCACGTAAGCAATCCCTCCAGATCCTTGTGGGAGGAAAATACCTTCCTGGATGACAACTCAATCCACTTCTATACCGACGGTTCAAGGATTCTTAGTGGAGTTGTTGGTAGTGTTATTGTCGAAAAGCTTTACCTTAGCCTCTCCTTCCGTTTCCACAACCACTGTAGCGTATTCCAGGCGGAAATTCTGGAAATTAAGGAAGAACTGTCCTGGCTGAAGAAAAATGTAACAGTTAGGCCGCTTTCAAATCCCTAGACTCATGCTCTCTAAATTCAAAAACAGTCATGGACTGTCGATCATCTCTAATGGAGAAGGGGGAGCAGTTTAACATTCACCTTTGATGGGTGCCGAGGCAGGTACACTCCAGGGAATTGAAGGGCTGCCGAACTTACCAAAATTGGAACCACTGTACCTATCACTATCACACCTAAAAAGGATAACATAGGTATACCTATCCCTACGAGCTGGATGCTGATAGAAGAACAAACCATAGATGGGCGGTCGGATCGACATGCTCAGCGACCAAACAAATCTGGCCAAAGTTAGATCTGAACTGCTCCATGAGTTTAATCCTTTTAAATAGAAGATATCTTAGCACCATTATAGGTGTTATCACTGGACACTGCCTTATAGGTAAACATGTAAGAAGGCTTGGCGTGTTTACTAATTTACTAACGACTTCTGCTGAATCTGCATGGATGACGAGGAGGAGAAGACAATCCCTCTCCTCCTCTATACATGTCCAGCTCTCTCCCAAAGAAGAAATCTCCACCTAGGAGCCTTCTTCCACAATGGCTTGAGTTTTTTTTTTTTTTTGTGGATAGGTGTGAAAATCTTCATAGACTCTATGAACCCGTTGCTCATAGTAGTGTGAGATTCTTACTCACTAAAAACACGCCTCCCTTCTTATCGAATACTACTAAGTAACCTTATCAAGTAGTTTCCGTTACAAATAACGTTCGCGTGGGGCAGGTAGCTTTCCAGCAAAAGCACCTGTTAGTACCGCTATTATATGCGGATAGTCCTTATCGCGCCAGATCGAATTGTCTCATTCTTTGTAATCGACGCACTAATTTTGTCTCGTCCAGAATTTGGAGTATTTTATTATTACAATTACCATGAAGACGAATACGGAGTTTGCGAGCAAAGTTCATTATTTCGTCCTCGACGGTAACTATTCCTAAGTCTCTGTGCATATCACGTTCACGATTTGTCTTAGAACTTTGTTTTGATAGCCTTGGAGAATACTTCGGTTGTTTGGTTTAGTACAGCCCCAAAGTTGTATACCGTACGTCCAAACAGGTTTAAGCACTTGCTAATAGACGAACAGTTTGTTGTGAATGTTTAACTTGGAATGTCTTCCTAGTAGCCAGTACATTTGGCTGAATTTATTTTCGAGTTCATTACGTTTCTTCTTAACAAGCGGCTTCCATTTCAGTTTTACATCTAATGTCATTCCTAGATACTTTGCTTTATTTGCATATGGTATTTGTACCGAGTTAAGGAAAATGGGAAGGTTGTTTATTTTCCAGTAAGTAAAATTAACATGAGTAGATTTGGTCTCGTTGAGAACAATTCGCCATATATTTGTTCATTCGTAGATTTTATCCAAAGCCGTTTGTAGCTTTCCAGTAGCTAACTCGACTGAAGTATCTGTAGCTAGTATCGTGTGTCGGCCGCGAACGTGGCTACTATGGTACTTGAATCTTCCGGTATGTCTCGAGTATAAGGTAAAAACAATACCGGGCCAAGTATACTTCCTTGCGGAACTCCAGCAGCGATTTCTTTAAATTCAGAGTATTCGGTACCATGTTTAACAGGAAAAATTCTGTTTTCCAGGTACGATTTCAGAATCATATGCAGCTCTCTCGGAAGAACCTGACTTAGCTTAAAATGCAAGCCTTCGTGCCATACCTTATCGAAGGCTTGAGACACGTCAAGAAACACGTTAGAACATATCTTTTTTCCCTCTAAGGCTTTCTCAATTTCATTCGTAATTCCAAAAAGCTGGTCAATTGTGGAGTGCTTAGTTCTAAGACCGAATTGATGTTCAGGAATTAGACGCCTTTCTTCAATGATCAGTTGCAAGCGCTTCAGTAGGAGTTTTTCAAATATTTTAGATATTATCGGCAGAAGCGATATCGGTCTGAAGGACTTTTTTTCACTTAGAGATTTGCCTGGTTTCGGGACCATTATAACTTCGGCAACTTTCCATTGGCTTGGAACGTTTAATAATCTTAGCGCGGCATTTATAAGTTGGAGCAGTTTGATCAGGGCTTTCTTTGGCAACTCCTTGAGGATTTGACCAGTTATGAAATCATAACCAGGGGCTTTGTTATTTTTCAATTTTTTAATTGCTTGGTTAAGTTCTCGTAGGGATACTGTTTTTATTCTAAAATTGTCCACTGCCGTAATTATATAATTAGAAACTCCTGTTAACGCCTGTCCATCAAAAGGCTTAAACGTTTCTTCTAGGTGCTCGGCAAATAGATCCGCCTTTTCTTTATCTCCTTTTGCCCATTCGCTATTATTTTTTCTTATGGGAGGAAATTGCATTTGAGGCTTTTTGATTCCCTTCATGGCTTTCCAGAGCGAGTAATTTGAACTTCTTTCGGCAGTCAGACCTTCGAGATATGTAGAGATATTCCGATTTTTGTAATCTCGTATTGCTTCCTTCAACTTGTTGCATAAGTACGAGTAGTTTAAGTATGTTTTATGCTGGGGAGCACGGGATTGTTGCCGTCTTTTGCGCGCTCTCCTCTTTTCTCTCACCAGTTCTTTTATTTCTGGCGGATATTTTATTTCATTACTTGCTTTCTCTTTTCTTTTTGGAGTTGGAGTGTTGTTCCAGGCAGCGTTCTGCAGGACTTTGATGAATCTGTCGACTTCGTCTTCTATTTCGTTTTGTGTTTTTAGCGACACGTTTAGAACAATATGTTCATTGCAGTAATTTCTAAAACCGTCCCAGTTAGTTTTGTTGTTAGTTAATCTAGGCGCCACTTCTTTCTTAATTAAGAGTATGCTTAGTGTCAAAATGACTGATGAGTGATCTGAGGAGAGATCATAACTTTCCTCGATGTTTGTAGAAATTTTGGCTGCTCCCTTTGTGACAAAGAAGTCTACAAGATCAGGGGTCTTTGTTATATCCGAAGGCCAATATGTTGGTTTTCCTGTCGAGAAAAAGTCAACTTTACATTGCATTCCGGCTTCATAGAGTTGTCTGCCTTTCGCTGAATTACATCTTGAGCCCCAGAAGGTACTCGTATGTTTCGAATTAAAGTCACCACCAATTATTCCACCAAAATTCGGTCCGAGTGAATCAAAAAAAAAAAAAAAAAGGTATCCATAATGAGCTCCTTTTTTTCGCCGGAGCTTTCAGATATCCAAAAGACTTGAGTGCCTTGCATCGATAGATCCCTTTATGGATATCAAGATGTGAAACCGTGTGCTAGCTTCAGTTACATTGCGTCTTGGTGCAAGCCTGTATCTGTTTCCTAAGGCTGTACTTCTCGACATTTATACCAATGACGTCCTCCTTGCTTAGTTTGGTAACACAATCGCCACGTGGTATTTTGAGCATTCCTCCTAGAATTTCGTCGAAAAGATCGTTGAAACAATCTTTGGTGGATTGTATTCCTAAATCTTCCTCTGACGGCAAATATGGATCTCAATGAACGCTGCGACTGCTGCCTTTGTCGAACCTGTTGTTTGTATTATATCACGTTGTAGATATCAAAGTTGTTCATTATTTTTCGTCTATTATAGTAGAACCCCCTTCGTGTTGGATGGCAGTTACATCTGCGTTACAGCAGTTGAAGATCTCCGCTACATTTTCAGTTCAACGGCATCTGTTAAGAGTCCGAATATCCCACGTATAAATCCAAGAATCGTTGTCTTCTTTTCGTATGGCAGCAGAAAATACGTCGTTATCCGAAGTTTTACGCATGCCCGCCACATTTTTATCGCTTGTTGATTCTACAAGCTAAATTCCTCATCTGCCATCTGAATACCTTCTTAGGGACTTGCGGTTGCTGCTAACATCTCATTTTGACATATAACCTTGGAAGGCATTTTCGCAGAAATCAATTTCTGGATCGCATACCAGTAGATGGAGGTAACAATTTTCGAAGCGATGCAATTCATTCACTGGGACGAATTCAACAAGCTTGAATCCATAGTCAAAGAATTTTCCCCAGAAATTCTGATTTCGACGAAACTACTAGAAATATTCCTGGTATCCTTGTCTATCTATAACAATGACAACTGCAATATATAGTATACACTCGAAGGACTTCAATGTCAGCTCATCCTAACCCACCTCATCGCATGACTTTCTTTTGAGGCAATTTCGTTCGCATTTGAATTGTTTGGCAATTAGGTTTCGTTTGACACGTTGACTGTGTGTCACTAGTATGAGAAAATATCTGTACGTGACGTCTGCCAGTCAGAATTCATTAATTTTATGTTGAAGGAGCTATTTCATCCCACATTTTGGCATAAATTCCAGTTTATACGAGTATCTTAAATTTCTTTACTCGTCTTAAAGGTAAAGCTCTGCATCTCAGCCATGCCCTGTGAATGGTAATAAGGAGCAAAAAAAAACAAAAAAATAACTTAAAACGAGTCACCTTCTGTAAATACGAACTCATTCAACAATCATGATTGCTCTGTTTGTCATGCAATTCAAAGTTTCCCATTGCCAATTGGTATCCTTGTGCGACATCTTAATCCTCCCTGAACGGATGTCGTTGGCGACTTGTATCCATTTCGATTGAAGACCGAACGTCAAAAATGTCCAAGCACTGATGGTTATCTTCATTGACAATTGAGAATATCTATTGGAATGACTGCTTCGTTCCACTAGTGTTTCAATCTCCTCATCCGATGTTGAAATATTTTCACATCCCGTCAATTGGCGCACTGAAAAGAAATCATGAAAAGAACGAAAGGTCACCGCCAGAGTAACTGTAACACCAGTAACGTCTTAAAGTTGAATCGTATGTGAAAGTTTTCCTCAATCTCGTTTTTCAAATTTCTGTTTCTATAGAAAAGGTTTACCATCGGAACCAGGAGGAATCAATAGTGGCATGCTTGTGGTACAGTGGTACGTAGACGTACCAAAGGTACACGCGAAACCAGAAGCAGTAAAGTAAATTGTATTACAAGTTAGTTTGGCAAGGAACTCACGTTCATATCTCGATCTGGTATTACACATAGAGAATCCGAAAAGAAGTGAATTATTGCGACCAGGACGTGAGGACTACTAAGAACTTGGAATTTCTGGGAATTTTTATTCTATTTTGTACTTTCCTGCATCAATCCAGTGGGGGGAGGGAATAAAAGTTTCTTTAACGAACGTCTCCCAGGTGAAGACATCTCAGATGCCGGACCACACTACAGCACCACCCCATTCACTGCAATCTGTCGGATACTGACAGTGCAGCATTGAGGGTGGTTTGGGGATATGGAAGGGCAACCTAAGGGTAACTGCCATCCATTTGATTTGTTTGGCGTTTATGATTAATTTATTATCCACGTGGTTGAAAGTTGGAACCCTTTTTTTTTGGTGGTGGTCCCATTGTTGTTGTTATTGGTGGATTACGACGAACTTTGTCTTTGTGAGGTACACAGTTAGGTGATAGAAAAACAAGAAAACCTCTGAATATAAATCTAATTTGCGAATGTGACAGACAAATTAATTGGAATGCCTTGCCAGGAGAGGTTGGTTACATTTTTTGTTTCTTTCTTAACGACAGCATTGGTTGTGGTTACTTTTAGTGGGATCGGGATGGTGAGACAGAAGTATCTGACATCAAGTGTCAAGGTCTCTCGAAGTCTGAGTTCTCCTCCCCTTGGCGCATTTATTTTTGATCGATTTTTTTTTCTTTTGGATTTAGCTGAGAAGTACTCCGCCGGAAATTACTTTTGTTGAATGTAGGATCTGATTGTGAAACGGGTCGACATTGTTGTCCAAAGTTGACCTGGCAATGGGTCTTGTTTGCATTTTAAAAGGAAATCTCTTATGGGTTCTTGCTTTGCAATATGAAAGATTTTATAGCCGATACCTTGATCTGTCTAGCTGAAGGTACAAGCGTACATAATTGGCTTTGACGTAAATTGGGGTGAGCTTAAGGTGGATGACGCAAGTAACTTGTCAGTTGATTATGGGTAATACTCATACTTCATTAGCATCTACTGGTTTCCGATTTCAAATTGATTTGATGCCTAAAAATTCATAGACTGTTTCGTAATCCGGTTCGTATCCGATTTTATGTGGGCTGAAATGATTACTTCTTACCTGGCTTATGACGGAGACTTACGTTTTGTGTCTGTATCGTATTGACTTTGGGATGTGAGGCCCACTCGACTAGGCGGCGTCGTATTCACTTGCTGCTAATGAGCTTTTGGTTCTGGACAAATTGATCTGGGAGTTGCTAAGGTTGCCAGACAATTTGAGTTGAAGTACAAGTTTCATGAGAAAATACGTCATTGTGGAATACTTTTATTTCTTTGGTTGTCCTGTGAAGTCAGGTAGACTTATGAATCGAAGTTTTCAAAGAAAAGGTAATCAGGTGAGACATCGAAAATGGATGTAAAATGATTGAATGGAATGGAGGTGGCATGGCAGGATTGTGCTCCAGGTGGTTCTTACCATTGTGACAATGCAAGTCGTCTTCCTGACCGTAGTCAGGACAAAAGCAACAAGCCTCCTGCGGTCCGGTCTAAGATATGTTTAATTAATTTCTCTGGAATGAAGAAAGTTGTGACCCTGAGGCTCAGGCTGTTGCAAACCAGCTCCATCAGAATCGACATGTGGTTGATTTGCACAGAAAAGGCATAAACTGAGCCAGATGAAGAGAAGACGTGAGCCAAATGCATGACGCAATTGCTAGCACTCCCACGATAGAAAGATTTCGTGCGCAGAATGATCGGACGAAACTTATGCTGCAACTAAAAAGGCTGCAGTTCTTGTAGATTGTAATGAAATGAAAGGATAAAAGCGGGGCTACAACTGGCAAAGGTCTTAGTTCTATTGAACGGAAGTCGGTCGCTGCTATCAACTCCAACCTGAGAAACAATTCTAGTGAAGGCAGACCAGTGCGTGGTGCAATCGGCAGAAGTTGCAATTCGGGCGAAAGAAATTTGCACGCCACCGGCAGTGAGATGGCTTGGTTTTATATGCCTATAGATGCTCCTTTTACCTTACCGACCTATCGAATTGGAAAGTCTGGCAATGACTACAACCTGGATGGCATTGGGTGCAGAGGCTGTTTGAATTAACTGTGGAAGTTAGTTGTAATGCAAAGAATGTTTGCATTCACGAAAAGGAGAGCCTAACCTAACCCTAAAGTCAGAAATATGAGAAAGTGAGAAATATGGAGCTCGATACCGCTGAATTTTGGTTTGAAGAAGAAAATACCGCGTCTGCCGTGCAATCGAAGAGTGTTTATGCCCTAAACACATAATGTGTGAGGATGAAAAGAAAATAAGCAAGAAACACTTTTTTGATAAGTTTGGTATTCCTGGTGTAGTTGGCGCAGTAGATGGAACCCATATCCAGATAGGAACGAACATCTATTCTTTAATAGAAAGCAAAAACACAGTATCAATGCTATGCTGGTACATTTAAATTGTGTTCAGATTTGTGAATTCTGTTTTCCTATATTTGTGTTGATTTGTGTTGTTAATTGTTATAGATTTGTGACAACTATATGACCATTCGAGTTGTCAATGGTAGATACGGTGGAGCTTCGTATGATTCGCATATTTTGAGTTTTAGCGAAGAACGAGAGCTTCCAAAGAGAAACTTTGAAGTCGTCTTGGGTAATAGGTATGTATGCAAAATGAATGTACCTAACCAATAATAACTATATCCCCTGCAGGCGATTTCGGTTATCCCTTAGAACCTTGCATTTTAACACCTTATCGTACTGCAGCTGAAAACTCCGGGGAATCAATCGATTGCGATTAAAAAATTTAAAGAATAATGTCTAGTCCGTACGATTTTTGTTTTTTTTTTTTTTTAATTCAAATTTTGTTTTCTTAAATTCTAATTTACTTACTTACTTTAGGTGGCGCTACAGTCCGGGGTGGACCTGGGCCTCAGTCAACAAGCTTCTCCAGCCAGCTCGATCTCTGGCAAGCTGCCTCCAGTTTCACACGCTAAGTTGGCTGAGGTCCTCTTCCACTTGCGTGCGCCACCTGAGTCTTGGCCTTGCTCTACTGCGCTGTCCCTCGAGGGCGGATTCGAAGACTTTTCGGATCGGAGCATTAGTGTCCATGCGCTCCACATGATCCAGCCATCTCAGTCTTTGGATCTTCACTCTTCTGGCTAGGTCCATGTCGCTGAAGAGTCCATACAGTTCGTCGTTGTATCTCCTCCTCCACTCACCGTCAATGCAGACGGGACCGAAGATCGCACGCAGAATTTTTCTCTCGAAGCAACCAAGAACACCCTCATCCATTTTTGATAATGTCCATGCCTCTGCACCATACAGCAGGGCCGGAACTATTGAGCGTGACTTTTTTTATCCGAGAGAGGGCCTTGCTACTCAATTGCCTTCTTAACCCAAAGAAACAGCGGTTGGCAAGAGTTATTCTTCGCTTGATCTCAGCGCTGGTGTCGTTGTTTGTATTTATAGCGGAGTCTAGGTAGACAAAGTCCTTAACTACCTCAAAGTTATATCTGTCGAGGGTGACGTTCTGCCCGAGACGACGGTGTTAGTTGTCCTTTTTGCTTGACAGTATATACTTGGACCGCTAAACCCATTTTCGCCGCTTCCGTATCAATACTCGCGAAAGCGCCACTGACATCACGCTGCTTTCTCCCGAATATGTCAATATCGTCAGCGTATGCGAGTAGTTGGACGGACTTTTGAAAGATAGTGCCTCTTGTGTTTGCTCGTGAGTTTTGCACTATTCTTTCAAGTACGATGTTGAAAAAATCGCATGACAGCGCATCGCCTTGTCTAAATCCTTTCTGGATATCAAAGGTCTCGGTGAGATCTTTACCGACTTTGATGGAGCAGCGTGCATTCTCCATCGTCATCCTGCATAGACGGACGAGTTTGGCAGGGATGCCAAAACTAGACATTGCTCTATATAGCCCGTCTCTATACATGCTGTCATACGCGGACTCAAAATCGATGAATAGGTGGTGGGCTTCGATCTGAAGCTCATGGGTCTTCTCCAAGATCTGCGGTAGTGTGAATATCTGGTCGATGGTGGACTTTCCTGGCCTGAAGCCACACTGATATGGACCTATCAGGTTGTTGACAAACGGCTTCAGGCGTTCACACAATACGGCGGATAAGATCTTATATGCGATGTTAAGGAGACTGATGCCTCTGTAGTTGGCGCAGTTCAGAGGGTCCCCTTTCTTAAGAATTGGACAAACAATGCTGAGGTTCCATTCATCGGGCATACTTTCGTCCGACCATATTTTACAGATGAGTTGGTGTATGCTCCTTACCAAGTCATCGCCTGCCGCTTTGAAGAGCTCGGCAGTCAGGCCATCCGCTCCAGCAGCTTTGTTGGACTTAAGCTTCGATATGGCTATCTTCACTTCATCCAGGTCGGTGGACGGAATTGTTGATCATCATCGTCCAAGTTGAAAGGTTGATTCTGCCTGACAACGGTATTTGGTCCGTCATAGCCATTATACAGTCTGCAGAAATGGTCTTTCCAAATCCTCAGCTTTGACTGCGATTCTACGAGGGCGGGTCAATAAGTCCGTGACTTTTGGATTAAAACACAGATTTTTTGATAAAAAAATAATTTTATTTTTCAACGTAGTCTCCCTTGAGCTCTATACACTTTGTCCAACGCTTCTCCAATTTTTGTATCCCTTCCAAAAAAAATGATTTGTCGAGGTCCTCAAAATAGGCCTTTGTTTGCGAGATGACTTCATCATTGGAGTCAAATCTTTTTCCACCAAGCCATTTCTTCAGGTTTGGGAACAAGAAGTAGTCGCTCGGAGCCAAATCTGGAGAATAGGGTGGATGAGGGAGCAATTCATAGCCCAATTCATGGATTTTTGCCATGGCAACTGCACATGTGTTTGTGGTCGACTGTGAGCAAACGCGGCACTCATCTTGCGGAAAGCTTTCTCATGCCCAAGTGATCATTCAAAATTGAAACCACTGAGCCATGCGAGATCTCGCACTTTCAATCTTCGGTCGGCCAACACCATATCGTGAATTTTTTCGATTGTTTCGGGTGTAGAGACCTCAACTGGGCGTCCAGGACGTTCGGCATCTTCAGTGCTTGTACGGCCACAACGAAATTCAGTAAACCACTTTTTTACCATTGAAATCGATGCTGCAGAGTCCCCATAGTATTTATTAAGCTTAGCCTTGGTCTCGGTAATGGTTTTTTTCGCAAGAAATAATGCTTAATAAGCACACGAAATTCACTTTTTTCCATTTTCTCCTCAAATTAGTGAGTAGTCTGATAAAAATAGCTGTCAAACACAAACTAACTGACGCAGCAAGTTTTAATGTTGACAGGAGCAGTGTTGCTGTTTCAGTAAAGAGGTCAGAAATTCAAAAAGTCACGGACTTATTGACCCGCCCTCGTATTACGATGTTCCCTGGTTCATCTCTACAGGTTCGGTTCGGGGTTTGTTTCCGTGGCATGTTATTTTTACCTTTTGGTCAAACTTCCGAACCTCATTCCTGGAGTAGCATCTCTCAATTTCCTCAATCCCGCGCTTCTCATGTTTTTTTCCTCTTCCTCCTGAGAAGCCGGTGTTCGTCTCTCCTCTTCCGCTCATAGAGCTCATGAGCAGCTCTGGTCTTTCTAAGCAGCGCGGCGTTATATGCATCTTGCTTAGCATTCATCATCGAACCAGGGGTTTCGTTGTGGTGGACGAGTGAAACCCAGCACATCAGAAGCGGCATCTCTGATGGCGTTTTGGCAGTGTTTCCAATGGTCTTCGATGCTTGATGCTGGTGGCATTGGACCTCTTAAGAGATTAAGAGACACTCGATCAAAAAAAGACTTGGCGATCTCTTGCGATTGTAGCCAGCTGACGTCGTTTCCTCACATGATTAGCTTGTCTTGGCGTTATTCGGGATATACGTAACCATACTTTAGCTAAAATAAGATAATGGTCCGAGTCGATTTTGGCTCCTCGGAACGTTCAGATATCCAATATACTGGAGGACTGTGTTGAGTCGATCGCAATATGGTCAATCTGGTTGCCGGTTGAATGATTGGAATTCTTCAAGTCCCTTTGTGATAATCTAATGCCGATTAGCCTGGATCCGTTATAGGATATGGTGTCGTGGAGGCTATACCTTTCGGTAGTACTACCAAAGATGCCCTGTCTTCCTAGCTTTGCATTTAAATCACCGAGAAGAATTTTATTGTCGCAGCTCCTCGTAGGTCTTGCTCAAGAGCTGGAAGAAGCTATCTTTGGTGTCATCATCCTCTGCGAGAACATGCGCGCATATGCTACTAATGTTGGCAAATTAGCCTTGATACGGATAACTGCGAAGTGCTCGTGCACACGCCGGAAACTCAAGACTTCTTGCCTTGCTCTGTCTTCAAAAACAAATCCGCCTCCAAATGGGCTCTGCTTTTGCCGTAAACATCAATCGCCGAAGTAGATATCGGAGGTTTTCATACTCTTTTTGTACGGCCAATTCCATCGCATTTCTTGGATAGAAATTAGGTCTGCTTTACAGCAGTCTAGGGCCTCCGCTAGTTGTTCGGCTGCTCGTGGCCTGTTGAGGGACCTAACATTTCATATGCATATCCGAAGTTCGTTGTGCTTAAATCGTTTGCATGGGTTGTGAACAGAAGATCCATCCGTATCCCAGGCATGTTTATGTCTTGACACTATTGTATTTTTTGCATTGCCGGCCAGTTACCCCTACAGTACAGCCGCCAACCTGGAGGGCCAGTTCCATTATGGATACCACTTGGACGAGGAGTCAGTACGACGTCATCCAGTAACACGTTTGGGTACGTAAGCGCTATCATTGGTTCAATAAGGGCTTATCTCCAGATGGACATCGTCTAGTGCCCGGGTTGGAAACGGTAGAGGAAAAATAAACACAATTGATGAGTAGTAACGGAGTATCACCATGTTGACATCTCTTAGCGCCTAACCTATTTCGACAACACCCAACCACTGAACAGCGTCTTCTATCTTTCTTAACTTCCCTAAGGGGTAGCATGAACAGACTTTATGATCTCCTCCTTCAAGCGTGTCTAGTTGATTTTCCGCGGATTTCTCCTCTTCCACAAGGTTGAAATCGTTTTTTTTTTAAATTTCTCATCAATTAAGTCCGCAATCAAGTTGCAACAATAAAAAGTGATAGAATTGCCATTGACTTCTTAAAAGGGAGTCCTGCGCTAGTCTTCACCCTAGTACTAACTGAAATTGCCTTTTAAATGCAGCCGACTGCCGCACCTTTAAATAATAGTGAACGCCTATTTCTGTCACTGATAAGACAGATTTCCCTGTAAACACCTTTCTGCATAAGTCACTGTCATCTTGAAAAGTTCCTAATTTTTCGGGTGACTTCCACCAGATGTCTGCTAAAAATGACCATCCACAAGCCTTCACCATGACTTTTCAGTTGAATTACACAGCCAAGTCCTTGAAAAGCCATTATCCAGATATCCTCGATAAGCTTTTGGTTATTTACTATAGCAAAAGCAAGCAGACTTTGAAAATCACATCACTTACTGGCCTCTGAAAATTTAAATCCCCTGCATACGTTGAACCGGAAAAAGGATGAAAAATCACTGTCCCTCCCCTGTCTGAAGGCAAAAAACAACACTGTCAACTGACCAAACTAAACTCCTCCATGCGCTATGGCTTGTCGTAAGTCCTACGTACATCTTGGTCACAGAGCAGTGAAATGCGAAATCCCGTTAACCTACCAATTGACTACCATGCCCAGGAGCCAGGCATGACCTGCAAAATGTGTTGGGGTTACCCCAATGGAGGGTATGTAGTAGAAACTGAAAGTCCCCCTCCCACAAAATGTGGTCAGAGATTTGGTTGACAATTTGTGTGGTATGCCTGTGGAGACTATAAGTTGCAGCCAGCCAGTGGTAAAAAGTAAGAAACCAGTGTCCAGCACTTATTGCAAGGAACCTTGTCCAGTTCTAGTACCCAGACTTATTGGGGAAGTGTTTTTGGGAGTTTTATGGTCAAAGTGCTCGTAAAGTTGACCAGCACCTAATGGAACACTGTGAACTTGGCATTGGGTATTGCATGGAGGTGGTTTGGCCAGTCGACCAGGACTTTGGTGCAATAATTTTGATTCTACACTGCCGTATGCTATAGCAAGAGTCGACTCGAAATGCAACACTACAGCAGGAAAGTTGCTTAATTTTTATAATTTTTTAATGGACGCGCAATTGTAAAAGTTGCGACAAACTCTTGGGTTTATGTTTACAATCAGTTAATGGTCTTCATCCGGGATTGCCACCCTAAGTTTATGGCTGACTGTGTGATTGTGGCAATGATGGGGTTGGAGTTGATTGAGGTTAATATCTTGAAAGTAAGCTTCTTGGTTTCTGGTTGGAAACATTTCTTTGGAAAATAATTTCATGGCATCTTACACGTTTGTAATTTGGATTTAGCTTATGAGTGGGAGTACTGCGAGAATTAGTGGCTCAGAAACATGTAGAGAAAGATGGACATGCAGAAGTGAATGATGATGCTACGTGTGATCCCAATTTAGAGATCATCGACAGGCCTATGTAAGTTCTCTTTCTCCTGACGTTGGGAACTGTTTTTAGCTGCAGCATAAATGGAAATCGAAGACTAGGCAATAGTCCCTTGTCAAGTCCTAATAGTATCAAGTCTCTGACTGAGACACAGCACCCTTCCTCTATCTGGATCAAGCACTCTGGCATCGGCGATGGCTTGGTCAGAATGGTTTAGTTTCTTGAACTGTATCCACATTTTAATAAAGTTTATGGAGATAGCATTCGTATCTTCTCCTCCATTCGTCCTCCTGGTCTACGCGACCTAATATTCGGCGAAGTATTTTTATTCCAAAAGTGTTCAATGTCCGCTCTGTTTTCCTGCCAATGATCCAGCTCTCAACTGTATAGAGGAGGGCTGGCAGAATCAATATATTGTTTCACCGAACCAAAGGTAGCATCGGTTTCCTGGGAAAGGTCTTCGCCGAATCTCCACTACGGTGTCACTCGTGAAATAGAGTTTTACTCCGACGTAGGCAAACTCTTTAACCACTTCGAAGTTATTGCTGTCAATATTTAAGGTTTGTCCCAGGCAGTGGACAAATTCTTCTTTGTTTGTTGCCAACAGATACTTGGTTTTGCCCTTATTGCTTTAAGGCCAACGTGTTTCGCCTGTCCTTTAATTGATGTGGTCTGCCTCTCATAGTGCTTTCCGTGCTAACACCTCACTCACATGAGAGTGCATCTCCTTGTCGAAATCCGGTAAAGATCTGGAATAGTTTGGAGAAACTCATTCCAAATTACATATTGCTCCGCTTGTTTTCCAGCATACTACATAGCTGCATCAGTTTTGCTGGAATACCGCACCGGAAATCAACGTCTTAAGCTCAAGACGATAAATTTTGTCATATGCGGCTTAGAAGTCGATAAAGAGATTGTAGGTCTAGACGAGAAATTCGTTGGTCTTCTCCAAGATTTGCCTTAATATAAAAATTTGGACGGATTAAGCCACACTTGTGCTTACTCATAATTGTGTTGCAGAAAGGCTTGAGATAGTACATTGGACAGGATCTTATATAAATCATTCATCAGAGATATGCATTCCTTAAAGAGGGCGCTTATAGAGCTCACAGTCAAATCGTCGAGCATCCCTTCATCTACCCATACCTGGTTGATAATCAAGTGCATGGATGCAGCCAAAAGATCACCTGTAAGTTTGTGAAGCGCGGCTAGCAGATTTGTTCGTCAGCATTTCCATAGATGAACTAAGTGAGGTGATGGTTCTGCATTGATTTGATGCGGGTTCTCATCTTGTCATATCACTCTCTCTCTCTATCCAACTGATGCCTGATCAGACGGTTCTTTTCAGTGGTGGCTGACGACGATGGCACGATACTGGTTTCACAGATTGTTGGCATTTGTGGATGTGGATGCTGCTGCTGCAAAACTGATTAATCGGAAGCCGTTTTCTGTTGCCGAAAATGTTTTTCTTATAGATTCTCCCATTTAAGTCCCTGAATAAAATTATGCTATCATACTCCAGACAGGCGGCTGTATAATCTATCGAACGAGGCGCAAAATTTATCGCACTGGCTAAAGAAGCACTTCAAAATATAAACGGTATCGCTGACTCACTTAGTCCGCATGAAATGTGGCAGAGCATACACGAGGAATGCATAACATTCGCAAAGTCCCTTCTGGGGACTATATCGGGATACCATCACGTCGACAAAGAAACATGGTGGTGGAATGACGAAACCAAACGAACTGTGGCCGACAAGAAGAATGCATTCCAAGCGTGTACAAAATGCAATCGGAGCGACGATATCGAAAAAACTCGACTGGCTCTTGAATACGAGCGTTTACGTCGCAAAGAAAGTCCGCAGTAGCGGAAAACCTGTACCAGGAGTTGGAACAAATATCCACACGATTGGCAGATAGAAGACAAGCTATACAAGAAGTTCAAGAAGTTCAAACTTCGTCCAATACTAATGTGGCAAATATTTTTAAACTCGCTGCACAGTGGCGAAAAAATTCTATGGAAATAACCAGACAGCAGAGTTTTGGTCGAAGATGGAGGGAATCTGCAGCGAATGGCTATCGAATCAATGGAGAAGTAGCTTCTTGGTTCCATTATACAAGGGAAAAGGCGATACTCGAGAATGCAACAACTACCGTTCAATCAAGCTGATGTCTCACACAATGAAAATCGTCGAAAGAGTCTTAAGCGAACGTCTTCGGCATATAATAAAGCTCGATAATAGCCAGTGTGGATTTGTTGCAGGAAGATCGACGGTGGACGCTATCTAAAGCCAACGGATAATAATGGAAAAGCACAGAGATTTGTCTAAGGATTTACACATGGTACTCGTATTTATCGACCTCGATAAAGGTGCCAAAATTGGTGTGGCAGTAAATGAGGTCAAAACCAATTACATTCTGTCAACAAGAAGGAACATGCAACGTAGACGAATAACAAAACAACACGACAAAACGCCACAGTCGACAGCTAAAATTTCGTGGTATTGCTATAAACTCTGTCTACAATACCCCAACGAGTATAGAACAAAAAATCACTCTTAACAATCGCCGTTTCTTTGGGCCAAGAAGGCAACTGAGTAGTGAAGCCCTTTGTCGCAAAACTAAGGAGTCTCTGTATAAGACCATGATCATCCCCGCCCTGCTTTATGGCGCTGAAGCATGAACTCTATCGAAAGGGGATGAAGATATCCTCAGTCATTTAGAGAGAGAAATATATATTTTTTTTTTTATGAATTCATTATTTTCTTAACAGTTATAAAGTTTGCCATAAGTTTAGTTACAAAACGATTTTTATTTTTATTTAAGAAAATAGCTAGTGACATTTGTAGGGTTAAATGCCTATTCAAGAAAAAATAGCTTTAATTATTGTGCAGTGGCAATATTTGAGTTGCAGAGAAAGTTGTAGATAAGTTAACAATATCAAAAATTCCAGAAACCATAAATGAAAAATGAGAAATGAAAAATAAAAAGAGGCAGTGTGAAAATAAACAATTACACAGGGTAAGTGAGCAAAACTTCAATCTCGTTTTGATCGAAACCAAGAAGCCATGCTTTGATTTTATTTGAAAATTTACGAGAAGTTTACATGACTCTTATATCGGCTGGAAGACGGTTAAAAAGTTTATAAGATACAACTGGGTAGGAGTTTCTATAGTGCGTTGTGTGGTAAGCTGGTACTTGCACAATATGACGGTTAGTTCGACGTAAGTTGCGTGCATCAGATATAGGACTCTCTAAATAGCCACCTCTCATAAAAAAAATCTTAGAGACTCTAAAAGAAAACAAGTACCTTAATGGGAGTATTTTCAAGGACCTAAATAATACCATAGAATTGGCTAGACGGTGAGCATTACAAATCCTACGTAAGGCGGATTTCTGCAAAACGAGAAGCGGCTTTAGATTGCTAACTAATTCCATATTGGTGATTTGAGTGGAAAATTCAATGAAAACAGTTTTTAGAAACCTGCTTGAAGAAAACTTCCAAAGACGATAAAAACACCGAATAGAAGAACGCACGTATCGTTTCAAGTCTAAAATATGCTCAGCCCAACTCATATTTTGGTTGATTGTTGTGCCAAGGTACTTGAAGTTCCTAACAACTTCAACCTAAAAACACTTCAAGCTGCATAAGAATTTTGCATGGAAAGTAGGTTCGGATGGCTCAGAGGTACAAGCACAAGTAACAAGGATAAAACACGGGCAATCGCAGAAATGGAATTTGATATCAGTTTCTGCTGGCACAAGCGAACCTAAGTTTGGTTTTGGTACTTGACACTAGCCTGTGAGCAGCAAACCATACCCTTAGCAAATGGATATCATTATTTATATCTACTTTTAAATTAAGATGGCTCGTAGAACCATAAGCGATGCCAAGGTCATAAGCAAAAGCTGCAGCTTTGCCTGCAAAAGGTAGAGAAAAGAGGGAGTAAATAAATATAAGAAACAAGACAGGGCCCAACACGGACCCTCGTGGTACCCCTACGTTAATTACCTCATAATCACTAAGGAAGTCTCCTATTCTAACCCTTTGTTTGCGGTCCTTCAAATATGTCGCTAACCAATTATGGAAAAATCCATGAAATCCTGCTCCATACAGCTTGTCCAAAACAATGTCATTGCAAACCATGTCCAAAGCTTTGGTAATATCGACAAAGAGGCCGGCGCAAAACTTTTTACCATACAAGAATTTGTTTATAAAATTGCAGAAAAATAGTAAGGTATCTTCGGTGGAACGCCCTTCCCTAAACCCAAACTGCACCGGACTGAGAAATAGAGTTCTTTGTAAATGCGCACACATTCGCCTTTTGACAGCTTTTTCAAAAACTTTCAACTTTTTCGACTACCCTTTTTAAAAAGTGGTAATACATCAGCAGATTTGAGATGGCCAGGAAAAACTCCACTAAAAATACTCCTATTAAACAGATAGTCCTAATATGTCCACTAAGTTAGGCGCAATGTTCTTGAGTACGACGTTACAAATATCATCGTTCCCACTCGACCTGAAGTTTTTGAGTGGGTTAATGACTCGCGAAATTTCTTCAAAAACGAAACTATTTGTGTAAGGCGTTCTTTCCACTAACTGAGACCAAACACAGGGGTTGCAAATTATTCATTGAACTCATTGGCAACTACTACGGGTTCCACTATTTCACCACCTTCACTACACAGCACAATTTGGAATTGCATAAAGTATTGGTGTTGATTATACTATACAACTCTCCATTCCTTGTTTGGATTTTTTTTGTGATTCGTGAAATTTGAAGGAGTAGTAGTTGTCGCGGGTGGTGGCGATGGCGTGATGGTTAGCCCATTGGACTATCACGCAGAGGGTCCGTGGTTCGATCCCCGGCATCGCCGACAATTTTTCGAATCGTCTTCACCCTTTCGGTGGGCAATGTCAAACTTCCGAAACTAAAAATTTCCTGTGAAAAAGTTTCTAAGGAGTGCCGTTTGGATTCGGCGATAAAACCAAAGGCCCCGCTCAAATGTGACAAAAATGACAACATGAGCAACACAAATGAGTGTCACATTTCACATTGCTGGTAGTATCTCGGCCCTAACTTGAGTAATGTTGGTTCTTAATGCGTCTAGAGTTCGCGAATTATTCGCGTAAGCACGGTCTTTTGCGTAGCCCCACAGAAAAAAATCTAACGCGGCAAATAGCATAATCTTGGTGGCCAATTGACGTTGCCAAAACGTGAAATTACGCGATCAGGAAACTTCTCACGCAATAAAGCCGTAATTGGTCTTGTTGTGTGGCTTGCTGCCCCGTCTTGTTGGAACCACATAGGTGTACGACATGTTCAGCTACTGCGAACGCCAGAAAATCGATAAATTCGGATCATCAGTAACACTTGCACTTCGACTAAGCGTGCATAACGACGATGCAAAGACCTTACGACATCAGTAACGCTTCCACTCCCTTCAAATTGCTTCACAATTTTACCGATTGCTTGCGTAGTCAGTCGATTACGACGACCATAATCATTGCGTAATGCGCTAAAAGTGGCTACGCTTGAATCACTACTTTTGTAGTAAGTCTTAATAGTTTTAACGCGTTGTTCGATTTGTAAGCGATCCATTATTGTAAATGGAAAACATTCAACTAATATGATGACACTTCAAATGACAGCTTAGTTTGGCAGGTGTCAAGTCAAATGCCCGCGTTACCAACTTGAAACTACGAAATGAATGACTCTGTAGTTGAAGTCGTACCTTATTTTGGTAACAGCCTGTGCTTCTTAAGGCTTTGGAGGAAAAGATTCACGACGAACTAAACGAGCTGTAAAGCCTGAGCTAGCTAGGACCTTTAAACCGAATTGATACCAATGCTCCGGTCCGGAGAGTCTTCGAATCTAACCCTCTGAGGGACAACGCTGCAGAGCAAGACCTTACCTTAGGTGGCGTACTGCAAGAAATATGTATGGTCCGGGTGGTAACCTTGAAATGACAACCTAGACCATAAAGAATTTCATTGGACAGATACTTGTCCGCCAAGACCGCGCTGTATCCCTTTTTGTGACATAATTAGAAAATTATTCAAGGGATCAACTGGATAGCTTCAGTCGTATCTCCAACTCTCCAACATAACCAATATTTGCACGCACCTCTATTGCAATTGTTCATGCTCAAATCTTAATTTAACATCGGCCACGTCTGAATCCTTTTTAACTGCCTGAAGGTCACCCTTATTTTTATTGCAAATGTATGCGGACCTCAAAGAGCCAACAACTCTAATCCCACTTTAGAGTATCTTTATTTAAAAAGGCATTTACTGCCGATTCATCTCTTTCCAAATCCTACACGAAAGCTCAAGTCTACATTCCCTAAATTCACATCGTAAATAAGCCATTCAGCCGTGTTAGCCGGGATGGTAGTCGTGCCTGACGCCATCCCATTGAAGAAGTGAAGATGAAAAAATACCGTAAAACATCTGTTTATCCATTGGATTCCGGAATCCGGATTCCCTTAGTTATTGTGAACATAAAATACCTATCTCTCGATACCTTGTTTCTCTTTCTTCGTTCTTTGCCTTTTTTTGGGAATTTACTTTCTTTTTTTCTTTTTTTTTGGTTCTCGTTTCCTTTACATTTTTACTGCCATGGCAATTGAGGATATTTTATTTGCGATTTACTCATTTTATTGCAAATCCCTCATAATTCCCTTTTCGCCTCGACTTCTTTTATGGAGCAGACCCCCTCCTTTGCTGGTGGTGAGGTCCTTTTGTAGGGAAAATGGAGAGAAATCGTTCAAATTCAAAGAGTATCCCAAGCAGATAGCAGATAGGAATCGAGCAGAAATTTTCATATTAAAAGGATCCCTTGTCTGACCAGGGTTTTCGGAGATGGTTTGCGGGTTATACTCGTACTTGGCTTTGGCTGAACCACCATTGCCAAGCACACCGCACCTTTTTATGCGGACGCGAAAGGAGTCCATTTTATTACTCTTCACTAACTACGGATACCGTACCGACTGCCTTATGCCTTATCCTATGGAAGTCTATGGTAGTCTATGGCAGTCTTTGTGAAGGAATGGGAATCACCAACTGGCAACTGGTAAGTGGTAACTGAAAACTACAGATATCCCGCTGCCTTAAATCATCTATTCCAGTGGCATAAAGGGTGTGCTTACATTTCGCTGAATATACACGAGCTTCCGGTATCCATTGGCTTGAAGTGTTCAAAGTATATGTTGGTAGCCCGAATCTATTGTTGCTGTTCGAGGATTGTTGTTTGAAGTTTTTTTTTGTTTTTTTTCTTATTTTGTTCGGTTGGATGATTTTTTTTTTCTTGGTAAGAGACGGCTTTGTGTGAACAGGTGTTATCCGGATTTCCGCCTAAGTAGGCTTTTGCCAATTTAGTTTTTCAAGTGGGAACAATCATCTCAGGCATGAATGATGGATGGATGGATGGATGGTTGCTTACAATGGCAACGTGTACTTATATACACTTTGGATTGTTAGATATTGAAGTTGAATGGCCCTTGGATTTCCTTTTTTTTTTGTCGAAGGAGTATCGGTATCCGAGTGTTTATTTTTAAATTAAATATCCTTCTCCCTTTTGATTGGGGATATTGATTGAGCTTTGTTGTTTGATTCCTCGTTTTAGACTGTTTCTCTGGAAACGAATTGTTGTCTGGTGTTGTGTTTGGACGTTCTTTACATTTGTCTCCACCACACTAATACAAGACCTTCATATTGTTTAGAGCATTACTGAGCCAAGAACTTGAATTTTTTGGGACCGAGGAAAAATTGATCAACGAGCGTCACGGAACAAAATGCTCCGGCAGTGAGCTAAATTTGTAGCACTTGTATGATACTTATCCATAATTGGTTCTTTGGAATTTGGACTTTCCTATAAACTGCTGTCGGGATTTCAGTGTCGACCACACAAAGGCAATGCCTCCATACACTCAAAAGGAATATCCTAAGCTGTACTACATGAAGTGGTGTTCGTCCTACATAGTCTCTATATCAGGTGTTATATCTGGCAAGTCCTATAACAGGTAATCATGTTTCACTTGGTCGATTTGGATCCAAATACTAGTGACGAATGTTCTCATAAGAAACAGATCGATACAACAGCTTTAATTTTCTCCTAAGCATTATCCACATGTAATTATTTATCCGAAGATATAGTGATGAATCGTCGGGAATATGAGCAACAAACTCACTATCTACGCTCTATTGATGGCCAAGGAGTAGACATTTTCATGTCATTTGGGTGGTAACAAATGGCTTTCTGAAATCTTTCTTTACTTTGTTATCTCGTATGGTTAGTTTCTAAGAATCTGAGGGACAGGGCATTTGTGTTCATTTTTGCTACATATTCCAGCCATCTCGATGACGCGATGGATGCGCAGTATTCTGATTAAATCAATGTCACTGTACAGCTCGGATAGTCTTCGGGGAATCTTCACCTCCAAAGCCAGCTAATGTGAACGAGACTGAGAATATTTCGAATGATTTTTCTCTCGGAATGGCTGAGAATATCCTTGTCCACACTCGACAGAGTTCATGCTTTAAAGTAATAATAGTCTTATATAGAGTCTCCTTAGTTTTTCACGGTAGGGCTTAACTACTCAATTTGCTTCTTAGAAAAAGAAACAGCATACCTTCTGAAAAGTTGTTGGCAGAATTTATAGCGAAGCCAAGGTAGACAAAGTCCCTTACTACCTCGAAGTTGTAGCTGTCGACTGTGGCGTTGTGTCCATTTCATCGATGTCGATGTCTCTGACCTCATTTACCGCCACACCTATTTTGGCACCTTCTGTTTCAGTACTAGCACATTCGTCGATGGCAGCCTGTTGCATTTCTCCCAATTTTATCAGTACCATCGACATACGCTAGTAATAGCACAAGCCTTTGATAGACTGTGCTTCCGTTGTTCAGAGGTCACAAAACATCACGTCACTTTGTCCTGATCTGGAACTGCAAAGATAGGGGCTAATCAGGACGTCGACGATGGGTTTCAGGCGTTCACAAAATATTAAAGATGATATCTTCTATCCCCTGCTGAGGAGCCTTATAATAAAGTACCATACCATTCATTTCTGATAAGAGATTTGCCCAGCGTCTAATAGAAATCCGTCAAACGGAGAGGCTGACAGATATCTAAAACTATTGGACGAAATGATTAAATGGACAAAACGATACCTCGGTATCAACACACTGACCTATTCTGCAATACAATTATTGCCGTACTGTTCTGGCATGTAAGTAGACTGCTGTCAAGACTAACAACTTTACTAATAGACATAACCCGCAGATCATGACATTAAAGTGTTGATGATGATAACTTCTTTGTTATCGAAGATCCGCAGGAGAAGGTCAAGGGTATAGGAGCGACTTTTCAGGAAGTATTGAAGGCGAATTAGGCCGAACCGTGACTTGAAAAATTGAGTCCTTATGCGGAATTTGTGTGAGAAGAAACAATTCTCGTTAGTAGGGTGGTTGTTCAAAAACATAAGACGGCAACACTGCATGCCAAGCTACCAGCGCGGCAGAAAAACACACGAAACTAACGGTATACTTGAGCGGCGTGACAAGCCATCATCAACCCTAAATGTGTGTAGAGCCAGCACACATGACACCACACACAAAGCAACCAAATCGCAAGGGATACAACCAGCACGCCGACTGACAAGCCAGAATACCGCTTCAAGAGGCGCAACGAAGAGCACACAAAGAAGAATAGCCGATAACGTTCGACTATTCTTCCACCACTCATGAATGCACATCGGACGAGACAATGACACCGGGACCTGCGACCGAGATCCGTGCAATCTTCTGTGGCTTTGTGAAAAACGTAGGAGAGCTACGACCAGGGCGGTTAAGTTAAATCTTTCCACCGGAGCGGTGGGGCATCTTTTCACTTTGTATCAGTCTGCCAGCTAGACCAGTCGTGCAAAAATACAGTCCACAGAAATGAATAATTACAAATAAAAGTGCATTTCTTCTTCTTATCCTTTTATTAACCCTATCCTGGTTACCCGAACTTATGCATAACGAATTGCCATTTTTACTGCAACGCTGCCGCTCCGTTTATGGGGTTGACTAATGTCGCAGAACGCAGAACGCGTCTACATACTGCTCGGTCCTGGATCGCTTCAGTGGTTAGCCCCAGGCGTTGTTGCGCATTTGCCATATGAGAAATCCAGGAATTCCTTTTCCGACCTCGTTTTCTTACAGTTGGAGTGACCGTAGTTAGTAACCGTACGCTTAACGGTTACGTAGGTAGTAATCGGATTTTCTGCAGACCTCCTTTGAACGTGGCAATACCAGTTTATTCTATTCGCCTCAAGCTGTTCGGTTACCAAATTCTTTATAGGTAGACTTCCTCTTATAAGCGTAGATCTAATGCAATCGCGTTTAGTGACTCCACTAGACATCCTTAACATTTTTATTTCCGCTGCCGTCATTTTATTCTTAAGAGCTGGTCTAGCTGTTG
The DNA here is from genome assembly GCA_928272305.1 of Volucella inflata. Lineage (NCBI taxonomy): Eukaryota > Metazoa > Arthropoda > Insecta > Diptera > Syrphidae > Volucella > Volucella inflata. The sequence goes on along the minus strand of OV743716.1, from coordinate 38,056,986 downwards.
GTAACCTCGTCATCACATTTCGCTTCCATGCTTACGCCTGATGCTAAGTACTTAAAGATAGTGCTTTTCGGAAGAACTATTCCGTCTTACAGTACGTATATATCCGGAACAGGTCGCAACGGATGCGCAAATGGGCACGTCAAATGCTCCGTCTTTGAACGAATCTAAGGCGTTCTGTAAATCTTCGACGTTATCGCTAAGTATAACTGCGTCGTCAGCGAAGAGAATTGGCGTTACATTTGCTTCGCGGATGCAGTCTTTTAAAAGATAGTCGAATACTACGTTAAAGAGGAAAGGGCTAAGTACGCTTCCTTGATGCACTCCGACATTAACTGGAAATTCTCTCGTTAGTCCGGCAGAGCTTTTAACCGCAGTTTTCACGTTTCCGTACATGTCTTGAATTTTTCTACTATACGTTTCCGGTATCTTTTGAGACCTCAGCGCGGCCTATATGAGATCCCTAAGCACTCGATCGAATACTTTCTCGACGTCGATAAATATGTACCATGTGTAAATCCTTAGACGAATCTCGGCGCTTTTCCATTATAATTCGTTGGCTTTGGATAGCGTCCACCGTCGATCTTCCTTCAACAAATCGACACTGGCTATTATCGAGCCGAAGACGTTCGTTTAAGACTTTTTCGACGATTTTTATTTTGTGTGACATAAGCTTGATTGAACGGTAGTTGTTGCGTTCTCGAGTGTCGCCTTTTCCTTTGTATAATGGAACCAAGAAGCTACTTCTCCATTGATTCGGCATAGGTTGTCCACATTTTAATTCATTTAAAAGTGTCGATAGCCATTCGCTGCCGATTCTCTCCATCTTCGACCAAAACTCTGATGGAATGCTGTCTGGTCCAGTCGCCGCTTTCCCACACTTCAATTCCTTGCAGTATTCAAGCCACTATTTTGATTTTACACTTTTTCCAATGAAACAGCTTTGGCTGGATGCGAGCCAACTTTACCAATTGAACTGACTTACAATTTTCTTAGATTTATCCTAAACCCTACGATCCCCAGTCGCACCACCTGAACCATATGCTGACCTTGCAACTCGTGCAATTCTGTCGTCCAACTTCCTTCGATCGTCATTGACGATGATGATAAGTCAGCTTTCTTGGTAACGATGACTGATTTGCAAAGTTGTCAGATCGATGGGTATGAAGTTGTTGTATCAGCGGTATGCGGTCACTGGGAACACGATGTGCTAACTAGCATACAGCTTCCCTTTTATTACTTATTTCATTATAAGCATACATTCTAGGCAAAAGTGCTTAAATCTAATCTCACAATGACACTCTAGCTTACTGGGTCCAAGCAAATCCTCTAAACTTTACAGTTTCACCAAACTTTGCCTTTCGGCCTTAAAACTATCTTACGACTAGTGTTGTCTACCAACATATGTAACATTTCTAAGAAAATAGTTTTAGAAAAACTTAGATACTCTTACAATATCATTTCCTTTTAATTTTTAAACAAAACTTCAAACCAAGGTCCTATTCTACTCAACTTACATAAGCTTCTTAACCCAAGATAGCCCTAATCTAACTTAAAACTCGCAGAAGCATTTTACCTCAGTAATGTACAGATCTAGGAAAGCGTTACAACCCTCCCAACTTCCTGAAGCCACCAGAATTCGGTGTATTGTTGTTCTTTTTCTCGGCATCGACCCGATCCCCTTCCGTGTACTCCGCTGTACTTAAATGGAAGAGATCTCGAGCATTAGCTGTAGATGAGCCACTTGTCCTTGTCCTTACCGGGGTACGATCCCTGCCTTGCAATAAACCTTTAGCAGAAATATGAAGAAAAGCCTCCGGCGGGGTAAAACCTAATAGTAGTGAGCTCTGCGGTACATTTCATTGGGGTAATAAGCCCTCATTCCATTGTTGATGTTCATTGCACTTGCAACGTTACTTCAAATCACCTTTATCAGGAAATTGTCAAAACTATTCAGAGCATACGGTTCCCTCATCTCAATATATAAAAGGTCACATGGCGGTATCTAGAACATGAAACGCTTAATTTAATCGATAATCTTGCGATAGATATAAGGCATGCCTCCGGACAGCCAAAATTGAATCGGATCACAACATCTTGATGGCTTAAGCTACTGTGAAAATGGACAACGAAGAAAATCTGCATTTGTATAAGACCGTCAGAATCCTTGTCGAACGCATGTACCGAATTCAATCCACAACTCCTATAGCGACAGCATCGAATGCCTAAGACCAGTAGCATCGCCGCCAAAATGCCACTTGAGACGCCACAACCGATGGGCTGGGTTTCGCCAGCAAGAAATCCCTGGTTTGATGAATAATACGGACAAGGATAAAACCGGAAGCATATAAAGAAGAGGCGAGAGGCGCCTGTAAGCTCTACGAGCAGAAGAGACGGCAAAATAATCGGCTTATCCAGAAGAAGAATAAATAACACAAGAGTTGCGCGACCAAAGATGTTGAGAGGTTGTACTCCAGAAGTAAAATACCGAAGGAATCAGGCCGTCAGAACCGTCAAGTAGGGTAGACCATTCAACTTAAACGGTGAAAGCTAACATTTACATCTACCTGACCGAAATAGAATTAGGATTGCAATATATCAGCTGAAATCCATCTAAGCAGCCGGAACTGACAGCTTACAGGCTGAGGTATTCAAAGCCGCTGGGAATGACTTTGCTGAGAGCATACACAAACCCATTTTTCAAATCTGGCCAGATGAAAGGAGCCTTAGTAGAGTTTTCCCGGTGCAGAAAAAGGAGACCACCCAACTGCGCATGTCCTTGTGCAAATGCAGTAAACTTTCGCGAATGATCTTCGGTTTTCAATCACAACAGAATGCTGTCCAAATCTCAAAACCCATATCGAAAGAAAAAGCTGCCTTCCAACTGTCTTCAAGACAGTTCTCACTTCCGGTTGACTAGTGGTTTTCACTGGAAAGCAGGACTGTCATAAGCTTACTGAAAAGACTGCAATTGACAACAAACCCTTCAGTCACCTGATTATAGAAACTATTCAACGGAGACTAGGAGTAAACCCATCTCCAGTAAGACAATCTTCATTTTCGCATACGGCTCTTAAACCTTACCATTGTGCTTCGCCAAAGCAAATTAGACCTCGACCAGCAATCTTTAATTTGTGGCGCCTTTTAGAGCATCCTTCAGAATGCAATCCATAGATAGGTACAACAAGGAAGACCTATGAGATCTCTGCTCAATAAAATTCGCCAATCTTAAATGATTGGTGGAGAAATCTCTGTGGTTTGAGGAGCAGTCAGTACTCTTCCAGTTCAAAAGACTTACAACTGATCTAAGCGCACCGCAATAAGAATTAAAAAATGACAAATACCTTAGCCTAGACAGATTTTTGCATTCATTGCACCCTTCCCATGAAACAGTTACATTACTACCTAAACTGACCTTACCAAACGCAACTACCCCAAATCATTTCTACCCCTTCTATATGAATTCAGCCCCGCAATACTTGTACTAACCCAGAAATGCTTCCAAGTAACTCACTTAATCATCTTACCAGCCGTGTCTGCAAATCAATTTGTCTTCCATTACACCGAATACAAGTAATTCTTATTTGGCTGCACCCAGACCGCAGCTACCAATTGAAAGCGGGACGCGCAAATCATCAACTTACTAAATCAGCTCATCCAAATGGTCACTATATCAAATAGTATCACTTCCAATTTCGCTTGATTGCATTACTCAATAATAATCACTGGTCCACAAATGGCCGACTGACTGGAGAAATTAAATTTTCCATTTGTCTGACTTTCCCTTCCATCCTCAGTTGCAAAGTACTCGTACGCACTCGTATGTATCTTTCTCTCATTCGAATGCGGACACATTCAATAATTTCGACTACCCTAATTAATCCACTTAAGGGCAGGGACACGACCGCCAGGCAGCACATGTGCTCGCAATGCTTGATCATTTGATTTGCCCGAAACCCACTAACCCAGTTAAGTAGAGCACCGCCAAGACTATGCTGATGCTGGTCAAATGCAAGCATCATCAGCATAAACGCCTGGTCAAATGGCGTCCAAGTTTACACAAGCCAAGTAAGGCCGCCTCTCAAAGCTAGATTAGGTAATCGACGTTTATTAAACGGCATCAATACGAAACAATAAACTCGGACCATCACACGGACGGGGTTGCATCAATCTGACGACCCAACAATTCAGCAACCACCATGGCAGTGGAGGTATTTGCAGTTCTGAAACTGGATGCAATCGGTCCAAGAGAACTTCCTTCTGATGCTTGGGTCAACCACCCGAGATTCCCTAATGGCTTGACGATGCTTCACGTAACTGGGTAGAATCGTGTGTTCCATTTTGGCAATTGTGTTACAAATCTTCCACCACCACCCTCACCACTACCACTGGCATCGCGAGGGTTGAATGTTTGTTCGACAAAATGACCAACATCAGCGCGCAAACCGGAGGGAGTTATTTGAATAATGATGACGGTGACACATGGATGCTGCTGCTGGTGTTTCTACTACTGGTGATGATGTTGTTGATGATGATGATGATGCATTTGACCAATTGAGGAAGGTCGTTGCATGACTAAATGACGACGACAGCAACAACAAGAAGGGATGTGTTCGACACGCTAAAGTGCAGCGGCGTCTATTGATGTGGTGGTCGCCACATGCAACAACCATTTGCCACAAATCATAATGAGCTCATACTCGTAGTTACTCGATGATGATGTGCTGTTCTATGTGATAGTAACTGTACCAGTGGCAGTGGCAGTGGCAGTGGCAGTAGCACTCGAATAGTGCCGATGGCAAGTGCAGAAACCACATCATCTCCATTAGGAAGTCCACTTAATAAGCAGTTTGTTAGAAGTTCATTAAAATTGTAAAATTGCTTTGTAATCCATAAAGCAATGAATGTGCATAGATATTGTGGCACTAGGGTTGCCATCATTTACCGAGAAAACTTTCGTAGCCTGTGGGTTTCCTTAATTTATTTAAATATCTTAGCCAATACACGAACCAAATAGCTGTTTGAGGGGAAAACAGTGATTTTTCACGTCTTACAAGGAATTTGGATGGCAAACACTGACAGTTGACTTCAGTCACTACTACCTTCTGATCCAATACAAAAAGTTTAGACCGTAAGTGGCAACAGTGTAAGAGCCAACTTACGGAGAATTCTACAAAATTTTCGAAAGTTGAAAATGCTTTCCAGATAGCGATACAATAAAGAATACGAGCCATCTGTTTTGCATACTCAACGGCGACTTGTAACATTTCGGAAGTACGGAAGTTGGGTGATAGGTAGTTATCATTGACAACAGATGGCGTTACTTAATAAATTCAATGTTAATGGTATAGTCATTCTCTAAAAGACTACTTTCAGGAAGCTGCTAGCCGTCTTTTCTTTAGAGTGACAACAGGAAAGTCGTTGACCTTTTAGAAATTTCGTGAAGCATTCGCCCAACAACCTAAAGAGTCAGTCATGTCATCTGTACTTATGCTATTTTGTGACCTGACTAGCCTCCGACTGCATTTATGAAGACTTGCATTTTTTTTTAAATATATAAGAAAGAGTAAAGGCTTCAACCGCAGCTTGGCTGTCTTTGTAGACGTTAACCTTGTATTCATAAACGTCATACTAACAAATAACTGCATAACCTGCGTTCAATAATGCAGTTTCATTACAGAACTGCCGCAGGCAAACTGCATTACCTAGTGTTCATAAACGTCAAAATATAATCGTTCGTTATATATTTTTAATCAATGTAAGTTAGAATTAAACAAAACCTTAACTTTTGTTGTTTTAAGAATATGGATGGAGAAGTGGAAATTTGGTGTCCCAGCGACATCAAACTGTTGGTCTCCACACGCATCCAAATAGAGACAGAATTTTGCGCGTTTCACAAAGCCGGCATTTTTGGGCACGGCTCTCATCGGATTACTTTTTTTTAGAAATTATCAAAATCCACCGAACACTTGATTTTTTATTTTTTTGGTTTTCCCCTTTTTATTGACCAATTGTCATTTTCTTTATCCAAAATCAAATATCTTTTTTTTCTGTTCCGACATATTGGATTAGTTGACGTTTTTGAACGCAAAATTGTACTAAAACATATCTGCAACGACGACGATCAGTGAATGCATTCAGAAACGCATTAATAAAGATCTGCGATCGTACTGAGGTAGAACAGCCGACGTTTTTGAACTCATCCATAGCTTCGTCCCTTCCAACATAATTTTTCGGAACGTTTAGATCAATTTGTCTTGAGCGATTCCAAGTTTGATATTCACAAAATAAACGCTGGTGTGCCGCAGGGCATCGTATTGTCTCCGACAGTCCTTTTTCGTTATTAATCTCTTATTTGCGGCTTCCAGTTCAATATATGGTAATCCTTTACTGGCAACGTACCCGCTCTTCGGCTGTAGAACGGGAATGGCAACACATGTTAAGCTCATTACATTGCGATATTATAGTAAACAGAATAACTTATTGGGAACCGGTTAACAGTGTGAAGTTTAATGCATCCAGAAACCACCGAATGGTGTCTGCTGTCGTACAAGCATTTAAAAAGTCAGCCACTTAGTTTGGAATGACCACATATTTGATGTCTTCAAAAATAATGCGAAATGTCTAAATTTCCTAAAATGGAATATTCTATCCCCTCTGATCTGGTAACATTTGCATTTTTTCAGTCAACAAAAATCAGTCAATTGACCAATGCAATGTCTCCTGTCTTACTTTTATCTCTCACTTTCATTTTTTTTCACCACTGCCCTACCGAAATCGCAAATTTCTTTCCGCCACTTCAAACCGTGAGTTGTGATACACATCTTGCTTTGAATATAGATTAGGGCACCCTCAAATTAACCTTCGGACATAATTTAAATATCATGAACTCTTCTATGCCGTACAACTCGCTTTTCTAATGCTCTGCCGAGCTCCTTACTTCCTGGTCTTATAACCTACAAACATTCAAAACCAACATGCATCTGTACCTCCTTTCTTTCCTTCGCCCGTGCTGTACCCACACGAAAAACCTCTTAAAATACCCCGGTTAAAAGGCACTGCAGAAGGCCGACAGAGCCTTAGAGGCCTTCAGGGTCCTAATCAAGTGTACTGATACGACGTCAGACTTCAGCTCTTACCGAGCGTGTAGTCATCTTTTCAGATTATTTGGAAAAAGAACAACCCACTCTTCGCCAGTGTTTTGGTTGGCAGAAATGATGTCCTTCAGAGTTTCCAGCATCAGACTTGAAGCCATTAAAAGACACAAGTTTGACGGCCTTGTGCATTGTCACAGCCAATGACAGATTCCAGGTACGATATATTGTGTTACTTAGCTCGCCTCCAATTTCTGTTATATCAGTTGGTCGTCTTAGATAAAAGAGAGTATTTGCTTTCGATTAGAGAAATTCCGGTCTGGCCGATTTCTTCCTTTTAGGGGGCTTAACTAGCCTGCTGGTGTAACTACCCTTTCCGATCTTTTTACAGAAGCCTTTAAAGGGGGCAATCTTTTAGAACACTTGATCTTGAACACAAAAGTCTTCCTTAGACTTGTCAACGCGCTGAAGAAAGAGATATTGTACAACTGATAATGCTATGAATCATATAGCGATCTCGACAAGAAATTGTAATCCATTGCCAGGCATTCGACAGACAATTGAATATGTTTGATAGCATCTACTACATGCCCCCCGTAGCCGACCAAGTTGTGTTTCTACTGCAACAGATATTACAGCTTTATGTGAACAACATCCCTCTAAAAGCAATAAGAAGTACTTCTAGGTCCCCTGAATGGTTTATTCCTAACATCAAGAAACTTATAGCCCAACGTGGCACTGCCTATCAGAAGTGGATGAGATTTCGTATCAATGAATTTCGTTCATTGCGCAACAAAATTGTCTCGAAAATCAGATCTCCCAAAATAACTTATTATAATCACAAGTTGAATCCGACTACCTCTGGAAATTCGACCAATAGGTATGTGAAAGAAGCTTCAGGAATACAGGCCAATCGCTATTCTGCCTTACTTGTCAAAAGCCTTTGAAAAGTTAGCACTACAACAAATTCGTTTCTAATCAAATAATAAAGATCTCTTATGTACACATCAGTCTGGTTTTCGATCCAAGACGAGCTGCAACACTGCGCTGATATTTATAGTAGAAGAGATTCGTTACGCAATAGATAGGTGTCATCCGATGCGCGACATTTGACACAGTCAGCAATGCGGTCACTTGCAGTAAGCTTAAAGACTGCTTCGCCTTGTTTTCTCTGTCCATAGCTCTCATTAGGTCTTCCTTAAATGAAAGAAAACAATGTGTTCACATTGCTGAGAATAGTTCGAATTCTCTAAGCGGGCGGAGTGGAGTGCCACAGGGTTCAATCCTTGAATCCACTCTTTTCTCCTTATACGTGAACAACCCACCAAAGATTGTTAAACACTGCAAAATCCATATCTATGCTGATGATATGTAACTAATGATAAGCTGCCCAACAAATGAAACAAACTGTGCGATGTTCCTCCTAGACGAAGATCTTGCTAGAATTCATGACTGGTCAATTAAATATGATCTCGGAATAATGATTCCAAAGTGCTCTTAATACACCGAAGAGCTACTGATCTGTCAGGCCTTCAGCCTGTCTATATAAATCAAATGCCCATAGATTGGGGTGTCTAGGTTCAAAACCTTAGTGTAACTTTTACTTAAAATTTTTCTTGTGATACTCACATTAATTCTATCATAGACAAAATTTTGTACTCTATGGGTCACTCAACATCTTCTACCAACAAAAACTAAATTAATTTTAGCAAAAACTCTTCTGTAAGGTATTGTATTACACGGATGCGAGATCTTTTGCAAGCCTGACCGCAATAGTCTTCAACAATAACTCGAAATACATTTTCAATATCAGGCAGCGTGATCATATCTCTCACTGGATGCTCTTTCCCGGCCTCTTAAAATACAGATCGCTATGTCTTCTGTATAACCTTAACAAAACTCGAGAGCCAGATTGCCTCTTCAATAAGCTTCGATTTTTTGCAATAGCACAGATCTTTTTCGCTAGTTCAACAAAAATACTTTTGTCTCACTTATGAGGGCCAATTCTTTATCCAAATTGTCTGGCCTTGGAACTATCTACCTACTGACCTGAGAACAATGACAAGCAAATTTAAGTCGTCCCTACTCACACTATAAGCTACAATCTAATATGCACAAACTTACACAGGGTTTTCCAATAAGGACTTGACAACTTTTTTTTTAAATAAAACTCAAACCATTTGAGATGTTTCAAAAACTTTATTATCGGCTTGAAGTACAATCAAAACATTTATGAATGGAATTTGACTTCGTTCATATGGTCACCGCGGGCACGTTTGCAGCGTTTGCATTCGTTGGACCCAATTTTCAACGACTCGACAACACATTACGGCCGAAACGGCCGCTATTTCGCGTTCAATGTTGGCTCTGAGCTCTTCCAACGTCGTCGGCTTGTTGGCATAAACCAATAACTTAACGTAGCCCTACAGAAAATAGTCAAGTGGCGTTAAATCGCAAGAATGAGGCGGCCAATTGACCGGCCCATTTTTTGAGATAACACGCTCACCATACTTACTCTTCAATTAATCGATTGTAACGTATGCTGTGTGGCTTGTGGCACCATCCTGTTGTAACCACATGTCGTCCAAGTCCATATCTTCCAATTCGGGCCATAATGTGGTCTGAGCGATGCCCAATTCTTGAGAACGTCGTGGAATTGACTGATTTGAATCGTTTGCTACGGACGCCTGAACGGCAGCGATATTTTCGAATCGATACTTCGACCAACCCGTTGTCTCACTGACATGGCAACATCACACAACGAATATGTATACTAAAATTTTTGCACTAAACTTGTTTTTGCCTGTCTACTAGGGCGAGAACTACGACCAAAAATTGGAATTAACGCTCTTAAAATTGCAGTCACCGACTCCGAATTTCAGTAGCACATTTTTGTAATTTGCAGACGTTGCTCATACGTGTACTTTACCATGATGAAAATGTTGAGTTTACTGAATAAATTGACAGTGACAGTTTGGTGATTAGTGAAAGAATGCGTTCACAAATTAAATTCAAAATTGTCAAGTCCCTGTTGGAAAACCCGATACCTTTCCGATTGTAGTTGCCACATGATCTGTCCAGGTAAGAGTATCGTTGAAAACAATACCCCTATTTCGAGACTTCGTGACGTATTCAATGGATGACTGCTTATAAATTCAGACTGTCTTGGACTTCGCTGGATTTAATGATAAATTGTGTTTGAGGGCCCACTGTTGTATGATCTCTAGATCTTCGTTCATTATTTCAATGGCAATACTGAGAATGTCCAGCGGGCAACACAAGTATAATTGGACGTCTTCAGCGAACATGTGAGCAGTAAAATGTTTAACAAGTTGTGGAAGTTTGTTCACATAAAGTGAAAATAGTATGGGCCCAAAAATCGAACCATGTGGAATATCCGCGAGAACTCCAGGAAACGAAGACATTTGACTTCCTACTGTCACACATTGCTGACGGCCCGTGAGATATGAATGCAAGAGTTTGACTGATAAAGACGAAAAATCCAAAATCATACCGCAGCCTCTTACAGAAAGCGGTCCACCGGATGTAGCGGATGTCGTCGACAACAGGCAAAAGTGCAGTTTTTCAACTCCTTTTTGCGCGAAAACCGGATTGGGTGGGATTTAAGAAGTTGGTGTCACTTAGGTGTGCTTGCATCTGCTTTAGCATAGTTTTCTCGAATACTTTTAATAGAAACGGTAAGATTGCATTTGGTATATAGTACTCAGTGTTAGCTCGGCTTTGGGACTTGGGTATCAGCAATATCCTTGCCATTTTCCACGAAAGGGGGTATTCACAAGTGGTAAGTACGTGATTAAAAATGTGTGTTATGTATTTGAGCGTGAAAGGAAGGAGTTTTAAAAATTTAGGATTAATTTCGTCCAAACCTATAGCATCAGATTTAATCGAAAGCACGGCTTCAACTACATCTTCATCCGTAAAGCGAATAAAGTTGAAATCTGCTATATTGTCATAGTCGCTGGACTGTCTTGATATTGAGTTGGCGGCTCAGAGACCGACACAAACTGCGAGTTGAGAGTATTACAGTCTACACCGTCAGTTGCACCTGAATGCTGTCTCCCATTGCCTAGGTTGCGCAGTTTTTGCGATAGAACTTTCCCAGGCTGGGTTTCAAGCTTAAGAAAATGTTCATGGTGGCGACGCTTTGCAGGCCTTATACGAAGAACAACTATGTTGCGAAGGGACCGATAAGTGTCATAGAGTACGAGGAGTTTGTATCGTTTCCAACGAGCGTATGCAGTATCACGATTATGGATCAGATCTATTAAATCTCTATTAAGCCAATGGGGGGATCTGGTAACAGGGGCCCTATGTCGTAACGGGACATGCTGATCAAGTTTGTTTTGTGAGTGTTTTGATATTCTGTTCCAGAAATGATATTTGCTGATTAACTGATGCCGTCAGACCGATTATGGATAACGTCAGACCGTAAACTTTGGTAATCAATACTTTTAAAATCTCTATGAGCAATAACAAGATTAGCTGCGTCAATTTGGATGTCATATGTTAACAATAACAGATCATGTTTGGAGAAGCCTGGCGCTGTGAGTTGACTATAGAGCAAGACTATTATACTATCATTGACAAAGATCACATCAAGAAGGGTCGCAGGGTCGTATGCAAAATGTGTAGCAGTCGATATATTAACAGGTATGAAATTAATAGTTTTAAATCTTTCAATTAACTGAAACTTAACTCGTTTCAGTTATACCAGATCGGAACTGTGGCACAGCTGCACCCATGGTATGAGTCAAAGCCAACCAAAACCCCTTTTCGATCTTGGGTTTCGACCTACTCTACAACGGACCAAAACCAACTGAAAGACCTTTTAACTAAATTTCGGTTTAAGCCACCAAGATGGTCAAACTAGGGGGCCTATCTCTTCAACTTCCAACTCTTTAAAGTCCGGGGAGCTTCTGACTCTACAGGTAGCCTATTCTAAATCCTGGTATGTATTACGGTTTGTCTCACCACTCAACAAGATCTATGACTGGCAGCCTGTAAGTGGTTAAGTCGTAGCCCCCTTCAGTGGCGTTAAAATCGGAGGACATATCCGATAAGATCAGTATTGCATTAATGGCTAAAGCCTTGATAATTGGACAAAGACACTGCCAAGAGATCAATTACAAAAGATATGCAGAAGCATTCAGAGACTTTGTTAATAGTTGTAAATAGTTGCTTATTAATTCCAAATAGCAAATTCCTTCAAAAGATTCAAAGAAATAAAAGTCCAGGGATGTCAAATTGCATGATCTCGGAAGCAATTTTTAATGTCCATTTCGCGGAATCATCTTCTCACCAGTTTGTGGTGTAAGTAAGTCTATGGTTTGAGTATTTGAGATGAGATGAAACCACATCCACGCCAGCTGAATGCTCATTTTAAAAAGGACCGATGATGCCATCCGGGTGTATACTATACTAAACCTAATGAGAATTTTTCCTAAAATAGTGCCCAGTCATTTAACGAATGATGTGTTCTTTGGGTTTTTATCTTTAATTTCCAGACTTAAAGGATCTCATACAAAAGTAGGCTAAGATGTTTCCACAGAAACTTCCACGTAGTGAGGAAAAGTTTCGGGATCAGGGTAAATTGACAAATTCAGGTCTTCAATTACACATTGACAGTGATACTTCTTGTGAACATAACCGAAGGTAGCAAGACTCTTTTATTGCACGAGGCTTGAAGCAATGTCTCTAGAGAATCAAAGACATTGAAGTTTGTGGTATCGCACAGCAGGAAAGACTTCAAACTGAAAACATACTTAATGTGTGAAGTGAGATTGATAGAGACCCATCAGAGTGCTTTCTATGTGAAGTTGCGGCTTAAGTTCGCATTAGATGTTTTGGGTAAGTAATTTCTGATTTTATCAGAGAAAATTGCATTGCATGAAAAAATTGTATAGAATTTACGATAATTGGGTGCCTTGCCATGGTGTAGAGCCTTAAATAGGACCAAACCAGACCAACTCGGTAGTCATGAAAAGTTAACACGTTTACAGTCTCCATACAAATATAATTAAAATGGACCCTACGCCAGCTGTTTTTTTTTTTACAAAAATCTACAAATGGTAGAACGAAAGTTGTAAACAAATTTTTGTTTTACTGGAAAACTAACGTGTTCGTAAATGATACTCGTACATGGGCGTGATGTTCATAAAAGATGACCACACGTTCAGTGTATCAAATATGAGCGTGTGCATGTATGCCTCATTGGGCGTGCAGAAAAGAAAAAAACAACCACACGTCTTGTGTATCTAATATGATACATAGTGACAATTCTAAAGTCCAGCAGAATCCACCGGTGGATAAACATCGATAGAGCAGAAGTGAGAAAACTTTTTGCAGTTACCATGCTAACTGGACTTGTGAATCTCCCTATCATTGAGCATTATTGGAAAATGGATCCAGTGTACTATCACCCAATCTGTCATAGTATAAACATGAAATGCTGGCATTTCGCTGAAACAAAGCCTAAAAATCCAAACCGTTTGTACAAAATCGAACCATTGCGACGAAAAATTTTCGAATCTATAAAAAGTGGTACTTATCTGGCGATACGATTGTTGTGGACCAGGCTATGGTCAAATTTCGAGGTAGGTTGAAGTTCAGAATCTATAATCCAGCTAAAAGTAGTTCTTATGGCATAAAAAATTTTACGTTGTGTACTGTGGAGAGCTACTAGGACTAGACAAGACTGTATCCACTGTCGTCAAATTATGCGAAGGTTTATTGAACGAAGGAAGGATGGTTACGGCCGATAATTAATACAATATTGTGCCACTTGCACCCTACCCCAAAGATCGCAACACAGATCTTTGCAGTACACTCCGAAAAAACCGAAAAGATCTACCCAAGCCGGTTACAACAGCCTAGCTCCGAAAAGGAGAATAAGTAGCAAGGCAAAAGAATAGCTTTCTCACAGTTTTGAAATGGCATGACAAGCGTGATGTGCTTGATGATTTTAACTTGTCACAGAGATAAGATGGAGGAGGTTGCAGGAAGGTTTGAAAGAAAAATCAAACCGACAGTCATAGTAGACTATAACAATTCGAACAAAGTCATTGATGTTGCAGACCAAATAAGCAGTGATCATTCCTCAATCCGGAAAACTAAAGTTTGGTTAAGAAAAATTGCTATGGACATGATATTTGGCACTGTCGTTGTAAAAACAATGATAGTGCATAATGAAGTATAACCCAAAGAAGATACAACAATGTATAATTTGACATTACTCGTATCTTCAAAATTTCATTGAGCAAGATCCTCCTCTAAACCCGAGGAAAGTACACATTCTGACAGAGATTCCGAGAAAAAAAATGAAAATTGGCTCGCAAGCGTTGTGTACTGTGCTATAGAACACTAGACGACAGTCAGCCTCGAAAGCCAAGCAGATAAACACTAAGTGCAAACTAAAAGTTCAATGATACATTTGTTTACTTCATTGTGTTCTACAACATCATCTCTATACGTTCATGTGTATTTCCTTAAGCCAGTACTTACATTCAATTTAAATTTGGCTTTTAAATCAGGTCCACCATTCATCATATATGATACTCGTACATGGGCGTTGGAGATGATACACGGATGATAGACTGTGAACGTGTTAAAAGGTAATTACCCCAACTTTTCTATGTATTTCCACTCCTGTCCCCTGAACTAGATCAATGTTGTCTCATAACCGTGCCGAAGATGGTAAGGTTTGTAAGCCTAAGCGACAATACCACTGTCGATCAATCTGTGAACCACACGTACCGGAGAAATCCGCTATAAGAGCTTCATCATGCCGGTCAGCTGCCGAAGCACCTTTTTAACAAAGCCCAAATTGGTGATTCAATCCAACGAAATCTTTGGGCTTCAGAATGGGGCAATTTGTTCTCCAGGACCATTGAAAATGCGTTCAAATTGGGTAAAACTCAAACAAATCTTATCGTCAACGTTATTCGGAAAACCCCGAAAGATTCCACCTAACACCGCCGTGTAAAAAAATCATTCGTAAAGCTGTTGGCCAAGTGCAAAGTTAAGACTCGTCAGACGTCATTTGGAACCTCATCTGCGGTCTTGGTAACCAGAAATTAAACTACATGTCAGAGGTACAATCTTCCCCATTGGCTGTAGCTAAACCTACAAACACCATTCGAGAAACTCTAATCCTAAGATGATCCTAAAGACCCTGGCACCACATAAATATCTTTCATTCTACAAGGGAATTCCACTATTAACTTGAGATGCAGTGTTATGGTTTTTCAAGTTAAAGGTAGGTTCCATGATTGATCCGATGGAGACTTCCTTTCAGGTTTCCTCTCCAGAGCCTGCCAATAGACGAGTCATCCTCATCATGGAAGTATCCTTACCATACTGATGTAATACAAACTATCCTTCATAAGGCCAGACACACCAACTCAAACATCGCCATCCACTTCAAAGAAAGCGGTGGGCACATCGGCAGAGCTTGCTTGAAGATCTCATCTCCGAAGAAACGGAACGGAACGCGAAATCTTTCTTAGTATGCCCATTTCCAATATAAAAGACGGTTCTAAGACAGCCCAAGGAATTGGTGCTGCTGTCTTCACCGAGGACCTCCGAAGCCTCAGCTATAAATTAGGTTGCTTCTTGGCTCTCGTAACTTGTGTCAGACTACAATAACCATGGACAGTCAATCAGCGATCAGATCGTATTCTTCGGACACCATAAATTCAAAAATGATTAAACTGCCTTTCGAGCATTTCACAGCACCCTCTCACCCTCCTTTCGGGCTCGGAGCAGTAAAAGGTCCTAAGGAACTGCGGCTGAACTGATTATGATGGCCAAAACCAGATCCACACAACGATTTGTGTCGGAATATTAGGGACGGAGACTAAATCGAGTCTACGAGCATTTCCTTCCCAATTGCGCTGCCTTGGCACCTCTTAGAAGTTTCAACTTTCGAACTGAATGATGTCTGATCTATGAACAATACAGATCTTGACGCAAACAAAAAATCCCTTGGTTTGAGAAGTTGCTGAGCTCACGGCTCGGCTTCCTCTTCCGTTGGTGTCACAATGACAAGCCCTAACCTAACTATTACAGCGGCGACCAAATCTATAGAACAAATAATAAGCAAAAAGGACAAAGATGCCTAAAAGCAGGATCCAATCAGGCCTGTCAAACCAAATGCTACAATCTAAGCTTTAGTATTGTAGAGTTTTTGGAATTTTAAGGAGACAGAATCAAAAGTCTGTAGTACATTTAATTACTTCAACACTTGGCAACCCTTAATCGGTTTCAGCTCTTTAACAGAGGGTGGTTAAACTGATAATGGTACTGGAAGTAATGATGGTCATGATAGTGGAACGATTGTTAGTCACTGCTTCAATAATAAGACAATGAATACACTCATCGAACGTTGCCGCCACTTAACTATCACACAATCCGATGCCAGCTCTCTGTCAGATCGACGTTTCTCCATTCATTCGAATTGGCATCGCATTCGATTACGTACGATTGCCATTGCGATGCTGCTTCCCAATTTTATCTCCGCTTCTCTCCTCTTCCGAATGACTTTGATTGTCCAGATTTCATTAAGCAATTAATCGAACAAAGGAACGCTGGTTGAGGTGGCACGTAGCTTGTCTGACAGAAGAAGATAACACGAGAACAAGCTTCATAATTGCAACTGATACTGATTGAGAGGAAGATACTATTGTACAAGTATAACAACACAGAGTCTTGTCCAGTTACCGGTACAAGGATTCAACTTTGTCGTTCTAAGAAAACGTGACGACATGACAATTCGATTTCGGTTTTGTTGTTACTTCGACGGGGCAGTGAATTTTGTAACTACCCCCCGCCCCACAGACACCATCTATACCAGTGAGTGTGGTGGATATCAAAAACTGGAAAAGGGCAATTCGTAGCCGCATCCGGTTGTTGGACCTTGATTGATTTGGATTTTTTTGCAGCACCATTCTCGGAGGGATGAGGAATGTTTCTATGTATGAACATCCACAAACTACATCAAGTGGGGTTGGGAAGTCTTAATTAAAATCTGTGCGGTAATGGTTCTCTGGATTAGGGAAACTCAACGTTTTTTTGTTTTTTTTTCTATTAAACAGTAGCCAAATGCGGAATAATCGGATTTGGTTGAGCTACTCAGCCAAACAAAACCTCTTGGTGTCGGCTAGCCTGGGATTTTAATTAAATTGTGATTTGTGGCTGTTGGCATGCTGCCATTAATGGAATTAGAGGTTCAGTGCTTCATTTAAAATTCCGATTATTAGTGGTGGTAATTTTCGGTGAACTGAAATTGATTTTGTTTTGATTTATTCGGGGGAAAGGTGTTTTGGAACAGGTGCGCGCAAAGTTTATTTAATTTGAAAGTTCATTGGCCGGAGTTGGTTAACGAAATAGAAGAAGAAACTTCAGAAAGCATTAATTTACTTTTTTAATATCTGGTAACCTAATTTCCTTTCATTCAGTAGAAATGTAAGGCGAGAATCTACAAAGGGAAGGATAGACAACAATTTATCAAGAGGCCTACTTGTTGCAGACTGTTTGTTATGGGGAACTTTTTAAAATTGTATGATCAGCTGATAAGCAACTTAATCTATGATACTCTAGATCTACTTTCGCTCTACTAGGCCCACCCATCTCTGTACTTGGATCTATATTCTATGGCTAGGTCGATGTCGCTGAACAGTCTATACAGTACTTTGTATTTTGTACTCAAAGGTACCTTGATGGAGCAGCGTGCTTTTCCCATCGACATACTGCACAGACCAAAGAGTTTGGCAGGGATGCCAAAACTAGACATTGCTCTGAATAGCTCGTCTCTACTATGCTTTCATACACGGCCTTGATATGGATGAATACGTGGTGCGTATCGATTCGAAGCTCATGGGTTTTTTCCAAGATCTGCTGTAGTGAATATTTGGTGCTGGCCTGAAGCCACACATATATGGACCTTGTCTGCCGTATTGCGCGAACGCCTTCAAGCGTTGTATCTGCAAACGATTTTTAGAATGTTGAGAGAGATGAAGTGGATGCGGTTCAGAGGGCCTCCTTTGGTGAGAATCGGACTCCTATTAAGTCACCGCCTGCCACTTTCAAGAGCTCTGCAGTCAGGCTGTCTTCTCCAGCAGCTCCAGCAGTTAGACTTAAGCTTGGACATTGCTATCTTCACATCATTTAGGTCATTTGGTTGAAATTGTTGGTCCAAAACTTGCAGGTTGAAAGCTTCATTTTGCCTGGTTCGTCATCGCTGTTATGCAGTCTACAGAAATGCCCTCTCCAAATACTCAGCATCGACTGCGACTCCACTACGTTGTTCCCTTTTTCGTCTCTACAGGCATCGGTTCAGGGTTTGCGCCCCGGGCATGTTTTTCTTAACTTTTCCTCGACCGCGCGATTCTCATGATCTTTCATCAAAGGTTTTGTTGTGGCGTTCGAGTGAAACCCAGCATATCAAAAGCGGCATCTTTGATGACTTTTTGGTAGTGTTGCCAAAGTAGACAGTAGACCTCTTAGAGAGAGACTCGATCGGAAAAGGATTTGTCAATCTCTTGCGATTGTAGTCTGACGTCGAAATTCCTCACAATATTAGCTTGTCTTGGCGTTGTTGGGGATATCCTCAAGCGTTCCTTGGCTACAATAAGGTAATGGTGCGAGTCGATGTTGGCTCCTTGGAAAGTTCGGACATCAAAAATGCTGAAGGAGTGTCTTGCGTCCATTGCAGTGTGCTCAATCTGGTTGACGGCTAATTGATCAAGAGTTTTCCAAGTCCCCTTGTAAGTATCAAGTTGTTGAAACCGCATGCTAGCAACAACAATTTTTTGCCCCGCCGCAAAGTCGATTAGCCTAAATCTGTTGTCGGAGTTGGTGCCTTGCAGGCCATACCTTCCGGCAGTATATCGGTAGGTATGCAAGCAAGGGGAGCTGCTTGTAGTGTTTGTTCAGAGCTTGTAGAGCTTTCTTTGGTGTCGTGATAATTCTTCTCTTCGAGGACGTGTGGGGACATATAAAGCTACTGACGACAAAGTTAGCCAAAGTTTTCATATCGGAAACTCAAGATCGCTTGCCAAAGTTTGCCTCCGCATCCAAATGGGCACTGCTTTTTCCGTCGATAACAATCGCAGAAATAGACATTTCAGATTTTCATCCGCTTGTTTCCCTGAGATGACTGCAATGTAAGCGTTGGCGTTGGTCCATAAAGGGCTCATCCGCCGCCATCTCTTTCTCTAGAGTTCCAGGTATCCTTACGGTCCTGAGCTCCTCATTTGTCAGGGTAGTCTGGATAAGGTTTCATTTGTTCCGAAATTTTACTGGGGAATTTATTCGCTGTCTCGTAAATAGTGCTGCTATTTTTGTTTGCTGGTAAACACTCATAAGTTTAGCAAGTCGAGTCGATATTTACCGGTTGAAGGTAAAAGAAGTACAGCTGATGTGCTTGATACCTTCATTTACTGGTGACAGAAAGCTTTCTTCCTCCAAATGTGTAGATACAATTGCTGGTTTCATTCGGAGAAGTTGCAAAGACTTCTGAAACATTGTGCTTCCGGTGTTCGCGTGTGAGTTCCGCACAATTCATTCACCTTCTCTTCAACATTATTAAACATCAAAGGCCTTGGTTAAGGTACTAATTATGACGGAGCAGTGAGCATTCTCAATCGTACTTCTTGAGTTTTTTCCAGTCTCTAGCGGAGTGTCTTCACACTTTCTTATTCTGAACCCGCACTAATAGTGGCCAATCAGGTTGTCGACGGATGGTTTCAGACGTTTTCAGAATGTGGCAGATAAGACCCTCGAGTCGAGTTTAAAGGCTGATGCGTAACTTGCAGATCCGAGGGTAGTGTTTATTTCCATTTTAGTCTGGTGAATCAACGTAAACCCGAACTCTTGCGGCTACCAAGGACAAGAACGGGAGGCAATCACATAGCTACGAACTTGATTGTTGCTCTGCTAACACAATCCAAGTTATCGGACAGCATCTATCTTGGCCACGAAATAGAAATCTGCAGGGACAACCGAACATGCGAAATCTTCCATCGCATCCGACTAGGCTGAGCATCCATCTGGAAAACTATCAGACGTTTTCAAAAAGGAGTCACCTATTTGTCTTAAGGGAAAAGTGCTAAGCGTGCTACCGTTTATGACATAAGTCGCCAAGACTTAAACCCTCACAAAACGGTCAGTAAGTAAATGTCAAGTGGCGTAGACAAACACAATAATCAGATCGAGAACAAAAGTAACCGATGTAAAGGAACGTATAACAAGAGCAAAATAGAGATGGGCGGAGAACATCGCACAGAAAGGAGATAATTGTTCTAAGACAATACTGGAATGGGAACCGCAAGAAGACAGAAGATACAGAGGAACACCACTGCATAATGAAGCGGCGACATGAAGAAGATAGCTGCCGACAACTGGATAAATTTGGATCGAAGCCAGTCAAAGCAATAAGAGGAAGCCTATGTTCTGAGCAGTGGAAACAAAGGGCTGATGCATGATGATTCTGGATTCATGAAATTGAACGCTGACTTGTCTCATCTAGTTCTTCTCGGCATCTAATTCTTCAACGAAGCAAAGCATTCCGGTGTCATCCTGGACTTACTTAACATGTTGCGCCGAGAACCTCCATTGCTCTCTCGCCCTGGTGGCAGTACTCGTATAATGAAAATGTCGGTAATGCATGGGGGCTATCAAAATGTATGAACCTTTGGATTTACACGACTATGATAAGGCTAATTCTATCCTAAGCGTCAGCTGTCTAATGAAATAAGCTTTCGCATAAACAAGCCATTGCTGCTAGTTCTACACTCCAAAAAACGGTTGATGACTTTGGTCATACCGTCTGGCGCAATAATACCAGAACACCCTTTCTGTCCCCATCAATGACCTTGAGAAGGAATCTAAAGGTTTCGCCGCCTATTTAGAATAGAGTATTTCGGTGGAGAATGTCAACGTCTAATTTCACTCGTTCCTTAAAACTGATAACAACAAGCTATTGTATCACCCCCTGGAGACACTTAAGATCCTGCTGAGCCTTCTTTCACCTTCCAAGCATTTGCAGGAAGCATTTACCCACTGATTCTTGTTTGGATCCCAAGTTGCCATGGGATAAAGGAAAATGAAAGGCTATGAACTTGTGAGCAAGGTCCAAATGAGGGTTTCTAAAGACTTGTACCTCCGTTAAAACTAGTTGTCATGAAAGCCACCGAAACGTTTAAGCATGAACTCAACTTCGTGCGAAAGTGTAAAAATAACAACAAGGAGTACAGTACATTGTCCATTTACATGTAACGAGGCATCTTATGAATACAAAAGCCAAATCTAAATGGCAAATTTTTTCGAAGCTTGGATACCGGAATTGATTTTGATAAGTTTGTGTTATATCACATCCATGTCTGGATAGTATATGAAGTTTTGTAACTATCTTCGAGAGCCTTGGAAGAGGCGTTTAAAGTGTTTGGCTCCTATTTCTTTGAAGTACGAGTATAACGGAAGCCCGTCATTGTGTTTTGAAAGTTGCCATGTCCTTGCTGCACTCGTCACTCTCTGTGAGTCACCACCATCCGCCATTAAGTCTAGCAAAAGACAGTGCTTTAAGGATCTTTGTACGCAATTGAACGAAAATGTATGGGGTAAAGCGTACAAAATTATAACCGCGAAACTCAAAACGCCTCAGAGAGCGGTACCAACTTGCCCGCTACTTAGCAAGTTGTAGAACTCAACGGAGTTCTACTAAGCGAGATCGGAGAACTACGCGAACACATTCCTGCCATACCAACCGATGAACTCACCGCGGCAATCGAGAGGGTAGAACATCGAAAAACTCCCGGTCCAGACGGCATACGAAATAGGGCTTTAAAAATAGCGATGAAGGCCCACCTACAGTTGGTATTATTGCCGAAATAAACCACGGGAGCAGCCCTCATTTTATCGGCCGCTCTGTATGCTCGTCACAAATATTAGCGCGAATTATATCCAACAGACTACAGCCTATCATTGAAGCCAGCCAGTTAGGTCCCTTACTGTAGAACGTGATGTATGACGATATTCGACGATTCCCAGTTCCCAGGGAAGCCGCCATTATAGGTTTCGTGGACGATATTGCTGTTGTAGTCGTGGCGAAACGATTGAAGAAATCGAGTTGTATTGCAACGATGCAATAGCACCGATAAACAACTGGCTACGCGATATGAGTTTGCACCTCGCGGAACATAAAGCGGAATCTGTTCTCATTACGAGTTAAAGGGTGCTAGAGACAATAAAAGATAAAAGTTGGAGAGCACACAATTATTTGCAGCCCATTTATAAAATACCTGGGAGTGATGATTGATACCCGGCTTAACTTCAAGCATCACCTCGCACACGCTTGCAAGAAATCGTCGAAAGCGATAGACGCTCTTTCGAGACTCATGTCGAATTTCGACGGCCCGTAGCAAGGCAAACGATTGAATAGATAACCGGGACACGGTTGTTTCCGGGACTATCTATTCAAGCGAAACCGTGATTCGAATCTGTCCTCTTCCCGCTGCGTAAGCGCGGTAGAGAACGTGGAGCACGTTTTCTTCGACTGTGCTCGGTATGCAAACGAAAGAGCTATATTGTGTGAAGAATTTGGTGAACGGCCAACACCAGAAAACATAGTTCAATATATGTTGAAATCGGAAGATCTTTGGGCTGCTGTGAACCATGCAGCAGTACGAATAATGTGCGATCTAAGGAATTTAGAACAGCAGCGGAACGCGAATTCACTAAGCACCCCGTGACGAAAACTCAAATCCGTCCCTCGCGAATTAATACTCAGCGGTATTTCCGCGGGGGAATAAACGGAAAGGAAAGATTCCCCGGGAGGTGGTATTAGTCAGTAAGAATCTGACACTACCATTGGACGTCGGTGCCTATGCAAGGTTTCCACCTTCCCACGCAAAAAAAAAATGAGTCACCACTATGGGTATCATACTTTAACATAAGCCCGCGCATAGTGGTAGTTGTTTTTTAGTCACTCTGATATTATCAAAACGTTTGTGACCTCTTGTTTGACAACAGCTCAGCAATATGACAAGAGTGCCACCTTACATAAGGGACTTTGTCAGGGAAACATTCCACGAATTCCAGGTAAATCCAACACAAAGATGAACAACTGCTATACCTACCTCCAGTTAAATTGACTAAAGACACTCTGTTCCTTACAGAAAATCAGGAAATGCATTCCCACGTGTTGTGTCACCCGCCCATTTCGATGATCTACAGCACAACTCCTTACAACCCAAGCAAAATTCCACAACCACCGACACATTCCCCAGTATCCGTATGCTTAAACTCCTCCATTCATAAATTGTTCACATCTGCAGGAAAACTTAATCAAATTTCTGCAGCAACACTCCTGCCAAAAACCCAACCAAAACAATAGAAACTATTTCGTCTCTTGAGCACAGAAGTATCCTCCGCTCTAGCCACATTCCGATGGCAATGAGAAATTTGTTTTGCAAGGTGTCAAAGCGTATAAGCATTCTTGGCAAAGAGAATATCCTCAATCCGAACACAAAGAAATACAAAAAAAACACGAAAAACCTCTACTACATGACAAAACAATAAATAGGTCCTTGCCAACTTTACTTTGGCTCGACTAGTCAGTACACCACTAGGAATACCACCCTCGGTTAAAGTCCCCTGCAGCGGTCGCCAAATTGAAGGTCCTGAAACCCTCACAGCTATAAATAAAACTGCTGATGGTATTCTTCAAAAATAATTGAATCCTTCCATTTGGATCGAAGGGAAATTAGCGAAATTAATTAATCAGCATGCGGTTCCGGACAATAAGTGCTCATCGCTCCAACAAAGGACCTTCATCAGAATCTCTCCGATGGGTGGTGTGCTTTGTCTGGCGGCCGCTTCCATCACCTTCACCAGCACCACCATCACCACTCGTAGCTATTGTGGCCGGAAAATTCAATGTACTCGTACCTATGGGAGAGGAGAAGAGAATTTACCCGACGGCAATGAATTTTGTTTATCACTCCAGATACCCTAGTACTCGTACACACTCTTAGATACAAATTAGCGCGCGAACGTGCTATTACATTTTCGATGCCATAAGGTTGGTGTAGTGCTCCAGCACTACAAGCACACACAAAAACATCCACATATCACAGGGCTCAATGAGAATCCCTTTGGTGTAGGGAGCAAGAGCAGAAAACATGCCCTGCAGCAGCATTTATGATGATGTGGCTAGTACTCGTACTGTGAACTGAACTTACTCGTACCATCATCAATAGGACCGCTAGAGCCGTTATTGTAATAATTTTGTAATAGAATTGGAAACAGTTCACATTGTTGACACTGTGGTAATTATTTCCGCATGAATCCTTGTTATGGAATTGCGGAGCAGAACGAAACAATGAGGAACAGTGTTGGCATCTACGTTCAGATGGTACGTCGTCGTGTGTCCTGATTTTGCGATAAGGGATTTGTGTAATAGTTTTTGGCAAGACTATCGGTTTGGTGACTATAAACTGATGGCTGGTGACTTATATGTGGCTGACTGGTGAATGTGAATAAAACTGAATCACATCTGGGTTTTGGCGGGGAGAATATCCATCCAAAATAAGAGGACTCTTCTGTGGGTTTGTGTTACTACGTATGACATTTAAAGTTTGCTGAAGCGAATGAATGAATTGTGAAGGAGCACAAAAGTGTCTAATTTAGATATTTTAACATTTAAGGGGTCCGAAAACAATTTAGAGTCAGAAATCGTGTCATTGTCGTTAGATGTACTGAAGGGTGAGACGAAGAATTATTGATACCGGTGATATTTGCTCTTCTCGACAACTTAACTTTGCTTGAGTATGATCTCCACCTGCTATATGTTTGCCAAATACGTCTGTGCAAGAGACATACATAAAGTTGAACCTAGTAATGGGGGGCTTGAAAGGTCATTTCCTCAATTTTGAAAACCTCTACAGTAAAAGACTATTTCTTCGACATCTTCCTCTTGGTCTGCGTATTCTGGGCAATCAAGGCAGGTATCGCGTCTGAATTGGTAGAGCTATTTCCAATAGTCTACATGGCCAGACAGGAACTGTGTGAGGTGGAAGGTGCAGTTTCCATGTGTTCGGTTTAACCAATTTTCGATGGTAGGGATTTAATTGTAGATCCACTAGTCTGTAACCCATCAAGTTTGCCACACTCTTCTTCTTCTTCTTTCGCTTGCCTCTTGATGCCTCGAACCTATTCTATAAAAAAAATTCTCTGCATCTCGGTAGAGAGAATGTCAATCGGAACCATTTCTGCTATAACGAAAGCCGCCTCGTCGAAGGTGGTTCTATAACCACTGAAAGCCCAAAGTCTGTATGCTGATGTCAAAATCCACCTTATTTCTACGGTCGCGAGAGCCCCCGTGTAAACTAGAGTAGCATAAAGAAGAACTGAGCTAGCAACCTTGGATAGTAGGATCCTTCTAGCATAATCCTCGAATGTTTGGCATTATCCTGGAGAGGGCTGCCTAAAGTCTCGACACTTTTTGGCAGTCTGTTGTCGATCATCACTCATTGTAGTAGATTTTACTCCACTGATTTGTTTTCCTACAGTAACAGCAGTGATGTCTACAGCAAATCCAATTATCTTCACTTAAGGTGGCAGTGGTAGTCGGGGAACTCTGTCGTACATTATGTTCTATAGTTAAGAGCCCAGAATCGATCCTTGCGGAACCGCAGGTGTGACGTCCTAGTCCTTCACTCCTTCGTCGGTATCATACCTCAGTTTCTTGTTGACAAAATAGCTCGCCACTATCTGCAACAAGTAGTATGGTGTATCCATCCTAGCAAGAGATCTTCTTATTGTGTGCCAATCTGCCGAAGCAAATGTGTTGTTTACATCTAGCGTCACTATTGCGCAATTTGATTGTGAACAATCTATTGTAAATAATTCGCCCCAGGATCTTTCCCACAGTGTCCAGTAGGCATATTGGGCGATACGACGATGGGTCTGCTGGGGGTTTGATTCCCTTAGGTAGTAGAACAAGATGTTCCAATCTCCATTGCTTAGGGAAAATTCCTACTTTCGGGCACTTTTGCATTGTTGCAATAAAAATGTCTGGTCTTTTACTTTCACTGCTTTATTTGGGATGCCGTCAGGCTCTGGCGTCTTGTTGTCTCGTATCTTTCTACATGCAATTTTCAATGTCTCTATTGTAATCTCTGGAATTATCTATGTGAAGTTTGCTTGGTTTGGTTATAGCGCACATAGTAGATGGTCTCTTTTGGAAACGATGCTCTACTATTGACTCCAGCATTGTTGCGCAGGTTATCTGTGGAGATAATCTTTAAATTTTTCCGTGCCTCAAGGGTCTACGTTTACTTCATCGCAGAGCTGTTTGAAGCATCTTGCCTTGCTATGCTTGATAGCTCTGGTTAACTTTCGTCTCGCCAGCTTAAAGGACGATAGGTAATCCTGAAAGTTGGCTATATTTCGAGATCTTTGTACTTTGCGCCTTGGCGTAGACAGTCTGCTCGACATACCCTGATCTCGTCTTTCCACCAGTAGTAAGGCATGCGTCTTCTACTTGAATTCCTCCTAGGCATTTTGGCATCGCACGCTATATTGATGTTTTGGGTGAGGTGAATTTTCTACCGATAATTTGACCAGAGTGAAGGTTTCAACTATTTTCCCGAGTATATCTTTGTGGAAGAGCTTACCTTGCAATATCGTACCAATGGATCTCGGGTGATGAGTGCTTCTGGCATTGTCGATGTCAATTATAACTATGGTCACGGTGGGTATAATCTTCACTGACTCTCCATTTAATTTTCCGCAGGATGGAGCTACCCACTAAAGTGTTTTCAATTATTGAGCCCATGCCTGCTATGCGGGAGACATATGCCTCACTTAAATTTGCGATGCCTACATCGAGAATTACAAATATGTCCAACAAGGCATAACCTCTTTCGTTAGTAAGTCTACTGCCCCATTCCGTCACCCAAACATTAAAATCTCCGCCAATCACCACTGAGGTTCTATCCCGAGCATCGGCCACGGGGTTTTCTAGCTGGGCCGAGCGTAGCAACTATAAAAGTGTAAACCATTGATTTTTTTCCTGAACAAAGCCCTCCGACTGTTCATTGGCATCCAGGAACCCATGTTTTCCACATGAACATATTGCAGCCTGCTTCGATCGTTCACTGAGCCAAATATTGCTGTTGTCGAAAAATCTTGATCCAGCTCATGAAATACAGTCCGTTTGATAAGATCGTATACGGCAAAAATTAAAGAAGAACTTATAATAATAAAAAAAAATCAATTGTACTGGTTTATTTTGTTTATTTACTTGAATGCTTTTCAATTAATATGTTGTCCACTCTCCTCCATTATCAATAATTGCTTGGAGTCTTCGAGGCATGCTTTCTACTAATTTTATAGCATAATCTTGAGACAAAGATCTCCATAAAACTCGTATTTTTCGTGATAATTGTTTGACCGTCGAGATCTTCTTTCCTTGGAGCTTTAGCTTCATGAATGCCCAAACATTTTCAATGGGATTTGCATCCGGCGACTGTAATGACCAATCTAAAGCATCGA
This sequence comes from Volucella inflata, assembly GCA_928272305.1. Taxonomy (NCBI): domain Eukaryota; kingdom Metazoa; phylum Arthropoda; class Insecta; order Diptera; family Syrphidae; genus Volucella; species Volucella inflata. The sequence continues at coordinate 38,029,321 of OV743716.1, read as the reverse complement.
CGTCATTTTCTTGTTTCCACGCACTGCACAAACGACTGCGATGTTTCGGGTCATTATCTTCTTGCAGTAACCAATTCTCATTCCTTCTTTTAAACCACCTTTGGGCAGATGGTAATAAAGCCTTCTTATAAATTTTGACCATGTTGGGTGCGTTTAAGTTACTTGTAAACATGAACAAATTGCAAAATCCGCGTTTTGAGAAGCATCCCCAAACATGCACCTTTGCCGGGTGTTTGACGGTCCGCTGGATTAATTTATTGGATTGTGTACACCAGGTATGAGTGTAGGAGACCAGGCCCAAAAAGAAGCTTCATCCGAAAAAAATAACGTTGTTCCAATCTCTGTCCAAATTCTCTTTGGTCCAACTGAGTCGTTTTTCTACGTGTTTTTTTTGACAGTAGTGGTTTCTTTATTGTGCTTCGAAATTGTACATTATTGGCTAGTAAATGTTTTCGTATCGTATCACAACGCACATTTAGACCCCTTTTACGTAAAATCCCTTGTCCTCCACGTGACGATAGAAGAGGATTTTTTTCAAACACGGGTAGAATCATTTTGTCCTGCTTTTTTTGTTGTTTTTGGCGTTGACCCACGATCCGGCAAATCATCCACATTTTTAACTTGGGAATAACGGTGCACCCAGTTGCTAACAAATGCTTTTGACTTTTTCATGTATTTAGCAGCTTCTCCGTATGACATTTTTGATCCTTTTGGATGCGTGCACAGGAATACTGCTTAATAACGTGATGCAAACGCGACACTCATTTTAAAATACTTCCGTCTCTGACAAAAATTGAACACTCTTTAAATTTTTTTATTCAAAGCATCTTAGCAGAAGTATTTTTTTATCTGCTAATGCAAATGCCACTTCCAAACCAGTTTTCATAAACGAGTTTTGGCGTATACGATCTTATCAAACGGACTGTACCTCGCAAGACGAAAACTTCTTAATAACCGGCAGTTTGGCTTCCGTAGGTTCACTGATGATTTGATGGCATCTCTCACCGAAAGTGGAACCAAAGCGTACACAAACTGGCGAAGCAAGATTAACAGAGTTTGGCATCAGTCTTTTTTTTCGAAAATGTGTGCATTTGTGATCGACGACTCTCTTCATCAATGAATTAGAAAATACCTTTCGGAACGTTCAATTCAAGTTGTCTTGGATGGTTTCAAGTGTGGTATTCACAGTATAAATACTGGTGTGCCCAAGGGCTCTATTCTGACACGATTCTTCATTTTCAACAGTAATCTCTTGTCTGCTACTTCTAATTCAATTCTCTCTGCTTTACATATTCGTTCCCGGACTCACATCCCTACTTTTCGGATGTAGAACTGAAACGGCTGCGTTTATTAAGCTCATTTAATTCCGATATTAATATCCGAGTGGAACTGAATGCTTTCAAAACGCAATGCAGTAGACAGCAGACAGCTTAATTGAAATTTTAACAGCCAGCCATTATTCGTGAACAGCACTTGCATTGTCGAAACCGAAAAACATTTTGCGGAATACGTTGGAGTGACCACATATTCGATGTTGCAAAGGAGTACCACGAATTGTTTCGATTTCCTCAAACGATGTAAGAAATTCTTCACCCGCTCTAATCTAGCTTCAACATATAAGGCATTCAATGCCCAATTTTTTAGGCGCCCCTAAGACCTCTTTGCACCTACCATATAAGATTTAAAACCGTGCGATAAAACTTGTAAATGACGCCAAATGAACAGACACGTAATGTCTCCTACCTTTCATTGTTCTATTACTATTTTCATCACCAGTACTCCAACGAAATCTCCAGAAGCATTCCGCCCCTTCAATCCTCTAACCGTAGCATTGTGAAATATCGTGATTTTTACTTAAATCGAACAACTCGCTTATGGAATGCTCTGCCGAGGTCTTTATTTCATTGTCATAATAACTTGTAAACATTCAAAACCAACGTACATCGATACCTCTCTTCCTTTTCTCCCTATCTTTCCATCAGCTATTTGCAAACAATTTAAAAGTGCACCCTTGTGCCAATGAGTCTTTACGAATGCGTACAAAACCGATATAGGATGCGGCGCTTCTGTCTTTCTTGAGGACGACAACTCCTTGTTGGAAAAATTTGCGTCTTCCAAGCGGAGATATACGCAATTCTGATGTCAACGAACCATATTGTGAAGAACCAGTTGAGTTTATGAAACATTTGCATTTACAGCGAAAAATAAGCCAGGTAGGGCTTCCATTAAAAGTTGGGTTTCACATGATCACAACTGCAAATGGCATGACTCCCCAGGCTGCCGGCAAATTAAACGAATTCCACCCGAAATCAACGGCATTTGGGATGTCCCTACTATTACTGGCGTTACACTTTTGTGAAGCACTAAAATGTGCTAGCCCTAAGTGAAAGTGATGACACTACCTTGGAGCACTACCTTTGTGCCTCTCTGTTTCAGGCGTTGACGTCGTGGGTTTTAGAACTATAATAACTTTTTCATTGGAGTTGTTGCAAAAAGTTCGACCATGTTGGCTAGTATAGAGGAAAAGAACAGGTTGTGAAGGGTGTGTAATAGGCTGTTGATGGTTTTGAATAACCAGTGGAATAAGGAAAGACTAGAGTTGAAGTAACTTTTTGCGATGCCCCAAATTGTGGATATAGCGAGCCAAGCTATTGTAACATAGCACCACTTTCTGCGGATTTGGTTTGAGGAATCTGTGGTATGCATCATAAGCATGACGGCAATTCCATTCCGGAATTCCGGCAATCGATTTACCTACGTTAATTTTGGAAACTGTTGCGTTGTCGATACTCTTGACCGTCTTCATCATCGTCTTCTGAAGAATCCACATCTTGTTTCAAAATCTTGTACTTTTTGGATGACCTGAGCGTTTGGATCGTGGTTACTGAGTTGAAGAATCTAGCATTGTACTTGCCTGAAACAAACCATTCCCAGAAAATTCCGTAAGAATACTATATGTTATTCGTATATGGGCTGTGCAAATCTAGAATAGTGGCCACGTCCATTTTGATGGAAGCGGTTTGGGCATTAACGTGTGCTAAAGATGATTCAGCAAGACTACAGGACTAATTTGTCTTTATTTTTGTTGCCATGTTTAACGTTAATAGTAATCTAGATAGCAACAACCCAACTCCTCATTCTATTGTTCATCAAAATATCCGTAGTGTGAGGTGAAATTTTGATCTTCTTGTTTACAAGCTGGAAGCCTTTGAATATTTGCCAGATGCAATGTTTATGTCTGAGACATGGATTTTTTCATGTGAAACTGAAGGTTTTTTATTCCCGGTTATACATTTTAGGCAAACTCAAATGAACTGCAGCTGGTGGTGTAGGAGTTTTTGTGCGAGATAAGTACGAGTATATAGGCGAAGACTTTAAAGTGATACGCCATGGCCTGGCTAGCGCAGATTTAATTAAAATATGCTTTAATCTACGCTCTATATATTTTAAATTTGCTTATGTGTACAGAATACAAGCCACATCTCCTCAATTAAAGTAGAAAAAGGTTCGAATATGGTCATTCTGGGTGATTTTAACACTGACATTATTTCCACCATCAGTGCGTCTGATTGTAATCTTAACCTGACTGCTGAGCATGGTTTCTCCTCCTTAATCAATGAAATAACTAGGCCAACTTCGAGTAAGTGCATTGATCATGCTTTCGTCGTTTTGCAAAAATTTCGATAAGCAATTGTTTCGGTGTTAATTTTGACTAACAAATAAATGACCATTGTATGACGGGTATAAGGTCTAAGCGGAATCCAACGCTCTGGTAACTTCTCTTCACAGACTGTTACCATAATAAGGTACGACTTCAACTACAGGGTCATTCATTTCGTGTTTCAAGTTGGTAACGCGGGCATTTGACACCTGCCAAACTAAGCTGTCATTTGAAGTGTCATCATATTAGTTGAATGTTTGCCTTACTACAAAAGTAGTCATTCAAGCGTATCCACTTTTAGCGCATTACGCGATAATTATGGTCGTCGTAGTCGACTGACTACGCAAGCAATCGGTAAAATTGTAAAGCAATTTAAAGGGAGTGGAAGCGTTACTGATGTCGTAAGGTCTATGCATCGTCGTTATGCACGCTCAGTCGAAGTGCAAGTGTTGCTGATGATCCGAATTTATCGATTTTCCGGCGTTCGCAGTAACTGAACATGTCGTACACCTATGTGGTTTCAACAAGACGAGGCAGCAAGCCACACAACACGACCAATTACGGTTTTATTGCGTGAGAAGTTTCCTGATCGCGTAATTTCACGTTTTGGCAACGTCAATTGGCCACCAAGATTATGCTATTTGCCGCGTTACATTTTCTTCTGTAGGGCTACGCAAAAGACCGTACTTTCGCGAATAATTCGCGAACTCTAGACGCATTAAGAACTAACATTACTCAAGTTAGGGCCGAGATACCGCCCGAGATGTGCGAAAAAGTGGTTAAAAATTACCTCAAAAGAATCGCAAGCTACGAGTCCTTCCGAGGCGGCCATTTGAATGATATTGATTTTCACACTTAATGGCAAAGTCCAAACTTAATAATGAATTCAAATTTTCTTCAAAAATGTATCGCTGTGTGTGTTTTATTTAGCTTTGCTTTCGAAATCGAAAAATGAATGACCCTTTGCCACACATTCAACTTCGTTTTGAAAATTGGCAGGCAGTCTATGCCAAAGACAACGCTTCTGAAGCTTGTGAAGTACTTTGGAACATTCTCTAAAACTATGTCTGCTCTTGTACACAAACTTTTGTCAAACATACAGCTTAAACTAGGTTAAAGGCATGGGTAAACACTTCTCTTCTGAAAAGAAATAAACTTAAAACAAATAGCATAAACTATGTACGAGGACGGGTCAATAAGTCCGTGACTTTTTGAATTTCTGACCTCTTTACTGAAACAGCAACACTGCTCCTGTCAACAGGCATCTGTCAGTTGACTCCTGTCAAAATTTAAACTTGCTGCGTCAGTTAGTTTGTGTTTGACAGCTATTTTTATCAGACTACTCACTAATTTGAGGAGAAAATGGAAAAAAGTGAATTTCGTGTGCTTATTAAGCATTATTTCTTGCGAAAAAAAACCATTACCGAGACCAAGGCTAAGCTTGATAAATACTATGGGGACTCTGCACCATCGATTTCAATGGTAAAAAAGTGGTTTACTGAATTTCGTTGTGGCCGTACAAGCACTGAAGATGCCGAACGTCCTGGACGCCCAGTTGAGGTCTCTACACCCGAAACAATCGAAAAAATTCACGATATGGTGTTGGCCGACCGAAGATTGAAAGTGCGAGAGATTGTGGAAGCCGTAGGGATCTCGCATGGCTCAGTGGTTTCAATTTTGAATGATCACTTGGGCATGAGAAAGCTTTCCGCAAGATGGGTGCCGCGTTTGCTCACAGTCGACCACAAACACATGTGCAGTTGCCATGGCAAAAATCCATGAATTGGGCTATGAATGGCTCCCTCATCCACCCTATTCTCCAGATTTGGCTCCGAGCGACTACTTCTTGTTCCCAAACCTTAAGAAATGGCTTGGTGGAAAAAGATTTGACTCCAATGATGAAGTCATCTCGCAAACAAAGGCCTATTTTGAGGACCTCGACAAATCATTTTTTTTGGAAGGGATAAAAAAATTGGAGAAGCGTTGGACAAAGTGTATAGAGCTCAAGGGAGACTACGTTGAAAAATAAAATTATTTTTTTATCAAAAAATCTGTGTTTTAATCCAAAAGTCACGGACTTATTGATCCGCCCTCGTATTACACATCCACTTAATTCTACTCTGAGTAAACGGGTTAAGAAAATGAGCAAAAACATGAACAAAAAAATATTGAACTATCGCGACAACTACTTAAAAAAAACACTCTGTGGCGCTTGCAGCCCGGTATGGGCCATAGCCTAGCTTCGAAAATTTTTTGGCGATGCCGGCGATCGAACCACGGACCATCTGCGTGATAGTCCAATAGTCCATCGCGCCATCGCCACCACCCGCGACAACTACTACTCCCTCAAATTTCACGAATCACAAAACAACCCAAACAAGGAATGGAGAGTTGTAAATAGTATAATCAACACCAATACTTTATGCAATTCCAAATTGTGCTGTGTAGTGAAGGTGGTGAAATAGTGGAACCCGTAGTACGAGTGGTTACCAATGAGTTCAATGAATAATTTGCAACCCCTGTGTTTGGTCTCAGTTAGTGGAAAGAACGCCTTACACAAATAGTTTCGTTTTTGAAGAAATTTCGCGAGTCATTAACCCACTCAAAAACTTCAGGTCGAGTGGGAACGATGATATTTGTAACGTCGTACTCAAGAATATTGCGCCTAACTTAGTGGACATATTAGCACTATCTGTTTAATAGGAGTATTTTTAGTGGAGTTTTTCCTGGCCATCTCAAATCTGCTGATGTATTACCACTTTTTAAAAAGGGTAGTCGAAAAAGTTGAAAGTTTTTGAAAAAGCTGTCAAAAGGCGAATGTGTGCGCATTTACAAAGAACTCTATTTCTCAGTCCGGTGCAGTTTGGGTTTAGGGAAGGGCGTTCCACCGAAGATACCTTACTATTTTTCTGCAATTTTATAAACAAATTCTTGTATAGTAAAAAGTTTTGTGCCGGCCTTTTGTCGATATAACCAAAGCTTTGAACATGGGTTGCAATGACATTCTTTTGGACAAGTTATATGGAGCATAGCGACACATTTGAAGGACCGCAAACGAAGGGTTAGAATAGGAGACTTCCTTAGTGATTATGAGGTAATTAACGTAGGTGTACCACGAGGGTCCGTGTTGGGCCCTGTCTTGTTTCTTATATTTATTTACTCCCTCTTTTCTCTACCTTTTGCAGGCAAAGCTGCAGCTTTGCTTATGACCTTGGCATCGCTTATGGTTCTACGAGCCATCTTAATTTAAAAGCAAATATAAATAATGATATCCATTTGCTAAGGGTATTGTTTGCTGCTCACAGGCTAGTGGCAGGTACCAAAACCAAACTTAGGTTCGCATGTGCCAGCAGAAACTGATATCAAATTCCATTTTTGCGATAGCCAGCGCTTTGCGCTTGTTACTTGTGCCTGTACCACTGAGCCGTCCGAACCTACGAGTACTTTCCATTCAAATTTCTTATGCAGCTCGAAGTGTTTTCAGGTTGAAGTTGTTAGGAACTTCAAGTACCTTGGCACAACAATCGACCAAAATATGAGTTTGGCTGAGCATGACTTGAAACGAAACTTGCGTTCTTCTATTCCGTGTTTTAATCGTCTTCGAAAGTTTTGTTCAAACAGGTTTCAAAAACTATTTATCATGGAATTTTCCACTTAAAACTGCAATATGGAATTAGTTGTTGTGGAGGTGCTAATACTTCCAATCTAAAGCCGATTCTTGGCTTGCAGAAATACACCTTACTTATTATTTGTAATGCTCACCGCCTAGCTAATTCTGTCGTATTGTTAAGGTCCTTGAAAAAACTGCCATTAAGGCACTTGTTTTATTTTGGAGGTGCATTTGTCAGCAACGATGCAGTTTCCGGGTGCAAAGGTGGCAGACCGATTACATTCTGGTTTTCGTATTGACAAATCTCACAGCAGATGTGGTTTCCGCTCCTAAAAATCTAAATGGACACTTACTCTTACCTGTGCACGTCTCTCATAAAATGGTTCACGTAAAACAAAGCTGTCCACTCCAGTACACACGAAGTGGTTCCTGGTGCAACATTGGTCACCTTGGACCGGCAGAATGTGGTTCATCACAACTGCAGCAATTGAAATCCTCACTATGTGGCTATGAGCTCTTCCTTGCTGGGGATCTTGGTGTTTTGGTTGATTCTCTGAAGAGCTCTGGAGTTTTTGTCCTCTTCGGCGGCATCTTTGTAGTTAGGCAGTCGGTAGATAGTGCTCACGTTATTCACAATTAGGTTTGTAAGATGTTGTAGCAAGTTCGGCTGCAACTAAGACTTTTTGTTAAATGGCGAGTTAAAAAAAGTTGTTTGTTTGATTGCAAAGTTATAATTCCTTTCTTTAAAATATTTACGATTTGGTTAGGTACAATTTCAAGGTTGTACATTATTTTGAATAAGGAAGGAAGGAGGAAGGAAATAATCTACTATTAAGGGTGCATCCGCAGTTTCCTTAACAGGACCGCGTTGTCATTTTTATCGAAAGACTTAGAACTTCAGTATATACTCCTTGTACAATGAACTTGTTCTTTGTTTACTATATGTGCTCTGTTCCGATAGAACACAAAAAAAGGTAGAGAGCACACTTAAAGTGGCGCTACAGTCCGGGGTGGACGTGGGGCCTCAGTCAACAAGCGTCTTCAGCCAGCTCGATCCCTAGCTAGCTGGATCCAGTTTCGCAAGCTAAGTTGGCTGAGGTCCGACACGTGAGTCTTGGCGTTCCTCTGCTGCGCTGTTCCTCAGGAGCGGGTTCGAAAACTTTTCGGACCGGAGCATTGGTGTCCATACGCTCTACATGACCCAGCCATCTCAGTCTTTGGATCTTCACTCTTCTGGTTAGGTCGATGTCGCTGTACAGTCGATTCACCGTCACCGTCAATGCAGACGGGACCGAAGATCGCCCGAAGAATTTTTCTCTCGAAGCAACCAAGAACATCCTCATCCATTTTTGATAATGTCCATGCCTCTGCGCCATAGAGCAGGACCGGGATTATTAAAGTCTTATAAAGGGTGACTTTTGTTGTCCGAGAGAGGGCTTTGCTGCTCAATTGCCTTCTTAAACCAAAGAAACAGCGGTTGGCAAGAGTTATTCTTCGCTTGATCTCAACGCTGGTGTCGTTGTCTGTATTTATAGCAGAGCCTAGGTAGACAAAGTCCTTAACTACCTCAAAGTTATATCTGTCGAGGGTGACGTTCTGCCCGAGACATCGATGTTGAGTGTCCTTATTGCTTGACAACATATACATGGTCTTGCCCTAATTGGTAGCTAAACCCATTTTCGCCGCTTCCATCTCAATACTCGCAAAAGCGCCACTGACATCACGCTGCTTTCTCCCGATTATGTCAATATCGTCGGCGTATGCGAGTAGTTGGATGGACTTTTGAAAGATAGTGCCTCTTGTGAATCGAACAAACAATGCTGAGGTTCCACTCACCGGGCAGATCTACTTTCGTCCGACTATATTTTACAGATGAGTTGGTGTATTGTCCTTACCAAGTCATCGCCTGCCGAGCTCGGCAGTCAAGCCGTCCGCTCCAGCAGCTTTGTTGGACTTAAGCTTCGATATAGCTATCTTGATTCTGCCTGACAGCAGTATTTGGTTCGTCATCGCCGTTATACAGTCTGCAGAAATGGTCTTTCCAAATCCTTAGCATCGACTGTGATTCTACTACGATGTTCCCTTGTTCATCTCTACAGGCTTCGGTTCGGGGTTTGTTTGCGTGGCATGTTATTTTTACCTTTTGGTCAAACTTCCGAACCTCATTCCTGGAGTAGCATCTCTTAATTTCCTCGATCGCGCGCTTCTCATGCTCTTTCTTCTTCCTCCTGAGAAGCCGGTGTTCGTCTCTCCTATTCCGCTCATAGAGCTCATGAGCAGATCTGGTCCTTCTTATATATCTCGCTGCATATGCTGCATGTGCTTGCCGGCATTCATCATTGAACCAGCGGTTTCGTTGTGGTGGACGAGTGAAACCCAGCACATTAGAAGCGGCATCCCTGAGGGCGTTTTGGCAGTGTTTTAAATGGTCTTCGAAGACTGTATTGGACCTCTTAAGAGGTTATGAGACACTCGATCGGAAAAGGACTTGGCGATCTCTTGCGATTGTAGCCGTCTGACGTCGAATTTCCTCACAGCATTAGTTTGTCTTGGTGTAGTTTGGGATATCCGCAACCGTACCTTGGCTACATCAAGGTAATGGTCCGAGTCGATGTTGGCTCCTCGGAACGTGTGGACACCCATAATACTGGAGGAGTGTCTTGCGTCGATCGCAATGTGGTCAATCTGGTTGACGGATGATTAATCAGAAGTTCTCCATGTCCCCTTGTGAATATCGACATGTGGGAACTGCGTGCTAGCTATGACAATGTTTCGCCCCACCGCAAAGTCGGTTAGCCTGAATCCGTTACCGGAGGTGGTGTCGTGCTGGCTATATTTTCCAATCGTTCCACCAAAGATACCCTCTCTTCCTAGCTGTGCTTTAGAATCACCGAGAACAATTTTAATTGTTCTTATATCGTTTGATTGGGTTATCAACAGTACATCCGTCCATATCCCAGGCTTGTTGATGCTTCGTATCTTAATTTTTTTTTAAATGGCCGGGCAGTTACCCCGGTGGCACAACCCTCAACCTGGAGGACCAGTTCCATTTTTAATGCCCCTAGGACGAGGGGTCGGGGATTTGGGGGAGGCATGAAGTAGGCCTTATTAGCGGAGCTGGAAGATGTTCGGCTGCAGAGGCTCATTCTCGTTTTTTAAAGAACCAGCACATGTCGGAAGATGCTACTTCTAAGAGGCCTAATTGGTTAATGGTTAGTGTATGAATATTTGTGAATTGACGAAGCAGCTCCGCAGGTCCGAAAAAATTTGAATAAATAGACATCGTGAGAGTCTGGGGTGCCTATACAGCATAGTGGGTCTTAAGTGGGTCCTACACATAGATTGACAATAGGATACTCATAGGGCAATAGTCCATCACAATTTTCCATTCAGATGAAGAAATAGTGTTGAAATCCATTTAGTCAGTTGTCAAAACTCAAAACAAAACTCAAGGGTTTTCAAGATATGTACATGTCTCCTAATAAATGAAGTTCAATGCATATTTATAGAGATGAAAATCTTTGCGTCCTTCTACCTTCATTATCAGTTCGAACTTCCTGCCTCTCGAAAATAATGTCAACATTCGTCACATGCAAGGTGTTGCCGTAAATATATTGCAATTCGCAGTCTTGACAACAAACTTACGTTGCAAAATAACACTCATCCATTTAAGCTCAATTGGAAATCAATTTCTCATCCGCATCCCTTCATATACTATGACTATTTCAATCTCTCTACTATTCCTTTCCATTGGATGTACACAGTCTGAACCTCTCAACCTGCCAACGAAACGGCTTGAGACGAAAACACACTGAGCCTTCTTACGAAATAAATTGATTGTAACGTTTCCCTGCTGAAAACAGAGAATCCTACTTCGCATCTATGTAGAAAAACGGCCCTCGCCCCGCCGCCGCCGTCATCTTCTTAACAACCGGAAAAAACGAGAACGAAATGCACAAATGGATGAATAAAGAACGAACAGCGGAATAAAGGGAATTGAACATTGCAGGATACGAATTTTATTGTCCGATAGCGAATTGATAAATTGCCCAATTGCAAAAATATGAAATCCGCACTTGAAAAACGACAAAATGGCAGCCCATTCGAACCGTTCAAAGTAGTGCCTGCTGTCTTCCTGCCCCACCTTAATGCAAGAAGGATCAATTTTGCTGACTTGCAACACCACCTGCAGTGTACAGGCAACAACCGACAGAGGAGCATTTTCATACATCTCTCACCACTAGATGCCCGAGAATGCAAGTGCATGCCGTTGGCTATCGAAACGAACAACCACGATAGATACGATAGAAGGGAAAGCAAACCGAAATGCGATTGTGTTTCCCGGATAACAGGAATGAGAATTGCTGGAACATGCCAAACGAAGTAGGAACAAACCAATCCTCTACAGAACACTGATGATGATGGGAGAAAGATAGTTGTACGAGTAGAATCCTCCAAAAGCAAGTCTTTTACCTCAACAACACGAAGCATCCTTTTATCGTATTTTTCTGTTTTTTTTTTTTTTTTGTCTTTCGTTTGGTTGCTGTTCCGCTGCGATAAGTTACAGAAAAATCCTTGCTGGAGCTCCTCACACATGAAAATGGGGTGAATGTACTTCAACTCCATCTCCACCATGAGTTCCACTCCCAGATTCTGTTTCTGCTGTTGTAGCAAGATTTACGAGTATTTTTGAGAGTTTGCCTAAAAAAAAGTCGGCACTCCTTTGGCCAGACACTAGACTATGGACGGATGATGATGATGATACCCGAAAGGGATATGTATGCACGGACTTTGCAAAGTGGAATTTCCGAAAAAACGAGCAACCGACTGGAGAATAGAGAGATAATTGTTTTCGATGCATCCCTGACAGGTTTTTTACCCACAGATCCCGTGAGTAAGTGCGGAGTTCTGTGGGCTTCTTATGTTTCGTCCTTCGACTAATGTAGCAACGTATGTGTGTAGATGCGAATTCTCGCAGATACATGCTAAAACTTTTGGTTAAACAAAAGCAAAGCAATTGAAATACCAGGAAAGTGGATGGAAAATTTGCAAACATCAAACGCAGATAGCGTCAATCATTGTGATATCACTGATGGTGAAAGCACTCAGAACTGCGAAATGTACTACGAGCCTGACCGACTAAAGTGATTTTTGTATTTTTTTTGCTAATCCTTGCTGATTCTTTTATTTTTGAGAAATATTTTGCTTGGGATGGTGGTCATTTTAGCTCTGACCGCGCGACTCCCTATAGTTGAAATAGAGCAACGCGGTACCACATGGTGGAACGAAATACAATATTATAATAACCTAATCACCTCTGATAATCATCTTAGAGGGAGAAATCAAAACAAGGCCTCCTTGAAGACCTGAAAACAACAAATGCTGGAACTACTCGCATTAATACTAAGAAAGGTTACCGCTCACTAGCAGAGGCAAAAGGATGACCCATCCGAGTCCAAATGAGGTAACGACTTTCGGGTATGCACTTAGACAATTCAGTGAAGCTCCTAGTACTGCTCAAAAAGAAAAAGTGCGACGATTTCACTCCATTGGGAACCAAACCATTCACCACACCTAGATCCAAAAAGAATGTACTGGCACCACGGTATTGTTCTCAGGAGTATAACAGTTCTTAGGAGCTGAGATGTATCAATCTGGCTATATCCAGTGTTGCAACTGTCTCTAAGTGATTATCATCGGGAACTGGGCAATGTTATTCTGAACTCGGCTTGTCAAACTTATTGGCGTGTGCGCTGACAAGCGGACAAATATAGCGACACTATAAATGGGGCAGCGCATGAATTTCCCAGAGGGAGGTAAAGTCCCGGACTGGATGAGAACTTATCCGGGCTACTCCGACATATGCAGAGGTGTTAAGGATTTTCGAGACTAAGTCAGGAGATGGTGGCGGATCAGCCCTTTATGGATGGCAGCGCTTATATACCCGAAAGGGTTACCGAGGTCGTGCCGCCGGGATAACTGCCGCCCATGGAAACATAAAGTTCTGGAACATAAACAAGCCACGGATAAGGATGGATCTTCTGTTGACAACTTGCAAATGAATTGAGGACAACAATCTTCGGTCCCCCTTAATAAGCTTTGTGCAGCCTAAAAACAAGCGGAGCTCCTAAGCTGCTGCAAACCAAGAACGAAACATTGTCGTAGCCTGGATCAGAGGACTGGAGCTGCTCACGAGCTCTATGAGCCGAACACCTGCTTCTCAGGAGGAAAAACAAAGAGCATGAGAAGCCCGCAGTCGAGGAAATGTAAAGATGCTACTTCAGGAATGAGACTCGGAAGTTTCACCAAAGAGGTAAAAAAATCATGCTACCGACACAAACCCTGAAGCCTGTCGAGACGAACAAGGGAATATCGTAGTAGAGTCGCAGTCGAAGCTGAGGATTTGGAAATATAATTTCTGCAGACTGTATACCGTTTATGACGAAACAGATACCGCTGTCAACTTGGACGATGTAGACCAACAATTCCATCCATCCGACCTGGATGAAGTGAAGATAGCAATATCAGAGCAGAAGTCCAACAAAGCTGCTAGAGCAGAAGGCCTGGCTTCCGAGCTCTTCAAAGCGGAAGGCGATGACTTGCTAAGGAGCATACACCAACTCATCTGTAAAGTATGGTGGGACGAAAGTATGCCCGATGAATGGAGACCCTCTCCGCCAACTACAGAGGCGTTAGTCTTCTTAACATCGCATCCCTGCCAAACTCTTCCGTTTGTGCAGGATGACGATGGAGAATGCATGCTGCTCCATCAAGGTCGGTAAAGATCTCACCGAGACCTTTGATGTCCAGAAAAGAATAGTGCAAAACTCACGAACAAACACAAGAGGCACTATCTTTCAAAAGTCCGTCCAACTGCTCGTATACGCCGACGATATTGACATAATCGGGAGAAAGCAGCGTGATATCAGTGGCGCTTTCGCAAGTATTGAGACGGAAGCGGCGAAAATGGGTTTAGCTGTCAATAAGGGCAAGACCAAGTATATGCTGTCAAGCAAAAAGGACAACCAACACCGACGTCTCGGGCAGAACGTCACCCTCGACAGATATAACTTTGAGGTAGTTAAGGACTTTGTCTACCTAGACTCTGCTATAAACACAGACAACGACACCAGCGCTGAGATCAAGCGAAGAATAACTCTTGCCAACCGCTGTTTCTTTGGGCTACGAAGGCAATTGAGTAGCAAAGCCCTCTCTCGAACAACTCTGCTCTATGGCTCAAAGGCATGGACATTATCAAAAATTGATGGGGGTGTTCTTGGTTGCTTCGAGAGAAAAATTCTTCGGCCGATCTTCGGTCCCGTCTGGATTGAAGGAGAATGGAGGAGGTGATACAACAATGAACTCTACGGACTGTACAGGGACATCGACCTAACCAGAAGAGTGAAGATCCAAAGACTGAAATGGCTGGGTCATGTAGAGCGTATGGACACCAATGCTCCGATCCGAAAAGTCTTCGAATCCGCTCCCGAGGGACAACGCAGTAGAGGAAGGCCAAGACTCAGGTGTCGGATGCAAGTGGAAGGGGACCTCAGCCAACTAAGCGTGCGAAACTGGAGGCAGCTAGCTAGGGATCGAGCTGGCTGGAGAAGCTTGTTGACTGAGGCCCAGGTACACCCTGGACTGTAGCGCCGCCTAAAGTAAAGTAAGTATTGTTTGACATTTCATCATAAAAAGACTTAACTCGGCACAGCGTTTACAAATTATTCCGCTTAGATGAACTTATGGCCCACATAATGGGCCTACTGAACGCATAATTCACTATACAATTAAAAAGTTTGAAACCCTTTTGTCAATGTTGGTTAATTGTCAGCCAAAAAGACCACATCTAGCACACTTTCTAGGATGAGGTACAAAGGATCTCATTCTAAAATCGACAACCCGTTGTACGAGTAATTTATCACTTTATCTAACGCGTTGATGTCAATACGTTTTTGCACTGCATGTCACCAAACTGCCATGCAATAAGTTTGAATAAGGCCCACGACGATACTGTAGGCCCGTTTCACGACTTTAGGTTGTAGACCCCACGGCAGACGGTGGTCCACCAATGTAGGCATTTACATTCTTTTCTCCTTACTGTAGATCAGCAAAAATAGAAAAGAGTTTGCTGTTCAGTTGGTCAGGCTCTAGCTGCGATATGGATATATAAAAAGGGAAATACAAAGCACGCTACAATATGAGTGGCTAGATAATAGACATTCAAAGACTGACACACCGCTAGAATTAGTCTCCAGGTGTAAATTTTCGTCGCAGTTTAGAACGATTTCCTCCTTATTTGGTCTAATATACGACAGGTACCAATATGCCAACCTTCAAAACCAGCAGTGTTACTGGGATGTCGTCTGTGGTGTATCAAGGCAAGAAGGATATGTAATAGATGGTTTAGTTTTTGACCATACCCCGGAAATGAGTACTACAGGGATACAGCTCTGGCAATCCAACAATCCGCGAATTTGATATAGCTGCCATGTGATCGCAGTTGTCAGTGTTACGAATGATTGGGTTTTAGTCAGCCTAATGTGGACTAAGGAGGACTGCCTTTATTTCTATAGAAGGCAGAGATTGTATTCTTCCTATAAAACTATTTTGAAATAAATAAATGAAATTAAATGAAATGCAATTATGATATACATGCAGTTGTTTCGAGCATGTTTCGTCCATTGTGGTCGCCTAGGTTGATGTACTGTTTGAAGGAAGGCTTTTTCGATGAAGGTACCCTAAAAAGAGGTTATATAGGTCACCCACGGCTTTCTACTCTTTCCTGAATACCCTTGGACTATACCTTTAATCCCAAATTATTGTTGAGGGCGCTTTAGGTTTATCCGATGTGGAAACAACTGCCGGTCGTTAAGAGGGAGTTTAGCGTTTTTGGTAATCCAATATCTTCAGAATCAGAGGCAAGGCCAATATTGGCAATCTTTTTTAAGTCCAGTGGGTTCTGATCCTAGCAAGCAACTAGCCTCGCCTCTGGTGCTAGGCAGTTCTGGAAGGTGGGGGTGGTAAAAAGCATGTTGTGACGCTTTCGTTGTGTTCTTTCTTACGAAATAGCACTCTACAAGTCGCACTCTGTCGTGCCTGATCTTCTCGCCAAGATCAGAAATGTCGAGAACTCCAACTACGAGGTTATCTTGTATCGTCTTAGGATATGTTTTGAACCATCTTTTCAGGAACAATCCCAACAAACTTTTAAGAAATTAGACAGGTACAACTTTTTGCATACTCTCCTTTCTGCACTTGGAGAAAGGTTTCATATTCAAATTCATGGGTTTCCCACGTCGTGACTGGGTGATTGTCATACGGTGCTTTGAGAAGTATTGACAGAATGTCTAGATTTTGCCTCCTTTGGACGTCCGGAGCTTCTCGGTATCTTAGAGAAACAAGTAATGCTGCCAAAGTCTATTTCTTCCTACCAAAATGGTTTAAGATTCGCACTAAGCTACTCGTACCTCACTAATTCGGTCTTCGTGACAAGGGGTAATGTCGGAATTCAGGAAGCCGACTCACCAGATTTATTGCCGTCGGACTATTTCTCCGACAAGATTAAAATGATACTGATATGTTGAAGTTGACCAGATGCTCTTCAGCTTTACAGGTCTGTTCAGTGGTGAAGTGAATTTTAAAAAAATTTTTGGTTAAGGCGCAATCTTAGTGTTTGGATTCGATTTGTCGCCCCGAGTATCTATGGAAAGGGTTGTCTATCATATTGAAGTCCCTTATTGCGAAAACAAGTCTGGTAAGTCTAGAAATGTATTCATATTCCTTTTTGTTAGCGAGCTACTGACCCAACCCCTAGGCAGATAACATCTTGATCCATCGCAGGGGTAAGAGTAAATGTACAGGACAAGGGTGATGAATGGAGAAGGTGGGCTGATCACTTCTTAGTTTTCAGTAAACAGAGTTGATGATCTGCTTCTGCCTAAGCCTCTACACAAAGCTAAAACACGCAACCATCGTCAATGCAGAGCCAGTCATAATAATACGTCAAAAAGTGAAGGCCAAAAATGGTACCCCTGTGGTACATCCCAAATAAATAAAAACTCGTATAAAACAAGTTTACTCATTTGAATGGTCATTTCTCCAAAAAGTATCTTAACAAACCCTTTACACCCTATAAAATCGGTGTAAAGGGAAAATTAGAAGTATCTTCACCGAGCACTATAAAAAAGAGATAAATTACGAAAGATGCCAAATGCATGTTCACATACGAATATCCCATACTTATGCGAGCATCTATGTTTTATAGGTGCTTCATCTCTCCCACAAACTGTTTTAGTTTCTGTTTCTCGTCGTATCTGCATGTAGCAGTTTTTCTTTTTTTGTGACAAGGACCCTAGTACCACCCACTTGAAATACTATTTGGGCGACACATGATGAAAAAGATGTAAGGAGCGGTGAATGATTCCAAGAAGTCAAACTAGCAGCATAGTACAAAGAAAAATGTACGAAACACCTACAAATTGTGTTGTAAGGATATGCATGAACTAAGGAATAGTTCCTTGAATACTCGTATACCATACGAGTATATGATATCGATTCAAGGATATTCATCATTAATTTACAAGGATTTGATTGATTTTTTCGTCCTTCTTCGTACAGTTTTCGTATTCGAACACGAACATGGGTATCTTTTAGTGAAAACAAAAAAGAAATCAATCGCAATACAAGAAGGACAGGAATCAAATTGAATCTCGTTCTCGTACCGTGTACTCAAAGTTGATTTCATTTTTCCATATTTGCACTCCCTTATGCGATTCGATGATGAATTTTGCTACGGATACTTCTTCGTTTCATTCTGAAGAAGTGTGGATACATACGAGTATTTCAATTTCTTCATGTACACACCCGCAGAAAAAGTACGATGAATACCAACACGAATGTGAGTTTCTGTGGGAAAAAAATTGCATGCAACCTTCCGAGGGTTATCCTTGATTGACTATCCTTGTGACACAGTCAAAGGGTGAAGAATGAAATGGAATTTGGCGAACTACAAAGATGAAGCCAATATTCAGCGAATTACGAGTAAAAGGCTTCTCTTAATTAACTTATCACGGAGATTTTATGTGACTGCCACGATATCCTTTCACCCATCAGGACATCTTAATTGACAATAAACATTGGAAGCGACAATAGATGTGAAAACTCCGTACTCGGAAGGAGATGCTTTTTGGTGATAAAAATTGCATCTTACCCTGCTGGGTTGTAAGTGCAAGGAACAAAGGATACCTGCTGCTGAGATGTTGATTTGAAGATATCATTCGCTGATACAAGCTACCTTGTTGACAGAGTTACATTTTGGGTCGTGCACTTTGTGAAAAGTCAATAATTGCCTCAGCTCATTAACGACAAAGTGAGGATTCATGACCTAGAGAAAGGTATCAAATATTGAGAGGGTAGAACCGTGACGTTTGCATGCGGGCTCACTCTTATGGGAACTGGGGATAGTTTAGCTATAAAAAGGATATGTAAATTCATATTGGGTTAGTGGTTAATGCACATACAGTTACGAGTCTAATTTAGAAATTATGTCTCTAGATCAATCTACAGAAGATACTTGTTATAGCTAGCTGTGAGCGACAAAAATGTTACAAAGTTAGTTGCACTTATTGTTACGAACTTTATTTATTTTGAAAAGAAATAAGCAGTACAATTTTGTCAGAAACACGATGATCACAGGGCCTGGCGATTGTCAATTCTTGCCCAAGTGTCGAGTGATTAGTTGTTCATATGCTGGGTTTAGTTTACTAACTTACTTGCATGAGCATGGGCCACATGCAACAAACGTTCCCAGCCAGCTTGATCTATCACTTGCTGCCACTAGTTTTGCACGCTAAATTGGCCGAAGTCTACTTTCACTTACGTGCGCCACCTGAGTTTCGGTCTTCAACTAATGCGTTGTTCCTCCAAGCAGATTCAAAGACTTTTCGAACCGAAACTTTAGATTAGATTAGATTGCTAAGGGAGGTGGTATATGTATGTATATATATATATCTCAGATCACTGCGGCCACAGATGGGCATATTATGATGCCCTCCATTTTAAAGCTCATCTGTGATGCCGCAGTTCGTGAGAAAGGCGGCTAAGGCCGCTTCGAGGTAGAATTTACTTTGGAAACGTTGACGAGTTTTCGTAATCGTATATTCTGCTGTTTCCCCGTTATCACTGCACAGTCTGCATATATTGTCTTGTGCTATGCCAATGGCCATCAGGTGCTTTCTCATACGGCAGTGCCCTGTAAGAAAGCCTATAATCAGTCCAAATCTGACCTCTAGTCAGGTTTTGATACTACCTTTTATGGTGTTCACCGATAGCCCACAGAATAGTCTTGGCATCATGAATTGGGATGCGGATCCTTTCTGACTAGTTCGTCTGCTTCTTCATTGCCTTCGTATCCACTCTGTCCTGGCACCCAAATAAGATGGACTTATTTTTATAGTGGCCAGTAATTGTAGGCTTTAAAAGCAATCCCAGACGAATTTTAATTTTACTTCAAAGTCGTTAATTGCAAAGTTGGGCTGATTTCATGTAGTATTGCGGAATGAACTAATTTGGAATTTGGTTCATCTTCTGTGATGAACGTGTAGGCATTTACCATTGCTTCGTTCATGTTCAGTTCTAGATAAAGTGGTGGGATGTTGAGGATAACCCCCAACTCGACTTTTGCTGATCCATAGTGGCATCCTGGCACTGTCGATAGTCTTAGAGAGATGAGTAAGATCTTTATCCAGTGTGATTCCTAGTTATTTGACCTCCATTGAGAGCTCTATTGTTTCACCGGAAAGCATTTCTGAATCTATCTCGTCTTCTTTCCAGAAGATTCCTTTACAGACCAACCTTAGTGCATCATTCAGCAACTAGGTTCAGAGCCCTCTAGAAGCGATCCGAAATTGTGCCTTCGAATTTACCACTGATTAGGATAACAATGTCGTCTCCATATCCTTGGACATAGAAACCATCTTTACTGAGAATAAACAGTAGTTCATTAACTACGATGGACCATACTACTATGGTGAGAGTACTCCTCCCTGGGGGGGCATCCTTTCATAGCTATCACACTGAGTTTTATGGAAAAGGGAAGTGAAGCTGATAGGCCTTAACGATTTTGACAGAACAGACAGTCTGCGTCCTAACTTACACTTACCTCCTTCCACTTTTTTGGTAGGTAAATAAAAAAACGCGTAGCTAGCCCTGAATTAGTTGATTAGTACAGGTAGCAGTTGTAGGATGCCTGGTTGTAGTAAGACTGGGAATATTCCATTTTCACTAGGGGCTTTGAAGTTTGAAAGAAGTTTTATGACAGAAGTTGCTTCAAGATTCTTCCTTGGCCCTTCTCATTTCTTAGTTGTATAAGGTGAGTGCGTTCTGTGTGTTTCCCTTTCACCATTGCGTTAAGCCCGGTTGAAGAGCTTTCTCGTCTCTGCTCTAAGTTTGGCTAGTTTCTTGTTTTCAACAGGGGGTAAATCGATTCCCTGTTTTTATTTCCGGGTAAGCCTGATGGAAGGCAATTATAATTGCTATATTGAGATTGTATTTTTCAAAGATTGTAGTACCTAATTCCAGTTTCTAATAAATTTTTTTATAAATGTGGTGCATAGGGTGAGATCTATAAGACCTCTGTCCTAATGCTATTTTTAAAAGTGGGGTTGATTCCTTGATTTAGAATTTGCAAGTTATTTGAATCTATAAATCCCAGTAGAGACTCACCCCTTTTGTTTATGTTTAAGCTGCTCCAGATCGTATAATGGGCTTGCATCGCAGCCTACAATATGTTGTAGGTTCTTCTTACCACAGATCCTTGTTTGTGAATTCTGGAATCGGAAAGAGTTTTATTAGTGGAGGGTTAGTGGAATTATATAATAACTCACATGAGTTCCTTTACCTGGTCTTTAAGGACATGTTGCTTCTGGTATTAGGAGAGCAAATGTCTATATCCATAGAGGTGGCTGTGCTACTTTTTGTTGTAGGCCGGTCATCTATTTGGCCTTTTTGTGCTCCAGATAGTTTTGGTGTTCTTGCATCAAGCAGTTTATGTTCCACGCCGGACTGAGATAGAGGGGCTGTATTCGTCGGAATAGTAGTGTGTATTTCTGGTTGTATAAGACCCTTGATATGGATCTGTATCTGCAAGAAGTTAAGAAATAGCTTGCATTTATGATCTACCAAGTATTGTATTTCTTTGAATTCTCAACCACTAAGAATGTCATAGTTACGCATCCACTCCTTTCCTTGTATAAAATCCAAGTTCCTTTCTGGAACCGAAACGTTAGTGGCTATACGGTTTACATGACCCAGCCACCTCAGTCGTTAAATCTTCACTCCTCTGGCTAAGTCGATGTCGCTGAACAGCCCGTAGAGTTCATCGTTGCATCTCCTTCGGGACCGAAAGTCACTTCAAAAATTTTCCTCTCACGGGAGCCAAGAGCAACTTCAAACATTTTTAACAATGTCCATGCCTCTGCGCCATAGAGCAGGGCTGGGATTATTGAGATCTTTTATAGGGTGACTTTAGTTGTTCGAGAGAGGGCTTTACTAGTCAATTGCCTTCTTAGCCCAAGGTAGCAGCAATTGGCAAGAGTTATTCTTCGTTTGATTTCAGTGGTGGTATCGTTGTCTGAATTCATAGTGGATACTAGGTAGACAAAGTCCTTAACTTCCTCAAAGTAGGTAAAGGTGTCCCTTTTGCTTGACAGCATATGCTTAGTCTTGCCCTCATTGACCGCTAAATCCATTTTCGCCGCCACCGTCTCAATACTCGCGAAAGCGCCACTGCTTTTTTCGATTGTGATAATATCATCATCGTCTTATACGAGTAATTGGACGGACTTTTGAAAGATAGTACCTCTTGTGTTTGTTCGTGTGTTTTGCACTATTCTATCGAGAATAATGTTAAAGAAATTGCATGACAGTTCGTCGCCTTTTCTAAATCTTTTCTTGACATCAAAGGTCTCGGCGAGATCTTTAAAGACCTTGATGGAGCAGCGTGCATTCTCCATCGTCATCCTACACAGACGGACGAGTTTGACAGGGATGCCGAAACTAGACATTGCTCTGTATAGCTCGTCTCTAAAGATGCTGTCATACGCGACCTTACAATCGATGAATAGGTGGTGTGTATCGATCTGAAGCTCATGGGTCTTCTCCAAGATCTGCCGTAGTGTAAATATTTGGTCGATGGTGGACTCTCCTGGCCTGACACCAGACTAATATAGACCTACCAGGTTGTTGACGAAGGGCAAACAGCGGACAAGATCTTGTATGCGATGCTAAGAAGACCAATGCCTCTGTAATTGGCGCAGTTCGGAGTGTCTCTTTTCTTGAGTATCGAACAAACAATACTGAGGTTCCATTCATCGCGCATACTTTCGTCCGACCATATTTAACAGATGAGTTTGTGTAAGTTCTTTGCCGATTAAAAGAGCTCGGCATGACTGCTGTCCACTCAGAGCAAATCAACCTGATCAATGAAGTACGCATCAATCACCTGAGATAGCTTAAACACTTTAGCATGTCGGGGCGCTTAGACGAAGAACTAGTCCATTGAACTCCTAGTAAATTCCTTTTCTATAGTCTGTCAAAGAAACAAATGCACTTCAATAATGCCTACAATAAAAGCACTCACCGGGTCAACGCTGAGTGCCCGCAGACTGATGCGAACGAAAGCCCGATATAAGGAAGTGCTTCCCGGTGTAATTATAACTTTTACAACAAGCACCAGGAGGATGTGGTATCACTTATGCCCAGGACATTTGAGTGCTTAGCAATCGTGTGATACCTTGTGACAGGCAGCCGGAAGGCCGCTGATCTCTAAGTAACATTGGAAACCATTTCTTTGATCTGTTGGCAACAAGCAGAGTAATGCTCATATGAAACCCAAACGGATGCCCTGACCGAGGGCGTAGAGAGACCTAACGTTGGTTCGGGTCTTTGAAACCTCCACCTGCGTATTTATTTCCTGGGATTCCATTGTGTGTCAGACAAGACTCAGTGAATTTACCGTTCCGACTGCGCTGAGCGATGTCTTGCATTCTCGAACTAGACAGACAGACTTATCCAGCTAAACAAAAGTTTGGCGCTCCATTTTAAGAGCCTTGTGTTCCATATAGTAGACATCTGCTGGAATGCAAAGAATGTTTACTTTGGCTAGTTCCCATAGTTAGTGGGCACAGTGTTTGCACTCAGTGTCGATGAGACTTTAGTCAAGGGCAACGTTCCCAATTCAAAGCGCTAGCGATGAGATAGCGACATCCATATATCTGCATTCCTCACGTCTCCCCTGGCGTTTATGGGCTTCTTTAGAGGCTGCTTTTTCGAAATTCTGAAATTCAATTTTCGTCTACCAAAACTGCTGATTGTGCTGTTCGGGAATAAAAAAGAAAAGGGCGCAGTGTTTAATTCGAAGAAGTTAGTCAGTTTCGGAGAGTGTCATTTCAACCAGCCTGTGTCTCTTTCGTCCACAAGAAAGATTTTAGACCTCATGTCCTTGACAGCACATGCCCGTGCTTTTGCCCCACGTCCCCGTTTTCTCTTTAACTGCTCCTGAGATTGTAGTTCTTCAGAGCGAGCCTATTCTGATGTTCGTTTCACCTCAGCGGTTTCCCAAGACAAGCTGTTTAAAACAGAACTCTGACCAACCTCTAGTCTATTCTGATGGAGTTTAACCAAAACAGCCAAGGTATCTCGGGTACTCTCTCCATAGTTTCAGCTAAATCTACATAGGAAGAGCCGCATGATTCGTTGTAATCAAGGGATCCAATAACACCTTCGACAGCGCCTAAATCGATGGGGTTTTTTGGGTCTATTAGTTGGGGTCGCCAAAATACGTGCGCCAAAACACCGTAGTTGTATTGTCGCTATTCTGAGTATATCCTTGAGTAGCTAAGCTAAGACATCTGACGCAGATTTATGTTAACGCTTTGGCTCAAACATTTTTTAATTGTATCAAGAAGAACAACGGAGTGATGCAAAGAACCAAACCATCTCAACCATCTTAGAGCATAATTGGAGGTAGTTGGCCAAAGACAGTGCAAATAGGAGATTTTAATTGTTTCAATTCAAATACTGACGTTTGAAGTAGTTAAATAAGATTTACCCAACTTTTGTTCAACTCTTCCAAAAGAGCTCACTCGAATTGTATGTATCTGAGAACAAAACAAGATCAGGCTGAGTAAAGTGAAGAAAACTGTAGGTTAGTCCCAAGTTCAACCCGATCCAACCTTAAGTACAACTAAATCAATTGCAGAAGCATGTTTGGTGAACTCTCATCCTCAAATCTCCCAGACCTGCCGGAAAAAGGTGAAAGGTTCTATCCTAAACTTCAACCCCTGCGTACTCAATTAAACATTCTTACACGGTCGACGCACCTAATTTTGAATCGATTATCCTCCTAGTACGTCGTTACTTATACAAATGCACATAAATTTGACTTCCCATTGTAATGAGGATCTCTTTCGCCAATTTTATCTCCTCATCTCAAAATCTACCTCAATTCATTCAGAAATAAATTCGAGGATAACGACCGCAACAGGGCGCACTGAATACGGGTTAATTCACACACATACTCGTACACGAAAAACTGAAATAAATGTTGTTTATAGGGCAACCCGCATCAACAAATAACCAAATTACGGGTTCAACCACCACTTCACTTTCGCCCTTAACACACCCTTACGAGCGGAAAGGAAATAAACACTGCGAAACGAAAATTTCCCACACGTACACCTAGTGCCCTTTAGCAGTCCCAAAAAAGGTAAAGATTCTTCCAATAGAGAAAAAGAAAATTTCGCAAAAAGACCTCAAGATCATCGATGCGGGTCAATGCGAATACAAGGGCACCCACCCCAGATCGATTTTTCTGTTTCTCATGAACTACGAGTAGAGATTGCAACCTAGTCAGCCAGGTTGTCAGGCAAATCTGCAATCCAGATCGTATGCATTCCCCGATTCGCGGTGACCCAAATTTCATCTACAGCTTCCTGCTCCGAAGTAACACAACCATGCTCTCGCTCTGGTTGTGGTTAGCGGTTTGGTTGGCAGGGGGTAGCCTGCTGATATCGTAATTAATTTTCAGATGCGCGACCAGAGAAAAGAAACCAAAAAACAAAAAAACCGAAACCATTGCCGGAGGAAAACGCAAAGCACAATAATATTTTCCATCACCACCGTGCTCAGCATCCAGTATTCCGTACTTCCGCCTTTTTGGTGCGTTCCGTCCAAAGTGGAATAATTACATTTTAATGAAGACCGCGTAACCAAGGCGGGTGGTCAGCGAAGCCGCCATCCTACCGTAATGGGTCAAACTTAGGGGCGAAGAGCCAAAGCAGTGAAAGACAAATACTCCCAAAGGCTTATTAGCGAGACTGCTCAAGACGTCTAAGGCGATGTTATAATTACTTCACCAAGGATCTGGTCCTGGATGATTGGGGAGAATCGGATAGAAAGACAGCTACTGCCATCATATCCTTTATGGAGATGGCCATTTTTCGTACTTCTTCGGGGATAAGACTTGAATTATTCTTTCTTCCTTATCCATCTCTCGCTTGCTGGTTTTGTGTGTTTTATGTATTTTTTTTTTGTGTTCATCCCCCCTCTCCTCACCTCGTTTGATGGAATTAATTAAAAGAGTAGAGAACTGTTTTTTTTGTTTTCCTTTTTTGTAATGTGCTTCTTTTTTTCTCGTTTTGTTCCCCATCTAATTGGCGTTGAAGGTCCTTGTTTGAGAGAGAAAAGAAGAAAAAGACGAACGTTTTGAAGATTATGTGGACATTAGTCAAGGGAATGAGGGCAGGACCACATCGAGATGGGTTCTCTTCTGAGGGATGATGCGCAGTTTTGCTTTAATTTATGCGAAAAGTCCATAAATTGTTTTTTCTTTTCTCTCTCGAAAGATGTGTACGATGTACGGAATGAAAGGATTTTCAAAATCCTTCAGCACTTGCAGACGTCCAAGGGAACTAGGCAATCGTTTGTTTGTTTTTTTTTTTTTTTTAATTAATTCAAATATGACATGGAAGACTGAGTAAATTGATTACAGGATCTAGAAAGTGTTTTGCAAAAACAGAGCACGATGTGACACTGTACATCCTTTGGTGCTGGTAACTGATGAATTAAAGCACAATCTTGAACGATTTTTTGAGATGCCGGTACACTAGTAAAGGCTGTTAGAAAAAATTGTGTGCTTGTGTTAGATGGCACTACAGTCTAGAATAGATTCGCAGTCCTTCGCGTCACCTAAATTTAAGTCTTCGCCTACTTCGTCGTCTCTTTGAATAAGTACTAAAGACTGCTGAGCGTTAATATCCATTCGTTCCACATGTTTAAGCCACTCCAGGCAATTGGTGAGTACCGTTCCATGCTGAATTTGCATTTGCAGCGACTATTTAGGGAAACAAGAATCTTCGTAACGATTCACTTAAGAATAATGTGGAGGAAGACTGCATTCATAACTAATAGAAGCTATGAAGCGATGGACAGACTAAAATCACTAAACAAATCTGATGGACCCTACAAAAGTCGAAGGCAGCAATCAGTCAGCTTCTATCACTGAACCTAGAGCCTAGATGTTAACCCACAAACCGGAGCTGGTATTTATATGTCATTGGTTGTTGTGATGAATAGCATCATCAAACGCGCTTTGGCATCTTTTAATGGCTTCAAGTGGTGCCACTGGCACTAGTGGCAGAAACGGGCTATGCTACAAAAGATGGTTGGGTGCTTTAGAAACAGGATAGGCAATGGGAGATATCAACCTGACGATATCTAATGTTGCAACTGTTTAATACAAATCAATTGTGCATAGAATACCTCCACGTGGTAACCGTCGGGTACTGGTAGGTGTGCACCCGGACACTAAAGCGCTAAAGTTATAAGCGCGAGTGCTGATCAGCAGACAAAAAAAGCAGCATTACAAACGGGACAGCGGATGATTTTCCCAGATGGAATCAACTGTGAAATAAGATCCCGGAAGAAAAAATATCTTATCTGGCCTATCCCGACATGTTTCAAGCTCAGGCAGATAAAATTTCCTACGGCGATTGTTATCGATGGCAAAATCAGCGCCTATTTGGATACGGATTTGTTATAGGAGGCAGACTTAGGGAAAAAGTTTTCGACATGTGAACGAGCGGCTTTTAACAATCCGCATCAAAACTAAAGTTTCCAACAGTAGCCTCATGTGCGAGCAGAAAGATGAGTATACCAAAGACAGCTTCTGCGAACTCTTGAACAAGACCTACGGGCAATGTCCGCCAGCATTATGGATGTTCAAACGTTCTGAGGAGTCAACTTCGACCAGGACCATTACCTTGTTGTAGCCAAAGAACGGTTTCGTATATCCCGAACAGAGTCGAACACCGGCTTCTTAGGAGCAAGAAGACAGAGCATGAGAAGCGCGCGGTCCAGGAAATTGGGAGATGCTACTCCAGGAATGAGGTTCGGAAGTTTTACCAAAAGGTAAAAATAACATGCCGCGGGCACATACCTCGAACCGAAGCCTATAGAGAGGGACAATGGAACATCGTAGTAGAGTCGCAGTTCATGCTGAGGATTTGGAAAGATCATTTTTGTAGACCGTATAACGAGATGATATATGAAATAAATTCACTGTCAGGCCGCACGAACCTTTCAACATGGACGATGTAGACCAACAATTCCGTCCACCCGACTTGGATGAAGTGAAGATAGCAATATCTAAGCTGAAGTCCAACAAAGCTGCTGGAGTGAACGGCCTGACAGCCGAGGTCTTCAAAGCGACAGCCGATGACTTGGTAAGGCGCATAAGCCAACCCGTCTCTAAAATATAATCGGACGAAAGAATGCCCGATGGATGGAACCTTAGCATTGTCTGTCCGAACCTCAAGAAAGAAGACCCTCTGAGCTGCGAAAACCACAGAAGCATCAGTCTTCTCACCATCGCCTACAAGATCTTATCTGCCATATTATGCGAACACTTGAAGCCGTTCGTTAACAACTTGATTGGCCCGTAGCAGTTTGGCATTAGGCAAAGAAAGTCTAGCAAGCTTCAAATCAATACACACCCCCTATTTATCGATTTTAAGGCCGACTACGATAGCATCTATACAAACGAGTTATATAGAGCAATGCCTAGTTTTGATTCCCCAGCCAAACTCGTCCGTCTATGCAGGATGACAATGGAGAAAGCACGCTTCTCCATCAATGTCAATAAAGATCTCACCGAGACCATTGTCATTAAAAAGGATTTAGATAAGGTGGTGCACCATCATAAGAGCTCTTCAACATCATACTTAAATGAACAGCGCAAAACTCATGCGCCACCAAAAGAGGCACAATCTTTCAAAAGTCCGTCCAATTACTCGCATACGCCGATGATATTGACACAATCGGAAAAAAGCAGCATTATATCAATGGGGCCTTAGCGAGTGTCGAGACGGAAGCGGCGAAAATGGTCTGAGCAGTCAATGAGGGCAAGACCAAGTATATGCTGTCAAGGAAAAAGGACAACCAACACCGACGTCTCGGACAGAACGTCACCCTCGACAGATATAACTTTGAGGTAGTTAAGGACTTTGTCTACCTAGGCTCCGCTATAAATATAGACAACGACACCAGCGCTAAGATCAAACGAAGGATAACTCCTTCCAATCGCTGCTTCTTTGGGTGGCGCACGCAAGTGAAAAAGGACCCCTGCAACTTAGCATGCTAAACTGGAGGCAGCTTTTAAAAAATCAAGCTGGCTTGTTGACTGTGGCTCAGACCCACTCCGGATTATAGCGACACCTAAAGTAAAGTAAGAAAGCTACAAAAATGAAGAGAGTCTCCAGTGCTAACATATGGAACCATTAGCGAACATAGAAATTAGCGTTGATAAAGGGTGATTTGTTAAATCTGAGTTGGTAACACTGTTTTCTGTAACAGCCTATTTGACAAGTAAGTTTGGTTTGGCAATTCATCACATGAAACGTTTGCGAATTGTTCCAATTTATTTTGAAAAATATGGTTTAATCCGAAAAACTCTTCGGGCATTACGTGCATTTAATGATGCTCATAATCGTCCATCACAGCGATTAATTCGCAAAACTATGAATCGTTTAGGCATAACGTTTACCGAATACGTTTCCCGGTAAGGCATCGAGTGCGCATGTAGCAACAGTACGCAGCGTATTGTGTGTCAATTCGTCATGTAAATCAACAATTAAACTTGTGTCCATTAAGAACAATTTTGCGTAAGGACTTTGGTTTAACGTGCCTAAAAGATTGAACTTGAACAGCAATTGAAGCCCCACGATCATCGCTCGCGCCGAACATTAAGTGAATAGGTTGAAGGAGACATTGCTATTGATCCACAATTTCATTTGGAAAATGTTTGCAGTGATGAAGCACACTTTGTCAAGAAACAGAATTGCTGCATTCGGAGTGATGATAATCCAGAAGCCATTTTCGAAACACCATTCCTCCTACATCCTGAAAAAGTCACAGTTTGGTGCGCCTTTTGGGCCGGCAGAATTATTGGTCAATATGTCCTCAAAAATGATTATGGTCAGAACGTTTCAGTCGACAGTGAGGGGAAAATAGACATGATTCTAGCAGGACGGCGCGACATGCCACACAGCCCGCCATACAATATTTGTAATTTACTACAAGAAACATTTAACGAACGATTAACTTCACGAAATGGACCTGTTAACTGGCCACTTCGTTCGTGCCACTTTGACTCCAATAGATTATTTTTTGTGGAGATATGTAAAGTCGCATGTCCAAACCGATAAACCAGAACTGAAAAGCCAACATTCCACGCGTTATTTCCTAAATACAGCCCAATTTACTGCTAAAAGTGTTTGAAAATTTGATCTCCAGAATACGCCATGCAATTGCATCGTCAGTTTAATTTCCAATGCCGAAGACCCTGCGAATGCGTGCTTCAAAATTTGGCGAGCGGAATTGAAAACGCATTCGACAAGAAGCACTCAATGGACATTCTCCTCGACATTGAAAATGCTTTCAATAACGTAACTTCTAGCGGCGTTTGCAACTCGGACAGACAGCAAAGTAGACAAATCAGTCAACCTTCTCTAAAATGAGATTGTTCTCATTACAAGAGAAAGGAATTTGTTTGTGCTAAATGATATGACAATCCGGTTCTCTAAACAGTCCCTACAAGGCCATAATTAGGCCAATTATTCCAATTGTGTCGGTTGTCTCTTGGAACAAAGCTTAATCAGAATACGTCACTGCCACTTTTTTCAGACTCGAAGGGACGATATGTCTTGGCTCCAGATGCTTCGATGAGTCTTCTGCAGGCTCAGAACTGCCTTAGAACTGCCTGCTTTGCCGGTTTGGACTTCCATTTGCAGTTAATATTCAAATAAGTATAACTGCAGTTAAAAAATCAAGGAAGCCGGCAACCAAACGAATGCTTCTTAACAGTCAGTAACTTTACTGCTGGTAAAAAGTGCACAATGGACTAGCAAAATATACAACAAACTAACATGGGCGTTGACTCCTCATTCCTGTCTTACCATTATGAAATCGTCGTTATGCTTGGGTATGATTCTTCTGTGGCGTTAGAGTTAGGAGTGAACCTTTGCCCTACAAATAACCCATGGTCTTTAGCTTATTGCCTTTAGTTGGGCGCACCGAGTCGGTTTAGGCCCCTTCTATTTGTGCAAGCTATCTAAGGTGAGTTGTTTGTCTGCTTCGGTTCCTTATGCGTTGGATTTGACGATTTTGCGCCCGGAGCATTGGTGTCCATTTGTTTAACGTATCCTAGCCATCTCAGGTGATATGAGCGTACTCGCTGTACAGTTCGCACAGTTCGTCGTTGTATCTCCTCCCTCAAAACCAAACAATTTTCCTTTCAAAGCAGCCAAGAGCACCTTCATCATTTTTGATAATGTCCATGCTTTTGCACCATAGCCCATTTTCGCCTCAATAATCGCGAAAGAACCACTGCCAACACGAGGCTTTCTCCGGCGTATGCGATTATTTGGACGGATTCTTGGAAGATTGTCACTCTTTGAAGAAATCGCATGACAGCGCATCGCCTTATCTAAATCCCTTTTAAAATTAAAGGCCTTGGTGAGATATTTACTGACCTTGATGAAGCAGAGTGCATTCTCCATCGCCATCCTGCACAGACGTACGAGTTTGGCAGGGATACCAAAACTAGACATTGCTCTGTATAATTCGTCACTATAGATGCTGTCATGCGGCCTTAAAATCGATGAAAAGGTTGTGTGTATCGATCTGGAGCTCATGGGTCTTCTACAAGATCTGTCGTAGTGTGAATATTTGATCGATGGTGAACTTTCCTGGCCTGAAGCCACACTGATATGGACCTATCGGGTTGTTGACGAACGGCTTTATACCTTCACAAAATACAGATAAGATCTTGAAGGCGATGTTAAGAAGTTTGATGCCCCTGTAGTTGGCGCAGTTAAACGGGTCTCATTTCTTGAGAATCGGACAAAGAATGCTGAAGATTTATACATCATGAGTTGGCGTAAGTTCCTTACCAAGTCATCGCCTGCCGCTTTAAAGAGTTCGGCAGTCAGGACATTCGCTTTGGGTGCTTTGTTGAATTTAACTTAGATATGGCCATATTCACTCCATCCAGGTCGAATGGAGGAAACTGTTGGTCTAAGTCGTCCAGGTTGAAAGTTTTATATTGCATGGCAGCAGTATTTAATTCGATCTGGTTGATGGTTGATTGATCAATAGCTCCCCAAGATGCCTTCTGAATATCAAGATGTGAAAACCGCGTCCTCGATACGACTATGTTTCACTCAGCCACAAAAGCAGGAATAAGTTATCGGAGGTGGTGGCGTGTAGGTTAGACCTTCCCACAGTACTACCAAAGATGCCGCCAAGAAAAATTATGATGTCACAGCTAAAGCATTGCTTGTAGATAGAGTTCAAGAGCTCTTAGAAGGTATCTCTATAAGACTAATGTTGGCAAATTTAGCTTAAAGACAGTTCCCGGCGAAGGCAGGTGAAAATCTTCTATCGCGAGCGCGTGCTCATAGTAGTGTCAGATTCTAACAAACTAAAAGCACCTCCCTTCGATAATTATGTTTGATACCGCAACTAAATAAAACTTATCAAGCAGCTTTTCATCACAATATAAGCTCGTGTGGTAGGTGACTTTCTATTGAAAGATCCTACATGCTCCACTTTTTTAAAGCGTTTTCTTTATCATGCCACCACGTCCAGAGGTTTAGTTCTTTCAAGACGGCGCAATAAATTTCGTTCCTCCAGAATTTCCAGGACTGTATTATTAATAAGTCCGTTTAACCGGATCTTATGTTTTCTTCCGAAGTTTCTTGCTTCATCTTTGACAGAAATAACTCCAAG
Organism: Volucella inflata; assembly: GCA_928272305.1. Classification (NCBI taxonomy): domain Eukaryota; kingdom Metazoa; phylum Arthropoda; class Insecta; order Diptera; family Syrphidae; genus Volucella; species Volucella inflata. The sequence continues at coordinate 37,996,706 of OV743716.1, read as the reverse complement.
GTCACGATGCAGGTCATTACTTCTTATAAACCACGTGCATGTACAATTTCTCGTAGAATTTTATTTTCAAAAGTTTGTAATATACTTGGTACAACCCCAGAATTGTAAACCATTAGTCAACATCGGTTTTAGTACCTGCTTATATAAAAGCAGCTTATTTTTACGCTAAGCTTGGTAAAGTTTCTAGTTCCTTACGTTTCTTTTTCACGTGCATCTTCCAATTGCTTTGCATCGAGTGCCATGCACAAATATTTAGCATCATTAGCAAACGGAATACTGACCGAGTTTATGTGGATGGGCAGATGACTTATTTTTCTGTAAGTAAAGTTTACTTGCACAGATTTGATCTCGTTGAGACCGATTCGCCAGATATTTGTCCAGTCGTATACCTTACTTAGAGCGCTTTGCAGTTTCGCTGTTGATTCTTCTATTGTTTTTCCGACAGCTAAAATGGCAGTGTCATCGGCAAAGGTGGTAAGAGCAGTCCACTCGACTTGTGGTATATCTCTTGTATATAAGAGATACAGGAGTGGACCGAGCACACTTCCCTGTGGTACACCGGCCAATATATCTTTAAACTGCGATACGTCATTCCGTATGTAACACGAAAAAGATACTTAGTCAATAAGTTGCAAAGTTTCGATGGCAAAATTTGCCGTTATTTTAACTTTAAACCTTCGTGCCAAATCTTGTCAAAGGCTTGAGAGATGTCAAGAAATACGCTTGAGCAAATCTTTTTCTCTTCTAGAGATTTTTCAATTACGTCGGTAGTTCTATGCACCTGGTCAATAGTTGAATAGTTAATCCAAAATCCAATCCGATGGTTGGGAATAAGACTTTTGTCTTCAATAATTGGGATTAAATCGGAAGGAGAGAAATCGGTCTATACGATTTTTTATCAATCGAAGGTTTACCTGGTTTAAGCACCATAATTACTTCCGCAACTTTCCATTGGCACGAAACGCATTCGAGCCTAAAAGCCGCGTTAATAATATGTAAGAGCTTAGTGAGTGCTTTTAAGGGCAGCATTTTAAGGACTTCCCCGGTTATCAGGTCGTATCGGGGAGCTTTTTTCGGTTATAAGTTCGTTATAAAATTCCTTAATTCAGCTAGAGTTGCGTTTGCTATTGTAAAGTTATCAGACACCCTTTCTGATATACTAGTATAGTGTACTAGTGCTTGCCCATCAAAGGGCTTAAAAGTTTCTTCTATATAAACCGCGAAGAGCTCCGCTTTCTCCTTATTTTCCTTCGCCCATTCGTTGTTATCCATTTTAATTGGTGGCGCTGGGGTTTTGGGCCTTTAGAAGCCTTTTATCCTGCGGAGCTCGAGTAAATTGCCATTTCTTGCGTGTTTTCCTCTTTTCCCTTACCATTTCTTTTATCTCTGGCGGTTAATTTGTGCTATTTTTCGCCGTTTTTTGTCATCGATGAGGTGTGTTGTTCCACGCAGCACATTGAACGATTTCCACGAAGGAGTCAACTTCGATTTCAAGTTCAAGTGGTGATCTTATTGAGACGTTTAACTCCACATAAACTTCGATTTCCTTCCTGAATCATTTCCAATTGGTATTTCTTCCAGTTAGTCGAAGGAGTACTTGTCTTTTAATGAGCGTGTCACTTATTGTCAATATGACTGGAGAATGGTCGGGGAAAGATCGAAGCATTCATCAACTTTTATATAATTGTTTGAGATTCCTTTCAAAATGAAAAAATCGACAAGATCGTGTATTTTTATTGTGCCTATCGGCCAATAAGTCGGTTTACCCGTCGAATGGAAGTCACAGTTTTGTTCTATACCAGCTTCATAGATAGCTGGGAAACACATCTTGAGCCTCAAAAAGTGTGTTTAGCATTAAAGTCAAATATTCTTGAAAATATCTTTTATGACCTTGGATCGCGAAGGGAAGTACATGGCTGAAATGGTAAAGCAATTGCGTTCTGTTTTTTCGCGTACGCCAATCAGTTGCACAGGTTCGAGCTCTATATTTATATCTTTGTTATGCTCGATCGTCTCTTTGATATATAAGGAGGATCCGCCTCTAGCATTTCCCGATGGGTCATGTGGGTAGTAATCCTTAAAACCCCTTATTTTTGCGCGCGACCCACTTGAAAGGTTTCGGAAATTAAACAAATGTCAATGTCATTGATAATAAGGAATGACACTAATTCATTGAGTTTGTCTAAAACGCGGTTAGCGTTCCAAGTAAGTAGTTTAGTTTTCCTTTCTTTATTTTTTCGGGTAAGTTCATTTTTTTTAAAATCTTTTTTCAATCTGTGTTAACTTTTCGAAAATAAGTCCATTTAGTTTGTTTTGCGAGTATAATGGAAAATACTTGACACGTAGTCCCCTCATTCATCGGCCCTTTTAAAATTGAGTTTTATGGCTTTGGCATATGTTGACCTTAATTCGTTTACAGAGGTTGTCAACAGTAGATTCGTCCATACAACGATGGTACAACCATCAACCCAGTTCCATATTTGATGGAACGAGGACGAGGTTAGACCGAATCGAGCAATCAGCGTAGCTGATTACCACGTGAAGGTAATATTATTTATGTGTAGAAACTGGACATCGCCAAGTTGACACTTTTTAGCTTCTTCCCCATTTCTACAGCACCCAAACGTGAGATGACAGTTACTTAAAAGGAAACTTAAAAAGAAAAATTAAGAATCCATTAATGTGGGCTCTTTGAATGACTTAGTCACGGTCCTATTTTGAAATAATTTTGAACAGGGCTGCTCCTGTTGCCATACGAATGAGAACTTGCGGCAGTTCTTTCTTGTATCTGCAAAGGGCCCAGACAAAAACGTCGTAAAAAGACTGGTTCCCGACTTCTTCAAATTGATCTCCGACTTTCAGTTTCGCAATAATGTTAAGTTTCTCGAAGTCACTTTGTAAGAGCATTTCTGAACCTGATCTGTACGCAATCAAGTCGTCTGGGTACGCATTATGAGACAGGTAGTAAGTAATAGGGGAAATTTATGAAGAAGACCATTGTTTCATTGCTTTTAATTTGGCCTGAAGACAGATCTCCTGGTTCCTTGGCCTCGCTGAGCCTATTTTCCACAACAACTTGGCAGCCTTACACCTGCCAACGAACAAGAGGAAAATGCGATCGTTATAAGAAGGAATTTGCTACAGCCTCCTAGTAGTACCATACGTTCAACTTCTAAACCCGAATCAAGCCTCCTGCTTCTTCTGGAACAATACAAACGTGAAATGTTCTTATTCTGCTCTTGATAAGCAAATTTGACAAATGATGACCGTTTAGAGCAGCTCCTCTTTCAGACTTTAAACTCCCCAAAATGATCTTGAAATGATGACATTGTTGCACTAAATCGCTCCTTTGTCTATAGTGTTTTCAAATCCGTTAAGAATGAGATCAATCCAATTTCTTGCTTTGCCATTGAATTGAACCACGCACATATACGTATGTACATAGATGAAGCGTTCTTTGAAGGAGAAAATCTCCGATAAAGACCTATTGTTAGTGATGAATTCTGACAACGAATGCCTTCGTAAATTTTCAAACCACACCGTGTCATTGGGAGTGGGAGCGTAGTAAGGGAGGAACGGCAAATTGCTTTATTTGCGTTCTCATTTAATCAGAAAATTTCAATTTGAATACACAACTCAGTGTCAGAGATGAAAAATCTGCTTCCTATTCAAAGAGCAACAAATAAAATAAAAAAATAAAAAAAACACATGAAATTCAACGTCGAAGTACGAGAGTTCGAGTATGAGTATGTGGCATCATTTACGCCATTGGATGGAAATAAAGATACAGATACTTTGTGTGAGTACGAGTAGAAATCTGAATAAAAAAAAACACCGCGTTGCCAGAACAATGACAAGCAAAAACGTCGACGATTTGCGTTCTTTGAACAATACCCTGATGCTCCGAGCGTTTCTACGCTATTCTACTTCTACTGACTTCTACATCTCACTTCTCGATGATAATGATGATGATGATGGTGCTGATCATCACCATGATGATGAAGATGACTTTTGTGTTATCGTGCTGTTGAGCAACAGCGGTAAAATTCGCCTGGTTGATGTTCTTCATTTTTTTTTTTATTTGGTTTTCGAATTTTTCAAAAATGATGTACCCCACAAGCTTCGAACATGAAGAACATGGGAAGAATGCTTCTCTATTGCAACACACAAACAAAATAAAAGTACACTTACTGGACACTATAGTCCGTCGAGTCCCCAATACAATTGCAATCAATTAAGCCTCGTTAAGATCAATTTAGAATCCCGCATAAAATTTTCTCTGTGCCCGATGCGCGACTCCCGCTCTCACGGAACCAACGAACGAAAAATTTACCGCCGGCCGTCGTCGCCGCTGCTGCTGCTTTTACCACACCATACTCGTATACCCCAAGCAACGACTTTTTCTAAAAACCACCACCAGCCACCAGAAACTGGCACTAACGACAAAAGCAACGACAACCATTCCATAGAACGAATACTCCTCGCGGCATGGAACTCTCGATCTCAATTCTTTGTGATGTGTGATCCCTTAAGACCCCTTGAATAGCTACGCTCATGATTCTGATGCTGTTGCTTTTGCTGTTACTGATGTTTACGATGATGATGATGACGATGATGCAGTGGCGTGTATAATAGACATAGGGGTTGGGTTTGATTTTTTGTTTTCTTGTTGACTTCTGACAATTTTTTTTTTGTTTTTTCTTATTTCTGGCGACAAGTGGGAGATGTACGAGTATCTATATCGTAAGTGAATCAGATAAGTGATTTCTGGAAAAAAGACGAGATGAGACTTTGGCGTGCTTGAGAGGACTGTGTATAGGATACAAAGTGTGGCCGTCATCAGGGACATTTTTTTAGTCAAAGAACCATTGCAAGAGCCTTCACTTCACACAGGAAGTTGGATTTATTTTTTCTGACGAAAAGGGAAACAATCAAGAATAGGCAACAATTTCCAAGAGAAAATATGACTCACAGCGCAAAGCAGTTTTGCGGATCATTGCTGCCAAATTATGTCCGTTCAGCTCCCACTAGTGCATTCCAACTAAACTTTTATATCTCATGACAGTGTCTTATTTACATATGAACATTGTCGTTCCATTTATTGCATTGTTTGTAGCACATACATAATCCCAAGGACTTTCAAAAGAAATCGGATTTTAATCACTTTTCCTATTTACTTTCCCAGAAGGCACTTACGTTAATTATCGTTGTTTTGGCATAGTGTCTTCTACCTTTTGGTTGAGGTGACCTTCTATATTGAGCAACTTTTAGACAAATTTGGATTGGAATCATAGATCCTTCGAGTCATAACTTCTAAATTCATCCCCTTTGCATCTTTAGCCATCTCAGGCGAGCTATATGCTCTTCAGCTCCCTGAGTCTGCTGTTGTATCTTCTCCTCCAAAAGTCGTCAAAACAAGTGATATCTATTGTATCATACGAGGGCGGGTCAATAGGTCCGTGACTTTTGGATTAAAACACAGATTTTTTGATAAAAAAATAATTTTATTTTTCAACGTAGTCTCCCTTGAGCTCTATACACTTTGTCCAACGCTTCTCCAATTTTTGTATCCCTTCCAAAAAAAATGATTTGTCGAGGTCCTCAAAATAGGCCTTTGTTTGCGAGATGACTTCATCATCGGAGTCAAATCTTTTTCCACCAAGCCATTTCTTCAGGTTTGGGAACAAGAAGTAGTCGCTCGGAGCCAAATCTGGAGAATAGGGTGGATGAGGGAGCAATTCATAGCCCAATTCATGGATTTTTGCCATGGCAACTGCACATGTGTTTGTGGTCGACTGTGAGCAAACGCGGCACCCATCTTGCGGAAAGCTTTCTCATGCCCAAGTGATCATTCAAAATTGAAACCACTGAGCCATGCGAGATCTCGCACTTTCAATCTTCGGTCGGCCAACACCATATCGTGAATTTTTTCGATTGTTTCGGGTGTAGAGGCCTCAACTGGGCGTCCAGGACGTTCGGCATCTTCAGTGCTTGTACGGCCACAACGAAATTCAGTAAACCACTTTTTTACCATTGAAATCGATGCTGCAGAGTCCCCATAGTATTTATTAAGCTTAGCCTTGGTCTCGGTAATGGTTTTTTTCGCAAGAAATAATGCTTAATAAACACACGAAATTCACTTTTTTCCATTTTCTCCTCAAATTAGTGAGTAGTCTGATAAAAATAGCTGTCAAACACAAACTAACTGACGCAGCAAGTTTAAACCTTGACAGGAGGCAACTGACAGATGCCTGTTGACAGGAGCAGTGTTGCTGTTTCAGTAAAGAGGTCAGAAATTCAAAAAGTCACGGTTTTATTGACCCGCCCTCGTATTCTGCCGTAGAACAGGATTGAGACAAAAGGTATCTTATAGAGGACCCCCTGCATTTTTCTTGATGCGCCCTTAGTATTCACTTCCTTTTGACCGACAAAAGTCGCTTGGACAGCTTTACAAGTGAAAATTGTTCATTTACCTACTTTGTCAAGTCATAAATACTGTTACACAGAAAAATCAGCGCCAAATGAAAACGAATTAATATTTAGACAATTTTTTTTTTGTTTTTATTGGGTTATTCAATGACTTCAAATCTTAGAACAACTTATTCGAAATGACTTCCATTTGCCTTCCAGCACGACTTAAGACGATGTGGCCACTCATCGATTGCGAGACGCACTTCATGCATGGGGAAATTGTCCACTGCACGGACAAGGGCTCGCTTCAACGACTCAATATTTGAGTATCGAGTAGAGTAAGCCATGCTCTCTAATACGGACTAAAACTTGTAATCCAACGGGTTGAGGTCTGGACTACCAGCTGGCCAATCATCCGTTGATATGAAGTCCGAAACGTTGTTTTTGAGCCACAGTTGAGTGGTTTTTCCTTTGTGAGCTGGAGCAGAGCCTTGCTGGAAAGTCCATGGCTTGTTGTTGAATATTGATTGGTTGAGAGACTTCACAATGGGTTCCAAGACGGTCGATTGATATACCCTCGGGATGAGTTGGGATGCTTCTCTGGATGACCGAGCATACACACGATCGTTCTGCTTTTTGAACAATTCTTCTACGGTGAAGATTTCCTCGTCAGTAAACAGAATTTGTCTGTGAGCATTCTTCGCGTACCGGCTGAGCAACGCTTTCGATCTTCACTTGCGTTTCTCCTTCAATGCGGCCGTGAGCAGGTGTCCAGTGTGTCGCTTGTACGCGCTGAGTCCTAGAAATTGCGAAATTTGCATTTCCCGCGACAAGATTTTCTGTTTTCGCAGCGGTTTTAGGTCGATTCGTTTCTTCACGGCTTTGATCGCTTTCGGAATTCTCACAGTGCACGGACGGCCGGATTTATGATGGTCTCGTACTCCACCAGTATCCTCAAACAACTTCATAGCACGATACACAAAAATGCGAGTGATCCCAAGCGGTTGCAACGTCCTAAAGATATCGCCTCTTTCCATGTTGCATTTAAGTGGGCCAACTACAACAATACGATTTTCGATGTCCCCCCTTTCCATGATTGTAAGCAATTAATGTCAAAAACTTTTTACGTCACAATGAAGCATAAATATCAACTGTCAAATCGCAATCAATGCGAAATGGATGCGCCCAGTGTTGCATTCGTAATGAGTGAGTTCAGTTGTGTACCAGTATTTATGACTTGACTAGGTATAATATCTGATGGGTTCGGAGTCGCTTTTTATTGAAATTTCTACGTCTTTCGTTAAAATACGAGGGTTGTCTGAAAAGTTTCCGACCGAACAGTGATACAAGACATTTTTTCTAAATTTTTTTTGTTTATTTTTCTACATAGTATCCTTGTAACTCTACACACTTCTCCCAGCGATGCTCCCATCTCTCTAATCCGTCCAAATAGTACTTGGCGTTTTTTCTCCTCATTTGACGAAAATCTCTGTCCTCCGAGCGCAGTTTTTAGATGAGGGAACAAAAAGAAGTCGCTTGGGGCTAGATCAGGTGAATAAGCAGATGGTCAAGCAGTTCAAACCGTAATTCATGGATTTTCGCCATGGCAGCCGCTGAGGTGTGAGACGGCGCGTTATCTTGGTGAAACAGGATTGAAACGTTTTTCAATCAATGTGTAGTAAGCTCCTGTAATAGTTTTTCCTTTTTGAAGATAATCGGTTAAGATAACTCCTTTACTAATACAAAAAACAGTCGCCATCACTTTCCCAGCCGAAAAAACAGTTTTTGCTTTTTTTTGACCCGGCTCGCCCTTTGCAGTCCACTGTTTTGACTGAATTTTTGTTTTGGGCGTATAATAGTTTATCCAGGTTTCATCTACAGTAATTAATCGGCGCCGAAACTCGGATTTATTGCGCCTAAACTGCGCCAACAGAGCGTTGGAAATGTTCAATCGAAGCGCGGCACCAAACGCGCGGACAGCTTTCTCATGCCTAAATCTTGATTTAATACGTAACAAACACGTTTTTTGGACATTTTCATAACCTCTACTACCTCTCTCACTTTAATTCGGCGGTCGTCTAACACCTTTTGGTGGTTGCAGTTTTTGGACGTCCCGAACGTTCATCATCTCCCAAACTCTTACCACATTAAATTCTACCCAAAAACACTCACATCGACTCACTCAAACGACTGTCAACTAAAAACTGCGCGTCCAAAATGACTGAAACTTCGGTAAGTAACTGTCAAAAGATGCACAGCTAGCATTCACTAGCTTTTATTGACGAGTGCCGCTATCGTATCGTATGAGTAATCGCTTTTCGCTTCAGTGAACAAGTGTCTGCAGAACAAGCACTACCACATCACCAAGATGTCGTTATCACTTTCACCTATGCCCAATACCAGGAAGTGGGTAGCAATAAATCGGGAAACTGCCGACTATCCTTGGTAATTGCATGGTTAAACCGTTGCTCATGCAGGCCAAAATGCCAAAGGCATACCTAGCCTGTTACATGATAGTAGTCTATGACATCGTAAGACTCACAACTCTATACAAAGGGGACTAAAAAATGGATGAAAACAGAGCTTATTCGGATGCGGATTTGCCATATGCGGCAGTCTTAAACAAGAAGTCTTGAGTTCCCGATACATAAACGAGTGTTTTATGACAACCCGCATCAAGGCTTAATCCGCTAACAGAAACCTAATACGGGCCCCTACAGAAGACAAAGGCGCGATCTTTAAAGAATGTTTCTGCGAGCTCATCCACAAAACATATGAACAATGTCCGAACGACAGGATAGGAAAATAAAACTTATTTAGTAGTGAAATTCGTAAGCAAAGCGTACAGGTCAGCATCTGCAGCAGTGGACCTATGCGACGGGACCGAATATCACTATAACAAGGGTACGATTTCCTCATCTCAGCAGCCCCCAGAGCCCTCACAAAAGGTCATCACAGTCATGAGCAGCTAAACCAAATTGCCCACACTGCGATAGACATAAGGCATTCCTCCAGGATTCTGGACGCGCAGACGTTCCGGGAAGCTATTGATTCGGATTAAAAGGCAAACAAAGCAGGGCTGCAACGAAGAACAAGAACCGTACATGTGGTCTACGAGCCAAAAAGACGGGAAGAACATCGACTGGTTTAGAAAAGTAAAAAGAACATGAGAGCATGTCTTCGAAGATATTGAATGGTTTTATTCTACCCACATTGAATGGAAGTATAGCAACAGATAAAAAATAAGCATCAAAGCAACAAGGACCGCACGAAAACCTGTAAAAGAAGGAATTCTTATAGGGCGACCGCAGTTCGTGTTGACAATACTTCTTTGCAGACTGTTTTATGGCGACGAAGACCAAAATTCCGGCGTCTAGCAACAAAGAACATTCAACTTAGACGATGAGAGGCAAAACTTCGACCAAAACAAAGTTAGGATAGCAATTCCAAGCTGAACTCCTGCAATGCCACTGGATTTCACGGGTAATGACAACTGGCAGTGACTTTATGAATAGCGTACACCAACTCATTTCCAAACTTTGATCGGAAGAGTGTATGCTGATGAATGGACTCTCAGTATCGTATGCTGGATCCACAAAAAACGATAAAAAACCATGGCAAGTTTTGTTCTCGTGCCTAACTTGTCCGTCTGTGCAGAATGACTATTCTGAAGACTCGTTCGAATTTTTTGCAAAGGTAACAAGCTATCACCCAACCTCTTGAACTACAGGCTTGAAAAATTTGTGCGGAACTCACAAGGCCATACCATGGTATACAATGGCTATAAATTATGCCAACAACACAAAGTCATAACCCGAAAACTAAGTAGACCTTGATCATCGCAGTTAATATATGAGCCTGCTGAAGCCTGGACTGTATCGAAAGTGAGTGACGATACCCTCAGTCGTTGCAAGAGAATGAGAAGAAGATTCAATGACGAACAACGACATGAACTGTGCATCGGTCGTTTAAAGTCGTTAAAACATGTAGAGCGAATCGTCACAAATACTCAAGACTCTAGTCTTCGAATCTTACCCGGAAGGACACCGTAGCAGAGCAAACCATTACCTTAGGTGGTGCGCACAACTACAATATAAGAAGACCTAAATCGACTTGGAGTCGACTGGCCTCTTACGTGGGACAGTAGTAAAACAGATTCTGACCGAAACCATTGCTAGGTATGACCTTTCATCCGAATCTGAAATCTCTCCCGTGTCAGGTACAAGGGGCTTAACAGGCGTTCTGTTCGTATCATATACAACGGTCTTTTAGTTGCCTGTGCAACTTATGGAGCGTCGGTGTGGTACGACGCGGCAACGAATGATGATTGCTGCCATCAGATTTTGGCTTGCCAAAGAGTGGCATTGATTGCTGGCCTTGTTGGGAGTGCCACCTCTCGATCTGGAGGTGATACGTCGTGGTATTGCCTTCAAGATAAGAAAAGGTCTCCCGCTAAACGAGCAAGATTGGGTCTCCCAGAGGGAAGTGGATGGCCTATCCCGGAGGGAGCGTAAAGCCTTGCTTAACGCATGCGTGATATCTAGATGGCAATCTAGATGGGACGCTAGCGAAAATGGCAGGGTTACTTACAGCTTTCTTAGGGATGTGCAGAGGTTTCCTGAACGGAACTTTACCCTCAGCCTGGGCTTTTTATTGACCGGGCATGGTTCCTGGTTTTATGCATTCTTACATAAAAGAGGGCTTAGCGGCTTGGCGAATTGCTCTTGTGGAGCTTCCCACGAAGATTGGCTGCACGTTCTTTGCGAGTGCCCAAATTATTCGGATGTTAGGGACTTGCATGCTATGGGCATCACCTTCAATGGTGAGACCTACGATGTCAGTGGAATTCTAACTGACACCGTTTGGTTCGAAAGAGCCCGTAGCTTTGCAAGAGAAGTATTATTTAGAAGACGCAGTAGAGAGCTAGCTAGAAGAAATTGAGGTACTAAAGGCCGCCAGTCCTGGGCAGTGAGGTGCCCAACTGGAAGTGACCGCAAGGTTGCGAAGCTCGACCGGAAGCTATATTCTGGTACCACGGGAGGTCGGGGGCCCCTGGAACTATTGTTTCCAGCCTGACCTAGGAGTTGGCCCCCTTGTGGGAGTATCGTGGTGGGTGTGGTTTAAACCCAAAATCGCGGGGCGAGTAGAACAAAAGGTGCTTGGACATCTCATGGTTGAACATATGTTGTAGCCTGCTACGACATGTGCTCATCCGTTTGATTGCTACGGAATCATTGGTCTATTCGATGTGGAGTTGCACTGCAACCGGATGCCATGATCCACAGAATGGCTGAGGTATTAGATAGGCCTCGACCCTTCACCAAAGGGGAAGTTCGTGCCTTACACACGACTTCGAATCTGGTACTGGTGGTGGTACCTTTATCACCCGAAGGGCGCTGATCAACGCTTTGTTTTGATATCTCGTGCGAAGACGCACCGTAGGCTTGAGCCTTCACGGCAGGTACCTACGTTAAACACATGTGACATCTGTCAGGTACAAGGATATCCTTAAGTTGAGCTATTTTACTTTTGTAGCAAATGCTGGCTGAGAGCCTAGTTGTTGGTCTTTACGATCGCTCGTCATATGGTGGTGTGGGAGCTCTTAAACATCTGAAACAACAGATGCATTTATTTCGGACGCATGGTTCCTGACTGGATATTAGTTAAGGTTTTCTATTTCACACAAAAAGCCTCCTATATCAGGATTTAGTAGCAGACTTGGAATTTTTTAGGTTGATCTGAGTAAATATAGTAGATGGGGTGGCCACCTTGTGGTTGCACTCATTTAGAAATAAACTAACTCTCCCAATTTGCAGATAGGAACGTGATTAAATTGTCTCGACAAAAGCTTTGTCTAAGCCCACAACAATAGAAGGCCCATCTTTGTTTTTCTTATCTATTTTCCCCTTATGAAAAGACTATTCACTTTTCAGTGTGTAGCTCTGTGTTGTGGATATGAGGACGTACAAATACTATGTGGCTTTTTGGTCTAACAGTTTAGCAATAGTGCTGGGCTACTGCAATGGCTGACCCATCACAGGATCTTGTAAGACATATATACGAGTACCTTAATTCAGTTTTACAGATTTTCTTCTTTGGATCTAAAGCATTCAATGGCTTAGAACTCACGTGCTGTCAAAAGTTCCTACTTTTAGCGAAAGTTCGTTGGGCCGAGTAAATCGGAGTAATTCGTCGCTCTAGTGACACATATTAAACATGAAGCACATTAAACACAAATTAAAGTGAAAAATGTTTAACCTATTCTATAGTAATCAACCTAAACTTGAAATTTCAAAACTAATCTTTTCAAAAGTATTACCGCACATACGAGTATTTGACAAGAGCGATTTCCTAATGAAGTCACCGCTATTAAATCTTCAAATCCAATCTCTAAAAATAGAGCAATTTGTACCCAACGCCACTACCTCGACGACGATGGCATTTTATAGATTACATGATTCTGATGCCGCAAAAGCATCAACTCGGACTTTATAATGCGACATTTCCAAGAGAGGTTTCATCATCACAAGCCGAGAAGTTTTTGCTTTTCACCGCCCCATCAGATTTAAAATCCGTACTATGGAGTCGGATGGAATGCAAAGTCAACAGAGCCAAGGCAGTGCCACAACTTATGGTTGCCTTTATGACCATGAATTTACATATACTTACAACGGCAGCGTAGATATCTTTGTAGTCGGTAGTCGGTAGGAAATATGATGGTCAGTCATCTTCACTGCAGACCATCTGCAGTCAGCTAAAAATACTTCATTGCATAAAGGGTAAGGCAACGAGTCTGAGTATCAAATGGATTTTCAAATATACTTTAGGCCTTAGCAAATATATTTTCTCAAGTGAAAACATTTTAGGGATTTATTCAATGCACGTCCATCTTCCAAGTGATCTACACAGGAGATTAGTACTAGTGAGTAACACACGTCAATATGTAACACATAAGGTCACTCAATTCATGGGCCAGACATGACATCCCTGCTTCAATCACATACGGCAAATAGAAGAGACTGAGACTGTACATATGGATCCCTTAGCAATCGCTGAACGTGTTAAGTTTTCAAAAACTTACTACAAAAATAGTAATTGTGTGGTAGGTACGTTTCGCGCATTACGAGCATATTATGATCGACATAATGGTCCATCTGAGCGTACTACAGAAAAACTGTAAGCAAAAATTGAATATACTGGGTCTGTTACAAATGTCTTGAAGCCTATTTATCATTGAAAAATACGCTCTTCAGAAAATATGGCTGCATTTAGTGAAAAAGTTGAAGAAGATCCAAATCTCCAACACACAGAATTTGGGCTTATCTTATAACGGCACTTTATAACGTATTTTGCACTTGGATTTGCATCATAAGTTCAACTCACTCAAGAATTGAAGTCAGCTGACCACGGAATGTGTAGAACATACGCTGATTGGTTGCTTGAACGTCTTCATTTGGAAGACCAATTTTCAAACATTTTCTTCAGCGATGAGGCTCAATTTTCAGACTGTCGATACATTAAGAAACTAAATTATCACATATGGAGAAGTTAAAAGGATAATGTAACAGTCGAAAGACCATTGCATATACAAAAGTCCCTGTATGGTGTACAATTTGCTTTGGTGGTGTCATTGGTCCATACTTCTCCGAAAACGAGGAGGGTGTAACCGTCAGCGTGAATTCTCATTGCTATATCCAAATGTTAACCGAATTTTGGCCTCAAATCGAAAATATGGATGTGGAAATTATGTGGTTTCAACAAGACGGTGCCATATCGCACACAAGCCCACCCTTTTTCCCCTTATTGCAAGAAAAATTTCGTGGACGAGTTATTTCGCTGATTTAACTTGTGAACTGGCCATCAAGATCGTGTGATTTGTAGCTGTTGGTTTTGTTTTTGTAGGTCTAAGATGTAGGCAAAAGATCATGCTTATGCACACAATCCGCAAACTCCTGATGCCTTTGATGAATATTCGTCAAGTAATGGCCAAGTTATCGCCCGATATGTGTCGAAAATTACCTTGTCAGAATGAAGTCCTGCAGGAGCCCCAGTAGAGAACATTTGAAATGTATTATATTCTAATTATAATGGCGAGACACAAACAATATACAAAAATAAAAACTTCATCAATATCCAAATACGGCTATAAGCCGGAGTGGACTCGGGTCTCGAACGGTAGGCTAATCTTCAAGTTCATTATTGAGGGCAACGTCATAGTTACATGTGCAGCTCGTAGCATTTGTCATTAAATTTCACCCTCCCTACCCTATCAACGCACAATGGACCAAAAGTCATCCGGAGAATTCTGCTTTCGAAACGGCAGATAATATCTTCAAACACCTTCACTTACGTTAATGCTTTTTTACTATTAAGCAGGACTATGATCCCGACTACCTCTAAGTGCTGATGTCTATTGTGACGTTCTGTTCAATTCGGCGATATTGTGGGTCCCTTCTTGTTGCAGGATATATGTTCTTATTTTTACCCTTATTAGCGGCTAAAAGTCCCGACACCTAAATACGTTAAGAAGAGACAGCAACGGATCGCAGGATTCTATAGGTCAAGATCTTAAGGCAATTTTTTCCGCTTCTGTTCCAATACCTGCCAACGCCCCCGGGACAGCTCGCTAACCTTTTCTTCTTTTCCGATTTCCTAAATTCTTCACGCAGGGGGTGTTCCCCTATCTCTGCAGAATGGTTCAGGTCCAATGAAGGGTTCTGCTGTCCCTTTTCTCGCTAGGAAGTTCGCCGCCTCATTGGCAGTGATGTCCACATGGCCTTCTTGGCCCAAACACTCCTGCACCAGTTCCTTCGTCAGTTCTCGAGCCGTCTGTACACCACTTTATCGTGTGGTTGCTCAGTCCATACATAGTGGATTCATCGCTCCATTCTTTCTTTTTGCTGAGCTTCGTTAAGGAATTCTTTTCAAAGTTGTACTTCTTATTGCTGTCATCTCTTTGAGTAGCCAAAAGTGGAAGTTTTCCGAGTAGTGCATCATATTCTTTCGAACTAATGCATTTCCACTTTCCAGTTCCTTCTATTGCTATTCTTAGAATAGTTTTATCCGCTGCGTCTGAGACAATGAGGTGTAGGGGAGTTAATTCCAATAGCACCTCCATTGCAGCAGTTGGGGATGTACGCATTTCGCCGGTGATGCATAGGCACGCCAGTCTTTGCACCTTGTTGAGATATTCTCTCGTTCTGACAAGACTGGTTCGTTTTGCCCATGCTACTGCACCATATGTGATCATTGGTCTCACAATCGCTATGTACATCCATCGCAGAATATTAGGGGTACAGCCCCACGATTTTCCCGCTAGGCTCTTACATATCATAAGGGCACGGGCTGCTTTTCTAGCGGTTTCTTCAGTGTGGTTCTTCCAGAGCAGTTTCCTGCCTAGATGTAGTCCCAGATACTTCAAATCATTGACCGGTATTAGTGTCGTGCCTGACAATCGGATTTCTTTGAGTATGGCACTATCGTGGCCTTAGCCGGATTGATGTTCAGCCCGGCCGTGAGGCACCAGAGAGTTTCTTCAAACTTTCCTCTGGCAATTAATACTATGTCATCAGCGTATGCCTGACATCTGATGCCAAGGGTGGTTAATTTTTCCAGTAGTTCGTCTACAACAAGGGTTCACATTAAGGATGATAATACCCCTCCTTGTCGACATCCTATTGTAGTGTCTATTCTAACAGCTCCAGCTGTTGTCTGTGTCTCTGCTGACCTAGTGCTCAGCAGTTCGCACATCCATCTGGATACTGTGTTATTGGCTCCTTTCCGTTGTAGAGCTCGTTTGATATCCTCATACAAGGTATTGTCAAACGCCCCGTCAATATCAAGAAAGCCGCACAGTGCTATCTCCTCGGAATTCAGAGCACTTTGGATAATTTCTCCTGCGCTAGCTATAGTGGTATTCTGCCCTGCAGGCAATTCAATTGGCCTTAGTCCGTTTCCAGGCATGCGAGCCTTGCCAAATATGTTCTATCTTTTCATTTTGGTTTAAAAGACACCTAAACCGATTTCAAGTTCATTCTTGGGATATAGGCTCACAAGATTTTTCAGGTATCTGTTTCCTCAGGCTGATGCTGACAGACGGAACCCCAAAACTGCTTGTCTAAGTCTGCTGACTACAACAAATCCGCACCCAGATAGACAATCTTTGTTTTCTCTGTATTAAACGCCATATTATACGTTACAGTTTTATATCTTTTTTTTATAGGACCCGCTCCCCGCTTTCTAACCTGCGGCTATATCTGCTCCAGTCGTATTCAACCTGATCAATGTCTAGTTCCGAACGATGTTGGCTTTTTTTCATTTTGCAGAGTCGTCAACAATGAATGGGACAGTTAACCTTATGCCATTCCAAGTATTGAACTTCTTTATTCAAATCACGTTAAATGGAGGACTGCCTGAGCACTATCAGAATCCTACAAATCTAAAAACACAACATACTCGTTAATTCGATTAAAGTTTGCGCTTATCCACTTCGAGAGCACAGCTCCACTACTGAAAACAGAATCCAACTCCGGCACGATGCAGTTGTCATCGTGCAACAAGGAACTATTTAACTGAAATGATACTTTAAAACTTGTACTCCACATTGCATACATCCTTAAGCAGAAGTACCTTTAAGAGGTGGCTCATGATTGTCTCTCAAACTTCTAGTGTATCTATCTAGAGTAGTATCCATATATGCATGTGCATCCCTTAAAAAGAGGCACAAAAACTAGGCTCCAATTAAAGAATGAACGATTTTTTCAGGGCACATCCTTTACCTCCTCAGGTTGCCTATCGTCCTTTACTCGTATGTATGAAGTAGAAATGAGGCCTTCTACACTCTCAACTCTCATTTTATGCGGTGAATAACGAGTAGTCCCACAGGAAAGCTACAACCTCTCGCCCACATGTGATTTTCTAACAAAAAATATAAAAGACAAAGACCTAGAGTAACTGTAATTATGATTGCATTCCACATACAGTGGCAGCAGCCAGTAGAACAAGAATCAAAACCACACGAATAGGACTGAATACAATACAAATACGAATGCACTGCTTGGGGCTTATACCTCCGTCCTGCTTTATGTGTGCTTTATTTTTGGCTCCCTTTTCATACAGTTTTCAACAAAAAAAAGAAGAAATTAATAAATAATGCTAAACACCAGATGTTAGAGACAAAGAGGGACACAAAAAGTGCAAAAAACCAATGAATAAGGAAAGAGGAGCAGCAGAAGACACAACAATGAAGTTCGAAGATGGAGTAGCATCCGGGATTCATGGACTCTATCGAGAGTCAGAGTGCATTGTCTATGATGAGCTGCTGAGTAGACTAAATCGCTATGTACAGAGTACGAGTGCAATGGAACCAATGGATGTGGATGCCAAAAATCCATGGAGCAGCACGAGTAGATACAGATACTGTGAATAGATAAAAGGTTTGACAAAAATAGAAGACAAAAAGCAAACGAATGAGGTCACACAATCATTTTTAATTTTGCATTTTTTCAGGAAGACTCATGAGTCCTGGGGGGAAATAAGCCATTTTCATTAGAAACCCTAAAACACGGGGGACCATGTGGTATTAAATATTGACAACGTGATTACCTACATAGTACGGAGTGGGAGATATTTTTTATGGTGATGATGGTCCAGAACAAGGCAGAGCTATGGGAAAGAGAACGAGCAGCCATCACCTTCATTTAAGGGACGAACAAAACAGCTTGAGTACGAGTAGTTGTCCTAGTCTAAGTGGTCAGTAACTCCACTGATTTTAGTGAGTCCTTTAAGTGTTGTAAATATTTTATGATAGCCCCTACTGGTAGATCAGCCGGGGGCTGTGGAAGATACAATGGTTGCCTTCCTCTGACTTTGTACAGCGATCCAACAAATCGTACTTCTGATCGCCACGCCGTGTAAACCTCCGTAAACAGACTCTTATATTAATTATATGTATCTTCCAACGATATTTAAGTAGGATAGATGTTTCCAGGTAATAAAATTGAGATGACATGATAGTAAGGACCCTTTGAATGTAAATCATAGCCATGTCATGTAAAACCAACAAAAGTAAAGTAAAGAAAGTAGGTACACCGAAGATAGTATGTCACTTGCAGTAGCTAGTTACGTTCCAAAAAGCCGCAGATTCATTAAATAACAATCACCCACAATGGGGGTTTGTTTTGTTTTTCGACATGGAACGTATCACATACTGTCTTCAAGGCGCTAACTGGTACGAGTGGTTCATGTAATAATCAAACTGGGTGAATTTTTTGCCAGTTTATCAATGGTTTTGGTGGGTATTCACCAGGTGTAAGACTGCAAAGTCTATGACAGAAATAAAATCTCTTAAAGGCCTTAGTCTAAGTTCTACATCCCATCCGGATCGTTTACTGCTGAGACAATCTTGAAGATTTTTGAATTTCAAAATCTTAAACTTATTGACTAAAAGTTCCACTCAAACCTCTGCGCCGCAAAGTTTATCAAGGTTGCCCAGCAAAGTGAAGGTAGTCATGAATCGGTTAGAACGGCTCCTTGGCAGCCGATGTTTTTGAATCGAGCAAGGAATTCCACCAACAACTTGGACCTTATGGATATTTAGGTAAAAGGAGGAGCCCATGGCTGATCTATCTATCGGGTACATTTTCTTAGGCTACCACTTCGCAGCCAGACTATTCTTCAAACAGCGCATCAACCAACGCTGCGCTCAAGAAAGACGTTGATGGAGCCATCATAACCACTCTGCATTGGAGCTCAATATGGCGTCTCAGTAGAACTCATCATTTCTACTTTCAATGGCATTCAAATCTGAAGGTGTTTACGATAAGACTAGTATTTGCTCTGGCCGCGTTTATTGTTAGAAAAGTAGGAGAAACACAACGCCAAAGCTCAGTTCACACTGGCTTACTGTAGAAGCCACATTCCAACGGGGTATGCGCTGAGTGGTGTCAAGCTAGCGATGCCCAGTGTTGCAACTAATTTCTACAAATCAATTCTGCTTCTTTTATCTTCTTCAAGTGGTAACCATCTCGAACTGCCCGATGTTTAAGATGGATTCTCCGAATTGAATCAACTGTTAAGTATTAGGTGCGGTGAAAAATAACCTCCTTCGGAACGAAAAAGTTTTTTTTTAAATATTTTTTTTATTTTATTCAATATAGTCCCCTTTTAGCTTGATACACTTTTTCCAGTGATTTTTCAACTTCTTGATCCAGTCCGAAAAGTAATTTTCCGGAAGGTCTGCAAAATACTCCTCCGTGGCGTCGATGATTTCCTCGCGTAAGCTGAATTTTTTATTGATGAGCCATCTTTTAAGGCTTTTCGGGCAAATACGGTGGATGCGACAGCAATTGGAGCTGTAACTCATTGATTTTAGCCGTGGTTGCGATGCTCTTATGCGTCGGCGTATTGGCTTGCAAAAACAAAATTTTTTTCGCTTCATGTGAGGCCGTTTTGCAGCGATTTCGGCCTTCAATCGCTCCAATAATGCACAATAATACTCGCTGTTGATGGTTTTCCTTTTTCGAGGTAGTCAATGAAGAGTATTCCATGACAATCCCAGAAAACCGACGCCATAACCTTTCCGACCCATTGAGCGTCCCTCGGCCGCTTCGGAGCACTCGTGCCAGCTTCAGTCCATTGCCGGGCACTCATTCTGTTCTCTGGTGTGTAGTAGTGGATCCAGGTTTAATTAAGAGTTACCGATCGACGCCAAAAATCCGCCCGATTCCGCATCAGCAAGTACAAACACTCTTTCGAAGTGCTCGGCCATCACAATGTTTTATGAGAGAACGAAAATCGTTTTTGTCCATACTCAACATAATGCCAAACACGTCAACAACAATCAGCTGCCAAAACAAAACTAAAGACAGTATCGCACTGAAAATTGGCATGTCTGCCTAGATATTAACTGACTTCAAGGCACCGTAACCTTTTTTGCCTTTTTTTGGATTGGAATACACCATAATAAACCCTTTTCAACGTGTTAAGAGAGCAATACTTTCTAAGGCGGAAAAGGCAACGAGTAGCAGAAAGAAGATATTTTTTTAGAAATGCAGAAATGTGCTTGGACCATTTCAAGTTTTGATCTATTGCAACACCAAGGTACTTGAAATTATCTACACCTTCAATTTTGAAACAATTAGTACTACAATTAGTATTCCTGTTGAAGGTTTTGCCAACTTGGATTCTGCATTGGCTGTATAGCAAGTCGTAACACGAGCAGACATTAGAATGAAATACTATGTCTAAGTCGGGGTACTCTTGCTCAGTAAGACTGATAAACATCAACTTAGCTTTACTACTAACAATAAGTTTGTGATTAGCAAACCAGCATCTAAGTAGGAAAACATCATGGTTTATATCAGCGATTAGTTCTAGCGGACTGGCTAAACAATATGCAACGCCAAGGTCATCGGCAAAAGCTGTAACTTTACCTATGTATGCGAGAGAAAATAAGGAATTTATGTAAATTAGGAATAAAATTGGGCCAAGTACGGAACCTTGGGGTACCCCCAGGTTATTGGTTTCTGAACTGCTTATATTGCTTCCAATTTTTACATATTGCATTCAGTCTTTAAGATAAGACTCAAACATATTATATATGAATCCTCTGAATCCGACCTTATATAGTTTATCTAATAGTATGATGTGGTCAACCATGTCAAACGCCTTAGTTATATCCACAAAAAGGCCTGCACAAAACTGTTTTTTATCTAGTCCCTTATATAAGAAGGAGAAAAAGTCCAATAGAGCATCCTCAGTGGAGAGGCTAGTTCTGAAACCAAACTGCATAGGAGAGAAAAAATTATAATGATTGAGATAAGTTAATATTCTCGTTTTAATTATTTTCTCAAAAACTTTTGAAATTGATGGCAGTAAAGATATTGGTCTGTAGTTTGATTTATCGGTCCTGCTGCCCTTTTTAATAACGGAATCACTACAGCGCATTTAAGTTCAGATGTGCTTGAGTACCAAATTGATATTTTATCATTACCATGTGAATTGGAATTAGGAAGGGAATTAATAGTTTTTAGTAATTCAAATCCCGTAATGAGCTTAAACATGAAGCTGTTTCTAGAACAGTTGTTTTGAGAGCCAGCCTTAGGGCAACAGTTACACGAAATTTGCGAGTTTCTTGGAAAAGAAGTTGGTCCAATGGAAGCAAAGTAATTGCTGAACTCATTAGCTATTTCCAAAGGATTTGAAATGTTAATACTCCATACTTCCATTTTTAAGTACAATGGGATCTGCGTTAGGACACACTTTCCGACTAACAATACTATTAACTACTTGCCACTCTTTCTTAAGATTTCCACTTGCCGCTTGTATTTTCGAACGAAAATAGTCATCCCGTGCTTTTTTAACTTCCTTTGTCATTTTTGTGCAGAATTTATCAAAACGATTTTTTAAATTGGTGTTCAAAGGATGTTTCCAACATTTTTTTCTTAGTTTGTTTTTGATATTTTTTTTTTTTTGACAAGGTTACGAGTTATCCAAGGCTTAAGGCGACACTCTGATTTTTTGTGTATTATAGTGCAAGTAGATGCGCTTATGTAATTTTTCAGAATACTAAAAAATACACTTTAAGCTGAAGAAGCATTTCTTTCAACATAAACACTTTCCCAATATTCATAACGTAGCCTATTGTTCAATTCAGGAAAGTTAATTTTATCAAAGCTGGTTTCATATGATACGTTAGATTTCCTGCATATTATATTTTCAAAAAGGATTCCCGTCATACAATGATCACTTATATGTAGATCCAAGTTAATGCCAGCAAGGGAATCCACAGCAATATTCTCAAAACGAGCAAAAACATGGTCGAGGCAGGTGCCTGTAATTGGTCTAGTAGGCTCAGCAATAAAAGATAAAAAACCATGTTCAGCCATAAGCGCTTCAGAGGAGAAGAATGCAGTCCGTATACACAGATAAAATTAAAGAGTTCATTGTGAATATTGCAACAAACTTTAATGACGTCCGCGCTTTTTAAATTACAAGTTTTTACATCACACTCATACAAGTTTGATATAAAAACTCCCACTCCACCGGCAGAGTACGTATCATTCGTATTAGAAAAAAAATTATACTCGTAGTTCGGAATATGGTCATCTTCACTCTCGCAAGAGTAGATCCAAATTTCAGAAACAAATATTATGTCAGGCAGGTTAACGAGAGCTTCTAGATTCACCATCAGTAAGTCGAAGTTTTGGCGTAAACTACGTATGTTTTGATGTAAAACGAAAAATGATTTGCCATCTGATTTACATTTAAAATAGCTTTCTAAATTATTACGTATGGTTCTAATTGTATTATGCAAAATGCATATACTCTTTACAATAACATCAACAAAATCGGGACCTGTCTCAGTAGGCTTCCAGAGGACACGCCATTTAGATGTTATTATTCCAAAGGCACATTCAATGCATCTTCGTGCTCTGGAAAGTATTCGGTATTAGCAATATTTCTCTTCTCGAGTGTGGCCTTAAAATAGTTTCGAAAAGTGGATAAGGCTCATCACCAACAAAAGCATGGGGCATCTTAATATATGTTATAGGCAAAAAGGAATCCGTCGGAATGAACTATCGAGTTTTTAATTGCTTGTACAGTTGTGATGCATTAAATGTTCTACCATCACTTTGCTTGCCATAGCCTCCAACTTCTATTGTAATAAATTTGCAATTGGCATCTGCCACCATAGTACTTTGAAGTACTATTGAAAAGTATTTTTTTATAATTATAAAACAAAGACCCGGAATGTGATGGACACCTAACGCGAATTTGCTTTCCATCAATAGCACCAGAACAGTTTGGAAAGTTTCAAAGTTTCCAAAATTGGTCTGCCGTCTGTCTAATTATTTGCTTTGTGGGCTGAGGCATATGCAGTGGTTGTAGCTGCCCCCAAAGAGCTATTACGATTTTTATTTAAGAGGATTTGGAAAAACTTCCGTGACCAATTTCGAAATGAATGCAAAAAAAATTCCAGTTGCAAAATCTGGAGATTGTGGAGTTTCGGAGCAGTATTATAGCAACTATACAACTTGGCCTCATTTCACGTCTCAGCTTTTTTTAAAAGACCAATTGAGACCACGTAAATTGGTCGGAAAATTAGATACTTCCTTCATACGATTCACAAATTTCTTTGGAGGCATCCTTTTCAAAATTCCCTTGAGAAGTCTCCTTAAATGAAGCATCTTTAGATGAAACTATGTCTGAAGAGATCCGTGAGCTGTATGATGATGAGGTTAACTATCAACCGAAAAAAAGACGGTTAAAGTTTAATGCTTCTAACGAATTGTTGGCTATTGAGCAACAAAATATATAAATATGCCAAAAGAGAGAGATGACGACGAAGCTTTTTTTGATAGCCTTTTACCATATATGCGCAAAATGGATTCAAAGAAAAAATTATTATGCCGAATGGAAATTCAAAAAGCTATTTACACTTTTTCGTTGACTATAAGTCAGATACTTCCTCCACACAATCATAAGAGCGCATGGACACCAATGCTCCGGTCCGAAAAGCCTTCGAATCCGCCCCCGAGGGACAGCGCAGTAGAGGAAGGCCAAGACTCAGGTGGCGCACGCAAGTGGAAGAGGACCTCAGCCAACTTAGCGTGCGAAACTGGAGGCAGCTAGCCAGGGATCGAGCTGGCTGGAGAAGCTTGTTGACTGAGGCCCAGGTCCACCCCGGACTTTAGCGCCACCTTACGTAAGTATATAACTTAACGTGCGGTTTTTTTTCAAAATTTGAACGTTTATCTAAGAAAAACATGTACGAGGGCAGGTCAATAAGTCCGTGACTTTTGGATTAAAACACAGATTTTTTGATAAAAAAATAATTTTATTTTTCAACGTAGTCTCCCTTGAGCTCTATACACTCTGTCCAACGCTTCTCCAATTTTTTTATCCCTTCCAAAAAAAATGATTTGTCGAGGTCCTCAAAATAGGCCTTTGTTTGCGAGATGACTTCATCATTGGAGTCAAATCTTTTTCCACCAAGCCATTTCTTCAGGTTTGGGAACAAGATGTAGTCGCTCGGAGCCAAATCTGGAGAATAGGGTGGATGAGGGAGCAATTCATAGCCCAATTCATGGATTTTTGCCATGGCAACTGCACATGTGTTTGTGGTCGACTGTGAGCAAACGCGGCACCCATCTTGCGGAAAGCTTTCTCATGCCCAAGTGATCATTCAAAATTGAAACCACTGAGCCATGCGAGATCCCTACGGCTTCCACAATCTCTCGCACTTTCAATCTTCGGTCGGCCAACACCATATCGTGAATTTTTTCGATTGTTTCGGGTGTAGAGACCTCAACTGGGCGTCCAGGACGTTCGGCATCTTCAGTGCTTGTACGGCCACAACGAAATTCAGTAAACAACTTTTTTACCATTGAAATCGATGGTGCAGAGTCCCCATAGTATTTATCAAGCCTAGCCTTGGTCTCGGTAATGGTTTTTTTTCGCAAGAAATAATGCTTAATAAGCACACGAAATTCACTTTTTTCCATTTTCTCCTCAAATTAGTGAGTAGTCTGATAAAAATAGCTGTCAAACACAAACTAACTGACGCAGCAAGTTTAAATTTTGACAGGAGTCAACTGACAGATGCCTGTTGACAGGAGCAGTGTTGCTGTTTCAGTAAAGAGGTCAGAAATTCAAAAAGTCACGGACTTATTGACCCGCCCTCGTACAATAGTATTATTCAAAGTATTGCCCATCTGAAGCTATGACTTTTTTCCATCTTTCCGGCAATTTGTGGATCCCATCCCAAAAGAACTGCGCCGGCTTGGCAGGCAAGAATGAATCAAGCCAATTTTTGATATTCTGCTCTGATGTGAACCGTATTTCAGTGAGGGCGTTCTGCATCGACCGGAACAAATGGTAGTCAGAAGGGGAAAGGGCTGGGCTATAGAGCGGGTGGGGTAAAACTTCCCATCCACTGTTTTCTAAATAGTTCTTAACCGGAATAGCAACGTGGGGCCGAGCGTTGTCATAATGGAAAATTATTGCCACGTATCTGGTCTCATATTCCGGGCGTTTTTCGGCTACTGCTCTCTTCAAACGGATTAATTGTATTCGGTAGCGTTGTCCATTGATGGTTTCACCCGGTTTTAGCAGCTCATAATACAGCACACCCATCTGATCCCACCAAATACAGAGCATTACCTTCGCGCCATGGATATTCGGCTTTGCCGTTGATTTGGCTGGCTGGCCGGGTTTCACATATGATTTTTTGCGCTTGGGGTTGTCGTAATGGATCCATTGTTCATCACCAGCAACAATCCGATGCAAAAATGACTTCCTTTTGTGGCGTTCCAGCAGCATTTCGGACATGCAAAACCGCCTTTCGACGTCTCTCGGCTTGAGTACATGTGGAACCCGATTTCCTTGCTTTTGAATGTATCCAGCAGCTTTTAAACGTTTTGAAATGGCTGTGAGTGACATCCAAAGATTCTGCGAGCTCTTCTTCTGTTTGGCAACAATCTTCATAGAGTAATGCTTCCAGTTCTTCATCTTCAAACTTTTTTAGCTGCCCAGGATGTTCAAGCACAAAGTTCGACATATACTGAAATGACATACAATGACAGTAGCTTTCAAACGCATGTTCCAATGGAATAATACAAGTTACGCCATCTCTTAGCAAACCGCACGAATTAAGTTATAGACCCAATAAAATAGGGCAATTGACTCGCTTCTCTCAAAGCTTTTACTCTGTCATCTTATCGCATTGCTCATCGCACGAAAAATTATCGCTACTCGCATCGCATCGCTTCTCGCGCGCATTCTGACACCAGCCTAAGGTGGAATCAGGTTGATAAGCTTTGCAGGAAGACGTGGCATTCTTATTATTTTTTTGAGCCAAAATTGACTTCGACTATTAGCAACAAGGAGCCAAGATACGAATGCGTACATACGCTCAACAGCAGCGGGTGGCGAGAACATATGGGGTTTTTTATTAGACGGCTAAAACCACAAGAAATCCCTCAAGCCTTGGCTGACCACGTCGACTTCAACCACTTGCATAATCCCCCATCACAAGCATTAAGTGCGGAGAGCCACCAGAAAAGCCGCCTCTCATGTACTGGGTTTCAAAAAGTGAAAACAAGCAAGAAGGCCATTATTCGAACATAAATACCTACCAATGGTCTCCCTCAAATAGAATGTAATTCCTGCAACACTATATGCGAGAACACTGTCCAGGAGTTGGAACAAATATCCTTACGATCGGCAGATAGAAGACCAGCTATCCAAGAAGTTCAAACGTCGTACAGAACTAAAATGCCAAATATTTTTAAGCTCGCTGAACAGAGGAGAAAAAATTCAATGGAAATAACCTCGCCGAAATACACCAAAAACGCAGACGGTCGCTTACTAACAAATGAAAAGGAAATTTGTGTCCGGTGGCGTGGATACTGCAAGGAGTTGCTTAACAAACAGTTTTCACATGATATCGTGCCAACAGCTGGTCTATTCGAGGAAGAAGTTTCGGACTTTTCAATTGAAGAAATAAGTATAGCAATTGGAAAATGAAGCAGGGGAAAGCGGCGGGACCAGACAGCATTCCATCAGAGTTTTGGTCGAAGATGGAGGGGATCGGCAGCGTTTGGCTATCGACACTTTTACATAAATTAAAATGTGGACAACCTATGCCGAATCAGTGGAGAAGTAGCTTTTTGGTTCCATTATACAAAGGAAAAGGCGACACTCGAACTACCATTTAATCAAGCTGATGTCACACATGATGAAAATCGTCGGAAGAGTCATAAACGAACGTCTTCAGCAAATAATAAAGCTCGATTCTAGCCAG
This sequence comes from Volucella inflata, assembly GCA_928272305.1. Classification (NCBI taxonomy): domain Eukaryota; kingdom Metazoa; phylum Arthropoda; class Insecta; order Diptera; family Syrphidae; genus Volucella; species Volucella inflata. The sequence continues at coordinate 37,969,489 of OV743716.1, read as the reverse complement.
TGTGGATTTGTTGAAGGAAGATCGACGATGGACGCTATCCAAAGCCTACGAATAATAATGGAAAAGCACCGAGATTCGTCTAAGGATTTACACATGGTATTTATCGACCTCGAGAAAGCATTCGATCGAGTGCCTAGGGATCTCATATGGGTCGCGCTGAGGTCTCAAAAGGTACCGGAAATATGGAATAATGCAAGACCTGTACGAAAACGTGAAAACTGCGGTTAAAAGCTCTGCTGGACTAACGAGAGAATTTCCAGTTAATGTCGGAGTGCATCAAGGAAGCGTACTTAGCCCTTTCCTCTTTAACGTAGCATTCGACTATCTTTTAAAAGACTGCATGCTCGAAGCAAATGTAACGCCAATTCTCTAAGCTGACGACGCAGTTATACTAAGCGATAACGTCGAAGATTTGCAGAACAACTTGGATTCATAAAAAAACCCGATAGAGAGAAACGGGTTTAAAATAAGTCGTTCAAAGACGGAGCATTTGACGTGCCCATTTGCGCATCCGTTGCGACCTGTTTCGGATATAATGATAGACGGAATAGTTCTTCCAAAAAGCACTATCTTTAAGTACTTAGGATCAATCGTCAACATGGAAGCGAAATGTGACGACGACGTAAACCACAGAGTGAGTGTGGGGTGGATGAAATGGCGGGAAAATTCGGGAATCTTTTGCGACCGAAAATTTCCACTTAAATTAAAGGGGAAACTCTACACCACGGTTGTTAGACCAGCTCTTATATGCGGTTCACAGTGCTGGACAATGTACGAAGCGTTTAAAAACAAAATGACGGCAGCGGAAATGAAAATGTTAAGGATGTCTAGTGGAGTCACTAAACGCGATTGCATTAGATCTACGCGTATAAGAGGAAGTCTACATATAAAGAATTCGGTAACCGAACAGCTTGAGGCGAATAGAATAAGTTGGTATTGCCACGTTCAAAGAAGATCTGCGAAAAATCCGGTTAAAAGGGCACTATCAACTACGGTCACTCCAACTGTAAGAAAACGAGGTCGGAAAAAGAATTCCTGGATTTCTCAGATGGCAAATGCGCAACAACGCCTGGGGCTAACCACTGAAGCGATCCAGGACCGAGCATTATGTAGACGCGTTCTGCGTTCTGCGACATTAGCCAACCCCATAAGCGGAGCAGCAACGATGCAGTAAAAATGGGAAACTCGTTACGCATAAGTTCGTATAACGAGGAAAGGGTTAATAAAAGGATAAGAAGAAGAAGAAGAAGAAGTGTCTGAATTGAGAGCCACTGCTTTGACGCACTAACAGAGGACACAAACATATCCGAAAAAGAAGGAGGGAATTCGAGGATCTATTTTTTATCAAGATGCTGCAACAAGAAGGAGGTTCGATAGTGAAAAAGACGTCTCATGAAGAAAACAGCAACCAAACAGAAAGCTGCAAGGACAGAACAAGAGTAGGAGAACATCATAGTGGAGGCTGTTAAGCGACGAAGATGACAATAACTCCTCTGTTGGGCAGGACACACGATACTAGACAAAACTTTCGTCTATTGGATCATATTCCAATTCAAATACAACCAACCTGAAGGAGTCGATGGCTAAGACACCAGAAGATATATCAAGTATACCTACTTCTCTGTCAAATTTAGTTTTGAATGACTGGAACATCGTCATTGCGGTCCTGAACAAAATAGACTTTTTTAACCGAGTTTATTTAGTTAAGGGCATAAGGCTACTAAACTCCAGAAACAAGATCCTTGCTGCAGTATTAAGTAAGCGTATAATACCGACCGTCAACGCTGCAGCAAATCTTAAAGAAGAACCAAGAGTACCAAATAATCATCACCTCTTAATCGGTTTTAAGGTTGCTTGTGGCCTGTGTTGGTCCTTCTACCAAACCTGACCAGTTGGGCGGAATGTCGACCGAGAAACTCAGAGGAATCATCACTGAATCTCTTAATATTAAAAGGGCGATGTACCTTTGCCATCGCGTAGCAAAAAGTTTTGCGCTACTCTCAAGCGCTCTTTGAAGTCCTCACACATGTATATGACACTAAAATAATAGGCGAAAACCAGTGGGATATTGTCTTAGAAAAAAAGAACAATCAGCTCCGGTGACCTAGGGAATAAAACGAATTAACCTGCCTAGAGTCTGCAGCAAATTCCAATTATGTCATAAGCGCTGTGATCAAGCGAAAAATAACTCTTAATACCCAGTGTTCCTTTGAGCAATAAGGCCTGGGCTCCAGCAACAAAACAAATGATCTTCTATGCCCCATTATCCTTGTCCTGTAGTACCGTTCAGAAGCGTCAACACTGATCACAGAGCAAAAGATCCTTCATTTCGACTACATTGCTAGAGTGTTAAGAAGTAGTTCGAATTAAGAACTAGTCCGGCTTAAGGCATAGATTTGATCTACCTCAACCGCGATGAAGACGGTGAGGTAATCACACCAGTACTTCATCCTGAATGACCTTAGAATCTACCTCGGTGGGAAGACTCAAGACAGAAAGGTCCTACCTTATGCTGCGAAGATCGTTTAAAGAAGGTATAACTGAAGGAAGCTAGTAAAATATGAAACTTAACCCAAATATCGGACCGATGATCCAGTGAAATGTAAATACCGCTTTGCAATAGAGGGACGATGCCCGGTCTTATATTTTTAAGAGTAAACCTAACATGAGGCGATGGCGATGGCGCGATAGTTAGCTCATTGGACTATCACGCAGACAGTCTGGGTTCGATTCCTGGCTGGGTCACCAACAATTTTTCAAATTGCCATCACCCTTTCGGCAAGCAATGGCAAACTCCCGAAAGTAAAATTGCCTACGAAAAAGCTTCTAAGGAGTGCCGTTCGGACTCGGCGATAAACCGTAAGCCCCGCTCAGATGTGACAAAAATGATAACATGAGCAACACAAATGAGTGTCAAGAAGCTAGGCCATGGCCCATACCGGGCTGCCAGCGCCACAGTGTTTTTTTTTTTTGTTTAAACCTAACATGATCCTGGCCGAAGACACCACACCACATGCAATGTCAGGCTCATCCTCTTAGATTCATTCATCGTAGGTCCAGGTAACCACTGGTAACAATTTATGTCTGACTCCGAGCTATCAATTTGTAACTCACCTTAGAAACACTTATAAATTCTAAGTCACTTCCTTTTTTGGAACAACTGCGTTTCATTTCATCAAATACCTAAGATTTTTCAAATAGAGTCTAGCAGTTGTCTAATGATATCCTTGTTTGACTTGGAATTCAATAATTTCTCTGTTCTTCAAAGTTGGTCGAATATTATCCTCTTAAGACCTGAACATGAACCAGGTGGAATAATAGTGTTCTAGATAGTTTTTTTCATAGTTATTAGGGCATTAATGAAAAATATGGTGCACATATGTATGTGTACCTTGGGTTCAAACAGGGTCCAACGCTTTTACAATTGTGATAATTCTCAAAACAATTATTTTTTTAAATGCATAGATAAATATTGCATTTCACACACATGCTGCGGCAGCGTGAGGAACACATCGGATGGTGACATTTAGAGGCAAATTTGTTGTCAACAAATCGCGGCAGATGACCCACATTGTCAAGCCTTATTTCAGGTTGTGGTTGTGGCACCACTGGTGGGTGTTTTTCTACAGGAGGTTCATTCGAGTTGGATCTCAGCGAAGGGTTAGAACTGGGGCAAGATCTTGATCCAGGAAACAGAAAATTTGGATGAAACCTCCTCCATCATACTTCATCGTTGCTTTAGGCGGATTTCACCTTTACTGGAGTAAGCCCAATTTGACCCAGCAGTTGACGACAACCAGATCGAGAAAATGGCAAAAGGTTCTCACGGTAAATTTTTTTGTCCGCATTAAGTTAGGCAGTAAGCAATTAATCTGTCGCATAAATCATTACCACCCATACAGGTGTTGTAATATCTGACTACCGCTGGACGATGTATGTCAATTTTTCGGTTCTCTTCGACACACGCCCCAAGTCCAAGATTTATCATTACATCTTGAGGTAGTGTAGCCTTACCAACATAGATCCCAAAATCCACTACAAGCGCGTCTCGGGCAGCCAACATGAACTTCTTTAGACTCGGTAGGCCGGGACATATTGGCGGTACTCACATCTTCCTGAAAACGGGATTGCCTATTGCCATATGTTTGGATCATGGCAAGCTCTGGCATTTTTTCAAAATGGGATCTATCAGAGGCCTTAAATTCCATAGTTTGTCAACAGCATTTGGATGATGTACGAGTATGTGTAGGTGTACGAAGTGGAGATAATTACGGAGCTCAAAAAATCTATCCCGTATAATTGTATCGCTGACAATTGGTACACAAAGATCTCTATTCCAATACAGTCTCGCTTGTGAATATTTGAGGGTACTCACCATCAATTGCACACCGGCAAAGTGAATTATTTCAGTAGCATTTGTATTTATTGATTTTAACTCCCGTTTTTGTGCTGAATATATGTTGCTCTGTTCTTCTACAAGTTCCCAAATATTCAAAAAAAGAATATTAAACGTTCATGCCTGAACTGCCCGGAAAAATTAGCACATCATCTGCGCAATATTAGGTCCACGTGAAGTCATCTCCTTCAGTATCTACCTCAGCTGCCCTCGATTCTTCATCTTCTTTAATTTCTTCGGACTGCTGAAGACTTATGGCATCATCTGAAGGCAGATACGCCGCAGCACCATCGTCTCCAGAGAAATCAAATTCACTATTTTTCTATATCATTTAAAAATGCATAATAACTAATATTAAACAGAAATTCAATTCACAAACAACCAAAAGTGAACATTATGTGAGCATAAGAAAGAGAAGTTAAAAACGGATCTAATCTGAAGAGGAATATGAAGACTCGGTAAGCTGCAATGTGCTGTTACCGATACTTTCCGCTGTTGAGGATTGGCCTGGTTTAAAAAAAATGTCCAACGTTGTTTGTCTTGCCTTGCTTTTTGCTACTTTTTTCTTTATAACAGTTAATTCCTCGACAAACCTTAGCGCTACGTTCTACGTCGGTATCATTTTGAAGAAGAAGATTAATTTCTTGGTCAAAATGAGAAAGCGCGTTAGACAAGTTCTGTAAGCTTAGTTTTGGTCATGCAGCAGTCTGTGTCTAATTGGTTCAGTTCCTCATACGAAAGGGGTTCTCTATCTGCATCTAGTAAATCAATCACATCACGTTCTTCCAAATCCTCAAAACCAAGATCATTTGCTAAGGTCAATATGGTTTGTCGAACATCAGAAAGAGCATCAACGTCAGGTTCAGGTTAGTTTTTATGCATTCTGGCCATATACGATTCCAAACATGGTTCAAAGTTGTTGATTTCAATTCCTTCCACGATTCACTAATGTTGTCTTTGATGTTGTTTTTTTTCCAAAATTGTTTAATCGAAGATTCTTCGCTTTCATTTATAAGTTGTCGAAAAGTTCTGCGTAAATATGTAATATGCTTTAAAAGTTACTGAATCTCCACATCTTCAGATAATTCGGATAAATTAGCTGGATGTCCTGGAGCATCATCCAATACAAGGTTGTTGTCTTCCAAATATTTTTTAACTTCTGGACAAAAGTAATTTTTGAATCAGTCTTCGAAGAGAATTTTAGTCATCCAAGCTTTCTTGTTGGATCTCCAAATGACGGGTAATTGTTTCTTGTTCAGGCCTTGGATTTTCAAAGAGATATACTAAAAGTGGTTTTAGCTTAAAATCCCCCTCAGCATTAGCACCAAGGAAGAAAGTTAATCGTTCTTTAGATAACTTATAACCAGATGCCGATTTTTCACTTTTTGAAATGAAAGTCCTGCCAGCCATTCACTTCCAATAGAGTCCTGTCTCGTCCACATTGAAAACCTGTTCAGGTCGGTATCCACCTCTTTCAATAATCGTTTTTAAAATGTTGGGATATTCTTTAGCTGCGTCATTGGCGGCACTAGCTGCTTCACCTTTCAATTTTAAGTTGTGGAAATTTTTTCTATTTTTAAATTTTTCATACCAACCTCGGCTTCCTTGGAATGTTACATCTTTACTAGATTCATCGGCAACGCCACACTTCAAATTTTCCAAAATATTTTAAGCCTTTTCTTGGACTGTCATTTGGCTCATTGGCATCCTCCGTTGGTTATTATCTTCAATCCATACAGCCAATAATTTTTTCATCTTTTCCATCATAGACCTCCGTGGCTTAAATACGTGATTCGGCTTTCTCTCAAGTGGATAAATAAAAACAATTAATAAATAAAAAAAAGAAAATTGAAAGTGTTCGGTCAAGTGTTTCGGTGGCCCAGTGATAGTGGTGGCGACCGAGAAAACAAGGGGCGCAGGTTCTATCCCCGCAGTAGATGATAGTTTTTATTTTTTAAAAACAAACCAAATACAAATACTGAACTTAAACGATAGTGATAGTGAAGGTTTCGCTATCCAAATAGCGGAACCAACACCTGGCATGATGTCATCCGATGATCAGGCGGTAGAACTACCACTCCATCGGACAACAACAACAACAGAAGCGACTACGAAGAGGAGGAGGAAACTAAAATCAACTCCCAATCCAGTTAAGGGCCCTTCCCTATCAGCTTCATCAGAGATGGTGCCTGGAGGAGTAAGGGAAGAGGTGCCAACGACATCTGCAAGAGCAGCAGCACGGCGAAGAAAACAAGAATCCAAAGACGTATTCCCATATGTGTCTGAGGGTGGCGAAGGTCGTTATATGGGAGAAGAAAATAGCTTCGCATCTCTGGCGGTCTCTGATTCAGATGAAGAAGAGGACGAGGTTGAAGCACTAAATATCAACATACGACAGCTTCAGCTAAAAGTGCTTGCCATAAAAGAAAAGCAAATGGCAAGACGAGAAAAGGAGCAGCAACAACAACTCCAGTGCTCGCAGCGGCAGCTTACGGTGAGCGAAACCGCACCGCAACAACAAACACAGAAACATACAATACAACAACCAAAACACAAACAAACAAAAAAACATCAAAAACAGTAAAAACAGCAACAGAAACAACAACAACAACAGCAGCAAAAACAACAGCAACCACAGCAGCAACAGCAACAACAGCAGCAGCAGCAACATCAACAACAGAAGCAGAAACAAAGGGTTCCACCAATAAATACTTTTAAGTTGGAACTACAGGACACGATTGAACTGTGTAAGTCGGCCATAGGCTCAAATTTTTTTTATTAAAAGGCTTAGCGATGATAGGCATGCGATCCACTGTAATACAGTGGAGCGCTACAACAAAATTAAAAATTTATTAAGAGATTCGACGACGGAGTTCTTCTCCTTCACCCCGAAGGGGAAAAAACTGCAAACAATGCTTCTGAGGGGGTTAGAACCATCTACTGATCCGGAGGAACTCCTCGCACTGCTCAAAGAGAAAGAGTGCGAAGAGCTCAAGTTCGTAGGGGTCAAGCCCTTCACCACAGCAAGAGCTTCCGATAGCAAACTGGATGGTCTAAGGAGTATAAAGTCCTAGACTACCATATTGTACACTGGGAAAGAGTAAAAAGGCACAAAAACATATTACAATGTGTTCGCTGCTAAAGGTTCGGGCACGCCGCGTCGAACTGCGAAATGCAGCCTCGATGCGTCAAGTGCGGTAAGAACCACAAGTCAGAAGAATGCGCTCTGGGTAGGGATGGAGCGTCGGAGAAAAGCCAACTCTCTTGCGTTTTATGTAAGAACACGGGACACACCGCAAACTATCGGGGTTGTCCCAAATTCCAGCACATAAAAAGAGTAAATCTGGCTGGGCAGCAAAAGGTGGAAGTAAAGCGTCCACCTGTTCTACCACAAACACCAGCCGTTACTCCCCAAGTTACCTACGCCCAAATGGCGGCAGGTAGGGGAAATACGGCACAGCAAGCGAAGGTTGCTTCTCAGGCCCCAGCGCCTAGAGCACCGGAACCGGCAAATGACATGCTAGCTATCTTTCTCTCAGGGGCAGATGGCTCAGCTGCAACGTCAAATTACCGAGCAAGCTACGCGGGTAGATCAAATATACGCGCTGTTGCCGAGCCTAACGCACCTTCAGTCGTAATGGGTACGTACATGGCGGAGCAAACCCTGAAGATCCTTGCAGTGAATGTAAATTCACTGATTAGGATTGAGCGAAGAGCCACACTGTTTAAGTTGCTTAAAGACCAAGCCCCTGATGTGCTTTTGGTTAGCGAAACTAAGCTAACCAAAAGACACAAAATGAGGCACAAAAGGTATAAAATCATGCGAAGAAATCGACCCAACTCCATACAAGGAGGAGGCGTTGCAATCTTCGTAAGAAAAGGTATACGTTTTAAAAGAATATACAGTCGTGTAGTGCGTAGGTTTCAGGTGCTAGAAACATGCATCATGTATATCCCTCTCCGTAGTGGAAAGCGGTTATACATGGTGTCAGTTTATGCATCTAAGGCTACTCAATCCACCCTATTCATCTCAGAGCTCGAGACACTTTTTCGATTTCTGAGACTGGAATTGAAGGAAAACTACTTCATTATCGGGGGAGATTTCAATGCCAAACATAGCGATTGGGGAAACAATACACCAAATACTAGAGGGAACCTGCTATTCAATTGGTGGGGTCAGCACAGTGTGATGTACCGACTCGGCCTAAAGGCGACGGATAGTCCGTCGTTTCCTAGACACGGCTCCTATTTGGATCTCCTGTTGTTTGACACACGAATACAACTGACAGGTACGAACCAACAAACTGTAAACTGTCTTCGCACTTTTGTGTATGACAGTGACCATTGCGGTCTTATTACCGAAATAACCGTTCCGAACGAAAATGCGGAATTGGATGAGTATGTTCAAAGGCATTCCTACAATTATAGTAGAGTGCGTTGGAAACACTTCTCCAGGACACTGACAAGAGCACTCTCCTCGAATTCGCTCTATCCACCGTCCCACAGAAATCTGTCAAACGAGGAGATTGACAGGTACCTAAAACTAATGGACGAGACAATTAAACGAACAATGGACAAAACGATACCTCGGTATCAATACACTGACAACGAAGACTTGTTCCGCAATTCAACTATAGATGCACTGCATCGACATAAAAGTAGACTACTGTCCAGACTGAAGACCTTGTACAGACAGTTTACAGACAGACATAGCCCGGAGATTATGACATTAAAGTCGTCGATCAAAAACCTCCAAACATTAATAAAAGAAAACTACAGGTCTCCTGTAAGTTTGTATTGGAACAATGAAATTCGGGCTGTAAACACCAGCAACCCGAATATGTTCCCGCAAATAAATAAAATTTTTCGGAGGAAAGGTCAAGTCGACCTTTCATATCTTAAAATCGCCCGAACGACAGACAATGAACGCACACTTTCAACAGCAGGCATAGATCCAAATGAGGCTATTGATGATGCCAACTTCTTTGTGATCGAAGATCCACAGGAGAAGGTCGAGGCTATAGGAGCGACTTTCCAGGAAGTGTACAAGGCGAATGACACCTTTGGCCCGAACCACGACTTGGAAAATCGAGTCCTTGTGCACAATTTCTACCTTCGAAATGAAATAGTGAACTGGCGAATCGAGAACTCGGGTTTCACCCAGTTCAGTGACGAGAATATGGCAAATAATGTCATCGCCAATGAAAGGGAACTACCCCCGTTCATCTCGAAGGAAGAACTCCAAACGATCTTCGACACAATTAGAAGTAAAAAATCTGTGGGAAACGATGGAATACCGAACATTGTGCTTCGACATCTCCCACTAGAAGCGGTGGACATTTATACCACCCTGTTTAACAATGCAATGAATAATGCACATTATCCAGCGCATTGGAAAACTGCGGTGGTACGTCCCATCCCCAAAAGGGATAAAGACACCTCCAATCCGGCGAATCTCCGGTCGATCAGTCTTCTTCCAAACATCAGTAAGGTTTTCGAAAAATTATCAATAGAGACCTGACTAAGTGTGTTGAGGACAGAAATATAGTTCCGGATGATCAATTCGGCTTCAAGGCGGGGCATGACGTTATTCATGCCGCGTCTAAACCGATTTCTGATATCCAATGGAACAAAGCCAAGAAACAGTGCACGGGTGCCTGCCTGATTGATTTGGAGAAGGCTTTCGATACCGTATGGTTAGAGGGACTCTTCTACAAGTTGAACAGACTGGGTATTAGTAAACCACTGCTGTATATTCCTTTCAATATGCTCACCGATAGACAGTTCATCGTGAAGAATGGCGATGTGACTTCTACTGGTACATTCAACATTAAAAACGGTCTGCAACAAGGTGCGGTCAATTCGCCTATCCTTTTCAGCATTTACACAAGTGATCTGATAGGTTCACTTCACCATGCCATAGCGTACGTAGACGACTTAATCGCGTACAGATCAGGTCCAAAGATTGAGGTTATAAACATTCTTTTGCAACGTGACTTCGCTAAAATTAAACAATATTGCGACGGCTGGAAGTTGAAGATCAACTTTCAGAAGTCGGAAACCATTTTGTTTAGGACGCCTTTGTCTGGGGCCTCTGCGGATACCAGAAAGAATTGGCGAAAGTTTCAGATCGTTGGACAACACGGGCAGCCACTTGTTTGTCGAAATGTAGTCAGATGCTGTTTTATAGCAAACAACTCGATGCGAGGGTAAAGGTGATCTGTTACATGGCCCTTATTCGGCCTATGCTTACATTTGGTTGTCCCGTATGGTTCAACGTGAGAGCAAGTCTTTTGGAAAAGATTCGGGTGTTTGAGAGGGCTTGCCTTAGGGCTTGTCTTCGCCTATACAGAACACCAGAGTCTGAGTACATAAAATTCTATCCTAACTAGGTCTTGTACAATAGGGCGAACCTAACACGAGTGGACAATTTTGTTATTAAGTTGATTCGAAGGCACATTGCAAGAGCAATGACCTCGTCGAACAACCCCAATTACTACCCCAATTATATGTATCACGAGAAAGTTCGCTTTGACGGCTTTATTCCTCCAGAAGCGTTTCTCTACCTCGACAAACAAGGTCTGATCCAGTATAGATTAGCGGTGCCGTTAATCTTCCACGTCGCTTGAACAGCTGCGGACAGGCGACTCAACTACGACAGAGACGTCGCACACGGCAGTGCGGAGCGTCTCCGGTTTAGTAGGGCGGTAGGGAGTCGTGACTATAGGGATGTTGCTCGGCAGCACCAACAATTTTGGTGGCTTGCAGAAGAAGGGGAAGCTCCATTGTCGAATCTCTCCGATACTAGATAGCTTCGTTAGGAAACAGAGCGGGTTGCCTATTATTTAGTCATGGCCGGCTTACATAGATTTAGGTAGGATTAAGGTAGATTTAAGAACAAAAATTATAAAAACACAAAAAAAAATATAAAAAAAAAATTATAAAAAAAAAAACTTTGAGATGGGTACCTTTCTGGTGATTTTTCTCAAACCAAAAAAAAATGATACCTATGCAATACAATAAGGTAGATTAAGTAGGCTAAGTAGGTTCTTCTTATCCTTTTATTAACCCTTTCCTCGTTATACGAACTTATAACGTAACGAGTTTCCCATTTTTACTGCATCGCTGCTGCTCCGCTTATGGGGTTGGATAATGTCACAGACCGCAGAACGCGTCTACATAATGCTCAGTCCTGGATCGCTTCAGTGGTAAGCCCCAAGCGTTGTTGCGCATTTGCCATCTGAGAAATCCAGGAATTCTTTTTCCGACCTCGTTTTCTTACAGTTGGAGTGACCGTAGTTGATAGTGCCTTTTTAACCGGATTTTCCGCAGATCTTCTTTGAACGTGGCAATACCAGCTTATTCTACTCACCTCAAGCTGTTCGGTCTCCGAATTCTTTATATGTAGACTTCCTCTTATACGCGTAAATCTAATGCAATCGCGGTTAGTGATTCCACTAGACATCCTTAACATTTTCATTTCCGCTGCCGTCATTTTGTTTTTAAACGCTTCGTACATTGTCCAGCCCTGTGAACCGTATATAAGAGCTGGTCTAACAATCGTGGTGTAGAGTTTCCCCTTCAATTTAAGTGGAAATTATCGGTCGCAAAAGATTCCCGAATTCGCCCGCCATTTCATCCACCCCACACTCACTCTGTGGTTTACGTCGTCGTCACATTTCGCTTCCATGTTGACGATTGATCCTAAGTACTTAAAGATTGTGCTTTTTGGAAGAACTATTCCGTCTATCATTATATCCGAAACAGGTCGCAACGGATGCGCAAATGGGCACGTCAAATGCTCCGTCTTTGAACGACTTATTTTAAACCCGTTTCTCTCTATCGGGGTTTTTTATGAATCCAAGTTGTTCTGCAAATCTTCGACGTTATCGCTTAGTATAACTGCGTCGTCAGCTTAGAGAATTGGCGTTACATTTGCTTCTCGCATTCAGTCTTTTAAAAGATAGTCGAATACTACGTTAAAGAGGAAAGGGCTAAGTACGCTTCCTTGATGCACTCCGACATTAACTGGAAATTCTCTCGTTAGTCCAGCAGAGCTTTTAACCGCAGTTTTCACGTTTTCGTACATGTCTTGCATTATTCCATATTTCCGGTACCTTTTGAGACCTCAGCGCGACCCATATGAGATCCCTAGACACTTGATCGAATGCTTTCTCGAGGTCGATACCATGTGTAAATCCTTAGACGAATCTCGGTGCTTTTCCATTATTATTCGTAGGCTTTGGATAGCGTCCATCGTCGATCTTTCTTCAACAAATCCACACTGGCTAGAATCGAGCTTTATTATTTGCTGAAGACGTTCGTTTATGACTCTTCCGACGATTTTCATCATGTGTGACATCAGCTTGATTAAATGGTAGTTCGAGTGTCGCCTTTTCCTTTGTATATGGAACCAAAAAGCTACTTCTCCACTGATTCGGCATAGGTTGTCCACATTTTAATTTATTTAAAAGTTTCGATAGCCATTCGCTGCATTTGATCCCCTCCATCTTCGACCAAAACTCTGATGGAATGCTGTCTGGTCCCACCGCTTTCCCCGGCTTCATTTTTCCAATTGCTATACTTATTTCTTAGATTGAAAAGTCCAAAACTTCCTCCTCGAATAGACCAGTTGTCGGCACGATATCACGTGGAAACTGTTTGTTAAGCAACTCCTTGCAGTATTCAAGCCACCGGTCACAAATTTCCTTTTTATTTGTTAGTAAACGACCGTCTGCGTTTTTGATGTATTTCGGCGAGGTTATTTCCATTGAATTTGTTCTCCTTTGTGCAGCGAGCTTAAAAATATTTGGCATTTTAGTACTGTACGACGTTTGAACTTCTTGGATAGCTTGTCTTCTATCTGCCGATCGTGAGGATATTTGTTCCAACTCCTGGTACAGGTTTTCCGCTCGAGTTCGAGCCAGGACTTTCTTTGCGATCTTTTTAAGGCGCTCGTATTCAAGAGCCAGTCGATTTTTTTCGATATCGTCGCTCCGATCGCATTTTGTCCACGCTTGGAATGCACTCTTCTTGTCGGCCACAGCTCGTTTGGTTTCGTCATTCCACCACCATGTTTCTTTGCCGACGTGATGGTATTTCGATATAGTCCCCAGATGGGACTTTGCGAGTGTTATGCATTCCTCGTGCATGCTGTTCCACATTTCTTGCGGGCTTAGTGAGTCAGCGATACCGTTTATATTTCGAAATACTTCTTTAGCCAGTACGATAAATCTTGAGCTTCGTTCCTTCGATAGATTATACCACTGGATTTTTGGCTTTCCAAACGATGCCCGTGTTTTCGGTGGTTCCGCTGTGAAAAATTCTGTAATGAGCAGACGGTGTTGGCTTACTAGCGATTCTCCAAGTATTACTTTACAGTCCTTAACACGGTTTCTCATCGACATTTTACAGAGGTGATAATCTATTTGCGTTTCGTGGCCTCCGCTGCTATAGGTGATAAGATGTCGTTGATGTTTAATAAACATTGTATTTAAGAGGGTTAAGCCGTAAGCCCTACACGCTACAAGGATGTCTTCGCCAGCTGAATTTCTGGTTCCAAAGCTTTTACCGCCGTGGCAGTCCTCATAATCAACATTTGTTTCTCCGACGTGGCCATTTAAATCTCCGCCTACGAAGAGCATCTCATCGATAGGTAGATTTCTAAGCAAATTACCGAACTCTGACCAAAATTTATCTTTTTCCGATTGGTCGCATCCATTTTGTGGAGCGTACGCGCTAACAATGTTCCACGTTTCATTGTGTATGACGAGTTTAACACTCATCAAGCGGTCGCTTATTTTGCAAGATACCAATGATGTTGTTTAGAAGATCCGCTGCAACAACGATTCCAACACCGTTTCGTCCATTGACCGTTCCATGGTAGAACTTCTTGAATGACTTAGTTTTTAAATCTAGAAAACGCGCTTTATTTCCTGTATCACACCACTTCATTTCCTGTACGCACAGGATTTGTAGAGTTCTGCGACGCATAATCGCTTCCAGTTCTAAACTTTTTGAGGTCATCAATCCGACGTTCCAACTTGCAAACCGAAGTTTATGAAAATATTTTGGAAGCTTCATTTTGCCCGCCGCCGGAATCCGTCGGGCTCTGACACAAGGACTTCTGCTTGCTCTGGGATCACCCGAGTGCGTTGCAATCGTGGTGCCCAGCGGGGTAGTGCTATTAATTGCGATCATTTCCATGAAGTGTATCTAAAGTTTGAGTGGTTTGACACTTGTATGCTCATTTCGAATTGATTGACTGTTCTTTTACCCCACCGGTAGTCTCCAGACGTGGGAACCCACTGATTGCATACAAACTTGTGGGAAAGTTTTAAGGTGTTAAAGTATCACAGGCTCATTTTTGGTGTCATAGTTGCCTGTATATGATTGGTGTCCCATTAAGTCGCCTCTTATGACAAGCTGGGACAAGCTGGAGCGGCACTATTCTTTATCCGATGCCGATGCCGCACAGAAGTAGGCTAAGTAGGTTAAGTAGTCTAAGTAGGTTAATTAGATTTAGATTTATATTTAGGTATTTTTAAGTTTTATAATAAGATTAAAAAATAAAAAATAAAAAGTCCGTATACTAAGTTTTTTTTCTTTAAATAAAATTGATTTTCTTAGTTTTAGCTTTAATTAGTATATAAATTGAAATATGTTGTAAAGATCGTCGAAAGACATTTAGTCAAGAATTATGTTTAACTTAGAGTGTCCGCATGGGGCCAGTAAGTTATAGTAAGATAGTTTTCTAAGTTATTTTAGCTAATTTTTAAGCGCTTTTTGTTTAGCATATAAGAATTAATGAATTAAATAAATAAAAATGCATTGAAAAAAAAACACTTCTTAGTCGAGTTAATTTTGAGACACTTAAAGGTGAAGCAGATTGCGAATGCTCTTTAATTTCTTCTTTGTTATCCCGAATAGTTTGCAGAGTAGACTTCGGCAGTCCAACAACCTTACAAATTTCTACTATTTTTTCGTCAGCTTCAATACGCCGTGAAATTTTTAATTCAGTTTCAAGCGTGACTGATTTCGGCTATTTCGGCTTCTCCTATTTTTTGCATCACTCTCCGAATTTGATGAACGTTTCGGTGGCATTTTTCCTTTGAAAAAATAATTACATACGTAAATATGTAAGTGTGGTTGGCAACGATTAGTATAAGGCCTCGTAGAAGTAGCATCTTCCGACAGGTGCTGGTTCCTTAAATGACGAGAATGAGCCTCTGCAGCCGAACATCTTGCAGCTCTGCTAATAAGTCCTACTTCACGCCTCCCCATGACGCCATCTGGGAATCTTACTAGAGATTGCGAAGTGAAGGGGGCAAATGGCGAGTTTCCTGCCCCATTAACCAGGATTAGTGTGGGAAAAACAAAACAAGACCTTATCCGGACTACTCCGACATATTTGGAGCTCAGGCCGGAAAGGATTTCCAGGACTTAGTCAGAGTCTTGGAAAAGAGATGGTGGCGGACGAGCCCTATAAGGGCCAACGGCAGCGCTCACATCCCGTAACGGGTTACTGGCTTCGGTGTAACCAACCCCTCGTCCTAGGGGCACTCAAAATGGAACTTGTCCTCCAGGTTGGGGGTTGTGCCGCCGGGGTACCTGCCCGGTCATTTAAAAAAGATTAAGTTACGAAGCATCAACAAGCCTCGGATATGGACGGATCTACTGTTGACAACCCACGCAAATGATTTAAGGACAATGAGCTTCGGATATGCACGTGGAATGTTGATCCCTTAATAGACCACGTGCAGCCGAGCAACTAGCGGAGGCCCTAGACTGCTGCAAAGCAGACATAACCGCCATCCAAGAAATGCGATGGGATGGGCCGGACAAAACAAGATGAAAAACTGCGACATCTACTACGGCAATTGTTATCGACGGCAAAAGCAGCGCTTATTTGGATGCGGATTTGTTGTCGGAGGCAGACTAAGACGAGAAGTCTTCGGCATGTGAGCGAGCGCCTCGTAGCAATCCGCATCAAGGCTAAATTCGCCAACATAAGCCTTATATGCGCGCATGACCCCACAGAGGAGAAAGATGACGACACCAAGGATGCCTTCTACGGGCTCCTCAACAAGACCTACGAACAATGCCCTAGCTATGACATTAAAATTGTCCTCGGTGACTTTAATGCAAATCTAGAAAGAGAGGGTATCTTTGGTGGAACAATCGGAAAATATAGCCTGCACAACACCACCTCCGATAACGGATTCAGGCTAATCGACTTTGCGGCGGGGCGAAACATTGTCGTGGCTAGCACGCGGTTCCCACATCTCGACATACACAAGGGGACTTGGAGAACTCCTGATCAATCAACAGTCAACCAGATTGATCACATTGCGATCGACGCAAGACACTCCTCCAGCATTATGGATGTCCGTACGTTCCGAGGAGCCAACATCGACTCGGACCATTACCTTGTTGTAGCCAAGGTACGGTTGCGGATATCCCAAACTACGCCAAGACAAACTAATGCTGTGAGACAATTCGACGTCAGACGGCTACAATCGTAAGAGATCACCAAGTCCTTTTCCGATCGAGTGTCTCTTAATCTCTTAAGAGATCCAATGCCGCCAGCATCAAGCATCGAAGACCACTGAAAACACTGCCAAAACGCCATCAGAGATGCCGCTTCTGATATTCTGGGTTTTACTCGTCCACGACAATGAAACCCCTGGTTCAATGACGAATGCCAGCTAAGCAAGATGCGTATAAAGCGGCGCTGCTTAGAAAGACCAGAGCTGCTCATGAGCTCTATGCGCGGAAGAGGAGAGACGAGCACCGGCTTCTCAGGAGGAAGAAGAAAGAGCATGAGAAGCGCACGATCGAGGAAATTGAGAGATGCTACTCCAGGAATGAGGTTCGGAAGTTTTACCAAAAGGTAAAAATAACATGCCGCGGAAACAAACCCCGAACCGAAGCCTGTAGAGATGAACAAGGGAACATCGTAGTAGAATCGCAGTCGATCCTGAGGATTTGGAAAGATCATTTCTGCAGACTGTATAACGGCGATGACGGACCAAATACCGCTGTCAGGCAGAATCAACCTTTCAACCTGGACGATGATGACCAACAATTCCGTCCACCCGACCTGGATGAAGTGAAGATAGCTATATCGAAGCTTAAGTCCAACAAAGCTGCTGGAGCGGATGGCCTGACTGCCGAGCTCTTCAAAGCGGCAGGCGATGACTTGGTAAGGAGCATACACCAACTCATCTGTAAATGCTGGTATACCCGATGAATGGAACCTCAGCATTGTTTGTGCAATTCTTAAGAAAGGAGACCCTCTGAACTGCGCCAACTACAGAGGCATCAGTCTCCTTAACATCCGCCGTATTGTGTGAACACCTGAAGCCGTTCATCAACAACCTGATAGGTCCATATCAGTGTGGCTTCAGGCCAGGAAAGTCCACCATCGACCAGATATTCACACTACGGCAGATCTTGGAGAAGACCCATGAGCTTCAGATCGATACCCACCACCTATTCATCGATTTTAAGGCCGCGTATGACAGCATCTATAGAGACGAGCTATATAGAGCAATGTCTAGTTTTGGCATCCCTGACAAACCCGTCCGTCTGTGCAGGATGACGATGGAGAATGCACGCTGCTCCATCAAGGTCGGCAAAGATCTCACCGAAACCTTTGATGACCAGAAAGGATTTAGACAAGGCGATGCGCTGTCATGCAATTTCTTCAAAATCGTACTTGAAAGAATAGTGCAAAACTCACGAGCAAACACAAGAGGCACTATCTTTCAAAAGTCCGTCCAACTACTCGCATACGCCGACGATATTGACATAATCGGGAGAAAGCAGCGTGATGTCAGTGGCGCTTTCGCGAGTATTAAGACGGAAGCGGCGAAAATGGCTTTAGCGGTCAATGAGGGCAAGACCAAGTATATGCTGTCAAGCAAAAAGGACAACCAACACCGACGTCTCGGACAGAACGTCACCCTCGACATATATAACTTTGAGGTAATTAAGGACTTTGTCTACCTAGGCTCCGCTATAAATACAGACAACGACACCAGCGCTGAGATCAAGCGAAGAATAACTCTTGCCAACCGCTGTTTCTTTGGGTTAAGAAGGCAATTGAGTAGCAAAGCCCTCTCTCGGACAACTAAAGTCACCCTATATAAGACTTTAATAATTCCGGTCCTGCTCTATGGCGCAGAGGCATGGACATTATCAAAAATGGATGAGGGTGTTCTTGGTTGCTTCGAGAGAAAAATTCTTCGAGCGATCTTCGGTCCCGTCTGCATTGACGGTGAGTGGAGGAGGAGATACAACGACGAACTGTATGGACTGTACAGCGACATGGACCTAGCCAGAAGAGTGAAGATCCAAAGACTGCGAGATGGCTGGGTCATGTAGAGCGCATGGACACCAATGCTCCGGTGTGAAAAGTCTTCGAATCTGCCCCCGAGGGACAGCGCAGTAGAGGTAGGCCTAGACTCAGGTGGCGCACGCAAGTGGAAGAGGACCTCAGCCAACTTAGCGTGCGAAACTGGAGGTAGCTAGCCAGGGATCGAGCTGGCTGGAGAAGCTTGTTGACTGAGGTCCAAAAATATGTAAATTATAGCGAAAACATTTATCAAAAAAATTTTTATGACGTACCAACACTTTTTCAAATCGTTTCCAATGTTTTTTTTATCTTAACACAAATGCGAATAAACAAGAATAAATTTTTTGGTTACGAGCATGTAAGCAATTGCAGCGACAACGCAGTAATTCATATACACATGTACAAAAATATGTTCTTTTTCGTTTCCCTTTAATTTTTTCTTTCGTTGTTTTTCGAAAAGTGCCATAATTTAAGTAGGCCGTTATAGCGAAAGGCCGTTAAAAGAGCGGCCGTATAGCGAGGTATGAGTGTAACTTATCAACAGAAAACCACAAGAAAATTGAAACTTACTGAAAAATTAATATTTTTATCGAATTTCAAAGTTGGTGAGCGTCGCTTTCCAGAAAATTTTTCCAACTGTCAAATTCAAATAAAAATTGGCATAACAGTTTCGGCACAGTGAACTTCGGATAGAATTCGATAATATGTACTTCTAGGGAGTCATTCAAGTACATCTAGTGATCACAATCTGTCACTACTAGTTACAATTTAAAAAAAATGATAAGGTACACATATGTACGTGTACCCACGGTCTGGATAAGCTATTGTTAACATATGATGCGCTGTGAGGTAATCCTTTTTCCGGGCTGATGTGTGGTATACCTTTTTGCCAAGAACATAACCCTTGTTGTAGTCTGATAATGTGATACCTACCTACTCCCCTCGAATCAGAAGAAAAAAAGATCCTCTAAGTTCTCTTTCACGTAATGGTCATTATTTTGTCGTTTATCTACATCACTCGTTCATTCCCTCCCTCATCCACTCTCCGTTTAAGCTCCCCAAAGGTAACAACCATCAAATTGCCTTCCACCTCATAACTCCATTGCACTAGACGTAATCAATTTCAAATGAAAACAAAACTTGGTCTCCATTCAAAAGCCACAAAGCAATACGACTCAACCAAGTCGCCTTGCCTCAAAACACAATTTACAATTCCGCAAACTATGCAAAGTATCCACATCCAGGGCCTCAGTACCACGTTCTGTTCTCCATTTTAAAACTTTTAATGAACAGCCTTCGACTACGGGTCTCCACCATTCGACTACGACTCGCAACTACGTCCGCCTCATCCTGTTTCTTTTCCTGAAACAGCGTCACATTCTCGGGGCTTTTAATTGCTTCCCTAATACTTGCATTTACAATTCAATAAAAAAAACGAGTAGCCACGAGGGTTGAAGGGGAGAAAAATCCAGCCGAAGAAAAACCAGTTAAAAAAACTCACCCTCTTTGAACAAAAAAAAAAACAAAAACAGAAATGAAATACAAACGAAGAACAACGAACCAAGAAAAAGCAAGAAAAGGCACAGATACGAGTATGCGATTCAGTTTTAATTAAATTAAAGCTCCGCGCGCACCCTTACTCGAGTATCGAAAAACAAAGAACGTCGCTCGGTTACCATTGCAACCCGATCCGCCCCATCCCGTCCCTGACTGCCCTAAACACAATGAGCAGCTTCAGAAATGAAAATTTTTACATGCAATCCTTAAAAATCGCCCCGACGAGACTGCAGAATATCGCTGGAAGGACGACCACTGCGCGCCGACAGAACATGGATGAAAGAGAAGTTAAAATTGTTACTTCCCGATGCACAACACTACGTCTATGCCATGCCATGGCATAGAAACTATTATCCACTTGGCACGAACCAAGTTCCAGAATTGCATCAAAGAACCTTGTTCGCCCTCTTGCTGCTCGCTTTTCGTCTGTAATCAGAACAAGGACCACATCGTGGGGTGGGGAAAAAATTAATAAAAAACGAAAAATGGGAAAAAGCCGGAGAAATATTTAAAGTCAGCTCTCTTTGAATAATAACTCGACTCCAGCTAGTGGATAACATTCTAACGGAAAGGAAAAACGCTCTTCTATGGTACAACCAGCCAGTGATTCGAAGGACTAAACCCAACCAACCATTCAACCGACTGACCGTCCAACGGAGTGTCCAACCCCCATAGGCTTTAGGCCAAACACCACTAAACATGCACTCGTATTGCAGAACTCTCATTGCATGCATGAGGCAGTTGGACAGCAGGCAGTTAAAAAAGAGGCAGAAGCTAAGTCAGGACTCTCCAGGGTGCTATGAATAAAAGCCTCCTCACATATCACCAACGTAAAACCAAAAAAGTAGTGGGCCAAGGAGCCGAGTATACAATCTGGGCTCGTACCGGAAATAAAACAAAGAAAATCCGAGATTTAAAGATTGGGAATTGAGCCGCTTTCATCGTATTGTATGCACTGAAACAAATCACGCCAAACACAAGGGAGCTCTGTAAATGAAGACTTGACTAGGATTAACTGGGTGCATCCAAGACTCCCCAGAGAGTGCCAAGAAGACGCGGGCATAAAACGTCCAGTTTTGGTTTTAGGTTCGCCGATATTCTTTTTCAAATTCGGGTGGAGTGTGAATTTCATTTAAAACTGCTATTGAAGAGCAAAGAGTTTCAATCAGATTTAGAACTTTCTTTCCGATTCCCGGGGAGTGTTTAGTAGAATCAGAAGTCATTTTGATGACAGGTCAAGTGGAAAATATTAAATTTATTAATACGGACGTGGAAAGCAGGCAACGTTGGAGTTACAAAGTCTATTCTTCTCTTCAAGTCAGAGTAACTCATTAAAAAATTTCCCCAACTGCGTCATTTGACAATAGAATTAGGCTCCATCCCAGTGCTTAAGTCAAGATAACTGACAGGAATTGATGATGTTGTATCTATCGGTTTGTCAGCACTCAGAAGTAATATTCTTCTCATGTTGTAATATATTGATAATTGGATGTGTCCTTCCGTCAGTGGAATTTTATTTGTAGTCGAAATTGCACCCTTACTGAAGCAAAGATCTATTGAAGCCACTATGCACGTCATTAAATGTCATCGGCATCAAATACTCGCTTACCTACCTACTTTAATCCTGTGACTCCTTGTTAGTCATATAGGTGCCTTCCTGAATTGCTCCAGAAATCTATAACTATTTAGCCTTTTTGGGTAAGTGGATTGTAAGCCATATTTGGCAACAAAATTTTTAATGTAAACGGTGAGCCATATGCTGGTATCTTTTGAAAAAAAAACTAAAGGGTTTTCTAATAAGGACTTCACAACTATTTGAGATATTTCAAAAACTTTATTATCGGCTTGAAGTACAATCAAAACATTTATGAATGGAATTCGACATCGTTCATACGGCCACCGCGGGCACGTTTGCAGCGTTTGCATTCGTCGGACCCAATTTTCAACGACTCTGCCACACATTTCGGCCGAAACGGCCGCTATTTCGCGTTCAATGTTGGCTCTGAGCTCTTCCAACGTCGTCGGCTTATTGGCATAAACCAATGACTTAACGTAGCCCCACAAAAAATAGTCAAGCGGCGTTAAATCGCACGAACGAGGCGATGAAGATGAATTTGCGATGAAATTCACCATCTTGGCGCATCTTCTCCAGAACCCAATCAGAGTACGTCGCTTCAAATGGTCCATTGGTTTCAATTCTTGAGTCAGCTTGATCTTGTATGGGTGTAAACCAAGATCCTTATGCAAAATATGCCATAAGGTGCTCTGAGCGATGCCCAATTCTTGAGAACGCCATGGAATTGACTGATTTGGATCATTTGCTACGAACGCCTGAACGGATGTAGACTCAAATTTTTGCATTAAACTTGTTATTGCCTGTCTACTAGGGCGAGAATTACGACCGAAAATTGGAATTAAGGGTGTTTTCATAAACGTCAGACCAATAAAGGCCTGCGTTAGACATGTTCATTAATGCAGATTGACGATCGTACTAACTTAGGTGGACTACATTACCTACTGTTCATAAACGTCGAAATGTCATCGATGTCGGGCAGATTGTGCAGCCATTATTTTTTGACTGCTGTACTAAAGCAGGCCTGCCGACATTCTGCAGCGTGTGTGTGTTCAAAAACGCATGAGAGAAGAAATGCAATTGTAACATACTAGTGCAGATTTCCGACGTTTATGAAAACACCTTAACGCTCTTAAAGTTGCAGTCACCGACTCCGAATTTCGGTAGAAAATTTACGTGTACGTGTACTTTACCATAATGAAAATGTTGAGTTTCCTGAATAAATTGACAGTGACAGTTTGATGATTAGTGAAAAAGTGCGTTCACAAATTAAATTCAAAGTTGTCAAGTCCCTATTGGAAAACCCGATATAAGAAAAAGCAATGTTCAAACTTTTCAACAATTGTTACTTCGCTAAAAATAGTTATCCTTCCGACCAATTATGAAATATTATTTTATTCGAATACCTACCTATGCTGGCTTGTCAGTAGGCCATCCTGTCAACCCAATTTTTCTATACATTTTCGATGGTTTCGGCCCGTATTTCATGAATAAATTGACCAATATTGTACTTTATTATTAAATAAACATCGATTGTTGATAAAACCTCACAAAAATAAATCCAACGGCGTCAAATCGCAGATCCGTGGCCACAAAGCAAGATCACAAAAACGACTGATTGAACTGAGAGTGTAATAAATGGAGTGCAGGACAGCTTGCTGGAACTATGGCTCGCCCAAGTCCAATTCCCGATTTCTGGCCCTAAATAATTGGATACCTCGGTAACGCTTTCCATTGACTGTGGAAGAGATGTAGTTTCAGCAGGATGGTGCTATGCGCAGTACTGCTAACGAAACAATCAACTTTTCGAGAGAAACATTCGAAGAACACAAAATTTCGCGTAATGGACCTGTAAATTGGCCTCCAAGAACTTGTGATATAAAATATCTTGAATATTTTATTTAGAGATACGTAAAGTTCCTCCTCCAAGCTGACAAACTAACAACAATCGACGCATTGGACGCTCAACTCAAGTGTAACAGTGACAACAAAGACCGCTTAGTGCTGTAAGCGTTGCTTTTTTTTTTAGTTTTCAGAACTTGGACAGCAAATTGAATGCATCTCATACCAACCCGTAGAACTGCTTTCGCATCTCGGAATGAAATTGGCCACGAGTATCATTTTGGATTAGGAAGCCGTCAAAGACAACTGTCTAAATGAGGGCTATCAACTGATCGACTCTGGGAGCTAGCTAAAGCAGGAACTGCTTGTATTCAAGCAGAGGTTTGCTTATGGAAAACAGAACTCGGAGTGTCGAAAATGGCTCTTGCCTTGTTGTATGTTTATACATCTCATGTCCTCATCTGCACCTCGTAAGGTTAATTTCTTTTTTATTTCCTATTTAGTGCAGGCAAGTGATGACTTCATTTATCTTCAAAATTCCAAATATGCCACTGTATAGTCTTTCTGTATTAGATACGGAACAGAATCTTATATAAAATCCATACAGAAACCAGTGATGTGGAATAAATGGGGGAAAAGCGGACAATTCAGCTCGTCTCTTTAAATTCGACAGTATGCGAGTATGCTTTCAAATCAATGAACGGTTGTTGGTATCGATTTGAAGTTTTTTTTCTAAAATATACCATGAGATGGCCAGTGGTGAACTTACGGATCTAACATCGGTAAGGATTTCTGCGACTGAGTTAGAGTCTTAGAAGGGAAATGTTGGCGGATGAACCCTTAATGAACCAATGGTAGCGCTTACATCCCCGAATGAGATACTGGCTTCGGTTTAGTCAACCACTCGTCCTAGGGGTATAAAAAATGCAACTGGCCCTTCAGATTGGGAATTGTGCTGCCCGGGTATCTGAAAGAACACGAAATATACGAAGAAGCAAACAAACCTCCGATACGGATAACTCACGCAAACGAATCAAGGACATGAACTTCGAATATGTAGGTACGTGGAATGTTAGGTGCCTTAAAAGGTTACGCCCAGCCAAACAACTATCGGGGGCCCAAGACTGCTGCATAAACATTACTTACAATTGACATCAAGACTAAATTTCTCAACTGTATCCTTATATGCGCACTCGCACCACAGACGAGAAATATGTCGACACCAAGAATAGCTTTTACCAGCTATTGAATGAGACCTAAGAAGAATGTCCTTACATTGGTATGAACTTAAGTGCAAAGCATTTTTGGTAGTGCTGTGGGATTCTATCACCTCCGTTAACTGAGGAGCGAAACTTTGTCGTAGCTAACACACGGCTGCCGCATCTCGAAAGCCACAAGAGGACATGGAGAACTTATGATCAATCAACCATCACCCAGATTTACCACATTTCGACCGACGCAGGACACTTCTCCACTATTTTGGATGTCCGAATGTTTTGACGAGCCAATATCGACTCGAACTACTACCTTGTTGCAGCCAAGATACGGTTGCGGACATCTCGAACATTGCAAAGACCACGGATTCAAATCCCTAACCGAAACCTGTATAGACGAACATGGAAACATCGTCGTAGATTCCGGTCAATGCGGAGGATTTGGAAAGAGTATTTCTGTAGACTGTATAACGGCGATGACGAACCAAATAGCCCTGTCAGGTAGAACGAACTAGGACGAGGTAGACCAACAATTCCTCCTGACCTGGGTGAAGTGAAAATGGCCATATCTACGCTTAAATCCAACAAAACTGCTGAAAGGACAAAAGTGTGAGATAAAAGTGAAAAGTTCTAGGCCTGACTTAATTTAAATCATTTCTACAAAATCTCGCTTGACTTCAACAAACTTGGTCCAGCGTTTCCCTAACATCAGTATTCCTTCCCGGAAGTGAGAGTCTGAAAGGTTGTTGGCTGCGAAGCGTTTCCCAGAAACCAATTTCTTCAAGTTTGGGAACAGATGGAAGTTTGAGAGTGCCAAATCAGGAGAAAAGAGGGGGTGACCGAGCAAATCGTATCCCCAATCCCGCAGTTTTCCCATCATTAACGCACCCTAGTGCACAAGTGCATAGTACTGGTAAGAGATGATTTTTTCTTCTTCAATCCAGGCCCCTTTTCGCGAGTTTCGGCACACAGCTGGTCAAGAAGGTTGGAGTAACATTCGTATTTAATTGTTGTGGCTTTTCAATGTAATCAGTTAAGAAGATCCCTTTTGCATCCTAAAACACACTGGCCATTACTTTTCCGGTAAATGCGATAGACTTCGCTTTCTTTGGCGCTGAACCACCGGCTTCACTGATTCATCTGCGATTTCATTTCTGGCGTGTAATGGTGGACCCATGTCTCATTCATGGTGAGAAATCGCCACACAAAATCGGTAGGATCCCTATTGAATCGGTCCGAAGATTACTGTGAAAATCGTTTGCGCATTTACTTTTGATCGGCATTTGATCCATCTTGCGCACAGCTTTCGAATCCCTGAGTTTTTGTGCAAGCTGCATGTTTCTCTGATCTTGAAGTAATGAAACTCTCCTAACGGCGCCAACTACAGCGTATGACACCATCTATAGAGACGAACTATACAGAGCTATACCTATGTCTGTCAAAACTTGTCCGTCTATGCAGATTGACGATGGTGAATGCAAACTGCTCCATCAAGGTCAGTAAAGACCTCACCGAGATCTTTGATGTCAAATAGGATTTTGACATGGCGATGCTCGTCATCCGATTTCTTCAACATTAAACTTCGAAATGGATCTAGTGATCAACTACGGTAAGTTCAAGTATATGCTGTCAAACCGAAAGGACACCCAACACCGACGTCTCGGCCAGAACGTCACCCTTGGCAGATATAACTTTGAGGAAGTAAAGGACCCTGTCAACCAAGGCTTCGCTATCAATTTAGACCACCAAGCCAGCGCTGAGATCAAACGAAGAATAACTTCTACAAAACGCTGCTAAAAAGGCAATTGACTAGCAAAGCCCTCTCTTGAAAAACCAAGGTGATCCTGTATAAGATTCTTATAATCTCAGTCCTGCTCCATGAGCATGGACATTATAAAATGGATAATGGGGTGTTCTTGGCTGTCCGGTCGCGTATAAATAGACGGTGAGTGGAGGAGGATATACAACGATACACAATAAGGGCTGTATAGAGACATCTTCCAAGAGGAAGAGTTAAGGTCTAACATCTGAGATGTTTGTGTTATGTGGGGCAGATAAAATCCAGTACTCTGGTCCGCATAGGTGGTGGACTGAGGTGGCGCACACAAGTGAACGGAGACTTCAGCCTGTTAAGCGTGCAAAACTAGAAGCAGCCAGCAAAAGATTGAGCTGACTGGATACCCAGGTCTCATTATCCGGCATTTTGTTTTATGATCGAAGCTTGAAATGTATACAAAGTCCTCCTTCAATGACAAGTCCGTATTCAGGCAATGGTAATGCTCTATGTGGTAGTCATCATTCCCGCAGCAGATTTCAAAATTCATAATCAGACATATGGTCTGTTAAAGCTGTAAAGTTCCACGAGCATAGCCGGGGGTGGTTGCACGATTTTCATTTTGGCGGGGTCGTCAGCAGTAAATCATCTTATTCTGTTCGTAGGCTTAGAATGCACAGCATTGTAAGAAGCACAAGCAGCTGCTTACCCGCCAATCACCAAACTGGAGCTACATAACAAGCTCACTATGGTGATATATCCACTGCTTTTTATTAACTTGAAGTCTCCCTGTCATACAATTCAATCTTGGATAGATAATGGCAAAGTGCTAAGGACCTTCTCAGTCCATTGAATAGAATTCAACTATTCGTATTTCTTAAGAATCAGAACTGAAAGTCCTTCGCCTGCGTCACATAACGGGTATTCATGGACTTCATTGGTGATAAGGAAATCAACTGCAATTACAAACGATTGACTATGAACTGCTACCATCAATTAAAGCCATCAAAAGCGTCTCCTAATTGACCAGTTAAAATGTAGACCAAAGCAAAGTGCAGCAAATTAATGAGTCGACCTTGAGCACCCAATGCAGACAGTCAGGAGTCTAACTAATATCTCACTCTCTGGCACAGTTCTATCCCTTTCCATCTCACTTTGAACATCTATTGATTTCAATTATTAATTAATTAATCCTGATCATTGGCAGAGTTCCTTAATTTATACCAACGATGCACTGGAATCAAATCATTTATTGCCAGTTCTTCGCCGAGAGCCATCGGGGACACACACTGTCCACAAAATTATTCCTCTACACTG
The DNA here is from genome assembly GCA_928272305.1 of Volucella inflata. Lineage (NCBI taxonomy): Eukaryota > Metazoa > Arthropoda > Insecta > Diptera > Syrphidae > Volucella > Volucella inflata. The sequence goes on along the minus strand of OV743716.1, from coordinate 37,941,457 downwards.
TACTTAGCTCAGCTTTGATCTGTGCTGCTCTACTGTGAACTGTGCCATCATGAGCGCATTTTAAACTCGCCAATTTCCACTTAATTAAAAATTACTTTCTCTCATACAGTCATACGAAGATTTACAATACCAATGCCACGAGCTTATATTAAAAAAAAAAAAAAAAAAAACGAAAAATAGAAACTAATGTGTGGGCATTAAGGTCGCCTTCTAAACACGCGAAATTATTTCCCACACGAAACCACTCATCCACCCATCTGACTGACGCAAGCCAACCCTCATAGTGATACAAGTATTTTTTTTTTTTTTTTTTTGTTGTTCATAATTTTGAATTCACCCATGAAAACTGCATCGCTTTCCCAAGATCGTCGAGGATATCAAAACACTAAAAGTACCAGCATAATGCCAGAGGACACGCGAGAAAGGATACCAAATCGATCGTCAATCGTCAATGGGGATGAATAGGAAACCGATAAGCACCAGCACAAGTAAAAGCATGACATCGAGCAAAATAAATTTCCAATTGGAGAAAGAAGTTATGGTCAAAGAAGTCATGGAATTCGAATTGGGACTCATCCTGGGACGATATTGCAACATAGGGGCATGGTGTAGTTATTACGAAAAAGAAAAGGAAAAACAACCATCCCCTGGAATCAGAAACCATAACGCACGTGACCCTTATGTGAACTTCTGTGACTTTGATCGTTCCTTCGTTTGTTCGTAAGAGCTCAACAGGCGATCTGGGATTTTTTTTCTCCTTTTCGTTTTCCTCGTTTTTTTTTCTCAATTTTCACTTTGACGTCGTTTTTCTAGATCAGAGTCGAAAATACACAAGGGTGGCTTCTACCGAGCACAGAGGACGACAACAATTACAAAAAAAAATATGAAAAAAAAGAAAAGATAAACCACTCCCCTAAATGCAACAATTTAGACCTCATACTGTGACTTCAACCTCAGCTCTCTCTGTCACTCACACTCAACTCACATTTGGGATGGAATAAAAAATCCACAGGCGGTCAGCCATAACTGAACGCTGATTGGTCAGCCAGCGATCCCGATCAATTGGCAACTAAATTGACTATAAAAAGGCAATCATCGCCGTTTGTGAGCTCAATTAATCGTACAGACTTTCTATGGTTATAACCTCGGCAAGTTCTGTTCGCGCGCCCGACCAAACCCAATAATCAACCACCGTCATTCTGACAGTAAGAAGTGTCATCATCCAACCACTGACAGTAGACCGATTGTGTGTGACAGTGTTGTGTGCAAATATCCGAATATCTCTTCAAATCGTTTAAGTTTCATTAATTTGTTTCAATTAAACAAAATACATCAGGAAAAAAAAAACACTTGTTCTTCTCTCTGTGTCCACCATATTACACGATTCTTTTAACTGTCAACCAGTTCGTGGATATCCTCGAAATACAACATCGGTACGAGTAGTAGTAGTTCTCAGCGCGTGTATCTCATGTACATATTAGTGTATTATACCCATACCAAACGCGGCAACAAGTGACAACTAAATGATGGGTGTTGTGCAGCCACCAGTAATTGCAATTAATTAATTTACAACAATTTAATTTCGTCCAACCAACGGAGAAATCCAAGCGCGCAATTCATCCATATTCCTCTGCCATACTTACGCGATTTCCAATTAATTGACTTTGATTCCGTTTTGTCTTGGCTATCATAATTATTCTCTCCATTTTTATTCTGTCCCATTGTGACTGGCGACGAAAAACTCATTTAACTCGAATTTACATAGTTGCTATATCAGCCCTTTCTGCAATTTATTTCCGCGTTGATTAAAATTAAATTAATTTAAAATAAGGAATCACATTATAATTAAAGTGAACGAACAATTTGTCATCCACCTGTTGAATGACAATTACGAAGTGAAATTACTACCTCTGACACTTGTGAAATTCACTGAAGGATGTGTCATGTAATCGACAACCCTGAACAGGTGAGAGAAAAAGTGTCAAAGTAAATTCTGTCAATATTTTTGTTTAAGTGACATTTATTCGAAATCAATTCCATCAAGAGACATTTGATATTTTTGACATTTTGTGAAAGTGAAAGTGTACACGGTTGCCAACTAGCTAACTAGCGCTAAAGTTTTTTTTTTTTTAAGTAAACCTGACAACTGACTTCAAGTCGAACAGGACTAAAGCCATATGTCAAATTTAGTAAATTTGAACGAGATACGCAAATCAAAACTAAAACTTCATCATAAAACGGAGAACCGCCGCTTCAGGCTGAACTTTGACATTAGCAACACTTTGACAGGTGCCAAAATCGAAACTGAGGTGAACTAATTAAGAAAATTAAAGGCCCTTGAATATTCCGCAGCAAAAGTATAGTTTCTGCAGGGATCGTGCATAATCTAGAGTAAAAAAATAAATTGGAAAAACTGAAATCAAACAAAGCTTTTCGGGGTTGTCACGGCTCATAAACGAGAAAAAAATTTCTATTTCTAATATTCAACAGCCGCATCAAAACCGTTGAAGAATTTAATTTGACATCTGTCATCGAAAACGCTTTCTGCCAAAAATTGGCGAGAAGTTCCAAAGTCCATTGGAATATCCATAGCCGTCTACAAACTAGAAGAGAATATTTTGGCTTGTTACCCTATTCAATCCGTCAACTCAACTCTTATGATAAATGGTTTCCTAAACAGATACCGGAATCATCTTTATAGAATTGTGACTTTTCTTTGGACAAGTGAAACTGATCAAAAATATATTTTCACCTCACTGCCGTCCCATGTGACAACTATTGGCAACTGTCAAAATTTCGGTCAAATAATTCAGACGGTAATATTCCAAATAAAAAATAAGGAAAACCGACGGTGTTTGACAATCAAATTCACATTGAATACTGAGATCTTTGTGTTATGCATGCAACACCAATCTAAGTGACATTGCAACTTGATCAAAAAAGATTTTTTGACAACATTGACCACACTAAATGTTGAGCTCCTAGCTATATTTTAAGGAATTTCTGAACGATGACTCAAATTTCAGCCCCATATTAACAATCTTAGTTGATTTTTGACACTTACCCTCAATCAGTCAGCACTCAAACTAGGAACAACTTACAACATTTTACCAACAATGGAACACACAACATTTGACGATCAAATTTTCGGAGATTTCTCAGGGCCGCACAGCCCACTCGGTGCCAAGCCGTTGCAACCTCAATCCGGTCATAGTATCCATGTGATGCTCGGTATGATGGATGTACAACATCCATCGCCAGGTGGTGTCGTTGAAATGTGCACTCGCCTTCCCGATTGTAATACTCTCTTACCAGGAGGTTCCCCAAAAATGGATCCGTATAAAACCATGGACTACGGCCAAAAACTCGACTACGTCACGGTTAACAAAATGGGCTGCTACTCCCCGACGCCAAAATACGAATATATCACAACCAAACTCGATCAATACTCACCGCCAGGTGGCAGTAATTCAAACGGCTTAATCGTTCGTGACTACGGAAAACCACTGGAATATCACAACAACGGTAAAATGGATTATTCCAATGCATCGCCACATTCAAAACTCGAATACGATCATCATATGCAAATGTTCAGTGCAGGTCCTGGCAATCAACCTCAAGCCATTCAGGTGCAATCGACTTCAAATATGGGCTCTCCCCAGGGTGGACCATCAACGCCGACCATCTCTGGAATGGATGGGAATGGTGGTCCTATCGTGTCCAATATGAACGGAGTCATGGGTAAAAAGAAGAACGATGATAACGGATCGACAACAACGTCGGGTAGTGCAACGACAACGACAGGAACAGGAAATGGTGGAAGCCATTCATCATCGGTCAATGATAATGGTGGTGTTGGCGGGACTTCGTCGGGTGGTGCTGGTGGCAATGGCAATGCCACATCAAGTGGAGCTAACAAAAAGGCTGAGAAGAAGAAAGGCGATCCCAACGGAATTAAAAAGAAGAAAACAAGGTAAGTACATTATTTTATCTAATAGTGTGTAAGCTAACGGGTTGAATGATTCCGAAGTCCAAAGGTCCTTGGATCCTTTCGAGAAGAGATTAACAGCGGCAAGTGCTTCCAAAAAGTGAAAAAAAGTTTAAAAGGCAAACTGTGTCTTTTGGGGAAAGTTTATGAGTGTTTGTGTCTTATGATATATTTCCTGAAAAAAATAGCAAGGATATGCATGAATAGAGCATAGATGTACATAACGGGGATTGAGGATTAGGGTGGAGAGAAAACAGAACTTCCAGAATGTGGCGTTTTTTTTTTGTTTTTTTTTTGTCGTTTATCCGGGAATGTGGTTGTCTACTGCCTGATAACAAATGGTTCTGGTGTACTTGCCGACGGAAACCAAAAGAACGGGGACAATTAGAATATTGTTTATTGCTTTATCCAGATGCATTCAATGAGAGACTACCTGTGTCCGCAGGATCAACAAGGTATTTGCCTTAAGCTGAGACTACTTTTTTATTTACGAAATAATTTATTTAGTAGGAAATAGTAACTCGTCTTGCATTCTATTGTTAGAAAACACACGGTTAAATTTAAACAGTGCCTTCTTTCATTCAATGAGCATTTTTCGTGGTCAATACATTCGTGAGTTGCAACAAATTCGTGAGTTGCACATTTTGTTAAAGGTTAACCCTAATCTTGAATGTGTTACTCTCTTCTGGATGCCATGAACCTATGTCCAGAATGTTGCTTTAATTTAACTGAAGAAAACTTCACACTGTGGGAAATAAGTTCCCGGACTGGTGCTAGAGAACACAAGTAAAACACGATTCCTGTTTATTTTTCGGTTTCTAATTGAAATATTCTCCTTCCGATTCAAAACACTTGTAACAGCGATTCAATAGTGATTCAAATGCCTGCTCCAGCTCATTTTGCGGAGTTGCCTAAAGTGTCCACGTTGAAGCCGCTTGAATAGTCGGAATGTCTTCAAAAATAAAACATTCTTTTACCTGGAACTTAAATTTCGGGGCCAAGAGGATTGGCACGGTGCCAAATCAGGTGCATACGGCGGATGATTTAACACACATACTTCATTCCGAGCTTTTGAGATCGCGATATTCGGATCGAATACGATGGATTCTGGCCATCACTGACTTCAAAACTTCAAAATAATGTTCTAAAGTAACTGTTTCACCAGTTGGAATGAATTCTGCAACAAAATCACATACTTTTTGGATTATTTAAGGCGTCCAAACTGAAATTGACTTTCCTTTGTGTTTTTCATTCTTCAGCGTCTCCCTGTCGCCCAAAAAACGTTTATTCAACTCAAAAATTACTGTTCTACTCAAACAATCATCACGGTACACTTGTTGCATCAATCGGAATATTCCTGATGCATTCTTACCAAGTTTTGCATGGAATTTAATGAAGGCTCTTTGTTGCATGTCCAAATTTTAACATCAAATAAAAAGGTATTCAGGAAAATAATTTTTATAATTGTTAAATGTCAACCAAATGTCATGAAATTATGACAGATAGATCGTGGTGTTATACAGCCCTCTACCTAGAGCTTTGCGGATGTATGAATATTTTCTGTCATCGATGGCAAGAAGTTACCTGCCATTTCAGTTCATTGGATCTTATCGTAGATAGCACTTTTTTATCAGAATTATCGGCAATAAAAGTCACAATTCTGGCTCACAATCCTTAGCACTTATTGAACTGAGGAGAAAATACGAGAGGTATCCAATCGCAAGATCTCGAAAGCCAGTTAACAAGTCGATTTTCCTAAATCGTTCTATGCCGAGTTGCGGTTTTAATAAATCGATGGTTCGAGTCCTTTCAGAATAAATGTCATCTTCCCACAAAATTGACCACATTATGGATGGGTAGACGGAAGTTATTGAGAATGAACAGAATTGTTGTATCCTTCCACAGAATTTGACCGCAGGCCTACTAGCGATCTCGTCTTAAGATTCGTGACAAAACATCGTGAACTCGAATTTTTAGTTGAGGCTTAGGCTTAAAGTGTTTCACAACTGCACTACTATCTATTGAAGACTAGCCCACTTCTAGATTGATATAAGGAGAACCAATGATATACTCATTCCCAATCATTGAGTAATTTTTGATCCATCCATATTTCCAATGGAAAATCTATAAAAATTTTTGTCAGCTGCAGTCCTGTATTGGAATTTGCCGCCGACTTTTGGGAGGATTATCTATCATGGAAGCAATGTTTCCTTTTTGCGGTAGAATACTGAAATAGCTGTTGTCCAGGCTGGATGAAATGTTTCTCACGACCTCAAACTATCTTTTTTAACAGTTTCCCTAATATATCGATGGAGAACAGGAACAAGAGAGATTCTAGCGCAACTAAGTCAAGAGTGTGATTGTCTTTGAACATCCGTTTTTAAATTGCACTTCTTCTCTTGCTAAGTACTCGTAGACTAGGATGAATTACATTACTATACTATATGTCAATAATTGTTAATATCCTGAACTTGTGTTGAATCTGAATCTTCCTGAATTTTCTTCCCAATACTCGATATTCACACGGAGGTTGTTTTGCCAACATTATTAACCCAGTAAGCATACCCCGACGGCAATGCAACTGTCTGTTAGTATGATTCCAGATCACACAGATAATAAACGAAAGGAAAGTTCAACTCTTTGTTCTTTTTCTTTTAATTTCTGACTTCAAAGTTGCGAAGTAAGGAATTCTGACCAAAACGATCTTTTGTACCGTTTTTTCAGAATTGTAGTTAAGCTAGTAGGTGCTCCACCTTCGGAATAAAGTTAGTAACTCTACCAGCAAGGAAGTTCATTTATTCAGTGGTGTCGAATTGTTCCCTGAAGAGAGTATTCCGTCTGATTCCGTTGTGGGCTGGATAGTCACATAAAATGTATTCAGCCTTTTCATAGTCCTTAAGACAAACTCGGAAGTCCGGATAGTGGACTACAATACTTCCATTTTATTGAGGTGATATCTGAAACCAAGATGTCCTGTGAGGTAACCTACTACATAAGTTGTTGATACCATGCCGAGTTAGACTTAGACATTTTAGTCCTGAGCTATTCTCTCAATATGAGATGCATCTCGATTGCCCCCCGCTGTTATTTGCTAAATTTACTGTTGATTTAGGGATGCGGAAAAGGAGTTCAGGTTCATAAATGGGAGTTTCTGAGCTCTTTCTGGCCAGTTCGTCAGCCTGTTTATTTCCATAAATGCCCTCATGACCAGGAACCCACCGGAGCTTTGACTTAACTCTATAATTTTCACCAGACTTGCTAAACCAGAATGTATCCAGTTCAGGTCGTTTGATACGCGAAACTCAACGATATCAGCAGACTGAACGGAAATGGGCAATTGACGGTATATGGCATTTCATTGAATACTTGTTGATCTGGCCAGAACTGGATAAGAGCCAATTCAATTGCATACGTTGAATGCTGCCTGAGAAACAGGATAAAGAATGAATAATATTTCACAAAAACAGAAGGAAATAACAACTTCATGGTAATCAGAGATTTTGTGAGCAGTCTACTGCAGTCTTAAATTTTTCCTCATTTGAGTTCTTTTCAGTTAAAAATCTTCTTGAGTTGAACTTCTTCAATACCCTGCTAGTAGTATCTGTCTTAGATCCCACTACACTTTTTAGAACTGTCGTTCTGAGGAATCTGAACTGAAGTTGTTGGCCGATTCTGACACTTGAAACTTTGCTCAACATATTTAAATCTTCAGCGATGTATCTAAGTGCATATTTGCGATTTTTCAATACAAATTCTGACAGGACTTAGAGTTTTTCTGGCCGTAAGAGCTACCTACTCGTACTATATGTGTAAACCGTCGTAAGCTCGAATTTTTTCTATTTGTTTCTTTTCTATTTCTCTTTTATCTGCACTTTTGGGTTCCCTTCGGTGTTACTTTTTGGTATTTCTCTCAACTCCCTGAATCTTTCTTGCTTTCTGTCAATTTGTCCGTTCCTATAAAAACGATTTCATGCTATTGCTGGGATATATGCGGCTCTTATTAATTACATACGAAACTCCTGATTCGGCTGGATTTGACATTTAATAGCTCTTGAATGTTCTAGAGCTCTTAAGATCCGATGTCCACATTATATCCCTTTTATAACCAACTTAATATTTTCAATGCCAAACCTGGATCGCAGGACTTGGTTCAAAAGTTTTCAAGCTTTTGTGGTTCTCCTAATTAAATGTCCTGAATATTTGAGAAAATTAAACTTTAGCGTCTATCAGTGTATGGCTAGCTAGGTCGTCAAGTATATCTCTTTCCGATAATTTCTGGTAAATGACGAATTACTAAACACCTGACTTTCATTGGTATAAGTACTTACAGATAGAAAATCCTTAATTAAAACGTACGGCCATTAGAAACACAACTAATATTTTAGTGATAAAACCCCATATCCCGTCTGCGATTTCCCTGCAGTCAGTGCCTCTTCTTACCCACATTCCAAAAAATCTACTAAATGAGTACAAAAGTAATCTGTGGTGGGCCTAAGCACCATTCAAAAAGCTTCTCCAATCCATTCAATTGTTACTTTTAGTTTCTCTCGTCACACATTGGATTGTAGCTGGCTTTGTACAGATCCTATAGCGCATCCCTCCATCTTTTCCATTCACTTTCATAGGAAATTAAATGCTCATCCAAATGTAATCTTGTTCAGACCTCTTTGATGCTTTAGCTGACAAATACGAAAAATGGACCAGGCTAAAATTCATTCGAAATTCATGGGGCTTCGCTAAAGGTCCAAGTCTAGTAATATTCTCACTTCTCTTCGGGCAGTTGTCGAAGTATGTGAAAGGTGTCTCTTTAACTCAGACCTAGCTCTAGGTTTTACAATCTGTCAAATCAATTGTCATATTGTAAACTGTCAGTGTTATATTTATTCAGCAGTCGTCTTAATTTTATCGTGATGAGATACACGCTTCAGCAACGTTACCAAATTTTAGAAATTGGGTTCTTAAATTACGATTCTGTGCACCAAACTTATAGAGCATCTCCAGTATATTACACCCGACCTAATGGACTATCTGAGGTATTCTTTGTATTGTAGACCGTCGTTGCCCAACTTTAAAAGATGCAATGGAAACGAGATGCATAAGAAGAGTGCATGCTGAAGAAAATATTGCGTCCATTCAGAAGAGTGTTAAAAAAGATCTAAATTTATCGATTTGGCATCATTCACAACAGCTTAGTATTTGGCCGTCCACTTTATGGGCAATTTTATGCAAAGATCTTAATTTGAAGGCTTATGAGACCCAGCTAGTGCTAGAATTGAAGCTGAATGTCCATCGTTTGCGTCAAAATTTCGGTGAATGGCCCCAAAGTCAACACGTCTGTATAATTGTGGACATACGGCTTCAAATGCTTGGAAAGTGGGGGAAAACTTTTTCTCTGAAATGACATTCATCAGATTTAGCTACAGTGGGCAAATGCCCGAAGTTGTGTTTAAGAATTAATTGAAGGATTAATTCACTCGATCGAAAGCAATGCAATATCGAGTGTTTTGTTCTAAATCAAAATTAGTGCTGGCTTTAAGAAAACACACTTTACTCCCCTATGTCCGTAATAGACTGTTCTGGTTCTGGAAAGCTGGTGTTTCTCTCTTTTTGTACGTCTCTCGAGGAGTCTCTGATTTTCTATAAAGCGCTGCTGGGTATACGTTTCGCTTACTTATATCTGCCAGGTGACATTAATTAATTAATTATCCAACCAGATGTTTTGGCATTCTGTTTGGCATCTTTGCCTTATCGGCAATGTGGCTCACTGTATCTTGTGGCACTGATCTCAGTGAGACAAAATGATATACTAGACGAAATCGATATGGTGATATGAAGATTTCGTTTATCTTGGCTACAACGACGCAAATAGTGCTATCTTGAGAGTATACTTAGGTATTTAAGTGGCTCTAGACTCCGAGGTAGACACGAACCTTAACAGCCAGCTCGCTTCTGGTCTGTCACCCGCTAGAACATGTTCTGACCATCTTAGGTGACAGAAGTTCCCTTCGTTGATGTGCTGTACACCTCAAGTCACTGTAGGATGTTGGGCACAAAATGAAATGGATAAAATCCTCTCCCTTCACTATGTATGTGCTTTAGAGTTCACGAGCCTTCTTTGGCTAAAGAGAGAGCTAAATAATTTGCCATTGCCCAAACTACGAGCACCTTAAAGTTATAATATTCTGTCTAAATAATCAGAATGTGCATCTCTTCTAATTGAAAGTATGTACTTGGCTCTTCCCTCATTTACAACTGAACCAAAGTTTGTCAGTTGTTTCAATACTTACAAAAGCATCAGTGACAGTTTATTGCATTTTGCAGATGATGTCCATTTCATCGGCGGAGGTAAGTTGTTGCCCAGACTTTTGGTAAATTGTACTTAGTGTTGGTCTATAACTTTCACCTCAAATTTTCTCAAGTATGACGTTGAAGAAACAACATGTTAGCGCATCATACTGCCGATAGCAATCGTCCTATGTTACGTATTATATGATATTTGATATATCTTTAATGAAAAGTGTCTACAATGGTCATGTTTGAAGAGTATCTTGTATCAATCGCAACGAGATCAACTTAGTTGACTCTTTATTGATTGAGAAATCTGCAGGCTATCTGCTGCAATGTCATAATATATCCGGCAACCAAAACAATAAGCTTAATCTCGTTTCCAGACGTGATGTCACGTAGAGTTTGTTACCAAACATATTTCCGAAGATTGCTTCTTTTGCCTAAAACTATTTGAATGTCATACTTAGAGTATTACACGCAAGAAGCTCATAAAGACATTGCAGTCCGTAGTATTGCAATTCATTCACTCATGTGCTGAAAATTCAAGAATGCTGCTTACAACAGATCCACAGCGAAATAAGTTCCGTTCTTCTCCTTATGACATACGAACGATTGATCATGTCGCCTAGACCTTGTTTGTCAACAGACCTATCTTCCTCGCTTATTCATCTGGATAAACCCACTCATTCGATTGTTTCTAAGTTCGTGATGTGTTGTTAGGGGGATGAAAGGCTGCAAAAACTCGCCCCGATTGCAGTTAAACATTGTGAATCATTCACTCGAATGTGGCACACAAAATTCATGCGGTTATCTGCTTTCAAAAGTTGTCACACAAAAACTCACACTTTGACGGCAGCTTCTTACAGGTGATGTAAGTTACAACACGGGATCAGGCACAGATATTCAGGAACTAATCAGCCTCTAGGCACAGCTGCAATACCTCGAACTCATGTTCCTATTGGACATTCAAAATGAAGAAGGCGTTGATGTCAATGTGAGCAGACTGTTTGACACAGGACTGACGTTTCCTAGTCCATTGAAGTGAAAAAAATCGTTTGCTCCTCTGGATGCTATTGAACTAAATTTCTTGGCAAATTCAAATATTTAATACGGTTAAGTATAGCGACTATCCCCGAAAATCGGCTCCGATATAAAATTTAAATAATGTTGTTATGCTTACGTTTCTAGTCCATTGTAAAAGTCATACCGATGTTTGTTGAACGAGCATATATTTGGCTTATGAACCTGTCCCTTGTTTGGTGCATGTTTTACCATATATTCCCCAAAAATGCCGATGATTTAAATTAATTAAAAATTAAATAAACAACCAAAACAAAATAATGTTCAGCAAAATTATTTACACAACAACCAGGACGTATTTAACAACCAACAACAGACAAAAGGAATCGCACTCTCCTGTACTAGTTACTCTCAGGTAGTTTATGAATAAATTACTATCAATACACGTTCTATGGCTGACAACTGAACCGTGCAAACCGCAGGATATATGTAGGATAAAACTCGTTTCCCACATTAAAGGTAAAATTGAATTTTGAAAAAAAAATACGGATATGCTTCTGGATGCAACAAAGCCCAAATCCTGCCAACAATGAAAGTCGACTTAAACAATTTTTGTAACATAATCGTTTCTGTATTTTTTTTTTTTTTTTTTTTTGATTATTTGCTACTACATTGCACTCACTGATTTATTATTAACAATCGAAAGGAGAATTAAATTTTTTTTTTTTTTTTTGCTTGTTGCTCGTTTGACTTACAAGCCATTTACAACTCATGTCCTGGGTCTGGACTCGAGCCATGCCAATGATCAACATGACACATGGGCTGGTTGGTTCCTGTTGAATTTTTCATTTTCTCTGCCATATTGTTGGATAGAACAGTCTGTAGCAGGATTAAAATGAACTCTCTGATATATTTTTACTTTATTTTACTGAATTTCATTTATTCTTCATGCGGATTGGAGTCTCTTCATGAAAGGACCTCGAGAGCTTTAGTTAAATGGATCACCTGGAAGGACTATTATCTTGAGTAGTTCTTCTGCAAAAGTAACGTCAAGAGGATTTGATATGAGGATTCTATTAAAACCTTATGACAGGCTGCCTGACTTGAGTCAATTTTAAAAAAAAATTCCCCACTGTCAAGAAGCTAACTAGCTTCTTTCAAAAAGAAAAGGACTACTTGATGAAGGGTTCTAGATAGACGAAAGGATGCTTGCCGATTCGTGTAGGTTTCCATTAAGGCACTCGAATGGGGTTCAACTAATGGCTGAAACATTTCTATAATACAAATAGACTGAGCTAGGATACATGTAATATATTGATGTCATCAAGTCGTTAAAACTGGAAATAGTGCAAATATGCAACTAGTGGCACTTCACTGCGTAAAATGACATAACATATGGTATAACCATCGATGGCAATAAAAAACGGACACAATTTCTAAAACAAAAGTCACCTCATGTTTGAATCGAAAGGGTTTTCAAGGACTCAATCAAAATATAGCAGACCATTTGATCAACATGATCAACCCTCAGTATGGTGTGCGAAGATGTGGTTGCCCGTCCGCCGCGAAAAAAGAAGTATTTCTGAGAAAGACGCAAGAGGATTTAATTAGTCCTTAAACGGCAACATAAAACGGAACGACAATGGACTATGACCGGAGAGCCTGCTCCTGAAATCTACGCGCATTGTATTTATTTATTCTGGAGCAACTCAAAAACAAGAAACTTTACTTGCACAGTACGAGGCAGATATTACTGCGTTCCAAAAGGCTGAGATGGCCAGGATCAAAAAAAATGAATAGACAAAGGTGTGACATATATAAAAGTTTCAAAAAAAAGTTGCGATAATTGGGAAGCAGATTTGCCATGGGAAATCAGCGCCGATTGAAAGTAATATTTCGTAGGCCGATAAGTGATCGCTTGGCTATAATTCGCTTCGGAGCCACTTTTTGAACGTAAAGCTCAATATGTGCCAACGCCACTATCGAAGGCTATAATAACTGTAGCAAGAAGGAGTCTTACCACCTCTATCCAAGAGACAACTGAGTCTGTCCAGAGTACAATATCGAACTCATACTCGGTGATTTCAATGCCAGAATAGGCAAGAAAATTGTTTTTTGGTGATAAGTCGGAAGCCACAGCCTTCACGACCCAATGTCAGTCGGCTTCTGACTTGCCGACTCTACAGCTGTTCGTGATAGAATTTTCCTAAAAAGAAGTATCCAAGATACCCAAGTAGAACAAGCTTAATCGACCAAACCATAGACGCCAGACATGTGTCAAGCATCTTAATCGTGTGTACATTTAGGGCGAGTAAACGTTGGCTTTGACCTCTTTTTGTCAAACGAAGGAGCCTTAACATTCCCAGTGAAGCCAAAGACTACGGAGAAAGATAAAGCAATAAATTTTTGGCAATACCATAGCAATCAACCATCGAAAACTACAGTGTATTATCAAAACATCTGTGGTCAAAATCCTGATCAGAAAGACATAGGTTTTTCTGTTCAGAACTTCTATTCTGCCAGTCTACTGTGCAGTGCCGATTGCTGAGGAATAAGCAGAAAAGTTAGACTAATACCGTTTGCCTTTGAAAAAAAATCCATTCGTCCGCTTTGCGATCCTATTTGCTAGGAGGATTAATGAAGTATAAGATACAACTGCGAACTCTATACAGCTCGTAGAAAATATGGATGTAGCCCGAGGAGTAAAGATACGTCGAGTTCATTGCCTTGGCTACGTCGAGCAGATTGGCAGGATTGCTCCATGTAAGAGAATATTCGATTCGTAGCCCTCGCTACGAGCAGAAACATCAAACCTACTTTTTAACGATTTCATCTAAACATTCTGCTTGGTCTTACGAACTGGCAACAGCGTGGTCAAATTTCATCTGAATGGGCATGTTAATAACCAAAACTATCGTTACAAGCCTCCACGTAATCATAAGACATAACTGGAGCACCGAAATCATCGGGCCCTTTTTCTTGCAAATTTTTGAGGATAAGCGATAAACTTAAATAGCGAAACTTATGGGAGCATGATCACAGATTACATTTTTTAGAAAATTTAAAGCACATCAATCTTACTTGTCACGCAAGTAGTTTCCAATAAATAAAGCGACATCACACTTCACTTCATGAGTTTTTTGCATGAACATTTCCCATAAAAACTGTTCAACCGCTTTGACGAAATCTCGTGCCAACAGTGGTTTCCAAGCCCATGAATTTCTTTATATGGAGATTCATCATAATAAATTCTACACAAGTAACGTACGGTCTACTGCGGAGGTGATCGAAAATATCCGCGGTGAAATTCATGACCAAAACATTCTGCGACACGTGTCTCGAAACTCGGCGATTTATTCTAGTACGACTTAATTAATTGCATTAGACCGATATCTTTTTCAAGTTTAAGAACATAGATCTGCCACTGGATATCCAAAACGTGCTGTCTTGAGCGCATTTACCCAATTATTCAAAATTTGGTTGTCAAGTCTTTGCTTACGACAGGGCTATGACATTGTCTTAAAAAAAAATTGGCATGCGGAACTCTTTAATATGAAACTTAATAGAAAGTCTTTCATGACATTAAAAAGCTCCGGACTATGTACACTGCCCTGGTGCAGTCCAACTTTGAGTATGAATTTACCATATCGCTCAACATTCTTATGTTTTTAGATCTTATCGCCTGTGCATTTGATACACTCAAGTCATATGACGGTTTGCCTGCCTGAAAGCTGCATTGACTTTCATCTAGTTTCAAAATATTGCTCTGTTAGGAATTCTCGGCATATTTCCATACTATGCGACATTAGCTTTACCGCTTGGTGGCTGCTGTAATTTCTCCTGCCATCTCCTTTGGATTTATACAACAGAACAAAAAAAAATCTATATTCACAGGTAAGGCATCGTATCGAACGCGTCCAAGTAAATTTCCATTAGTGGAAGACATCTACTCCTGATATCTAAAATATCTCCGATTGCTTACAGGCTTCTGCTCATGCCACGGCCTGTTACTGAAATTGATGGACTACATGGGACAGAACGATCGTTATAAATCAAAGCGAAATCACGTTAGCATAAAGGTCAATAAGCTTGAAGTGCTGTACGACCTAATCAAGAAAGCACGCCGACTACTACAGTAGTTCATGAAGACCTTTTGATTCCTTGGAGTAACTTTTGGCCATATTTGGAGTTTTGAAGACTTCTCTTTCAGCGTTTGGTAGCAATGGTACAACTTCAGCTCTATTGTAAGCTGAAGAGTCTTTAGTATTGTTAAACTCTTGCTAGCTCTGGCTTTTTAATACCTCACTCATTATACCGTATTTATTCTTGCAACACCGACTGTGAGGTACATTTAATGTTTCTTAATTAATTGAGTGGAAATCACCAGCGACAAACGCACGAAATATTTTATTATTATGTGCCTGTGTGATTGTATAGATTTTTTTAAATTGGTCCTTGTTATTTGTAGTTCTCGGAAAAGGATACAAAAATGATAAACGTTATCACAGTCTCGCTGTGAAGTGTTTTCATGTCGATTTAATTTTTTTTTTTTTTTTTTTTAGTTTAATATGATAAATGACCCGGGTCATACATTGTTTATAACCATGTGCAACTCGTTGTGATGTTATGTTTCTGTTTTTCACAGGGTGTGTAGGTGTGACTTCATGTTCCACCAACTGATTGCATTTTAATTTCAAATTTTAAACAAAAGATACGGGTTGTACAATGTACATCTCATTGGGATATACATTTGGTATGTAAGGTTATGTAGGAGTATTAGGTAGGGTCAATCTACCCATATCTACTGCGAATTCGATGTCATGAGCTTAGTGTTGTAAATGAATTTTGTAATTAAAATTTGTTTCATTAATTTCGTTTCGATTGCGATTGCGATTGTGAATTTTATTAATTGTCGTGTTTTGGAATATTTATGAGATATCACAGAGTTAATTTAATTGCTGAGTGTAAGGGGGCGAAATGATTGTAAAGTACTGACAAGTATTGTTATTAATCTGGCTATTGTATTGCAATCTGACAAAAAAGTGAAACCAAATAAGTGGAAGTTAATTGAAGAATTACATTGAACGACTTTGGTTGCTTAATCACTGAATTTCAGAGAAGGATTAGCTCATATCCAGAATTATTTTTAAGTGAAATTAATGTAATCTAGGCTTTCCTTATTGCTTAAGGGTTAAACCTCATTCTCCTTAACTATTTTTTAAATTTTCTGCCAGCCTACTGGCAAATAACGTAGTCCTTTGAAGAGTGAACTCGAGAGAGCCTTACTCAAAAGAAATTTTTCTGAACTGGGCAACCTCAGGGCTGCAGTTTTTGTCACATTTTTTTTAATTTCAGTTTAGCTAGAGACTTTTTACTTATTATAGTGAATGGATCTTGGATGCTGTGAAAGAGAAATGATCGAGAGGAGTTATGTAATTATGACAAGCTTAATGTTGCAGTTTCTTGTGGGACGTGAATAGATACGATTTTTAGATAGATAGATTTTTATTTCGTACTCAAATATATTACAAAAATATTGTTATTGCACATTTTACAGAGATTTGATGATTTGACATTTTATCTTTCTACTGAAACATTATTTTTAATTCTATTAAGAATGTGTGGAGAAAAAACATGTCAAAAAAAAATTTGAAGGAAAAACGAAAACAAAACCTTCAATATAAAGAAAAAAGAAGAAAAAAAAGGATATACATATACAGAGATATATATCGGGATAAATTTACGTATATGTATGTACATAAAACGATGAATGAACACATAAATAAGTGTGAATAAATATACAGAACATGAATAAGCATATTATAGATAAATACATATATAAGTAAATGGATAAATAAATAAATAAATAAATAAATAATAGAGAAACAAAAATTACTAAATTCTCTTTACAAAAAAAGAAAAAAAAACAATAATACATACAAATATTCAATAAATAAGTAACAATAAATTATTAACAAAGATAAACATATACTTACAAGTATGTATACCTAACATTTACCAGTCATAAGTACATAATTCATTTACAAGCGGATTAACAGCAAAACTACATCTTCTTTTAAACGTACGAGGGCGGGTCAATAAGTCCGTGACTTTTGGATTAAAACACAGATTTTTTGATAAAAAAATAATTTTATTTTTCAACGTAGTCTCCCTTGAGCTCTATACACTTTGTCCAACGCTTCTCCAATTTTTTTATCCCTTCCAAAAAAAATGATTTGTCGAGGTCCTCAAAATAGGCCTTTGTTTGCGAGATGACTTCATCATTGGAGTCAAATCTTTTTCCAAATCTGGTGTGTTGTGATGGATCCATGTTTCGTCCACGGTTACAAAACGGCGCATAAACTCCTCCATATTGCGATTAAACAACGCCAAACCTTCCTGTGAAGTTGTGGTACACGATTGCGTTTGTGGTCGACTGTGAGCAAACGCTGCACCCATCTTGCGGAAAGCTTTCTCATGCCCAAGTGATCATTCAAAATTGAAACCACTGAGCCATGCGAGATCCCTACGGCTTCCACAATCTCTCGCACTTTCAATCTTCGGTCGGCCAACACCATATCGTGAATTTTTTCGATTGTTTCGGGTGTAGAGACCTCAACTGGGCGTCCAGGACGTTCGGCATCCATTGAAATCGATGGTGCAGAGTCCCCATAGTATTTATCAAACTTAGCCTTGGTCTCGGTAATGGTTTTTTTTAGCAAGAAATAATGCTTAATAAGCACACGAAATTCACTTTTTTCCATTTTCTCCTCAAATTAGTGAGTACTCTGATAAAAATAGCTGTCAAACACAAACTAACTGACGCAGCAAGTTTAAATTTTGACAGGAGTCAACTGACAGATGCCTGCTGACAGGAGCAGTGTTGCTGTTTCAGTAAAGAGGTCAGAAATTCAAAAAGTCACGGACTTATTGACCCGCCCTCGTATTTTAATAATATTTGCATTCCATTTTTGAGATTCCTCTCAATATTAAGAGCGAATTCATGAGATGAAAATATTGCGGTGTCATCAGCAAATATGGCTATATCACAATGCGGTAACTTTGGTATATCAGATGTATAAATGTTATAAAGGATTGGGCCAAGAACTGAACCTTGTGGTACACCCGATTGAAAGTGTATTAGGTCAGAGATACTACTGTTAACATGGACGTTGAAACGACGACTGGACAGGAAACTTTGGACTATTTTACAGAGATATGGAGGAAAGTTGAAATGTACCATTTTGTATATCAAACCCTCATGCCAAACAGAGTCAAATGCATTTTCAATGTCTAATAAAACCATGCCAGTAGATTTTCCTTCAGATCGATTTCTTTTAATGCAGTTGCATATTCTCAGTGCCTGATGGGATGTACTGTGATGACGCCTAAACCCAAACTGTTCGTTGGGAAAAATTTTATGAAGAAGGAGGGTCTAATCTTTCTTCTAAAGAAGCTTGAATGGTGTTGCTTAAAAGAGTGTCGGTATGTGCATCACCTAAGTTTTGTGAGACACTATGATTGTTGGAAAAGTTTACGGCAAGTACATTGGCTTTTTCGACATCTGTAAAGTAAGTGTTCGAAGCGCTTTTTAGAAAAGGTAACTTTGCCAATTGCGTCTACAAGCATTCCTCAGTTTAATAAGGTTCAGTATTTGGGAAGGTAACTTTAGGCAGTGGTTCTTTTTGGGAACTTTTGGTATACTTCATCGACCGACCTGAGAACATGTTCTGAAAAGTCGTTTACAAGACAATCGACGTCTTCTTTAGATAATATGCTATCAATATCCATGGGAATATTCCTCAGTTTAGATTTAACTACTGAACGAAATCGCGTCCAATTGGCGTTTTTTAAATCTTGAACATATTCCACTTTTTTTTCTCCTGACCATAGAAGACGACAGAAAACCGGATTGTGATCCGAAATAAGTTCATTTAAAGACACTGGGGTTGTTATGTAACAAGGCACATTTGTAACAAATAAATCAAGGACGGAAGGACTACCACGAGAACTAGCTGGGACATAGGTTGGACTAGGAGGAAACAGAACACAAATTGGCAACATAACAAGAAAATCAGAAAGTAAATTTCCCCATGCATTCGCTCTAACACAACCCCAATTTCTATGCCTGGAATTTAGATCTCCTCCAATTAGGAAGTTACCATTTAAGGTGAAAAGGCTTCTCAAATCATTTTTTAAATTAGTTCTTTTCTCGTCTGATGCAGTTTTACCCGGAAAATATACACAAAAAACCTTAACTGACCTTTGATTCCTTAATTTTATTTCAATCCCCACATTCTCAATATAACGCGTTTCGACAATAGGTAAGAGCGAATGTTGAATTGATCTTCTGATAAGAATCGCAATGGGACGTGAATAGAACATTTCAGAAGTGTTCAACATATGGTCATATTAGAGAAGTCTTCAAATATGCCTCACAGCATCATTGTCGCTATTAACTTTCGGTGAATCAAAGTTGCAATAATCAACACTAGCATGGGTTATGAGAAACATCGTTCTCTGGGTTTCTTTGGACGTATAGCAGACGACCATAATTTTTAACAGCATTTCTAAACACTGACACTGAGACTTTAATGAATATTGCGCCACACAGATGAGTTGGGTTCTTTTTGCAAGGGTTTTTGTCTGTCGAACACCGGGTGTATTATCCAAATAGGATAGATTTTCAGCTTTTAATTGTTTTATACACCGCTCAATATGGTATACCAGAAAAAGAATCTGGGCCATAACGTGTATCAGCCGAACTTTAACTAGCCAGTTCATCGGCTTTTTCCTTCAATACCCTTTTGTGCCTTGGTACACTCAAGAGCTTGCCTTTGATTTTTTAATATATGACCTCAATCAATAAAGCATGGATTTGGAGTTACAAATTTGTAGCTTAGAGCTCTCAATATTACTTGATTGCCCGTGAGCATACAGAACTCGACGGCCTTCATTTACATTCAGCTTAGCTTATTGCACTTACAATGAGACCTCGGATGCCCGTACCTACTCGGGTGTCCATTTTGGATCCATCCGTTTGATCTTGGATTTTGAAAGTTACATGCTTGTCGATTTGGGATGGCTATGTTTGACATCCTTTCGAAGCATAAATATTCTGCTGTGCAGTCATTTATCGAGTCGAGATCAGAAATCTTCTATATAAAGCTTGCTGTATTCGAATTTCACTTTTTTGACAGATAAATGATGTCAATCAGAATCCTCATATTTTATTTATACAAAACGGAGTTTGACAATAAGGATTTTATATTTTTAAAATTACGTAGTGTAAATGTCGTATGTTTTTCTTAGCACACTCTAGTAATCGGACTCTTAAATCTGTAAGCACGTGAGAGCAAAGCTTTGGTTCAACGGCAGATATTTTCTTGCAGAATCTAGATTTTTTGAAGATTGGTGCTCTCAACCCTGGATTTAAGGTATCTCCGAACTTAAGGTCCGGTGACTCTATGCCCAGGGTATGTCTCTGGACTTTCTGATTAATTTATTGGGAAAATTTATCCTGAGCTTCGTACTTAAAACTCTAGGTGTGTGTGGTGTGGCTCCGTCTTGCTGAAATTGTGTTGTTGGAGCCGGAAAACAGCTGCACTTGCAGTACTAAAAATCAATTGGCAATACACGTCAGCAGTGACTGTCTCTCGCTGATAAAGTAAATAATAGCCAAATTGCAACACACATTGGCGAACTACTAGTGTGTAAATCCAGTGGAAGCCTTTGGAGGATATGTTCAGGTCTTACCAAGCTTGTATCTTTTAGCCTATATGGCTTTGGTAGGTTTTATAATTTTTCATTCATATTGCATATGAAGTTTTTGACAGCATACTCCTAGATTCTTAACTTCATTGGGGAACTCTATAATTGTGTGATTCAGGGATCATCGGCATAGCCAACAGCCTTGTAGACGAAATTTTCTAATTTGACTAAGTCGTAAGTCGTTGATTGCAAGTTACCAGCAAAGTTCAGAACTAAAACCTACTTGTGGATAGCCTTTAGCTGGCGAGACAGTAATTAATATCTCGCCAGAAGAAGTAGTTATTTAACCGCGGCTTAAGAGCATCATTATATAGGTAGGATGATCAATACCTCTGAATTGCATGGCATACCATTTACTGATTTCAGTTTAGAACCTGCGCTAATTTTTAATTTTTAACCCAAATTCTCATTAAGGTGGAAATCAAGTTGTTTTAGATTTTTCATTCGATGGGCTAAAGGATACTGAACATCATATGCATAAGGGTGCACTGATAAGTTTTTGCACACAGATGAGAGGTCATTGAAAAGAGGAGAAAATAAGATTGGTACCAATGTGGATCCCTGGTATACCCCTTGTAAAATCGGTTATAGGTTTTAAGGTTCTTCGCCTTCTGTCTGACCGCCCTCTCACTCTTTCATCCTTACAACAAGTTTAAGCCCAGCAGAGTATTTCATGGGATAGAAATTCTATTGATAATGCCTGAAAGATATTTCCGAGTGCATTATCCCAAGCATCAACAATCTTTCTACATTTTCTCCATGAAACCTATCTGCTGTAAAGTGGACTTGTTGTGAATGATCATTGAAAATAAATCAAAAATATTGTAATTGGCCCCCTGGTACGTGCGATTTGAAACCACCACCCGATTATTTCTTGTAGAGTTATGTAAAGTCTTTGTTGTATACTGATAAACTTTTGAGGCTATTGCAGGCCAATAGATTTTCGAATGCTCGAAGAGCAAACTCTAGTTTGATTGATAAGTTGAAATAGTCACCAAAACTACTTGCCTAAAGTCGTATTCAAAACCTAAAGGTATAAACTATTGTGCATAAGAAACGCAAGGAACCCTCCTGAAGAATCTTGAATAAATACTCCAGTTACCGCGATCTCTAGCTAACTGCCTTTAGTTGAACACTTCAAGATAGTTAATAGTCCCCGTCCAACTGCGCATGCCACCTTGGTGGAGATCTCTTCCTGTACTGCTTTGATTACGGGCCTGGATAATCTAGGTCCAGTTGCAAAACTTGCTAATGCACCGGTAGGAACGCGCTGAGCTCTGCCAATGATACTAATTTCATCGGTGTATTCAAGTAGTTTTCTACCTTGATGTCAAGAAATAACATAGTAGCCCTTTAACTCGCCTAAATCCTTTTTCTAACACCAAAGGCTTCCGTCGTCATTCTGTTTAATCTTACGACTTTGGTAGGGATACCACTGCTGTACATCTCGTCTATATAAGAGCTGTGCATATGTAGATTCAAAATCGATAAAGGGGTGATGTGAATCGATTTGGGCTTCTTGTGTTTTTCCCCAGATCTGTCGGCGTGAGTACATATTGTTGATTGTGGACTTACCAGACCTACATAGTCCTACCATAAGTTCTGTTACAAATATAAAACGCTTTTTAAAAATAAACAGTAAACAAATTGTATTCAAAATTGTTTCATTTACTAGACCACAATATTAGTTATTGAAAAAACAATTGAATTCACTCTAAGTGACTGCCTTTTGCTTTAACACAAGCTTCCAAACGGGGTGGCCATTGGGCTATAGCGGCACGTACGGTTTCCGTAGAGTTCGCTGCCGTTGCTCTGGTTAGTGCTGTTCTATTTAAGTCTTTCCAAATTTCTGTGGGGCGTCTTGCCGGCCAATTCTGACCACAAACCATAATCAAGTGGATTGAGATCTGGACTCCTCGACAGCCAATCTTCTGCTGCTTTAAAGCCAGGAATATTGACTCTGAGCCATTCCCTTCACAACACTCTCTAGCACATCTTCTTGGTAAACCTTTGCACCAGTTTTTACAGAAATGGAGGGATGCGACACCATGGTGAGAGCATGTGAGCATATGAGCAAAGAGAATGTTTTCATGGCCATTGTCCGCCTAATTTTTTTTTAGTTAAGGAGTTAAGAGATGACCCGTGGACCGACGATAGGCTTTCATATACAGGTCATCTGATTGATACATCCAATTCCTTGGACATGATCTTCTGCTTCCTAAGGGGATATCCGAGTTCGTTCACGTACTGCCTTTACTACAGCATTCGTACGGATGACGCGCGGGCGACCACTTCTTGACCTGTCCTCTACTCCAGACAATTTGCCGAAGCGAGCAATAGCTTGATAAATGAATATTCTCGAGTGGTTCTCCAAGTGGTTTTAGCAAATCAAACCAACATTTGACCAGTACTTTTTTTTAGCAATTATGCAATGCTATTACCGCGACTCGATTCTCTTTAACGCCCCACTCCATGTTAACAGTTTCTTCACTGATCAGTGCATGTGTTTTGAAAAAAAAGTTTAGGGTTCTATTCCCGCAAGAAGTTTTGTACGATAAGCGCTGGAAATTGTGTAACAAAACTTATGGCAGGACTAGGTAAAACTTCACTAATAGAAGCCAATAAGGTCGTTGATATTGCAATTCACTTGAACATAAAGACATATCTTTTGACTTCCACCCACAAAGTTGAATGGTTCATTTTGCCTGACACCGAAATTTTGATTGTCTGCGGAAGGGGCTATCCATATCCCCAATACTAAGTGTGACTTCAGTGGAAGTTTGTGCAACAAACTCCTAAAACTGGCTTGCTTATGAACAACACTTATGGTCCCTGCCATTGTACGGTACGTACGGGCGAAAATGTGGCTGCTATAGGCAAGAGTGTGCGACTCAATCCAGGAACATCGACTCCCCGTCGATCTCAACAACTTAACATTTAAATCACCAGCCTGATGAGAATTTTGCACCAATATTTCGCATTATTCGCTTAAAAAGTTCAATTTACTCAGCAATAGAGGGCAAACGACTATCTGCTTGGATATCACTTCTCAGTTTGGGCGTCGAATTTGACCGACAATTCCTTCATAGTTTTCGATGGGGCGCATTTTTACCTTGGCGGCTAAATAAACAAACAAAATTGTCTCATCTGGGGATGATTATTGAGAGAAGCAGAGAGTGACGGTTTGGCGTGGTTTTTTAAGTGGTTCCAGAATTTGATCATTTGATCATCGAAAATTTCGCTAGAAACGCCATACAGTGGGCACTTCAGAGCCAATAATATCGGCTGAAATTAATGACATGGATTTGAATGTCATGCCCCACATCCTATCAAACCAGCGATATTTTACGCGCTAAGTTCGGTAATCGTGTTATCAGCTACCTTGACGATATCACTTACCGGTCTTGTATTGTGCCCTTAAAGATCGATATGATGCAGAGAATTCAGAAATGATTGAAGCACTTAAAGCGAAGATTGTCTGAGCCATTCGTGATATTAAGCCAGGAAGAGTTAACAAAGTCTTGGACAAATGGGTTGATAGGTTGCATTATTGCGAAGCTGGCCAAAACAGTTACATACTCGTAAATATGAATAAAATCGCATACCACACCATTTAATGGGAATATTTTTTCTTTCGACTAAAGCTATAACATTTTGAAAATAATTTATTTTTATGTATTTTATTTTATTTTTAAAAAAAGACTTGGATTTGGAACACTTAGTATATCACAATATTTATCTTTCTTTTGCCCGGCTTCTATCAGTGCATTTTTTGATTGTCGGTGATATTTACCTTTTTGTATTCCAGAGTCTTCTCTAGTTGACCGGCTGCACGTGCTGTATTCAGTGTTCTAACTTTCCATGTGCAGTTTCGAAAGTCGTTGTTCTTTGCTCGTTTGGCAAGTTCGTTTAAAATCGGCACGTCCTTATACGAGGCTTTTGGTAACTTCCTGTCAGTAAGCTTTAGACGTACCCAAGAAGTTAACCTCATGCACAATTCCCAACCTGATTGAAAGGGATGGGACTTCAAGAGTATGAGAGCTGCCTCTGACCCATTTAGCGTTGATCTGCCATTTCTATTTCAGCACCCTGACAAGATCTGAAAACCTTAATTAGTTTCAGCTCCAAGTGCGTTGAAGTGATGATGTTGTTAGTTCAAGAAATACATGTTAGATCAGTGCAAAGGTAAATCTCCGATGAAAGAACATTACACATTAGGAGAACAATATCAAACCAGGCACTTGCATCAAAAGAATAGAGTCAATGGCAGATGCGTTAAAAGAATATAACATGTATTGTGTCTATAACTTAATTCGTGCGGTTTGCTAAGAGATGGCGTAACTTGTATCATTCCATTGGAGTATGCGTTGGAAAGCTACTGTCATTGTACGTCATTTCAGTATATGTCATTCATTTGAAGCGTAAACAACAATAATTTTTTTTCACTCAAATATGTCGAACTTTGTGCCTGAAAAAGTGTTTTTGCGGGAAGTTCTTCTTCATTACTTTAATATGAAGAAAACTGCTACCGAAAATCATCGTATTCTGGTGGAAGTTTATGGCGAATATGCGCTAGCTGAGCGAACGTGCCAAAAGTGGTTTGCACGTTTTAAAAGTGGTGATTTTGGCTTGGAAAACGATGAACGTCCTGGGCAGCGAAAAAAGTTTGACGACGTAGAACTGGTAGCATTTCTCTATGAAGATTGTTGCCAAACACAAGAAGAGCTCGCAGAATCTTTGAGTGTCACTCAAGCAGCCATTTCCAAACGACTCAAGGCAGCTGGATATATTCAAAAGCAAGAAAATTGGGTTCCACATGAACTCAACCCGAGAGACGTTGAAAGGCGGTTTTGCATGTCCGAAATGCTGCTGGAACGCAACAAAAGCAAGTCATTTTTGCATCGGATTGTTACTGGTGATGAAAAATGGATCCATTACGATAACCCCAAGCGCAAAAAATCATATGTGAAACCCGGTCAATCAGCCAAATCAACGGCAAAGCCGAATATCCATGGCGCGAAGGTAATGCCCTGTATTTGGTGGGATCAGATGGGTGTGCTGTATTATGAGCTGCTAAAACCGGGTGAAACCATCAATGGACAACGCTACCGAACACAATTAATCCTTTTGAAGAGAGCAGTAGCCGAAAAACGCCCGGAATATGAGACCAGATACGTGGCAATAATTTTCCATTATGACAACGCTCGGCCCCACGTTGCTATTCCGGTTAAGAACTATTTAGAAAACAGTGGATGGGAAGTCTTACCCCACCCGCCTTATAGCCCAGAGCTTGACCCTTCTGACTACCGTTTGTTCCGGTCAATGCAGAACGCCCTCACTGAAATACGGTTCACATCAGAGAAGAATATCAAAAATTCGCTTGATTCATTCTTGCGCAGTTGTTTTGGGATGGGATCCACAATTTGCCAGAAAGATGGGAAAAAGTCATAGCTTCAGATGGGCAAAACTTTGAATAATACTATTGTACATGTTTTTCTTAAATAAACGTTCAAATTTTGAAAAAAAATAAACCGCACGAATTAGTTATATACCCAATATAATCCACATTTCCATTTTATAAAAAGAATATAATACAACATATTGTTGCCACGTGTAGTAATAAAACCGCCCGTCCGTCTATTAAACCATGTCCTCACATAACCTAAAGGAATCGCCAAATTTTGGTCCGACAAATCAAAAATCAACAAATTTCAAGAGCGCAATTACGAATATTCCTTCGTTTTGTATCCTTTTAGTATCATCACAAATTCAGCTGTGTCCACGGTTAGTGTCAAAAGACAATTCGCCTTTTACAACTCTCATAAAGTCTCGCTGTGTCAGAAACTGAAATGAAGCTGAAACTTAAACTGAAACTGAAACTGAAACAGTAACTGCTTCCTCAAAAATGGGCGGCAAAAATAAAAATCAAGAAAACTTTATATCCAATCTCGGAAAATGCCATCAGAATGGCATAACCTTTTCCTCCAGCGGGAATTATGTAAATTCTAAGAAACAAAAACAAAAAACAAAAAATAAAAAATATTATATTGTAATGCCTAAAACTAGGTCTCTTCTAACCTCATCCCAAAAATCCAACATTGATGTGTTTTACTATACTTATTCCCAACCCATCTCGAGATGGAAATTTTCATTTTTTTCTTCTTCATTCTCGTATAGTACTGATTCTGTTCACATTTTACGATGATTTATAAACCCGAGGATAACTCTTTAGAAATTGAAGTCAGAGTATGTAGAATAGCCCTAGAGAGATCTAGATACGAGTAGAGATAGGTGCGTGTCCCATTATGAAAACAAATCGATAAACCCATTCACACCACCCACCCTTCAACAAAGCTTACCAGAGCACTTGACAATTTGCTTGGTGAAAACTAAATAAACACCACACTCTTCTGGCTACATTCTGGCGAGAAGAAAAGTCATATGTTTTGGGGACAAGTGACGTCACCGGTGGTGGTGCCAATCTGGGATTTAGTACCCCAAAAGGAGGATATTTTCAGCCCCTTGCTGGAGTTTTGTGGTACTTGTCAGTTTATTACACAGCAACTGTGAGTGTTTTATGTAGGAGAAGTATTGATTTATAACTGTTAACACAACACAACACATAATACTCACTTGTACGTGTATGTGTGGGGTTTGAACGGAAGTATTAGAAGGGACTATTGGAACAACACACAACCCATCGAGTTTTGAATTGAAGTCTCTTGGACCAAAGGGATGGGGCAGAAGAGGGTTTAAAAAAATCCATAAACAGTATCCTTTTAGTTGCCAATATATGCATATACCATATACTATTCGTATGAGTACATTCTGCCACATGTGGCAATACGATGGTAGAAATGAAACGTGTGAGGGATAATAATTACGCCCGTGCCTCTTTCCCTGCCAAATGTGTCCTCCTTGTTGGCTCATAAATCTTCACAAACGTCATTATCATTTCTAATTCCATTAACAAGTTGCACTGCAGTCATCGTTAGTATTGTAGTCGAAATCGTAGGGACTTTAAGTCACAAGAGGTAGACGAATTCGTAGTCATACTCGTGGTTGTCTTTGTCGTTTGCGTGTTGGCGTCCTAAAATGGCAGTCACATACATCACATCAGTAACAGATGGTGTGTACGATTTGTGAACACACTCACTGACACCACATCACACCTAACCACATCACTCCATACTCCCCTACTCGGTCGGAATGGATGCATTCGAGTCCTTAAATGTAACATTTGGCGCTTTGCAGATACTTTAGCTGAATTTGAAGTTTAAATTCGGTGAAATGTCTTGTCGCTAAGGTGATGTAATTTGTTTTACAGCTTAACAGGGGCGAAATTATGCTTAAATTAGCTAAAATAGTTAAAGATTATTTTTGAATGGTTGTACGGGGTACGATTGTACGTGCTCTGGTATGGTGCTTAGTGGAATGGGATTACTCAAGAAGGATGCCAACACGTCTGTGGATGTTTTAAAATTGTTCCAAAATGTAATGTAATTGTGTGTCAGTTTGTTAGAGCTTGTGGGTAATTGGAGTCACGTGGTGTCGCAGATCTACCTGGGGCTGATACTTTATTAAAAAATTTAAAAAGATCATTGGTAAAAGGACAGGTATAGGTATATTAATGACAACAGCTCCACTTTAGCTAATAAATAAGGATTAAAGAGCCTCTTGAAATACTGAGATGAAAGTCCTTCTTAGGCGAAATTTCATTATTTTATTTTTGTAAGAGCTTTTGCAGCTCCAGTGGCACACTTCAAGTTGGTTAAGCCGCTCTCTCACTTACGTGCGCTACCATAAGTCAGTTCGTCCTCTGCTGTGTCATCGTTTGGGGCTATACTCAAAGTCGAAAGGTTCACCTTTTTTCTCGATCGGACTAACGAGACTTTTTCTTACAGATGAGGTGATGCATGTTGCCAGCCAGTTCACAGGTCATCTTCAATAAACAATCTAGATGCACCAGCAGCTTTATTAGATGTTGTCTTAGATATTGCTACTTTCTTTTCGTATTTTGACCCTCATCCCTGCCTCTAGAAGTAGACTCTCTATATTCTCAGCGCCGCTGCGACACTACTCACAGTATTCCGTGTTCATCTCTGCAGGCTGTCATTCTGACATAGTAGGGCTTTGAAGTATTATCTGATACTACTTTCCAGTAAGAGCTCTTCATTTCCTCGATTGTGCACTTCTCTTTTCGTTTCTGTTCAAGAAGCCTGTGCACTTTCCCTTCTTTACTAGTTACAACTTACGACCTTCGACACAGCACAGCTTTAAATGCTTCTTGTTGGTCATGTCCTCGGAAACAGTATCTTTGATGGCTCGGACCCTATCTGGGAAGGAAAACTGCTATAAGTAAGGGTTCTAGGAATCTAATGGTCTAATCGACTCCGCTGTGCGTGTTGTAAATGCATTCGTACTCTGGCCGCACAAAGGTAATGATCTGAGTGTTTGTTGGTTCCTTGAAAAGTTCGCGTATCCAGAGAGCTGGAGAAATTTTTGACGCTGATTGATCATGGGGAAAGGCTAGTAGTAGAAGTTCTAATCCAATCCCTAAATCCATTGTTGGACGTGAGGCTATGCAGGCTGTGTTTACCGATGATCCACCTCGAAACGTCATCCTAACTACATTTTTGGTCTCATAATGGTGCGCTGAGAATGTGTTTGATCTAGGAGGTAACTCAATGTTTGATGCTGTCATCCTTAACCTCTGTAGGGGCATGAACGTATAAACAGGGTTGTAAGTCCGAATTTGATCTTGTTTAGATTAATTGTCAGATATGCCTCGAATAGTGAAAGAAGGTCGTTTTCCTTCTTTATACCAGTCACCGTAGTAGGTTTCATCATTTTCATCAGCCATTTGCCCAGCCCATCCCATCGCATCGCACTTCTTGGATTGTATCCACGTGGTCTGATAAGGGTTCTAACATTTTATGTGCAAAGCCATATCCGAAGCGCTCTGGTCTCTGATTTCCCTTATGCCTGGAGGACTTAGTCAATAATAAAATTGCTGAACGAAGGCATTGGGTATCGTGGTCTGGTCCCAGCAATCTCACTGAAGTTATGAGACAGCTGTTTGTTAGCCTATTCAGGGCTCTTTACCTAGTTTATCCTGGTACTTCTGTTTTCTTCTGACAAGTCAGTGTTCTTTCCATATCTCCTGACCATAGAGCTTGTGACCAGCTCCAGTCCTTCTAAGCAGCACTGTTTTGGATGTTATTTGCTGTTGTGCTGGATACATGCAGCTTATACCATCATTCTGGGCGAAATCAGGGGTACGCTGCTACTGGTCTTCACAATTATATGCTGACCCCATAGGATCTTTTTAGGTATTCTTAGATTAAGAAGCACTTAATGGACAGAGTTTAAGCAATCTCTGGCAATTGTAGGCTTCCGATGTCAAATTTCTTTCTTTGCAGCAATTAAAGCAAGAATAGGAGAGCAAGCATTTTATGCGCAGATCCTAGGTACCCACTACGTTCTCAAAAGGTTTTCTGCTGTTTCTCAACAGTGTAGCTACATTTTACGTGAGATTGAAGTGAACCCCCATGTTACCATCAGATTAGAATGCGAGGACCCTTTTATGTGAAGCCTATGGACTTTAAAAACCTTAGAATTCAATATTGACACTCTGATTTTGATTCAGGCTGCAGAAACAAAATTCCGAAGTTCAAATCAAAGGCCTTATAAAAGCCTCTTCGTTTTTGTAGCAGAGGTTGTGTGACAATGATTAGGTTAGGTCAGGTTAGGTTTAAGTGGCTGTTGAAAAACCAACCCATTTAGGCCTATTGGCCTAACAACATATGTCTATGTTGCTTAAGTCATTTAAGTCGTTGTGGAAGAAGGCCCCTAAGTGGAGATTTCTTCTTTGGGAGAGAGCTGGACATGTACAAAGGAGGTGAGGAATTGTCTCCTCTCAGTCCTCATCCATGCAGCTTCTGCAAAAATCGTTAGTAAACATGCCAAGCCTTCTTGCATGAGGCAGTGTCCGGTGATGACATCTGTAATGGCGCTAAGATGTTTTCTATTTAGAAAAAGTAAACTCATGGTGCGATCCAGAACTAGCTTTGGCCAGATTTGTTTGGTCTCTGAGCATGTCGATCCACCCGCCCATCTATGGTTTGTTCTTCTATTAGCATCCAGCTTTATTTTTTGTTTGCACGTAGCGATAAGTATACCTATGTTTTCCTTTTCAGGTGTAATAGGTATAGTGGTTCCGATTTTGACAAGTTCGGGCGTACAATTCCCTGGAAAGTCTCTATGTCTTGGCACCCAGCAAAGGTGAATGTTAAACTGTTCTGCCATCTCCATTAGATATGTTCGGCATTCCATGACTGTTCTTGAATTTAGAGAGCATGAGTCCAGGGATTTGATAGCGGTCTGACTATCGGAAAAGATGCGGATATCCATATAGGATAGGATTCAACCAGAATAGGGCTTCCTTAATTGCCAGAATTTCCGCTTGGAACAGGCTACAGTGGTTGGGGAGGCGGAAGGAGAGGCTAAGGTTAGGGTTTAAGTGTAGGACGACTTCCTCGAACTTCACTACTTTTTGAGTAAGCTTGCATCTGTTTGGTATTTGTCCGTATTTAATGTATAAAATCTTGCCTTTCAACTGTAAAAGATCTACTACAGGAACTAGTCACAAGATCAAGGGAGTTCATTTATTCGGCTCTCGAAAGGCTTCAAATAGAAAATTCGTGTTAAGTGACTAGCCTCACTTTTTGGCTCAAGTGGTTCGTCAACAAGCAAACTATAATTTCTTAAGTGAGGCAAGTGAAGAAATGACATATGGGACGCGCGTGACATCCACAAAAATGCACTGGTTGCTGCGATGTTCACCCTGGTGGCACTCGTCAAAAACTAGGTGGAAACTCGCGTTACAGGCGATGGTTAAATCTTACCACACTGTGAACAGTGATTATTTCTTCGAAAATACTTACTACATTGATTTGGACAAACTGTGCGAAATGCCGCTACTGTCATGAAATCATCGGAGGTACGACACCTCCCAAATAAGAGTATGTCGGCTACCATACTTTTTCGAACGCCCTCCTTCTAAGTTTCAACAATGTTGATCCTTTCCTCTTAATCGAGTCAACTCGAGTAAATTAGTTAAGTGAGTTAAATCTGTAAGGACGAGACCACTAACAGTGGCTGTCATGTGAAGGTGACATAGGCATCATTGAGGTGTAGTTATCGTTAAAGCACTAGCTGCCCCAGTTCAGTTAAATTCAGTGGCGACTTATGTCAGCGAATTTTGTCTAATTAGAGATTGTCATCAAGGAACCCCTTAAGTGGTTGGTAAGCCGAGACTCTTTAGAAGGCACACCTCTATACAATAGGCACTGTTTTCACTATCCTTATAATATCACCACAGCAAATGTCTTTCTTATTCAGTGTGGTCAGCACATGGACACGCAATAAGTGCGTCATATCTTAACTGAGCGTAACTCCTGAAGTTCACCGTCTTATGGTTGTGCAATCTCGGGAATTCAATTCTATGCACAGGCCAAACCAAGCAGATAAATTGCAGAGCACAGTTTCCCTATCTCATTTTTCTTGAGGTGATAACATTGCTCGTCTTAGGTACCATATTCACGATACTTGCTATCCTGCTTGTTTATAAACGATCGATGTCATAGATGGAATACTACTCACCAAACTCCAGCTAGTTCTTTGTCTA
The DNA here is from genome assembly GCA_928272305.1 of Volucella inflata. Classification (NCBI taxonomy): domain Eukaryota; kingdom Metazoa; phylum Arthropoda; class Insecta; order Diptera; family Syrphidae; genus Volucella; species Volucella inflata. The sequence goes on along the minus strand of OV743716.1, from coordinate 37,908,701 downwards.
AATCTATGTTCCATGATACTCTATTTACGATTTAATGAGAGTCCTTAATCGAGACGAAAAGTTAGATTTATTGAAAGGAACTCATTGAAGGCCATCAAAAGAAGAAGAAAACAAAAATCCAAAAACCATTGTAGCAAGCAACTTGTAGCAGAAAATTAAAAATTAAATCAGCTAATTAACTCCCAGCACTGGCCCACATTTTTAAGTCACCGGAAAAGCAATCAAAACGAATTCACATACAATTAACAGTTCAAAACAGGATGTCCCTTTGGACTAAAACCAAAAAACCGTAAAAAGAAAACACCCTCGGATGCCACAGTATTGGGGTCGGCTTAAAGCTCACAACATTTGACATCTGTTTAAAGCGCAACTGAATGTGGCAACAAGAACAAAACTCATTTACGACGTTTGTTTCCTTCCTCATACACATACTTCTTTAATCGCAGAGTTTTTCAAGTTTGACTACATACATACATAGAGGCATTCTACTGCCAATACCCTCTTCATTGTAGTGCTCTTACTTAAGTAAGATTAATAACGGCATTTAACAGCCACTTAGAGTATCCTCCATAACAACGGTTGGTCGTTCTGCTGCTCCTTCTTTCCCATTACATTCCCGTTTGCATTGGTGTGTGCGAAACCTTAGAAAAAGAAAAAAACGTAAAAACCGAATCAAAAGCGTCCAAGAGAGGAAGGCGAATAAAAAATAAAAATAAAAATAAAAACTGGCGAGATTCGAAAAACGTGCAACGCATTTCCACACCAAAATGCTTGGCAAACGTAGCAAGCAGCCCTAAGCCTAAACAAGGAGAAGAACGAAATTGAGTGAAAAAAAAAACGAGGAACTACAACTATTCGTAGTGCCACAAGTACAGAAACTAAAGCAACGATAACAACTAACGACGACTAACTGCACACGGAATGACATGCACGAGGACAACATACATAGAATGGCCACTGATACCAAGCAGCAAATTTTGCTTTTGCTTAGCCATTTTCGCCGCAAGGACGATATTTGCACACATGCCTGTTAGTTACCGTTAGAATTTTTATTGCCGCCATATTATGCCATTTTCCAAAAAAGAACAAACTCGGCCATTGTCATCCTATTCTGGACTGGGCAACAGCGCAGGCAATAATTTTAGCTTTTGTTGTTGCCAACGCATAAAACATGATGTACGAGTACAAGGATGCAAACGAACGAACGACCGACCAAAGAATAAGAGGACAATGAGAATGAGAACATCAACATGTAAAGCGGAGAACGTAAATAACAGTAAACACAACAAAACACTAAAAACGAACACGGGCTTAGCTTTCTACTCCTACTCGAGTTGCCTTACAAAACCGAGGGCCGACAAGAAGAACTAAATCGAAAAGCAACCAGAAAAAGAACTAGAAAAAGGAAACACAGTGAGTGGGGGGGAGGGGGTGGACAAAATAAAGATAAAGAAAAAAGCCCGTCGAAGGATAATGGCTACATGTTGTACGCGCGTTGTATAAGTTCTCTAAAGTATAGTTGATACGAATACGCTAGACTACGTGAGCAGAAACCGAATGAATGTGAAGTGGAAAAATCACAAAAAGGACACACAGATACAAGTACTATATGTAGGAGTTTTCAACTTGTTGTTTGGTAGTTTGGCTTAAAAATTTCTTATTTCTTATTCCTTGTTTCCGGTTTTATGTCTTGGTTTTCGACAACCCTATTCCCTCCTCTGAACATGTTGGAAGTTCTTTTAACTTTTCTCCTACTATATATTGGCAAAGGAAGTCGATGGTGTTTTCTTTGATTGAGTTGTCGATAACTTATTTCACACAAGGATACGAGTACATTACATTATCGACGAAGGGAATGGAAACTACTTTGTGGACATTGTAGTGTAGACCAACGAGCAGGGGATGTCAAAACCGGGAAAATTTAAATGAGTTAGACTTTCTTTTCCTTTTTTTTTTTTTTTTTTGTTTGTTGTACAAGTGTTTATTGTAAATGAATCAGGACCCGAAAACGGAAACGGATTGTTAAAGGATTCTTTTACCCCCTAACAATGGTCTATAAATTAGATTTTGCACTCACAAAGACATTCAGGACATTCGTGTAATACAATTGAAAAGTGAAGAAATGAAGGAATTTCCAGTCGAAGAGGGAATATAAATTTGTAGGGCAATGACCCATGAAATGAGGGTCAACTGGGATGTAAACTGTTTAGGAGGTGATTCCGAAAGGTTTTTTCCTAACAAATTAATGAATTATTTCAAAAACGGTTGAATAAAATAAATCAGGATAAATACTGATAGGGGGAAGGGAAAGGGGTAACTTCTTGGTGTAAATGGCTTTGTTACGATTTAAATGGATGGAGAATGTAATTTAGGTCGTTTTATAGGCTTTTGAAAGGGTTGACACATTTAAAATTAATCCGAAATGTTGCACCATACATTCGATTGGGAATATCAATGGGAAGCATTATGTGGCGCCCAACGCGAGGAGCAAACTTAAAACAACTATGGTATCAAAGTTAAAGATTACCCATTCGGGAGGATAGTTTCTTAATACTTGAATAAACTTTCAACATCTTTTCCCAAACCATTGCTCAGGATTCATTTTGCTATTCCAAATTCATTTAGTCTTCAGTGCGTTTCCTTAATCCCCCCTTAGTAACTTTGTATGGATTCATTCAGAACTCATTTCAACGATTTTTAAAACATTTACAAATCTGAACTTGAGTCCAAAAAGGCTTCAGTATCTTACCACGATTTTTCTTGTAAACATCTTTCATATATCTAGACTAGCTAAAGGCCCTTCGCTGGTTTCATGACCTTCCGATTACTGGGTATAAGGCTATCCAGGTATAGTTAAGGATCGAGAGGAGTGTTAAAGTGCTTACAAATCCACAAAATTGATGTAGTTGCTTCCGGAACGAAATGATTCAGCAAAGGACTTCAGGCAACAATATGAAAATGTTTGTAGTTCCAATCAGGAAAAGGAGATGGCACATCAAATGCTGAGCAATTCGTCTTAAGCAAAATCATCTACATTTAGGAAACGCTTAAGATATATAGAGATAATGTCCTCGTGAAGTAACAGACTGCTTAATAAGTCGGTACTTCCCTTTCTTTGAAATGATCTCTTGAAGTGCTAAGTCGTTTTCAAATGACTTTTGCTACGGCACTGTTGTGGCTTTTTCTCATCGCCCACCGACACAAATTGCTTCTCCGTACTTTTATTCTTATCATGATAGCTTGATCTCTGAGTCAAAGGTTTGATATTCTGAGATTTTGAAACTCATTCGACCGCGTTCAGCTCTGCTAATTTTCAGATTATCTTATATTGATCATTGGTCTGGCAAAATCTCTTTTCCAAGAATGGCTTTGATATTGACATAGACTTAATCCTTTTATGTTTCTTGCAATAAAATTGCTCATTTTCTTGTGCTCAATACTCCTGAAGTTCTAGCTGCAACGACACCAGCGTTGAGTACCTAACGTTATGCCTAATGTGGGCGTAAGTTTAACGTTCATTCAGTCACCTTTACTTTCACAAAAGCATCTCAAGAGTAGGTGCCATTTATGCTCTAGACACTAAGGTACTTAGTGAGAAGTACAGTCTACACTCTTTCACAGTGACAGACTGCAGAACAGATTTTTCAGAGACGTCCCACTTGGGGATGTACTTTAAGACCCAAATGCCAATAACCGAAAATGCAGGCAGTTTAAAAGCAGATTCAGATCATGCCCTGAGCCTTGCCCACAAAGATCATCAGAGATCCCATTAAAGCCTAGAACTCTGACACAATTTAGCTGGTGCAGCCTTTCAACTGCGTTCAAGGAAACGTTGTATTTTCAAACAAATAGTTAAAGTGTTTGGTTTGTGTTACAGTGACGAATAATTTACCTCCATCATCCCTAACTCACATTATTTTCCATTGCATTAGGATTTTGTTTGCCTCCTCTTGGAAGACAGACGTTAGGTAAACTTGCGAGTAGGCTTAAGGCTACCGTATGATATAAACACCAACGCCGTGTAAATTTAGCTGACTCTTTTCAAGCCACTTATCTGGCTGGTGGAATTAGTAATCGCCCTGATTCCGACATGTCATGAGAAATGGATGGGGAAGGCTTATAGCACTAGATGATTCAAGCCATGCTCCCACTCTTGACGATAGACTAAAAGTGTATTTCTGATGAATCAATAGCCGGTTAGGTCTGAGTCTCCCTGCTGCCTGTTTCTGCCACTAAGGCTCTGTTCACTAGCACAAAATCAGTGATCTGCCTAAACTAGGTTCTATAGCTGAGTTATACGTATTGTTGAAAGTTTCGTTGTCGAAGGGAGCGTCAGTGTTGATAAAATGCCCAATCCTACAATGCAACAACCACCACTTTTGGGGGCAGCCTATCAGATCTTACGCGCATCTTACGCAGAAGATACATTCGTAGAGCAATTCTGCAACACTAAGTTCAACCATTTCTGGATTCACTTCAGCAAAAATGAAGACAGATTGACCAGTCGGAAGATCTTAGCAAGTAATCAGTTTTGTTTTATAACTTAGCTCACTTGTATTCCGAGTGGTACGAGAAATTTGGGAAGTGGGTTAGGTTTGGCTTTCTGTAAAGGAAGTTTCTAACATGAGCCTGAGGGGTGTTCAGGAATTTAAATCAATTGGGACGGCTATAAAAAAATGTCCAAAATCGGCTCTAATTTAGGAAATTTTTTCGCTGCTGTCTTATTCATTCAAAAGATACTCTTCTATATGAATGATTGTGCCTCTACTCATATTTCAACGTTTCCGTTTGCGGCATACTTCAAATTAACGAATACTGTTTCCGGCATGACAAATATGAAAATGTACATTGACTCACTTTGAGTCATCAGCATATGGTGATTCAGATAAGATGGAAAATAATATCCCAGTAAGTGTCACCACCGACTCAATAAAATGTCTTCTTCTTTTGGTCGTCAAATTATTTGCCCTTTGCTCAGCAACTATTCAAACCTCTGTGACCTCTCCGGAGTGCTGTTCAAAATCCTAGGAAGGTGGTGAGCAACCATGACTCCATCAGTCCTTGCGACCCTCTTCTACTAGTATCTTGAAGAGAAGGGGTGTCAAGAAGGAAATTGAGAGAGACGCGCGAAAAAAAAACTCTCACACACAGGGGCTTTTAGAGAAGTTGTACTTATTGTCTGGTCTCTCCTATGAAGGGGTAGTTTCAAAAAACCTGATAGGGAGAAGGCACCCGCGCTCTTGAACCCTCTTTTTCTGTGGGCTTTTTTGCTTGTTAGAGAGGACAACCAATAGGTCTCGAAGAAGGCAGAGCCGAAATCATCTAAGAATATTACGGACATAAGGTAAAACCATCGCTCTGAAGGTGTATGCATGAAACAGTTTCACCTTATCCATCTACTGATCGCCAATCTGTCAGGCACTCGCAATAGTTTATTCGCTGCGACTGCAATTCAGCATTTTTTTACGAGTCAAACTCGACATCCGGAATCCGGAAATCGTCTTACTAGAACAATTCGCTCAAAGTGGCCAAATTAATGTAGTCTCTGCAGCCTTGTAGGCTTATTCATTGGAACCGTGAAGCACCGACTGGATTATTGAAAGTTGTAAACGACATGAGTATTGAATGTGCTTACTAAAGTTTAAAAATCGTTTCCATAGTGACCAAAGATTAAGCTTGAGTTTACTAACATAAGCCAGCGATCAAATGACAGTCTATGCAGAGGCTTACCTAAACAGGTTCCTTAAATTATCATGAAAATAATTTGATGGACTGTTTCTCGTCAGCCCTTTATAAATAAGAATGAATTCAAAACCAGCGCCATTAAATGCTGGAGAAAATAATCTGCCTTCTCCAAGACGCTCATCTGTACCCCAATAATGTTACGCTAGACATTCGTATCCGGGTGTTTTGGGTGTTTTGAATCAACCCTTAATAGCTCTTATCTTGCCATACTCACACTTGACTCTCTAAGGCGTCAGTAGCGGCAGCAATGTAGGCTTAAGTTAGTATATAACTATGCTTCCTTCGTCAACATTCATTGCCCAATCTCGGGCTTGGCATGCGAAGCCTAGCCCATTAGAGAGGGCCTCTTAGGAAACTTGTTGACAGTCTTTCACGAAAAAAATCCTAGTGACACATTATATCAAGCGAGCTAGAGGAACATTTGATTGGCGAAAGTCCAAACGTTTTTTTACAACTTCTATTTCAAGCTCCTTCACAGTATTTTCACTTCTAATATTTGTTCAGGTTACCGGCATTTGTTCCTTGGCCACAACCAGGTAGTGGTCCGATTCAATACTGATTTTTGAAATTAGCCGTTCGGAATGCAATTAGTTGGCAGTGCACCATGAGCTCTTCGAATAAGCACCTAAATGTGGAAACTGATTCCAAGAGTAGTCCATTGTCGAAGGTGGTATTAAACTAGCTGTGCTACCAAAAATGGCCTTTTTCTTAGTCTTACGCTGAAAAAGCATATAACAGCCTTCGTTGAAGAACTTAGCTTTGATACTCGTTTACATTCAGAAACTCAAGACTTCTTGCTTAAGTTTGGTTTTAATAACATCGCCGCGTCCGAATAACCGCTGCTTATCTTCTCATTCATCTGACACCTGGTACATTCTATCGCCCTTCTAAGGGTAGTTGTTGTTCGACTGCACGTGGTTTGTTGACGGACCTATAACTAACTCTTCGTGATGTACCAAAAATCGTCTGCCTTTTGTGAGTAGCTTGGATCGCCGACAGTGATATTTATACCATTTGAGGCTTTCGACTGTTTCAAAACCATATAGTTACTCCCAAACTGAAAAGTCAGGCTCTTTCTACCATCCCGTCGACCTAGTAGACTATTCTTCCGGTGTTATGGGAAGGCTGTACGTATAAGTACGTTCTAAATTCGTTTCTATTCTTTATTATTGTCTAAAGTCACTGTGGTGTTATGTTGCTGTCTTTCATATTATTGTATATTGTTGTTATTAGTGAACTCGGTGCTCGGTTTATATGGAGGTATTTTGGTTTTCTCCTTCACCTATCATACTCACGTCAAACACTGGAGAATGGGGAGTTGCATGGATAAATCAAAGGCGCTTTTAAATATTGCGGCTAAATTTAAAGAAGGATTAAAAATATGCCACGTTAATTCGCAAAGCATGATGCATAAAATTGATGAAATGCGTCAGACCTATTTAAAATCAATGTCTTTAGTGTTTTTCCTGATTTCTCAAAAGCATTTGACTCAGTAAACCACGAAATTTTGCTATTTAAACTTAGGAATCAATTTGCTTTTGAGAACTCCATCTGTCAGCTCATTACATCTTACCATCATAACCGAACTCAGACAGTTTTCTGTGAAGGCAAAGTCTCAACAAGTCTGAATGTTGTATCAGGTGTGCCTCAGGGCTCTGTTCTTAGTCCGCTCCTATTCATACTTTTTATAAATGACATATCGAAGTGTATCAAAATGTGTGAGCATCATGTTTATGCAGATGATGTACAGATATTGAAAAACTTCAAGAAAACTGAAGAATTGTCTGCAATGAATGAGTTGAATGGAGATATCAATTCCGTCTATACCTGGTCCAAACTTAATGATTTAAACCTAAATCCGTCAAAAACCAAAGCTATGTCCTTCAGCAGAACGTCTGTTGATATTACTTCGTCCCCTCTTCAAATTAACAATACTACCATCGACTTTGTGAAAAAGCCAAAAATCTCTGTATTTACTTCAATGAGTGTCTAAACTAGAATACTCATGTAAACCACATTGTTTCTAACATATATGGTAGTCCCCATGGATTAAGTCCCACCAAGCAATATCTACCTATCATCGTTAAATTGAAGCTTATTAAGGCATATGTTTTACCTATTATCCTTTATGTATGTGAAATCTTCTCGAACCTGGACCTGGACTCTGTATCTACCAGAAAGCTAAATGTCGCCTTTAACAACTGTGCGAGGTATGTCTTTAACATCCGTCGCTGCGATCACGTTTCATGTAAAACAAATCATTGGCTGCTCCTTAACCACGCTGTTCAAAACTCGTACTGTCCTCGCTTTGTTTAAGATAATAAGGAGTAAAACACCATATTACCTATACTCTAAACTAAGCTTTGTGCAATCCGAAAGGACATTAAACTTAATACCGCCAAGACACAGATATTTAAGTAGTAGCCGCCAGTTTTTCAAACATGCAATTCATCTATGGAATCAACTCCCTCCAAGCTTAAAAAAGCTGAAAACAGAGAATCGTTTTAGAAAGGAATTATTTGAATTCTTAACAACTTAATATTCTACAGAGATTAATTCATTATTAAATAAAATTAAATTAAATAAGCGGTGCCTTTAGCCCAATTTTATTTCTCCGCCACCATCTATAGTGCTGCCCTTGACGCGGACTTGAAACCTTGAACTACTGGCTTAATCTATGGGCGAATTCTTAAACGCACGACTTGCAAGCAAATTATCTGCAAAGTACATGTAATAGCGCAGTTAAAACGTCAAAACCATATTTGGTTTGGTCATTGCAAGTGTGCAACATTCCTTTGACAGTTGCACAGATGCTCTTGCTTTCGCCTTAAAAAAATTGAATCTACTACATTTTAGAACTGTTTGCTTTGCAGTAATTTTCCGTTGTGCGTTTGCGAATCTCCTGCTTTGTACATTTTACGCAACATTTGGCCTATGTTTAACTAGTTTACAATTAGTAGTCAACCACTGAATTGTTGCCTAGACACTCTTTCTGCCCGGACTGCCACTAAGACTCAATCGAAAGGTATTAGCCAAAAAAGTGCTGAAAAATGGCAATTTGCTTTGAGTTAAGATGAATCTGCTCATAAAACATAACTAAGTCTGTGTCCATTAGCGAAAGTACAATACAAACAATTCCTCTTATGGCTTAATCAATCGACTCTTCTGACGTATTTAAATTTTTAAGCAATTTTCGTTGGCCTAAAGCCTAAACTTTAAACACAATTTAAGCTTCCCAATCAATTTTTAATTTTTTTCCTCTCAATTCTTCAATCAACCAATTGCTTTATCCTCTGAAATTACATTCAAACATTTTTTTTTGCGTCGAACATCATCGAGTTTCAATTGCAAATCCTTCTCATCCCTCTTAGCATACACTTTTTATCCGCTTACAACACTCTTTGTAACCACCCCCTGCCGAACAATACACTCACATCGTCGAAAATCACAAAAACTTTTCCAAAAATATTGTATTTCCCGGAAATCAGTTTTGATGTAATATCCCATTAGCTTTTGAAAACCAGAAACTTTTGCTCGGAACAATGCTCTACCGAACAAAGGAGGAAACACAACTAAAACAAAAAAAACCGTTATCTAAAAAAAAAACTGTTAAATTTGAATAACACACATCTAAATTCCGTCTGCATGCTGGTAGTTCTTGGTGAGTCCGTATTCAATCCCTATTCAGACACTAATCCGGATTCTATTCTCGATGGAATGAAATTTGAAAGAGCACCCACAACCGACAGCGCCACATGGATGTCAAGGAGTGATTTTAAGGATGGACAGCACCACTTTTAGGAATCGCCCTTAAGGGATACGAAACAACACAAAACATAAACATCAACATCAACACCAATGCCAATACTGATGGCTAAAAAACCATCCTTCCGGCATGGTCCTTCCATCGCAAGCTAACCGAACGGCTAAAATATTGTTAACAACTTTTTCAAGTTTCCGTTTTTTTATTTTCCTGATCCAGTTTGGAGTGCCTTCCTCGTGGCCATATCCTTTTGTTTGGGTTTTAATCTGTTGATTGTCTAAAAAGTTTTTCTCCATGTTTTCTCTTTTTTTTTCCTTTTTTTTTTAATTTCCTCCTCTGGGTTCATACTACAATAGTTTATGTAGGAACGAACGTCCTGCGGACCGTTTTGTTGAAATATGGATCTCGATGTATAAAAACGAGGACAGTATTTGAACATTGTCCACTCCTTGGTGGAAGAACGTTCTCTTGAAAGAATCCAATACCTGGGGCAAATTTATTACGAAAATGAAAGAAGGTCCCCTATGTAGGTGTACTTTTTGCTGTGCACAGGACTCCAGTGTCAACTTAACATCTCCGTGTCGTACATTTTATTTTATCATTGTCGAATTGCCCGTGGATGGCATGGCATAATTCAGTAATTAATTATGACCTTCATCCAGGACCTGGACATCAATTGATTGGCACGTGTCCTTGCGTAACTTTCCGCATGCGGAGGCTGAGTTTTTTTTTTTTTTTTTAAATATTGAAACCCAATTACTTGGCAATGTTCGTAACCTCCAAAAAAAAAGTCGTGAATATATACCTATATGTACTCACACAAGTACACAAAGGACGATGTTAAGGTTGCTTCATTTTGTATGCACTTGTTCTGATGGAATATTCCTTAGCTGGAGTTCCTCTGATATGAGTGCCCTCTGGTGTGGTTTTGCAATTCTTCCACTTTATTGCTTTATCTGATGCCATTCGTATTCGTTCGCTGGAACGAGTAGGTAAATACATTTTGCAAAATTCAATTTAAGCCCCTGCGTATCCTTCTTTGTGGGCAGGCATCGCCTGCATAGCGTCATTGTTGCCAGATTGAACGATCTCAAAAATCTTTATTCTGATAAAAGAATGTCCACAAGGATCTGCAGTGGATCACTTACTTTTTGCATCAATTCTTCAAAGGCGCCAGAGCAAATAGCAAGACAGGAGTCAGTAGTCAGGGTATCTTGAAAGGTACTGCATGCTTGGTTACTATGAAGTGGCGGAGGTGTAAATAAAATTCGGTAAACTCAACATTTTCATAATGGTAAAGTACACGAACGAGCAACGTCTGGAATTTATAAAAATTTTCTACCGAAATTTGGAGTCGGTGACTGCAACTTTAAGAGCGTTAATTCCAATTTTCGGTCGTAATTCTCGCCCTAGTAGACAGGAAATAACAAGTTTAGTGCAAAAATTTGAGTCTACATATTCGTTGTGTGATGTTGCCGTATCAGTGAGATAATGGTTGGTTCAGGCGTCCGTAGCAAACAATCCAAATCAGTCAACTCCAATGTGTTCTCAAAAATTGGGTATGGTTCAGACCACATTATGGCGTATTTTGCGTAAGATCTTGGTTCACACCCATACAAGATCAAGCTGACTCGAGAATTAAAGCCGATGGACCATTTGAAGCGACGTACGTTCTCCGATTGGGTTCTGGAGAAGATGCGCCAAAAAATGGGCCAGTCGATTGGCCGCCTTGTTCGTGCGATTTAACGCCGCTTGACTATTTTTTGTTAGAAGAGGTCTACGGTTTATGGTCATTGGTTAATACCAACAAGCCGACGACGTTGGAAGAGCTCAGAGCCAATATTGAACGCGAAATAGCGGCCGTTTCGGCCGAAATATGTGACCGAGTCGTTGAAAATTGGGTCCAACGAATCGACCGCTGCAAACGTGCCCGCGGTGGCCATATGAACGAAGTCGAGTTCCATTCATAAATATTTTGATTGTACTTCAAGTCGATAGTAAAGTCTTTGAAATATCTCAAATGGTTTGGGTTTTATTTAAAAAAAAAGTTGTCAAGTCCTTATTGGAAAACCCTGTCTAAGTGCATGTTACTAGCTGCCTCCTTAGCCTAAACAAACCGTAGTTGCCAAGAATAATTTTGGGTCTTCGTTCATCTTGATACTACTTAAAGGTGGTGGGAGGCCAAGTTAAACGAAATCCTTAACTGTGCTCTGCCTTTTTTTTTGTTAGAAGAAGTCAGGAGCAACTCCCGTTCTCGCTTTGAAACCATTAGAAGCAGCTTTCGTTAATGCCTTACGGTTTGGGTAGGATGGCTTGGATGAGGGCATGAGAGCGATCCACAAGGCTCTAGGAGACTCAGACTGCTGATTGATTGAGCAGAGGATGACGAAGTCCTTTTATAAATGCTGAATGTGGTTACTAAAAAGTTATGCCTTGTTGTATTATGAAGGTTTTAATCTGTAAATGAGACTTTTTTACTTAACCGTGCGTTAAGAACTCCTAGCACAATTTTGGTGTCAAAACTTGGCACTTAGCATATGATCGGTCTAGACAGTCATAGAATTCGTCTCTAATGCTGCTATATCCTCAATAATGGCATAACCAAAAATCAGGCTTATGTTTCTGAATCGGCCTGCATGCGGATTCCAATGAAGAGTTCGCAAACAGGAAAGAGTCTTGAGACTTTTTGCCATAACTCCCTCAAATCCACATCCAAATAAGCAAATCTCCTAGTTTCCGTAGTAGATGTGGTAGCATCCAACAAGTCCATCCAACATACTACCTGTATTGTGGTTATATCTGCTTTACAGAATCTGCCTATGCAATTGCCTTGCGTCACTACCATTAAATCCATCAGATGCGATAGAACCTTTAGACCTTGGCTCCGATTACGCTAAAATAGCTCTTAGGGGAGGTTTGCATAGAGCCAGGAGTGCCACATTCGAAATGATTATGGGACTCGTCCTTCAAACATGCAGTTAATATCATTTTATACATAGTATTCCTGGATTTCAGAAATTGGCGCAGCTTCAAAACTCCCAAGAAGATGAGCTAAAAGCTTTCTGCAGCCAATTTCTTTGCGGATTTTCGATAATGTTTACCTGCAGCCAAACTACGAATTCAAATTCTTACAGTCAAACTAGACCCAAACAAAGTTTGACGAATAAGTTTGGACAAAATCCAGAAAATTCGAGAAAATCTGCATTTGGAATACGGCATATACTACCTCGATCAGAAAGTTCCCGTGGCGCTCCCATTGTTCCGATTTGAGTTCTGTTTTATTTTGGTTGAGTTGGTGCATCTGTTTTTGATATTCGTTCTAAATCTTAGCATTATAGCTTGACATCTGCTAAAGTTACATAGGCAAGAGTACATCCATCTCTGTCTGTGTTAGCGATTTTTTTTAAATTTGCAACATCGAACTTGTATTAAATTTTGCGTAAAGTACGAGTTTAATGGTGCCCGAACGTTGTAAATGTTGGAAAGGTGTTATTTGTTAGATTCTCTAAACAAAACTGTCGTTTAGCAGTGGCACGACCTGTTCAAAAGTGGTCGTGAGTCAATCGAAGATGATGAACGCAGTGGCAGACCATCGACATCGAAAACCGACGAAAACATTGATGAATAAAAGAAATGTTGGTCAATAACCGCAAATTAACCATCAGAGAGATAGCGGAGGACTTGAACATTGCCTATGGATCCGTCCAAGGCATTTTGGTTAATGATTTGGGTTTCCGTCGTGCAGCAACAAAGTTGGTGCCAAAAGACCTCAATTTCATGCAAAAAAGAGACCGTGTTGACCTCACAAACGAGATGATTTGCGAGGCTGAATCCGATCCCACATTCATTAAAAGGATCAATACTGGAGACAAGACGTGGGTTTATGAGTACGACACCCAATAGAGACATAAGGCAAGTGAATGGCGTTCACCAAATGAGCCGAGACCAAAAAAACCGCGTCGTTTTCAGTCAAAAAAGAAGGCAATGCTCCCGGTTTTCATGGATTACAACGGTGTTGTGCATTATGAATTTTTGCCAGAAGGCCAAACAGTAAACAAAGAGTATTATCTGAGCGTTATGAGACGTTTGCGTAAAGCAATTCGCCGAAAGAGACCAGAATAGTGGGCAGAAAACTCGTGGACTTTGTACCATGATAACGCACCGTCGTCGCACAGTGCCATCATTATTCGTAATTTTTTGACGAAAAATGCAACAAATACCATCCAAGATTTAGAGAGAATATCAACAACAGATGTACAAAAAACAACAGAATTCAAATCGGAATAATGGAAGCCCAGCACGGTGGTTATTCCGCGAACTTTCTGATCAAGGTAGTATTTAACTCTAATGAGAGGAGTAAGCTGATGTTATCGTTCTGAACAAAGAAACCTGCTGACTCAAGCCATCTTAAAAGGACCGACGGCAAATTAAGCACGTCTTTTAGCCGGGGCAATTCAAAGTGAAGCTGTCCCAACGCATATACATAAGACAAAAGGTGAACGATAGTTTCCTCCCCAGAACCTAAAGCCACCTCTTTTGAGTAATGCTCTTAAGATAGTCAGATTGCTTGTTGAAATTTAAAAATTGTTTAGTTGCTAGGTTCGTTGTGTGTACCACAAAAGATTCAGGGCTTAAACTTCGTCCAGAAATAAAAAGCACGATGTCATCAGCCCTATTTAAATTGCAAAGACAAGCTTCCATCCCACAGTACACAAAATGATAAGGCAAACTATACCACTAGTTGAAAAAAAATAAACTTTGTCTCTCCCCGAACTGTCCAGAACTATTTTCTTGGACAATGAGCCTAAGTTTCGCGGTAATGTTTAAGGTGCTTAACCTGATTCTGCAACAATTGTGCCAAAAACACACAGTTACCCATAACTAGTTATAATTAGGCTTCAGCTGATCGTGATGAAACCGAGAGCTGAAAAACCAGAGCTTAAATCACGGTACCGTGGGAGTCAGTTGCGCGCTAGACTTCGATCCTGGCCTGACTTGTTGAGGTAAGCCCCCTTGTAGGAGTTTCACGGTGACTGTGGTTAAAGCTTAAAAAGCAGGGAGGATGCATCTGCTGGTCTCAGCCAATTTAGAGTTAAGACAAGTACTGGGTTTTAGGTAGCCCTCGACTCATATAATCGATGGAACTCTGCCCTCAACACAGTTCCGCATTGGTATTATCTCTAATGTAGGTAAACGTCTTCGGCAAATAATAAAGCTCGATAATAGCCAGTGTGGATTTGTTGAAGGAAGATCGACGGTGGACGCTATCCAAGGCCTACGAATAATAATGGAAAATCACCGAGATTCGTCTAAGGATTTACACATGGTATTTATCGACCTCGAGAAAGCATTCGATCGAGTGCCTAGGGATCTCATATGGGCCGCGCTGAGGTCTCAAAACGTACCGGAAACGTATGTTAGAATAATACAAGACATGTACGGAAACGTGAAAACTGCGGTTAAAAGCTCTGCTGGACTAACGAGAGAATTTCCAGTTAATGTCGGAGTGCATCAAGGAAGCGTACTTAGCCCTTTCCTCTTTAACGTAGTATTCGACTATCTTTTAAAAGACTGCATGCGCGAAGCAAATGTAACGTCAATTCTCTTCGCTGACGACGCAGTTATACTTAGCGATAACGTTGAAGATTTACAGAACGCCTTAGATTCATGGAGAAATGCGCTAGAGAGAAACGGGTTTAAAATAAGTCGTTCAAAGACGGAGCATTTGACGTGCCCATTTGCGCATACGTTGCTACCTGTTCCGGATATAATGATAGACGGAATAGTTCTTCAGAAATGCACTATCTTTAAGTACTTAGGATCAATCGTTAACATGGAAGCGAAAAGTGACGACGACGTAAACCACAGAGTGAGTGTGGGGTGGATGAAATGGCGGGAAAATTCGGGAATCTTTTGCGACCGAAAATTTCCACATAAATTAAAGGGGAAACTCTACACCACGGTTGTTAGACCAGCTCTTATATACGGTTCACAGTGCTGGACAATGTACGAAGCGTTTAAAAACAAAATTGCGGCAGCGGAAATGAAAATGTTAAGGATGTCTAGTGGAGTCACTAAACGGGATTGCATTAGATCTACGCGTATAAGAGGAAGTCTACATATAAAGAATTCGGTAACTGAACAGCTTGAGGCGAATAGAATAAGCTGGTATTGCCACGTTCAAAGAAGATCTGCGGAAATTCCGGTTAAAAAGGCACTATCAACAACGGTCACTCCAACTGTGAGAAAACGAGGTCGGAAAAAGAATTCCTGGATTTCTCAGATGGCAAATGCGCAACAACGCCCGGGGCTAACCACTGAAGCGATCCAGGACCGAGCATTATGTAGACGCGTTCTGCGGTCTGCGACATTAGCCAACCCCATAAGCGGAGCAGCAGCGATGCAGTAAAAATGGGAAACTCGTTACGCATAAGTTCGTATAACGAGGAAAGGGTTAATAAAAGGATAAGAAGAAGTAGGTAAACGTTGGCAAGGTGTATCCTTGCCCCCATTGATGTATGGGCATACCGTGAAATTAAATTTTCATGACGTAAGTCACGTCATGGTGTCACGTTAAACACAAGACGTTCTACTAGTTAGGGCCCGTCTAAGTTTTGATTCAAACCATTTTGTTATGGTCTTTGTGTTGATCTTGTTCTTGATCTTGTACTTGGTACTACCAGATGATCCCTGTCTTCATGTTTGAATGCGATACCAATCGACCTCTATTCTTCTTTCTACCAAAGCTGTCGTTTTCGAAATCGGGTTTTTTTTTAAATACGCAGCCTTAGTCAGGAATAAGATCCTCTGTGAAGATACCGTAGAAGCATATCGACCGAAATAATTCGTGCAAGTTCGTAGTTAAGCTCATGAAGTGTTATACTCTCAAATTAAGTAATTAAAAGTAAGGTTGTAAGCATCGCAGTTTGAGCTTCAAAAGAAATATTTACGGCTTAAATTTCGTAGAAGAAAATATTGATCCAGAAAAGCAGGTGATTTCTGGCAACCCTAGTTATACTACTCGTATATGATGGGCACCAACCAAGGAGTCACCAACGTCCTTGCCCATTTATCCTTTCACCAGGCACACAGCATTTTTGTTTCCTTTTTTTTGTATTATTTTTGTGTCACTATCAATTATTGACATGTGTCAATTTGTGTGCACGTCTATATTTTTTTTTGTTCGTTTTTCATTCGTATTCTTATAATTGAAGCAATTCCTTGTTGTCTCTTTTCGCAGGACGACCTTTACAGCATATCAACTGGAGGAGTTGGAACGTGCATTCGAACGTGCACCATATCCAGATGTATTTGCACGCGAGGAATTAGCATTAAAATTGAATTTGAGTGAATCTCGAGTACAAGTGTGGTTTCAAAATCGTCGTGCTAAATGGCGAAAACGTGAACCACCACGAAAGACAGGTTACATCAATACGAGTAGTCCATCGACTGGAACGTTGGGTAGTACGGCAACATTGGGTCCACCATTTGCATCATTTCCACAAACGACAACCGTTACACCGCCAGGCAGCGTTGATAGTTGGACCAGCTATCAGCCTACGTATGAGCTGAGTCCACATTTTAATTTGCTATCACCAGCGGCTAGTCCTTATGGCACATTCAGTACTGGACAATATGGAACGTATGTCCATGAGAGTCAATTGTTTCCGGTTACACGACAACATTTTGAGTACGGTAGTCCTCCGCGAATAGAAATGGCCAACGATGATGGCGGTGTGGTACATCATAAAGTTGTAGAGAGCTATGGAACCTTGGACGATGGCGGACACTTGAGTGAGAGGTGAGTCCTTTTTTATATCTAACTGGTTTATGAGGAGGAGGATGGGGATATGGATTTTAAGGCGATGCGATAGTCGAAAATTGTTTCATTTTGGTTTACGTGGTTGTCGAACCTACGGCTTATTTATATGCTGCCGGTAAACTGAAATTGAAATGCAACGTTGAGCACTGGGGCTGGTTTCGTTTTCGTTTAAGTCACCGCTTCTTCTAGATTTCCTTGGACTGTATTGGGGATTTTACTTTACTTTAATATTTATATCATTAGCTACATTGTCAAAAGCTTTTTCCGTTTAAATAGAACTGGTGTTTAAGGTAACGTTTATCTTGCTTGTCGACTGTCAGTTGATTCCGATTTTGACATGAAATACCGTAAAAGTTGTTAAGGGAACATAAAGTCTATAAAGGCTTCAACTATGGCTCTGCATACTGGGATCTTTTCGGAGGACAGTGACGATTCGTTAGGTAAACTGGCGCCTGTCTACCAACACAGTGTTACTTAACAGCCCTTTTTAGACCTTCATTGTAGTCATTTGTTTCTTAATCACTGCTTCTAAAGTCTTCGAAATGCGATATGCCAATCAGCTCACCACTTCTGTTCAACGGCCGAATGCGCTTTGTCAAAGCGAAGTTCACGCATTGGCTCCTTTAACCTTGGCAACATATCTTTGTCTGGTGAGCTCATATCTACGGTGTTTGGTACAGGACTCCACTCGTATTGGCACAGGAAATCAAATACAATATTTCCCATGCCAAAATGTCATGCAAGGTCCTACAAAATCAGTGGCTTGACTTGATCAGGTCGTTGTTTGTGTCTTCTCAATTTCTTTCAAAATATGCGGTAATCGCTGCCTTTACACTTGCTCCACATGAACTTGGTCTGCAAAGATGATCTCCTAGTGATAGTAAGTAAAAATCAACATCTACTTGACTTTTGATTCCGGAGTTGAGACGTTCATTCTGCTATTTAGTAGCCAAACGGTGAGGACCGTAATTTTTATTTTTTGCAAATCATTTTTTAAAATACAGAAAACGGATGTTTTTGAATCTCCAATGGCGCAGGATATTTCCCACAACGATTTTCATTTAAAAAAAATCCAACACAGCATCACACCTCGCTCATCAGTAAGTATTTTCGGTCTTACTGAGCATGGGTGATGCGTTCTTGGTCTTTATGAAAACGGCTACCATACAAAATACTGAACTACGATGTATTATCTATTCATTACAAATTCCACTTGAAAAGTATGTATTTCTACCACAAATTGCTGCCACTACAAACCATACTGTAAAAGAACTAAAATCACTTAGAGAAGCAATTCTCAACGTATGCATTTTTTTAGAAATGACCGTCGTATTTTGTAACGTTGAAGTGAAAGTGGAGAAGTATCGGTGCTGTGGCGCGAACCAAGCCGTGCTTAAGATTTTCCAGAAACATCTCATCACTTCCATCTAAGCTTGATATTGCAAGACTGTTCCAAAAGCCGGACAGCCGGAAAACTGAATTAAAATGCGATCGCCAATAGTCTTGACAGGAAACGCTTATATTTTAAATCATTTGCAGAACCTGAACCTACCTCAAATCTGATAGCTTTCTTAGTAAGACCTTCCGCTAAGAGCTTTGAGTTTTACTTCTTATGCGTACAACCCTAGGTCGCATGAAAATCCTGGTGGCAAGGGGGTTGAGTAAATTCTTCGACGTAGGTATTGAATAATCCGTATCAAAGGCATTTCAGCTTTTTCTCAGTTAGAGAATGGTATCTGGAGGCGGAACCACTCTATACCTCATCGCAATTGAGTCTGTATAGACATAAATTCGTTAAGTGGGTCACAGCCACCCTGAAGCATCCGGAAATCTGGAAACCGAAATAGCTGATAGTTCCGTGAAATTATGGAAGTTGTTACTTTTTAAGGCTCCTTGTCTCAAATTACTGAGACTTAGACACGTTTACACAGCCTCTGCGAAGGTCGTCATCGTATTGCATGCTTCTTCAGAAGTTTGTGGCCTGTAAATGATGCAGCATGTGTATATAGTTCAACTATGATTTACTTGTATAAGAGAATCTTACTTGTACTTGATTTACTGAGTTGCGAACATGGTTGTCTTGAAATTTCACAGGTTGGAAGCTCTTTCAACCATTCGGAGTGCAGTTTCGTCATTTTTCTGCAGGGATCAATCTTCTCAAGCTAACTTACGTGCATGTTTATTGTGGCCAACGACAGAGCTTTGATTTAATGTCTTATTGGCATCCTACTTGTCAATAAATATGGTAAAATCTTAATGGGATTTTACCTTTAATGCTGCAAGTCTGGTCGCTTCTTGTTCAGCCAATATCACAGCCTGGAAAACAGGGGACTGATATTTCAATAACAAAATAGAGTCATATATCATGGTCCGTACCAATTTTTTTTTATTTAAAGGGTTTGGTTTCCACCCATTAAACTGACTCTTAAAGTCCTTTTTGCTGAGACCATCTAAAATTCAGCCATTGGCGTCGTTATCAGAGTTGAATTGCGCCAATACATGCAATCATTTGTGCTTTTGTAATTTATTTAAGATTGCTAGTTGCATTTATGGATTGGCACCATACTAAGCTATGTGGGTCTAGTGATAGTCCTGAACATCCATGGGATAGTCTTGGGCTTTGTTCCTTACTTTCTTCAAAATATATGACTGCAGCTCTTCAACATTAAGTTAAAAACTGTAATTAAAGAGCTTGGCTGATTCACCGAGGCTTCTTATTAAGACTTTCACTAATAATGTGAAGGAACTTCCTGCGGCCATAATGACCACACTATTCGCGTAAGCAGTGACTTTTATTCCCTTCCTTCTTAGGTTTAAAAGTATTTCGTTGGCAACAGGTGATATTACTGCTTCTTGTGGAATGCCTCCTGAAAATCTGACCCCCAAACCGGTGTTTCCTCATGTTGCACAGTGATATTTCAGGTTCGTTAATGCCAGATTACCTCCGACATTATCCAATTGTCAACGTACGTATAGAGGGGACGTTAACATTGTTAGAGTCAATGAAGACACTCAGTGTCTTTTCCTACTTAAAATCTTACCTTTTGCGTAAGCATATTCGAATGTGAGTGTTAAGCAGTTTTTCAGCAGTTTAGATTACCAAAGATCAGAAGGAAACACTGAATACTGTTTTCTGACATCTTTACAGGCCATGAGAAGCAGTAATTTCAGTGACACTTATTGGGAGAGTTATGATGATACCGCGGAGCGTTTCATCATTGAGTTTATGGCTTATAGATATTGTACCAGACTCCAGTAACAGGCTGTTAATGCAATGGGTGTTGGTACTACAGTCACATCTTTCTAGAAAATAAATTTAATTCAATAGTTCCTTGTTTAAGTTCACTTTTCTTAAGGAGTCTTAAACGAAATGTGTCCTAAAAGAGTTGGAAATTTTCATCCGATCGCTTAACTCTCCTCGAAATACAAAACTCACCTGACGATTAAATTTGCCTCATTAGATAAGAGTTAACCTCACTCGTTCTCCAAGCTGAAGGCCAAAGTTTTTAATAAGAACCTCGAACGAATTTCTTCCACTCAAGTGGTATCTCACTATCTTATTCTTGTTCCATTTACTCAACTTAAAGTTTAAGTACATAAAAAGATAAACTACACTCCAATTCAAGAAACTTCTCCTGAAAGCATCATAATTCAAGATTCGCTGTCTCTTAGAGCATAATACAAAGTGATTAGTCATTACATTTCACAGGAAACTGCAAAATGACAACGATAATTCCATAAAACTTATTTAAAATTTTCCCTCTTGCACGGTCCTTTTAAGTCATAATTTATCATTTCCGTGGAACCACACCCACAGGACCTTTTATGCTTAGTTTTTGAATTAAGAAAACTTGATAAAGTCCAAAGCAAACTCAAGATGCGTTAAGTAGAGATCTTAAGTGAAGCTTCCTGGTAAACTCCTTTATTGTCCTTTTTTGTTTCTCATTTCCCCTTTAGGAATTAATTAGCCCATTTCCACAGTTGGAGAAAATTGACCCAGGGTCTCTCTTGGGAGTAACAGTCTCATTTACCTACTCTCATTCATCATGATGGCAATAGATGTCAGTCCCCAACCGTTTTATCCACAAAAGACTCGTGAATAAATGATAATTAAATCTTTCTATGTACTCGGATGCTAATTGGTCATCATTGTCATCATGAACGCCCCATTATCCACCTTCTTTTTGGTACATCCTTACATACACTCATTTACCCCACTTGACAATCTGTACTTATGTATATCAAATGTTTTTTCTTGCAGTGTATCCCATCAACAGCAACAAAATGGAAAGTATCTAGATGAACCGAAGTACGTACATTCAATTAGCAGTTTAGATGAGTCAGCTAAATATCCAAGCGGCTGTCACATGGATCCACACCAGCAACAGCAACAACAACAACAACAGCAGCAGCAGCAGCATCAGGATCTTAAACAACATCAGCATCAACACTATGTTGGTGGTGGAGGAGGTGCACCACCGCCACCATCATCACATCAGCCACAACAATCGCAATCATCATCCCAACATCAACAGCAACAACAGCAGCAGCAACAACAGCCAGGACCCCCAACGGGTTGTCATCCAGCCAATGGAGCCGGTCCAACAACAACCAACGATGATCCCACTGATGCCATGTCAACGGTAATTAAGAGCGAGGATTCCAGCACTGTCACCCATAGTTATGTGCTACCCCCTTTTCTGCATTGAAAGAGATGCTCTGCCGAAGAAAGAAAGCTATGATGCCAGGCGTTGGTTTTTTTACAACAACTACAGCTAGAACAACAGCTGCCAGTATGGCTGGTGGAAGTTTAAATCGCCTCAGGCGATCATCACTTACAAAACAGGAATACGAATACCAACAGCAGCAGCAACGGCTTCAGCTACAGCTACATCAATTCCAGCAGCGACAGCTTCAACAACAACAGCAACAACAACAACAACGCCATCAAAAAGAATAGGGCGGAGAGCATTTCTATTATTAAATTCTGATTCTCTGGAATGTAACGGTACACACAATGGAATGATAGAGCAGTCTTAATAGCCATAGATCCAAAGAGAGAGAGAGAAGTCAACTTTATTTGTAAGATACGATTGTAACCCCCTCCCCTTTAGATGTAATTTAAATTTTTCAATTTTATCAAGTGAAATCGATTTTCGATTTAAATTTGAATTCCACCTGAACTGGCTAAGGTTAGGTCGGGAAAAACGAAACGAAAACGAATAACAGAATGAAACAGAAAAAATGATGAAAAAAGGATTTCGAAAAGAAAAAAAATCCTTTTTACAAAGTGATTTCATGGAAAAGTTGTTTCCAATTAAGTTTTCGTCGACACTTTAGTAGATGATGTGTAGGATTTCCCAATTTATTTTGTTCACTATTTTTTTAAATTCTGTGATGGCCGCCATTTTTTTTTTCTTTTTTTGTTGTGAAAGATTCTGTTGTAAGAAATGATGAACAAGTAGAATTCAGCATTGGGAAGGGGAGAACAGAAATAGTTTCCATTTACAACACAGAACTGTCAATAGAACAGAGTTGTTATACGAGAGAATACACCGTTGTATTTGGTCACATTTTCTGTCAAACTGGAAGAAAATGAAACCTTAAAACAGATGTTTCATTGAAATTGGAAAATTTTTTGAAAAATTTGCCTGAATACTCGAATGGCTTATAACTTTTCCTGATCAATAGCTTGTGTCTTTAATCGAAAGCCTTGGCATGGGTTATGTTATCTTTGATGTTCTTTCCATGTCAACATCGAAACCGATCCAAAACTGTCATCCATTTTTAACTGCCATTGTCGGTAATCACCGATGTCAATTCCACTCTCGAAACTACAGCTTATATTTGGTGTAATTCTGTGGAAACAGAATTCAATTGTCAGATGACCTCAACCCCCTCTTGCAGACTTACAGCGGCTGGCCAGGATGTGTACGCCATCAAGTTTTTTTGGTCGATGTAACGTTGCATGCATTATTTGACAATTCCAAGTAAGTCTTCCTTTAGACCAAGTTTGATGAGACCTAAGTTATAATTATGAGACCAGGCATGCGCTTATTACTTTTGAATTCACACTGTCGCCGAAGTATCATTCTTGGTTTGCCACCGATTTGCTGTCAATCTATGCTTCATTTGTTGCAATATCTTGAATCAGTTCGATGCAGGCAGATTGTCAAATGGTGAACCAAAGCATTTGCATGCTAAGAGTAATTATATTACGATATCGATTATTTAGTCTATCAAATGACTGTTTGGTTGTTCTTGCAGCTTACAGGTGTCGTACTTTAGGTTAATTGCTCATGTTCACTTAGTTTCTGCAACTATGTATACCCATTCTCCATTGTGTCAGTGCTAGGCTAGTTCTAACCATAATTCGAGCTCCTATTGGTTTTTCTTGATTTCTAATCGGAAGACGTCCAAGTCAACGGAAAACGTCAATGTGGGTATCCTTGATTATAATTTGTCGTTTTTAAAAATATCTTTCAATTTTTTGAAAACGTTGAATATAACACCTTCATAGCAAGGACTTAAGTTTTCTAGAAAAAGGAGATTAGATAATTTTGACATCCCTGGGGCATGCCATCAACAAAAACAACTTGAGATTGCTGTCGATTTTCAATTAACCGAAAGTTTAACCGAAATACTCATTTAAGGCATTTTTTATTAAACAAACTAGCCTAAAATAGTTCCCTTACAAAAGTCAGTAACAAAAAATGTTAGCACCACCTTAAAGGGGTTCTCCCGTGTGACGGCCTGTTTTTTAAACATATTCTTGGAATTTTTTCTGACGTCTGATCAAAAGATAGAACTTTGAATTTTTTATCATTTATTTATTATTATTTTAAGAGTTGTATAACTCCGCAGATCCCTCCTTGAAAACAAGGACACTCACTTCCTCCACGATTCGGACTGATTGGCTTACCTAAAGAATAAAAAAAAAGCATTTTAATCTGTAAGCCTAAATACATCGAGTGAACTAGAATCATTTGAAAATATTAAAAATTGCATCAGACTTCTGAAAAAAAAAGATTCTAATTTCATTTTTTTTTTTCATGTTTTCGTTACGAAAAAAATAGAAATACTCAGAAATTCAGGATGATTCTAGTTCTGTCTGTACGTCTACATGTGTAGAGTCTACACTATAAATTTCAAACGAATCAGTCAAACCGTTAAGAAACATAGTTTTGAGAGAAGTGCGTTTAAAATTTCAAATATGCTCTGAACATCTGCTTCATTTAAGTGCTGTATCTCAATAACGACTTCAAGTTTAAAAAAATTATTTTACCAGCATATTCTACATGTTTAAACGAATCAATTTATAGTATGCAAAACTAAAAAAAACGATCAACCATCAAACAAGGAAATCCCCTTAAGGCCAAGAAGCAGCTTTTTAGGAAGATATCTCAAAAAGTGAGCTACATAGATGAAGCTGATATCTCTCCACAAAATTAAAATAACTTTAGATAACAACTGATATAGGCCTCAAGCAGCTTTTGAACCAAATGTTGGGACGAAAATTTGTGTTCTTGTGCAAAAATCACAAATTTGAAGTCTGGGATACTTAAGTTTCCTCTGAACTGGTTCATGTATACGAGTTCTAGTCAAACAGAAATGATTGAAACGATAGAAATGGGAAATACTGTTATTGAACCAAAACAATGATCCACATGGCTTTAAGAGACTGACTTTTGAGTCACGAGTATGTGCTTTTACAGCTTAGTGTTTACTAAACTCATCGTACAGAATGTATTATGATCCAGTAGTTCACTCCCTAGTTATATTTGCTGTAAATCGTTAACGCTTAGAATCGTTAACCGTAATATATTACCATTGAATTGAGAATTTACTTTAGTTGAACTCCTGGCTTCCGACTTTTATGAAATAGGTAGCACATAAGATTTCTCGTCATATGTCTGACTGTTTATTCAAGAAAATTAGTTCACTTTATAAAATATCACTCCATCATTTTCTCAATTTGCTTTCAGTACAAACCACTTACTGCTACTTCTAATGGACTCCTGACTAGTTGAAGGTCAAAGACCAGTCACTCACACCGAGCTGTCTGGGATCCGCCTCACTTTGGTTCAAAGGGTTGAGATTCAAAACTTTCTTATTCTCCATTCGCTCAAATTATTCTATTTGGATCTTATTTTTTGGACTTCAATGCCCATATTGATACCTACATCTTATAAAGTTTTCAGTATGCATCTTGTCCATCTTTCGTCCTTATTAATTGTGTTCCCCTCTTTCTTTTGCAGAAGAAGAAGTTATTAGATTCGCTTTTATGTTTATCGTATAATTAGTAGAGCTCATATTTACTTAATTGTAGATGAACTCATCGAACATTTCAAGCTATTCAAGCTTCGGACAGTGCCCTTTTGCCCCCGTCATTAACTTTCCAATTTATTCTTTTCATATCATATTTTCAGGAATTTCCAAAATATATCTTGCCATTTAGCCCACGCAATATCTCGTTATCCAATATGATATGTCATCACTCCATATCACATCACCCGTGTAAATCTAAAGAGCTTCGTCGGAGGAGTTTTAGCATTGCCAGCAATAGACGGTACAAGTATTGTAGATTAGCTCTTGCTGTATCCAGAAATCTGTCATCACCTTGATGAGTTTCAAAACGAAAATTAAGAGTTGGCCATCATATATTTTAATGGATCCACGAATCATTGTTGGTTATATATAAGTTACTCGTATTAGTCACAATATGATACTAAATAATCTGAGTTCGAGTCTCAGCTCAACCACCGAAAATCACCTAAGCAAGCATTGAAAAATTTTGTATCATGCATTGAAGTAATTTCCACCGATTTAGTAGTACCTCAAGAAACAGAGAAATAATGAGGAATTGCTTACCGATATTTAAAAAAAGGTGAAGTGATAATTCTGTAAAATAGTGGCATGCTTTCATTATAACTACTGCCATACATCTACTTTTTTATATACGACAAATGCAGTAGGTTTTCAAAACCCTTTAAGCAAAAACTTTAATTCAAACCACATAATTGTAGTTTTGCAATGTCAAACTACATTTCACTAAATGGTCAAGTGGTGTTTTGTACATGGTTTATTTAAGGACCAAATATTCTCCATTATTATCGACTTTGTTTCGCCATTTTCTGGATAAAGTTGTGATGCCATCGTTAGAGAATCTCTGTAGTTTTAAGTTATAAAGGGGTTTTACAGGGTTGTAAAATGAATGAGAAACTGAAACAAGCGATTTTCAGATGGTGATTTACCAGGTCTATACGGTGGATACATCAAAACTTCTCAATCAATCTCCAGTAATTTCCGACAAACCACCAAAAAAATGTGTATTGTCAAGTGTCATCCTCATAAGAGACAACACTTTTTCTATTGATCGATTCGGGCCGTTTTCTTTCAATAGTCCGGCATAATCTCGCAAATACATAACATCACCTTTTGCACTGTCCAGTCTGCCTTCGTAAACGTTTGTGACGGCTCGCTATTTCTTGCCCGCAAACATTGACGCTTCCATTTTACGTAAGTGCACTTTTTTTTTTTTAAACAGTTATGTTGTCAATGTCTAGCTTCATACCTATATTGATAGTGCTAATATACATATCATGCTGGAATTTTTAAAGAATTTCTTTAGCTTTCTGAGTGATGGAACGAGCAGGGATTATCGTTATCAAAATTCCCGGAACGAAAGCGAATGAACCATTGCCATGCTGCGGATTTCTATAAATAGTATAAATTTTATTACGAGCATGTGCAGCGGTTTTATCTGGTCATAGTAGCACTAGTGTAGCGAAGCTTTCCATTTTTACAACTACCGCAAAAAAAAAAACGAATATATACAAAAACTCAAGCGTACACTGTCACCTTTGGAGTGAGCGTCCACAAATGTCAATGCAATCAGCAGTTCTTGAATTATTTAGATCTAAGGCCATTTTTCGGCACGAACATTTTCCCAAAACTAACATTTTAAAATTTTGCAACTAAATTGTTTGCTTGCAATACTCCCATCTCATTGAAGTTTTAAATATGTAAGTGTTGACAGCAATTTGACAGCTAAACTAATACATACATGTCGATCAAAAAAAAAAAAGCAGTATCAAATCTGACATTGAGTACAGTTCAATAGATCTATTGACAGGTTGAGGGTGATCAGTACTTTAGTCTCGTAAGTTATTTGATGTAGTCATCCCTTAAAACGTTAAGCAAAACCATAGTCAACATTTTTGCTGTGGAAAGTTTCTAACCTCAATTATCAAATGACAACTACTATGGCACAGTTTCAGTTTAAAACCTTTCCGGTCACTAACCACAGTCACCACTGCTGAACTCTATACGACTTCATATTTACCACCAGTTTGCCTATATGCCCTCAAATCCACCCAAATTCATCCAAACTCTGTTAAAAGCTCACCCTGGCAAACATGTCACCAAGATTAAAGCACGCTTCCGCTTTCATTCCCAGAGAAAAAAGGGAATAACAAAGAAAAGAACAACATCAACGTCAGCATAATCTGCAGCAACAGCCATCAGATTCTTTCCATCTGCCACAATTATGACAGGGATTACATCTGCAAAACACAATAAAATATGCATAAACCGCAACGCACACACACAGAGCAAAACAGAAAGAAGAATAAAAAGAAAAATACGACAAAATATGAGCCTCCCCTTACATACTATACATATAGCCATCCCAGAGTCTTTTTGAAGTCGTCCTCCTAATTCCTGAGACTCTACTGCTTAATAAGCTTAAAGGATCATCCGGCAAAGTGTGTAAACCGGCAAAAAGAAGCGAAACAGTAGCGAACACAGAGTGAAAAACCCCAGGATGAGTTCCATCATACCAATGGCTTGAGTTAAAAAAAAAGGAAAAAAAAATTCTTTTAACTACCACTTCTGGTACCCGCCAAAGTAACCGAAAGCCACCCTGCATGGCTGGGGGTGTGTGTGTAAGATTAGTGCACTCTTTAGACCTATTAAGCGGATGTGCTCGTCTTGTGAAATCTCTTTTTTCATTACCGTTGTTGTCATGCCTCTAGTTGGCGGATAATTTCTATGTTCTTCTACTCCTTTTCGCCTCATCTCCTCAACTACAGCAACTATACTCGTACGCAGGAACAGGAACTTAAAGGTTCATCGTCACAGTGTTGGGGCCCAACTCCTTTTTTTTCCTTCTTCTTCATTTACTTTGTGTTCATGAGTACTTAACCTGTGTGTGTGTGTTTTTGCTTGCTAATTGCACGCAGAGCTATCTCCGTACATCCTTTTCATTTCTCCTTTGGTCTTTTCCTTTAATGTTACTAGTGGGAATTGTTAATCCCTGATTTCGTTAAAGTTTCCTCTTCCGTTGGGTTGGCATAAGTAAACTAAAAGATTTGCCAGCTACCAGATTTGTTTGAAGAAAAAGTGAAAACAAAGAGTAAGAGTGAAACAGTGGAAGAGAAATAACGAAAAAAATGGAAAAGATAAACAAAGGTTGGGGTCGGGGTGGTAAGCAAATTCAGTGAAACAGATTTTTCTCGGTTTCTTTTAGTTCTGTTGGTTTTGGTTCTTTTTTTTTTTTTAATTGCTTTTTCCTTTTTTCGTTGGTTTGTTGCTTTTAGCCTTATTCTTTAATAGGATGTACAATGCGTACATAGATACGGGCGAGTCTAATTATTATGAGGACAGTACAGGGTGGGAATACAAAATGTGAAGTCTTGTAAGAAATTTCTTTTATGCAGATGGCACTTAAGTTTAGGATGGATCAGTTCAACGCGCCACTGTAAAACAAATATAGCAGACTTGGATGATGAGCATCTTATATACTGACTCCTGGCGAAACGTAGTTACTCATTTGCCTTCATTTTATAGCAGACAAGAGGTGTACAAAGCCCTTATTACCTTAACGTTATAGGTGTCTATTATGATGTTCAGTCCGATTTCAGCCATTTCCGTGCAAATATTAGCGAACCGCTCATGGAATTCTACCAATGATATCAATCTCATCAGCGAATGCAAGAAAATTGTGCCTCCGATGTGTAGTTCAGAGCAATTTTCTCAAGGATTGTGTTGAAAAAGTTACATAACAGCGCATTTACTTGCCTAAATCCTTTTTTTTATCAAAATTTTCAGAGAGGATGTTGCCCTTATGAAGCAGCTTGCGTTCTTTGTCATGAATTTAACGAGTTCGTTTGCAAGGATACGAACTGATAAAGACATGGATGTGTATAACTCTTCTCTGTCCTATCATATACGGACTTAAAATCGAGAACGAGGTGGTGTGTAGCGATTTCGACTTTTTGAGTTTTTTTAGGACCTGTCAGTGTGTGAAGATTCGGACTTTCGTGGTCTGAAACCGCGCTGATAGGGAGCAAAAGGTTACCCCCTTTTGCTGGTAGCTTTGCTGGACTTAAGCTTTATTATTGCTATCATCACTACGTTTTGTCAGGTAGACGGAAGTTCTGAGTATCATAGGCTTCGTTGAATGTTTTATTTTGCCAGACAGAGGGATGTTTATCTGTGTCGCCATCAAGAAGGCTGCAGAAGAAGGTCTAACTGTAAGGTTTTCTTCTTCTAATGGCTCTTGTATGGGTCTTGAAATGTTCTTTGTATCTGTTGGTACATTTTCCGTATGTTGTTTCTGAAATACAAACCCCTTAATATCTTCGGCATGATTCTCGTGTTCTTTTTACGTTTTCCATAGAAACCGATGTTTTTCACATCTCTTTTGATCGTAGAGCTACAAGCAGCTCTCAGCCTTCGTTACAAATCTCTTTTGCTTAGCTGCATGTACTTGTCGGAATTTCTCATCAAAACCAGTGATTTCTTGGTGGTCTGATGAAACCTAGCACATCAGTTGCGACGTTTCTAATGGCACGTTGGCCGCGTCACCACCAGTCTTCGGTATTTGGTGCTCGTGGGATAGGACCTATCGAGAGTTTTCGCTTTTCTGTTATATTTTCTCACGGTAGTTCTCCACATTCGTTTCAAGGCCCGAAAGACTCGATCGTCTGAAATACTGGGGAAATGCCTTACGTCGATTGTAAATTGATAAATTGGATTTAGCGTTTCGTAATCCGAAGACCGATATGATCCCTTGTTCTTGCTATCGTGATATTTCATAAAGCCGCCAAATCAATAACCCTAAGTGTTTTTCCAAAACTGGAGTTGTATCAGTCAGACTCACCAACTGCGCTTACAAAAATATCTTCCTTGTCTAGCTTGGAGTTTAGTGCGATTTCAACGTCTTACTGAAGGCATTGCTCAAATTTCTTGTCGCGCAGCCTGTATAAACCTTCTTTGGAGGCATAGAATAGGCTTAAATTAGGCTTATACAAGGTGGCGCAAAATTAATCATTCAATTTTGTTTTTGAACTACTTTTTTACTAAACAAAAAAAAATGATTTTGAGTGATGGAAATATTTATTTGGACCTTTACAATTTCTTATGTTAAGTGGAAAAGATGATATCCGCCAAGTGGCTGCCACCAGTGTTGATACACATTTGTGCCCGTTTTACCGCAGTTCCCATGACTTTCCGCAAGATTTCCGGTGGTAACTGTTCGCATTCCTGTCTAATATTCTCCTTTAGGGCTGTGATTGTCTGAGGCTTGTTGGTATTAACCCGCGACTTCAAGTAGCCCCAAAGAAAGAAGTCTGGGGTGGTTAAATCGGGCGATCATGCTGGCTACCATACCAAGTCGCCAAAACGGAGATTACGCGACCAGGAAACGCTTCCTTCACAATATTCATTGTGGCTCGTGCTGTGTGTGCGGTTGCACCATTTTGTTGAAACCACATGTTCACCAAGCCCCACTCATCCAATTCCGGCAGTAAGCATTCGTTTATCATGGCCCTGTAGCGTTCGCCAGTAACAGTGACCGTATTGCCGATGTTGTTCTTAAAAAAATACGGCCCATTCACTCCTCCCGGGTGAAAGCCGCACCACACATTGGCTTCGAGTGGATGTAATGGCTCTTCGTGGATCACACGCGCCTCAAAAACGAAGATTTTGCTTATTGATGTAACCGCCTCACCGCTCATTGCTTGTCTGTTTGTATACTGCAGCTGCCTAGTTCACAAATGTCAAATATGATTGACGTACGACACATTTGCAAAATTTTAACACCTTCCCATAGCATGATTAATTTTGCGCCACCTTGTATAAGTGCGTTTTACCTTGATGCGAATTATCATGCGATGCTCGCTCACTTGTCGGAAGCTCATGATTTCTCGCCTGAATCAGTTATCTTTCAGAGCGCTTCTAAACATTTAAAAGGAAATCAACTTAATAAAATGCAAGTCGCTGTAATACTTGTACAATAGAATGTTTTGTAACCTATCCTACGTAATCGAGCTACCTGTAGGCTGATTTACTCGTAAGTATACTGGAAAGTCGTTACGATGTTCTGTAGGAAGATCACCACATTAATTGTAATTTAGAAATATCTTGGCACCCGTCTCTTCAATTCAAATTCAACGTCCTTCTCATTATTCACTATCATTGAATGGTGTCCTGGTTTAATCCATCCCTGTACATTTCCTGATACCAGTAACTCCTAGGCTTTGCCCTACTCATTCTAGTTTGTAAAAAAATACTAAAACAATTCTCTTTCCTTTTTGTTTTCCTAATTTGTCGTACAAAAAAAATACAAATCCTAATTTCTTTTCATCCTCTTCATTCTGCCAACCCTTTCCATAGTTCAGTTTGGAATTCGATTCGAATATATCAAGTCCTTTAGCTATTCTCATCTCCCCTGTGACACTTTAATTTGCCAGAATTATTTTATTTAAGTAGAAATTGTTATATAAATTTGTATTTCTATTTAGTTAGGTCTCCTTAGAATAATAATAGAAAAGAAAACATAAACATAAAAAGAAAAATAGAATTAAAACAACAAAATAAGGAGAAAGAAACTTTCCCTCATGATGTTGAACAACGAAATCCTCGTCTTGCCAAAACGTATCAATTTAAGTTTTTGTTTACGTTCGTTTGTTTTCTTTTTATTTTACTTTTTTTCCTTTTATTTAAACAAAAATTGTCTTTTGTAGTTTTTATAAGTTTCGTCTTTAGTTTGATTAATTCGATGTGTTTTGAATGTAGATAAGGTTTTTGTTTTAACAAAGTTGCTTGTAAATAAATGAGAGAAGTTGAAGAAACATACAATTGCATTCCAAATGTGCCTTAAACCGGAAGTTTATTTGTTTTATAAAATACAACTTCCGGAAAGTTATCACTACTTTTATATTCTTATTAGAAAAAATGTTTACAATTTTTATTATTTTATATTTCTGATTTAATATAGTGCTTTTAAGTAATGTCCATAAAAAGTAAAAAGCGGTTTTTAATTTTTTTTTCTTTTTAAATATCTTTTTAGTGCTACATTTTTGTTAAGTAAGAATTTTGCTTTGTTTTTTTTTTTTTGTAATTTAAAAAAGTTCATCTTTAAGTTCTTCTTATCGCTATTTTACATATCAACTTACTGTTTTCTATATTTAAAGCTATAAGATAATAAGCGATGGTAGATACATGTATAGTTAAAGAAACAAATATAAATAAAACTATTTAAAATATAAAAAAAACGATGTTTTATTGTTTCTCTATTTGCTACAATCTTTCCGAAAACCAACATGGGTTCCGCGTGGGCTGTTCGAAAAAATTACGATTCTTGAAGTCCCATAGAATATAAAGCAGACGTGGCAAACCCTTTCAATACGAGGAGTACCGGCAGACATCCTGATTACATTCGACATCATGAACGCATTCAGCTAGGCAAGATGTGCCAATATTCGGGAGGCCTTGAGACGGCAATGTTTACGGGACTACTTTGATAGAAACTGAATACTTTTTCCCAGGATCGAGTATTTCGATACTACAATACATGACGAGATTCCGTGCGAAGGACAAGTGTAGGAAATTTATTTTTTTTTTATAATTGGCGCACCCACAACGGATTTTGTGTACCCTTCAAATGTTTGCACAAAGCGCGGACGAAGGAAATTTAGGGAAATAGAAAAGAGAGGTACCGATGTACGTTGGTCTCAAATGTCTGAATATTGTAATGGCTAGGGCATACAGAGCTCGACAAGGCATTCCATAAGCGAGTTGTTCGGCTTAGGAAAGAGTCACGATATTTCAGGGTACGTCCGAAAGTGGGCTTTAGGGTGTACTGATGAGCACTCATAGCGAGACGGGTAATACAATTGGAGGTTTGGAGGGGCGGAATGCCACTGGCAATTTCTGTGGAGCATTGGTGGTAAAAGTGGCGATAGAACAAGATGAGGCGAGAGACATTACGTCGGTGGTCGAGGGTGTTAATCGACTGTGTTATATTGGCAAAGAAGTGTTAGGAGCACCTGACCAGATGTGAGCATTGTACTCCAGTTTTGGCGGATGAAAGCCTTGTATTTTGAAGCCAGATCAAGGGGGGTGAACAATTTCTTACATCGCTTAAGGAAACCTAGACATTTCGCTGCATTTTTGGCGACTTAGAAAATGTGATCATTCCAACGTAGGTTATCATTAACACAAAAACCGAGAATGGAAAGTTTTTCGGTTTCGACGATGCAAGTGCCATTCATGGATAATGGCTGGGTATTTGAATTTCTCTTTAGTGACATTTTTGGAAGCCTTAAATTCCACTCTGTTGATAGTTCCACTATTGGTTATGCTGTTAATATCGAAATTTAATGAGCTTAACATACTCTGCCGGTCCCGTTCTTCAGCAGAAGAGCAGAGTCATGAGTTCGGAAAGAGTACTGTTGTCAGCGAAGAAATATATTGGATTAGAAGAAGAAGACAAGAGATCACTGATAAAAATTCGGAGACAGAACGGAGCCCTGGGGCACACCAGAATTTATTTTGTGAATATCAGACTTGAAACCATCCAAGACAACTTGAATTGAAGGAGAGAGTCTTCGATCCCAAATGCATGCTTTTTCGACAAAAGAGCCTGATGCCAAACTCAGTCAAATGCTTTGGAAATATCAAGTGCAACTATCTTGCTTTCGTCAAATTGTTTTAAACTTTGGTTCCACTTTTCGGTGAGACATGCCATCAAATCACAAGTGGACCTATTGTTACGAAAACCGTACTGCCGGCCATTAAGAAGTTTTCGTGTTTCGAGATATTTCATGAGCTGACGATTTATCAGCGTTTTCATGAACTTGGAAAGAAGGGACGTAAGTGCAATGGGTCTGTAAAAGGATAGAGAAGAAGATTCGCCTTTTTTAGGGACGGGCTGGACCAATGCTGGTTTCCATCTGCTCGGAAGAGTAGGATTGAGAGAAAAGCTTAAGCAGAGGTTATGCCAGCGTTGAAGAACAACTTTCCGAAGAAGGGGAGATATACCATCTGGACCAGCGGATTTGTGAATGTTAAGATCTTTAAGTACTCTCGCTACTACACGAGCGCGAAAAGGATTCGTCCCATTGAAGATTCGACGCACTCAAGTGTAGGTGGAGACAAAGCACAATCCGGAAGCGTTGAGCTGGCTGCAAGGTGTGCAACAAGCAGATCGACCTTGTCCAAAGAGTTGACAGCTGAAATGTCATTGTAAATGAGCGTTGGGATGGAGGATGAGGCAGAATTTCTAATGTATTTGACGAACGACCAACAATTTTTACTACCTTTGGGACATTGTAGTATTTGTTGCCTCATTTTTTGGTCGTATAAAGATTTCACACGCTTAAGAAAGGCGTTGCAATCATTCCTGGCTCGTTTAAATTTTTTCCGGTTTTCCTCTGTCGGGTTGGTCTTATAGGACCGAAAAAACATTTCTCTCAACCTGACAGCCTCTTTACAGCTCGAGTCGTACCACGCCTTTTCCTTTGGTCTGATACTCTTTATCCGGTGAGGGATAAAGGATCTCATTCCAAAGAGAGTAGTGTCTCAGATCATATAAGCAGCAGCATCCATGTCGGTATCGAGGAAACATAACGACCAGTTAAAATTCCTAAAGAAGGTGTTAAGTCCGCTCCAATTGGCTTTCTCATATTGCCATACTTTTCTTTTAGGAATTCTTTTCCCTAACCGTGTGGTCATTGTACGAGAACTTAGCTTATATGACACAATGGTCCGCGAGCCTAGAGGTGAGAGCACATCAACAGTGTACTTGTCAGGGTGAGAGGTTAGAAACAAGTCCCAGAATTGTGTATATTGAAACCGCCCGTAACAACGATTTCAGTATGAGGATACAGGGATACAACTCTTTGTTTGGAGTCAGTTAACGCATCAAACTCGTTAACGGTTGAATTGCTGCCCAGTTTGGGGCTTCTGTAAATAAAGCAGTAATCGACAACTTGCTTACGGAGATGGAATTTGAAATTGAATTCCGGATTGGAACAGGGACTACATTGTTGTGGAGTTTGGTAAACTACATCACTACTTACGTAGGTAGCGACACCGCGGTGAGAAAAGAATAATGGCACTAGTACGTAGCCAGGTAGCTTCAGATCAGATTGATGTGTGGGCGGGAATCTACCTGTGTTTCATTTAGTGCCAAAACAGCTGGCCTGTATTTACAGACGTGGACTTTACCGACTATGATAGTCGGTTGTGGGAATGACGTGTTTCCTGCGGGGTCACGGCTTTGTTGATTGACCTCACTAGACAAAAGTACCTCCTGGGGTACTTCAGTGTGAACGGCGCGGGTGCTCTGGTTAGCACAAGCCCAGTAATTTGCTATCTCGGAGAAAAAGTTGATTCACAGCTCATATTTGGAAAGCACATTGAGAGGCTGATGATAAAGCAACCAATGCATCAGATGCGCTGGCCTTTTAAGCGTATCATTTCGCACGGTCTACACCACTGCCTTAATAGTGATTGCGGTAACCATGTCCTTCGTTTTGCCAGTTTGAAAGCACAGAGAAAATTTCCTGTTCTAGGAAAACCGAACAAGAAAGCTACTTGCTGAATAAAATGTTGTCATGCTTGCATTAGAAATGAGAAATGGGGTCAGCCAGTTGTGGAAACATGGGCACATCGACTTTCACCAGAGTGAATGAAGGTATGGTAAGCTACCCTCACCCAGAACCAGATACGCCTGAAAACATCGTTCCTGGGATGATAAGTTGCGATGCCGATGACGATGACAATGGCCAGACTTGCGTGAATGCCTCCTCACGCTTAGTCAAGGACTGATACGGAATAACGCTGCACTTGCTCAGTTGTGTTATTAGCAAGACAGTCTACACATTACAAGGGTGACGCAAATGAATACCCAAATTTGGAGCTCGTATTTTTTCCAGAGAAAATTGCTAAATTGATGAAGGAAGAGTCGCTATATTTCGGTCCAAATCGATAAAGGATAATGGTTCTCTTCTAAGTACCACCAGTGACTTATGAGAATTCCCGCTGGTTTATCAAGTTCGTTAGGAAAACACTCAAAAGCTTCAAATCGATACAATTTATCTTTTCATCGATATTAAGGCCATATAGAGCTGCATTTTTAGCGAAGAGTTGGTAGGGATCCTAAGTCTAGACGTCGTTGAATCGTTGAATGACGATTGAGAACAATCACAGCTCCCTCAAAGTCAGTAATGACTTAAATGAGGCCTTTGATATTAAGAATCTTTTAAATGTGGTTTTTAACACAGGCGGCACAATCTTTCAAAAGTCTGTGCAGCTCCATGCGTACGCCGATGATATCGACATAATAGAAAGAAAACAGCAGTGGGCTGGAATCGATACGTTCGCTAGTATTGAAACAGACAATGGGTTAAGCAGTAAATGCGGACAAAATCGATTTGACAGCATAGTCAATTAGAAGGAGTAAACAACATCTATGATTTCGAGGTAGTAAGACTGGTTACATTGCCAACAAGCCCTCAGTAGAAATAAAACGAAGAATCACCCTTGATTCTTTATACTAAGAAAGCAATGGTGTAGTAAGAGGCTAACACCGAAAAACTAAGGAGAGGACATTATGTATATAAGACCTTGCTCATCCCAGGCCTACTTCAGAGCGCTAACGCATGGATTATATCGAAAGCGGGTGAAGATATGCTTAATCTTTTCAAGAGAACAATTTCTCGAAAAATATTCGGTCCCGTTTGCGTTGACGGGCTTTGGAGCAGGAAATTCAACGACGAACAATACGAGGTGTACAGCGAAATTGACCTATTTAGAAAGCTGTGCATTTATCGCAAAAAATGGCTAGGGCATGTAGGGCGAATGGACATCAGTCTTCGAATCCACCTTGGGTGGTGGGCACAATTAGTAAGAGACCTTAACCGTCTTGAGATTTTATCCCATTTATGTATACTCCGCACACTTCAAACCTCTGCTTTGAGAAAATACAGGAAAACCGGGTAAGGATCAGAATAACTTTTAAAAAAAATTTTATTCAATTCTCCCAGAACATATACCCCTAAAAAACCGTTATCTTTTACAGAAGTAATGCTTGAATTGTTGCATTGTACTGTCCGTAATAATCACATCGATCAAAATACTCTCTTCGTTGTTGGGATCGGCTCGTGCATGAACAACAGCGGCATTCTTGTACAACCAAGGCATCTCGGCACCTCCATTCTTCACTCGTATGGTCATCTTCTTCCGTCCCGTCGCTTCCAAGACTTTTGACTCGACATCCTCCACCAAATCCTGAATTCCAGTGAAATTTTTAGAAGACACTAACTTTAGGTCTCCGCTGTCAACTTCTGCTGTGTTTGGCAAGAGATCTATCTTGTTGCCAACGTTGATGATTGGGGGAAGGGTCAGATTCTCTATGTGCGACAAATTCGATGTCAAAGAATTCAATGTCTTTTCTACGTGAAGGCACTGTTCTAGCCAGCTTTCATGAGACAAGTCCTGAACGTGGATGATAACGTCCTAGGATCAATGATAATGAAAATTTCAATTGCAAATCGAGAGCAAGATTTCGCAAAACTTACCGCCATCATAGCGTCCTCCAGTGTAGCAATGAAGCACTCAATTAAGCCTGTTGGCAGGTCAGACATGAATCCTACGGTGTCCATGTAGATGACTTCGAGATTACAAGGCAACATGCCAGCATGGGCCGTCACATCCAAAGTAGCAAAAAGTTGATCTCGAGGTTGCATTGTCTGCTCATTCGTTAGAGCTTTGATGAGAGATGTCTTGCCCGCATTAGTATACCCAACCACTGCAACAATTGGATAGTTTTTCTGCTTCCTCTTGCTTCGTATCAGTTTACGGTGGGCTCTTATACTCTCCAGTTCATCTTTAAGCTTTCGTTCGCGTGTTCTTAGCATTTCCCTTTGAATGTCTGACAAGGAGTATCCCTGCTTGCGCGATGTAGACAAATTGGCATCCTTCATTTGACCCCAAATATAAGGAATCTCTGCCATTGCCACTTGAAGCTTAGCCTCTGCGGTTGTTGCATGCAACCGAAGGATCTGAATCACCACCGAATACCGGTCAAGGATGGGAATTCCGAATTCAGCCTCAAGTGTCCTCTTCTGAGCAAAACTCAACGTTCCCTTGCTGATGAAAATACTGGTCAGTGGTTTAACGTCTGACCGAGCTTTGTGAACAATTTTCTTAAGCTCTTCCAATTTCCCAGATCCAAAGAGAGCACGTTTCTCAAGAGATTCGAGAGGCACCTTCATACTGATATGCACATTCCAGTTCGGCAACGAATGAACGAGTGCTTCAGCTTCTTTTAGCTGTAATTCTGGACTGCTATTGGCTTTTTTGCTCCCCCACTTAATGTATGGTTGAATGACAAAGACATTTTGCTCGATGTTTTGACCTTTCGAGATGTTCATCGCAGTGCTGGCCACTTCTTCATAGTCTCCATCATCTAAGTTTAAACCTTGGTTGAAATCATTTGAACCGCTAGCGTCCTCTGCAGCGTCACTGCCTGTGTTTGATTGAAAAAAGCTCTTCCGGTTCCGAATGCCTTTGACTCCAGTGAATTGCGTGTACTTTGATCGAACCGGGCAGACACGACTTCCATTTAAAGGCGTCCATCTGTGACCAATCGCCTTCGCCGCCAAACTCACAAGTCTTCTCCTCAACATCTTAATCTACTTATGGTTTACTTAAATTTAAAGCTTAGTATGAATCTTCCTTCAGAATTGTATGTTTGTCTTCTGCGGCCATCCAACCAGCCTGACACGACTTTGTCCGTTCGGTAGTCACTTTATAGGACAAAGCACAAGCACCGAGCGTTGAAACAAGAATATTCCACTGTCTGGGATAAGCCAATTTCGTCTGTACAATTTTCTGCGTAAAATACAGACCAGAGAATCCTAAAAAACCGAGGAAATTATATAATTTGACAAGATGTTAAAAAAACACGGTGTTACCCAAACAAAAAGTTGCCAGGCCAGTGAATAGAGATCGTGTCATACACTCTAGATACGAATCAAATCCAGGATGTGCTGCTCTCTGCTGATCCTTCAGTTTTCTTATATCGTTCATGCTAAAAATTTGTTAGAAATTCGCAGAAAACTTGCAAAAGTCAATCGAAATTAGGAGTGCATGAGTCAAAACAATTCGGATATTGTAAAATCTTTTGACAGTTCAACGTATTGTCAGACCTATGCGGAAGAATGGCCTCGCTGATAAAATGTCGATAAGGTAGATTGACAAGTAAAATTCTATGTTGAGTCAACGGCTCTACGTTTCAAATTAAACAAATTTAGAATTTTAGATTTCAGAAACCGCAGTGCGATTGATCTGGTAACTATTGACTGCTATTATCGTAGTGATAATGTCTGACCACGGTCCGCATAAATGGTAAATACGCCAACTTAAGGCTGATAAACGCCCACGGCCTGACAGAGGAGAAAGACGACTTTGCCAAAGAATATAATATAAGATAAGCAATATGGGGGCAATCACCTACAGAATGATCATTGTCTCATTAATTTTAATGCGGGATGTAATGTAACTTGAAAAAAACACACGGTTTCCACAGGTTAATATTCACTAAGGCCCCTGACAGTCTCCTGTTCAACAAACCGTCAAGCAAACTGATCATATTTCGATCGGCGCAGGACATTCTTCGAGTATTTTTGATGCTCATATGTTTCGAGCAGCTGATATCGACTCAGATCAGGACCTTGTTGCAGCCAAGCTACAGCTGCTGATATTGTGGGATAGTACAATGACAAACAGCTACAATAGCAAAAGACTACAATTCTCCACACAAAATAAT
Organism: Volucella inflata; assembly: GCA_928272305.1. Taxonomy (NCBI): domain Eukaryota; kingdom Metazoa; phylum Arthropoda; class Insecta; order Diptera; family Syrphidae; genus Volucella; species Volucella inflata. Next base: position 37,868,249 of record OV743716.1, on the reverse strand, counting down.
GACACCTTTGGTTCGATGACGAATGCAGACAGGCAAACTTCGAAAAAAAGCTAATATTCAGAACTAGCGAAAAAGAATGAGAGGGGCTCGCGAGCTCTTCGAGCAAAACAACGACACTTGCGCGGAAATCTTGTAAGAATCACTCTTGCTAAGGCTCAGTGAAGCGAGCGAAGAAGTCAACTGAACAATTATGCCTTCTTTCGAACAACAAAAATGAAATTTTTGTCGTTCTCTACGGCGCAAAAGTGTGAATAATGGCGATAGCTTATGCTAATACTCTCGAACACATCGATAAAACAATCCTTCGGCTAATTTCCGGTCCCATTTTCACATACAAAGTGTATGGGCTGTACAGCTATGCCGACATTGTCAGAAAAGTCCAGATATTCTGGCCAAGATAGCTTAGTCACATTGAACACATTGTACTTCAATGCAGAGGGACAGCGCATTAGGAGAGACCTCATCTTAGATGGCGAATTAGTGGATTGGGACCTCATCCGACTTTGTGCGTGCAACTCCGGGCAGCTGGCAAACAATTGAGCTTCCCATTTTGGCTAAACTTATCTTCCGTGCGAGCTCTACTGGGCGTACTACATCGTTTTCATGAGTTGCATTCGAACACTTTTAGAAGCTTTTATTTGAGGTAACAAAATAACGATGTACACTTTTCGAATTAGTTGGCGACAATGTACAGCTTCTAAGGTTTGATTGTTATATTTCCTCCTCCAAATCACTCCAACGCAAACGTTGGAACAAGATATATTCTGTTGTAAAGAAATGGCACATGCCAGGATTCAAAAAATGTTGGCTTTGATGTGATAAAGTTGTTTGTCCACAAGTGTTCGACTGTTAATTTAAATAGTCGTAAACATCAAGCGAAAAGTCACTCTCGCCTGTCGCTGTTTCTTTCAGTCCTACGTTAGCGCGAGACCATCTTTTCAAAAATATCCAATATTCATCGGACAATATATCTCGGACGTGTCGAGTTAAGTAACACTGCTTCAGCTCGGAGAACCTCATCTTAGAAGGTGCATCCCAGTTAAAATGACCTCAACCAATTTGGTATGGAGGTCACTGACACAAGATTGTGCTAAATGGAGAGATAAGTTAGTCTGGTATTACACGGTGACTTTCGAGTCACGACTCACACAAGTGCAAAAGAGAAACAAGGTGAGATAAAAAATCACCAACCTTGTGAGTGCCATCCAAAGAAAGGAAATGCGCATTGATAATTGAGTTGGGCTCTACGAGGCAGAGAATTCCTATTAAAAGCATATGACAAAATGCAACAAATCGAACTAAGGTATTTGTGATTTGGAAAAAAACTTGTGGGAGGAAAACAAAGAGCAAACAATGCGGCAATTACAATGACTACAAGACCTTGCACGCATATTGGTACATTGATTTTCCCGCAATTCTGCTAATTTCCATCCAAGCTTCTATAAGCAAAATTCCTCATCAAGGAAGACGTTTGGAGAACTTCTTGTATAGAGCTTTTAAAGCAAATACTCAACGGAGACTACAAGGTGCAAAGAAATCCTAATTCTGGTAGATTAGATTAGTCCCCTTGACATAGAATAACACCGTAGAGCTATATACCCGTTTTAAGTAGATTACACAATAAATCAATTTTACTTTATTGCGGACTCATTTAAAACCTTTTGATATCACACACACCGACCAATATCAACAAACCCAGTTGATGATCAAATCACATTTACTATGCTTTTCTAACAGTTATACTTAAGTAACTTTCAAATGCCTTTACTTTTACTTTAAGTTTACCTCTTTTCACAAACACGGCAAATGGTAAATACATTTTGTCCAAAAAATTGAAACCATAACTAAAGATTTCTATCACAAATCGAACATTGCCATTTTACATTGTGACGCTTCCATAAACACAAGTGTCATTCATCCGTCAACACCTGCAAAATTCCAATTAGTTTTCCGATATTTACTATTTACCCAGCAATTCTCGTTGGCTCTGTGGAGGAAAATGTAAATACAAACAGCAATCATGACCCAAAATTTAGGAGGATGGATCCACAGCTTTACTGTAACCGACACGATAACCCACAAAAAAGGCTACACCATTTATAAGATAACATCCATAGTAAGTAAACATCCTCATACCTTACGTTTACTGTCCCGCAACAGATGTCCAGTCCAATTAATTATATTCCTTCCTTCTAGGTCTTTCCACGATCTGTTCCAGAAGCTCTTACATGCATCACCGTATGGAAAAGATTTCACGATGTTAAACGCCTCCATCGAGAGATTTTACGACGTCACAAGAACATGCACCTTAACGGCGTAGTACCTGAACCGACTGACCATAGCTACTTCAAACGATTTGATACCAAAGTCATTCAAAACAGAAAGGAATACATTCTTCAACTTTTGGATTTTATTGCACAACATCCAGCTTTGTACAAGTCGCATGCATTTATGCATTTCTTTGACGATGGTCATTCGGTAGAGAATTCACCGATGCACCATGATCTCACTGTCAAGGGTAACATAGAAAAGATTTGCGATAACCTCGACATTCAGTATGACGATAATCTTAGTTTGGTTGACCCAAAAAAAGATAAGATTCTCGTGCAGTCGCTTGTCGAGGAGCTGTTGGTGCCCCAAAAGGAGACGAAAGAATTAGTAGAAGAACAACATGCAGAAGACAGTACACCGAGAATCAAAGATTATTCAAAGATTCTCACTCCGATGGTGTCGTTTGAGGGGGAAGATAACGATTACATATACGAGGCGGCGCTCGAATTCAGCCGAGCAGTACAGGCAGAGGTCAATATGGAGTATGAGGAAGCATACAAAGGATATAAGAAAGGCGTTGATGTCTTGCTTTCTGGTGCCAAAGGTAAGTTTTATAAGCATGGCGCTGGATTTGAGCTTGATTCAATTGATTTCTCTATTTTAGATGACAACAATGATGAACGCAAGTTTATAGCAAAAGCGAAAGTGAACAAGTACATGGCCAGAGCAGATGACATTTTTGAAAAATTCCTACAGAATCTCGAAGACAACAGCAAAGTGAGTTTGATTCACGCCCCTTGCCAGTTATCGTTTCTATCTCCACTTTTTGTAGAACAACTTCCAACTGTCCATAGATATGACTGATAATCCAGACTCCAAATCCATATCTTTGTACCTCGAACGTCCATGGAATCATTTAGCAAAGTATAAAGTCCTTCGCATCATCGACACAGTCATGCTTGTACAAAATGTCACCGACAAAACAGTGTTCATCATGAAAGGCATCGAAAAGCCGTCTAGTAATTCACCGGCACAATCAGTATTTCTACCACAAGGTGTTCCCTACATGGTCAACTTGATGGCATTCTTTCAATCCGAACAAAAGCTCTTCCTTCTACTCCAGCAAGCAAAGGGTGGCAGGTTATTTGACTATGTGAAGACATACACTCCTACTTGTGAGAAAACGGTTTCACTTAACGAAATATTTACTGAAGTTGATCCAGACAAGAATTTGAGTTTAGAGGACTTGGTTAAATCGAGCACTCATGATTCTGGCTTCGCAGAGGTTCCTGACATTCCAACGGAAAACATGGATTTGGCTGACATTGTTATTTGTTCACAGAAACTTTTGGAATCTGTGTCAAATACTCTTAAAGAAGTTAAAAACAAATCGGAGGATTTTCTTACAGTGGAGACGTTGGATTCCCTTCCATTGACTCCGTCGAAAATTCCAAAATCACCGAAAAAAAAGCAGTCACTTCCTGAGGCCAGCGTAAAGCAATGGGCCAGGGAATTGATAACAGCGGTGCATGCTCTACATTCCAAGGGCGTCATTCTGGGGTGAGTTCTCATTGTTTGTCATAAGAAATGTTAGTTTCATAGGAGTTTTCTTGTAGGGATCTCCATGCCGATAACCTACTTTTGGGTTCCAAGGGTCAGTTGTTACTTTCTTACTTTTATCAAAATGAAGGCATCGCCGATGGTGTTCAACGGGTGTGCAAAGAAAGCGCTTTAAACGGACACTTTGTTGCACCTGAACGACCGTTGACAACGAAATCAGATTGGTGGAGCTGTGGTATTGTATTGTTTCAATTACTTTTGGGTGTGGTGAGTTGAAATCTGCAGAATGCTAACGTCTTGATGTGTTTTTATCTTAAAATGTATGCCTTTTAGCCATTTGAATTGTGCCATCCTGGGAGCATGGATCTCTATAGCGCTATTCAATATCCACATGTGGAAATATCGGATGAAGCTGTTGACTTACTTGAAGGACTTCTACATGTTTCAGCTGAATCAAGATTCGATTATGAACAAATATGTGCACATGCATTTTTTAAAGGTACCAACTGGGAGGACTTGGCACAAACTGGAGTCAATTCTATTTAAGTGTTTAGCAGTCAAACGTGGCGTTATATTTATTTGAATAAATTATTATAAAAAGTGTGACAACGTAAGATTTTTCATTCACGGATTTAGGTTAAATTAAAGTCTTCGCCACGGTTCGTGGTTAAACCTACACCATACCCCATTAATACAAACGGGACAATAAATCACAAGCACAATTTTTTTTTCGAAACTGCTAAGTGCTTTTTTATCCGTTTTAGACACCGTTCAAACCTCTGTGCAATTAAGCCTGTCCAGGATGGTAAGGGTCCTTTATGGAGGCAGTTCAGGTGAAGAGGGCACTTTCACCTAATCGCCTGCTGAGGTTCCATTCATCGAGTATGTTTTAGAGATGAGTTAGTGTTATCCCTGCTGCTTTTAAGAGCTCGGCAACCAGGCCATCCGCTCCAGTAGCTTTGTTGGACTTAAGATTTGACGGGATTGTTGGTATGCATCATCCATGTTGAAGGGGTTTTTCTGCCTGATAGCAGTATTTGGTTCTTCATTGCCATTATACAGTCTACAGAAATGCTCTTTCCAAATTCTCGGCAACGAATGCGACTCTACTACGGTGCTCCCTTGTTCGTCGCTGCAGGCTTCGATTCGGGGTCTATGTCAATGGCATTTTTTTCTCAACTTCCTCGACGCGCGCTTCTTATGCTCTTCTTTTTCGACCTGAGAAGCCTGTGTTTGCCTCTCCTCTTCTCCTTATAGAGCTCGAAAGCGGCTCTAGTCCTTCTATGTAGCGCCGCTTTATATGCATCTTGTTTAGCTGCATGTGCTTGCCGACATTCATCAAACCGGAGGTGATCGAGTGAAACCTAAAATACCAGAGGCGGCATCTCTGATAGCTTTTTGGGAGATAAAGAAAGACTTGATAGGATTTGGAGATCTGTTGCGATAGAGCCGCTTACGCCTTAAAACTCACGAAAGCTATATTGACCATAATCGTACGTCCAATCACAATAATGTCATCCTCTTACGCAAGTATTTTTGCTGACTTAAAAAGATCGTACCTCTTTTGTTGTCCCGTGAATTTTGAACAATTACATTTGGGGCATTATTAGAAAAGTTACATGACAGCCCGTCGCTTTGTCTAAAACCTTTCCTGACATTGGTCTCGAGTAATTCATTCCTCCTGGAATTCTTGGCCCTTTTCCAAGATCTGCGGCAGTGTGAATATTTGATCGATAATGAACTTTCCTGGAGTGAGACCGCAACGATATTGACCAAACAGGCTCTTCATGAATGATTTCATACGGTCACATAATACGGCAGAAGGGGACTGTAACTCACTTTGTAATAACTTGTTGACTGCATTCGTCTATTGACATCTGAAACAGAAAAATAGTTCTTATGTGTACCCTCGTTCCTTCATGTATTCATTTACCAGCTCCTTAGGAATGCTAAGGAATCCGTTAGTACTGAGCTTATGATACATATTTGGTATTCAAAGATGGGGTGCCATCTAAAATGGGCACTGGCCCTCAGGAGAATATGTATATCAATTCCCCACTAGGTAGGTAAATGAGTTTTGTCAGAGTCATCGACACTTCGACAACAGAAGAATGCATTACGCCTATCAACAAATTTTTAGTCACTTACTAACAAGAACTTAATGAGCAAGAGCCACTTAATAGACGCTACCAAGGCTACATAGATTTTGAATGAAACCCAATAAGTAGAAAAAGTGTTCTTCACTTTAGCATAAAAGTATCAAATCAGCGACAAGAAGCACGCACTGAGCATTTTTACCGACATTGCGAGCGCTTTCGAAAAGGCAACTTTTGTGAGTAAGAGCAATGCCGCTGAATACCCCAGATTGCGAATGCTGCTTGCGGAAAATTTGTAATAGAGAGCTTGGCCTTTGAGCTATCCATACGCAACCTTACTTGCTGGATAGGACTTTCAGTTATGCAAGCTAAATGTTCGGATCATTAGAAATCCATGTGCAGCCAAACAATCAGCAATGGAATTGAATGCGCAAAAGAAGGATGAAAAGCAATCTACCATTGTTAATGTCATAGAGACTAGGAGCAACAAATATCTGGAGATGGCTTTATCATCAAAGGAAGAGTTCGGCAAAAAATCTTGAGTTTTATTCATTTAATCGATCGGCTAACTACAATCCGCATTAGCGCTGATATTCGCCAATATAACCCTAAAGAAAAAGCACCAAGGGGAAATGGGAAAGACCCAAAGAGTGCTTCTACAACCCGAATTACTAAATATAACGTTTAAACAGTCCTTGGAATTTTAAATGGCAAGATATTAGATCATTACAAACGTTCGCTGCCGATCTTTGAATACCAGTTCATAGTTCGTGACATCAGAAATGAATTCTGTATACCAACGTGCAATGAAAAACGAGCTGGAAACAAGCATTGTTTTGCCCAGACCTTGCTCCTTCAAAGTAATCGGTAATTTTTCATGTTCAAATTGGGCACGAGATTTTGCAATCAATAATCCAATTAATTAGGAGGTGATAGTATCTCTGAAAAACAACCTACATGACAACACCTCTGAAAATGAAGTCAGGCCCATCGATTTGCGGCATGACGATATTATAGCACACCTTTTCCACTTCAATCGAGTTGATACGTTTCGACCTCTTTCTTATTGAAGCCAGAACATCCAATAAGTACCGTCAAGAAACGATTTGCGACAATTGTAAAAGTCTCGAGAAATCCTATGCTACCCTCGTCAAGCGCAGAAGATCAACTGCAAAATTGTTAGCAAGCCATTAAAGACTCTGCATGTGAAGTGTTAGGATTCACTTTGACTGTAACGAAGAAGATGACCAACTAGCTAGGTGTACGCAACTCAAAACGATTAGCGCAAAACCTTAATAAAAGAAGAGGGTGGTTGGTTTAGGCCCACGTTCTGATCTTTAACTCCACCTTAAGAAAGAAAAACAAAAGAAATCGACAGAGCCGTAGTTTAATCTTGTCAAATGTTCTTAGGAAATCGGGGCAGATTATACTAAAGTTAATATTTTTCCCCGATTTCCGTTAGCCAATTACTACATCGAGCTTAAAAGTTCTTCTTCTTATCCTTTTATTAACCCTTTCCTCGTTATACGAACTTATGCGTAAATATGAAATTTTTTTCTCGTTGTTCGGAGTTGGTTAGAAAACGTTGGTTCAGTCCTCTGCACAAAGACAAAACTAACAACACAGGCCTTGGCCCACACCGATGTTGCGATCGTCTTCTAAAGCGGCTAAATACGGAACAATTTGTACAAACAATTTCTGGGGTGTTTGAGTGGGGATAAATTGTGTACTCGTCCACACATCCCAATTTGTAAGTCCAATCTAGGATTTTGTACAACTTGTGTTGCTATTATCAAAAATGTGAATTACCTGCATCCAAATTTTCTTTTCATTTTCAAACATGCTGCAATTCTACCTACAACAAATCTTTATTCAATGGATGCCTAGGGCAAAATGAGGGGGAATTTGCCTACACACGGTATAATTTTTAGGAAGTTATGGAAGGGAGAACAGAAATTGTGAGATTGCAGGAGCCAATCTGCTGATTTTGTTTGACGGAAGCCCAACAGCCCTCCATACGAGGCAATTTTCCTTCTGGCTGCAAGTTGCAAACAATTTCTCCACATAAAAGCATCTGCTTCTACGAACAGCTTCCATGCCGTATGTACATTATCATCAACGTTTTGGCACATGAATACAAGCATTTGGTTAACCAATGTGATTCACCGAAGGAGAGATATGCGAACAGAACTGTCTATCAAGCGCTCGTGCGGAGGCACTTCTCATTTAGTTCTTAGTATCAGATTAATTACAGCTCCGAGTAAGTTAAAGAATCACTTGAGAGTTGTCTGTTGTACCGACTGTAGACGTTGTAGATATTTCCATCAAGACATTCTTCAACATGTTAAGTATGCGCTTATCTTTATTTCACAATTTTTTTTCTAAAAAAATTTTCTAACATTTTCTAACAAATATGCAATGCTAACAATGAACTAGGTAATTGAAATGAATAAACTCTAATTGCCAGTTTTTTTTATACAATCTAATTGATGGCGCTAATAGTCCAGTATAGATCGTAGCCCTAGATCGTAAATTACATAAATTATCATAATAAACGTTAATCGTTTGAAATACAGAGCCGAGTACTCCAGCACTTCCCTTATTGTTTGCTGTAGTTACTCCATTATCGCATTTTATCAACTTGGATATAAATTTTTTTACGCGATACCTCCACTCTCTTTTAAGTCAACCATGTGCTCTGAGCTTACCCACGTGTTCTCGAATTTAAACCAATTATCTTATCTTCCTGAGCATATCACTGCGTTGAACCTGAGACTACTTACCACCTGCTATGTCTTACCTTTATCATTTATATCGTTATAAAGCCTCAGTTTGTTCTTCTTTTTTTTTTAAGAGAGAACCACTCAAAAGTTTAATCAGTCATGACTTCATTAACCAATTGCTTATCGAAAATCAAAAAGAAAGAATACAACACGCAATTAAAATTAGCTTTCATTATTTTGTTTTCAAAATATTTTCCATAGACCGACAGTCCAACCCACGACCAACTGAACAGTCATGGCCATAATACAAAAGAATACACAGGCAAAGAAAATAACTCTTTGTGTCACTTACTCTCAAAGAAGCTTTGTTAGCCAAAAACAAGTTAACCTAGGGGGTAATTGAACCACTAATTGCCTTATCCGATTAGAAAAAACAAACGAACACACACCGAACATTATCGAGATGTATACGGATACCCGCGCAATCACCTTTTTCCTACTATACTACAATTTAGATGGCAATCTTTCGGGAATATCATCGTAAAGTCTTTTAAATGGCAGAAGCTCACAATAGCTCCGTAGAGTTGTCCTCAGATGGCGTAGACTATCTGGAACTTTGCAGAATGTTGTAGTGTCTTTGGTTCTTTTGAGGTGACCACCTTGAAGGAATGACTGCATTGCAATGTTAAGGTTATCCAACGCTAAACAATAGGGATGTACGTATTCTTGACTTCTGAGCGTAATAAGTTCCTCAATTCGTTTTTGAGTTTGTACTAGGGCTTCTTTGGACGTAAACTCCTCCGAAGGAAGCTAAAAATATAAGATAATTTATAATAAACGTAATAAGTATACAATAAACGATCTACCTCATCTAAAGTCACAGCTAACTGATAATACAAGCATAAGAAAGGAGCTATCGCACTCAGTAGTAGACAGGATGTATTATTTGTTGAGATTTCTTTTTCATCAAACACTCCAATATCCCTAAGAATACTACAAATCTGTTCGAGTCCCTAATGGAAAGAAGAATCTTTGAGCAAAAGTTCTAGGTGCTTCAAACTAATACTCACATTATCATTCGTCCGGGATTCAATAACAAACTCATGATTAAATATTGTGCACAACTCGGAGTAGTTCTTTCCAAGTTCTTTTACAGAAAAACTGTTCTCAGAACTGTCAACTTTGTGTTTCATAGCAGCTAGAATGGCAAATGACGGTTTAACTAACCAGAAAATGCAAGGATTTATGTAAAGCTGAATTTGCAGGGCAGGAACAGCTATACTCAATGTGCGTTGGGATAATGCATAGCCTTTAAGCCTCTTAACATCGACGTTTTTCATATCACCACCGGCGTATGGATTCAACTTTAAGTTGGCATTTTGGAATGTCACTACATTTGAATGGATTTCAACAGTCTTCATAATCTCTGGCTTAATGCGGTTCTCGGTGGTTGCCACATGGGCTCCAAGCTTTTCAAAAATGTTTTTTAATGTAATGACACCTCTAGAGAGTTCATCGAGGTTCACGGGACGGTCACAGTTCACATTGTATGAGTAAAGTAAAGCTACCAAATTAAAGGTGGTTATAACAACACCTCTTTGTTGTTGGTAGACAACCTGAAAGAATTCATCAATTAGTCAAACCAACAAAAGTTTAAAGAAATTAGAATTTATAGTACTCATACTCACCTCATTTGCCAATTCTTTGATTTGTACTAATTCATCTCTATTTAACTTTTGTAAATGACCTGCGAGGCTTGCCCGTTGTATTCGATCAATTCTGGTCCCAAAGAATTCTTTTGCTGAAATTGGCTCACCGAAATCCATGTACATTCGACCGAAACGTTCTTCAATAATTTTAAGGGCTTTAAAGAATCCTTTTGTGGTTTCTTTTGGCTTAGGCACACCCAGCAGTTCGTAGACGAAAAGTTGTTCCTCTAGCACACGTTCATATGACACACTGACGGGAACAATAGTTACATCTGAAACCTCACCAGTGAAAAATGGCAGCAGAGCCATTGATAGAAGACCAACTTTAGGTACAAGTGCTTTGAAATTTCTACTGCGTGTTCCTTCAATGAAGAATTCAACACCGATGTGGTAGAATGTCACTAACGAATACATGTACTCACGAAACACATCCCAGTACAGTTCATCATTTGAGAATGAGCGACGCATGAAGAAGGCACCTGTTTTCCGAAGCATTTTCCCCATGCCAAACATTGCGTGGAAGTCTGAAATTAAATTAAAAACAGAACGTTAGAGCAATAGCCAATAAAATAATGGTTTTAAATTATGAAGATCTAAGTCCCACAAACCTGATTTTAAATTTGGAAAATAGTGAACAAACGAAGGACAGTTTTTGCTTATGTGCAACTTAACACTTGTGATTAAGATTAAACGCCGAATTGGAAAAGATTCGTCTATTGAAATGGAATCGAAGAATGCAATGTTGAGATCGATAGGAAGTTTGGTTTTAAAAAAACTGTTCTTCAGAAAGAACGCTGTAATATACCATTTTTTACAATAATCATCGAAGATGGAAAAAAAACAAAAAAACAAAAGAGGTGTCCACCAGAAAGGTTTAAAACTGGTAGCAAAGTTGTTGAAAGTTTACAACGGTGCCAACTTTATCTAGACTATCTATTTGAAGAGCAATTATTTCGCTTATCATATTTATTTTGACAGTCGTATAGTATACGACCTGGAAAAGATATAATAGTTTATAATTTATCCGATGCTCAGATTTAAAATATCACCACGTTAACGCATATCCATTCGGTATTGAAAACTAAAAACAGAGACCACCAGTACGTTTGTGAATCGATATGTTACACAGCGGAGGTTTAACAATGATTTCGGAATCTAAAGGAGCACAAAGAACATATAACATATATAAAGATGCGGTTAAAAATTACAACTGAGTTCAACAAGCTGAAGAGATCAAATAACGAGTAAGGCCTAGACAATCGTTACGACTTTTTTACTCGCATCAATCCAACTATAAATATCCTCGTGCAATCAAGATTTGATTAAGTTATTGAAATTTACAATGCGTGCCTTTTATAATATGTCTTACAAAACTTAAGGCAACGACTGCTACTACCGAATGGAAACAAATTTTCGCTCGCGCTCACATAGCCGAACGGGTTACAGGCTTCGGGCCTATACATTGTCGTAACTAGTACGCGGTTCCCACATATTGATATTCACAAAGGCACTTAAAGAACTTCTGATCAATGAACCATCAACCAGATTGACCACATTGCGATCGTTGCACGACGATCCTCCAGTATTATGGATGTCCAAACGTTCCGAGGAGCCAACATCGACTCGGACCATTACCTTGTTGTAGCCAAGGCACGGTTGTAGATATCCCGAAAAGCGCCAAGACAAACGGTTTTCTCGTAATCTCTTAAGAGGTCGCTGCCGCCACATTAAACATCGTTAACCAGTGGCAACACTGTCGAAAAGACATCCATCAAAGCTGCTTCTGATGTACTGGGTTTCACCACAAACTGGTTTGATGACTAATGCCAGCAAGCACATGCAGCTTAGCCAGACGTATACACCAGCTTCTCAGGAGTAAATAGAAAGAGCATGAGAAACGCGCGGTCGGGAAAATTGAGAGATGCTCCTCCAGGAATGAGATTCGAAAGTTTTACCAAAAGGTAAAAGACACATGCCACAGATATGCATATGCCCAATAATTCTGTCCATCCGACCTGGATGAAATAAATACAGTTTAAATCTAACAAATCTGCTGAAGCGGGCGGCCTGACTCTCGACCTCTTCAAAGCGGCAGGCGATGACTTGAAAAGGAGCATACACTGACTCATCTCATAAATATGGTCCGACGAAAGTATGCTCGATGAATGAAACCTCAGCTTTGTTTGTCCGATCCTCAAGAAAAGAGACCCTCTGAACTGCGCCAACTTCAAAAACATCAGTTTTCTTAACATCAACTACAAAATCTTACCTGCCATATTATGTGCACGCCTGAAGCCGTTCTTCAACAACATGATTGGTTCATATCATTATGGCTTCAAGCAAGGTAGTTAGCCATCAACCAAGTATTCATACTACTTTTGAAGAAAACCCATGAGCTTCAAATCGATACACATTGATTTAAAGGCCCTCTGTATGACATCTATAGGGATGAACTATACGGAACTATTTCGAGTTTTGGCATACCTGCCAAACTCGTCCATCTGTGCAGAATAACAATGGAGAATGCACGCTGCTCCATGAAGGTCGATAAAGATTTCACCGAGACCTTTGATGTCAAAAAAGGTTTTGGAAAAGGCTATGCCCTGTCATGCCATTACTTTAACATTATTCTTGGAAGAATATTGTAAAGTTCATGCGCCATGATGATATTGAAATCATCGAAGGAAAGCAACGTAATGTCAGTAGCGCTTTCGCAAGTATTGAGACAGAACGTCACCTTTGACAGATATAATTTTGGGGTTTTTAAGCACTTTGTCTACCTAGGCTCCGCTATAAATACAGACAACGTGATCATCGTTGAGATCAAACGAAGAATAACTCTTGCCAACCGCTGTTTCTTTGCGCTAAGAAGGCAATTGAGTAGCAAGGCCCTCTCTCGGACAACAAAAGTCACCCTTTATAAGGCCTTAATAATCCCAGTGCTGTTCTATGGACATTCTCAAAAATGGATGAGGGTGCTCTTGGCTGCTTCGAGTGATTTTCGGTCCCGTCTGCATTGATGGTGATTGGAGGAGGAGATACAATGACGAACTCTACGAACTGTACAGGGACTTTGACCTAGCCAGAAGGGTAAAGATCCAACGACTGAGATGGCTGGCTCGTGTAGAGCGGATGAACAATAACGCTCCGGTCCAAAAAATCCTCGAATCCGCCCCCGAGAGTAGAGGAAGACAGAGACTCAGCTGGCACACGCAAGTGGAAGATGACGTCAGCCAACTCAGCGTCCGAAACTGAAGGCAACTACTGGTTTGGCTTGAAACGCTTGTTGACTGAGGCCTAGGTCCACCCAGTACTGTAGCGCGACCTAAAGTAAGTACGTATTCATTGGAAATGGCCTAATATTTTGATCTCAATGTCTGCAATAACTATCTTTTCTTCTAAAGTGAGTAACGATTACACAATTTTTTTACTGATATTCCGCATGCCAATTCTAATTTATCGAAAGTGCTAAAGATCTGCGCAAAATATTTACAAATAAATTTGATCCGACATACGTGTATATTATGGTGTGTATGTTAGTTGATTTCAAATTCAGCTAGTGCTAATTAAATTGTTAATGAAATGTGCTAATTAGAGATAACATGTCCTACGCAATGTGAATTTTATTTTGCAAATTCGACGATATTTCTGTCACGTTTTTGGCAGTAATTCTGATTTTAATTGGAGGTTATCATCATTGCCTCTTGCCTGTTTTTTTTGTTTGATTACAATTTCTATTGTTGGTACGATGACTGATTTTGGTTGACTTTAGTTCACTTTTAAAGGGCAGTCAGAGAGTGGTACATAGTTTGGATTTCTTCTATTTTGCTGCAGATGTTCAAAACGTTTTTGATACTCGTATCTATGAGATGTTTTCAGAAGATTTATGAAAAGGAGGTGTTAATTTTAATTGTGTTGGTTCCATATAATACGTACTATCACTGAATGTGTAATCTCTCATCTGTTGTCGTGGCGGATGAGGCGGTTAAATATGGTGTTTCTGCCTTTGCTGGCTTCAAATGTCCTGGCACCGAAAGCATATACAAAGTGTAGACAATTTGCTAGAAACTCTAAAGAAAATCCTCACTGCTAACCCGGCACTGGCATACGAGTACATTCCGGATAGAAATAGAAGCCTTTTTGCTGACAATCAGAAAAAACAATTACATGGCCGCCAAGAGCTTCACATAAATAAGTTTGATTTCCTTTCTGCTGAAGAACATCAAGATCATAGTCGAGCGTCAATGCGAAAATTGGTTTGCGAATGCATACTCTGTCTATAGATTATGCCAAGTTGGGCCTTAATATTTGTGGTCACTCGATAAGGAGTACGAAATTTAGGTTTTTATCGGTATTAACGGAGCTATCGACAACACAACTTTTGGCGGCTTGTGTAACTCGGCCACCGACATGGGGAATGGTGACTGAAATCCAATGTGATAACGACCGTGAACAAAGATGTCCGCATATGGGCATTCCCTCAATAGTTCTACCGTCAACTCGTCAACAAGCGAGTATGTGCTGCCATACTCTCTTTGCCATTAGCGAATGTCTGTTCTAAAGCGCAGGCAGCCCTAGATGTGAACGAAGATTGGTGCACTAGAAATGGACTTTTAATCCTCCCGAAACGGAGGTTATTCTCTTTACGAAAAGAAAGAATCTGACTGTTCTGATTCATTTAGTTCTAAAAGCTATCACATTTCTAGGTCGGGTCTAGTTGTTATAAACTCTTGTTCGTGCTGAAAAAAAAAGATCTCTGTTTAAGTGATC
The DNA here is from genome assembly GCA_928272305.1 of Volucella inflata. Lineage (NCBI taxonomy): Eukaryota > Metazoa > Arthropoda > Insecta > Diptera > Syrphidae > Volucella > Volucella inflata. Next base: position 37,853,120 of record OV743716.1, on the reverse strand, counting down.
ACAATTAAGCTGAATTGGCTTCGGAATTGGAGACTGTGGTAACCAAATAATGTTGATCCATATTCCTTTGCAAAACTATAAATCAATACAATTTTGAAGTGCGTTTGGGGTCTTCTGGAATGGCGAACCTTTCTTTGATTAATCGAAGACCTATTGGAATACTATTCTCATCTGGAATGCTTCTGTAGCCCCATTGGGTTATAATACTGTTAAACTAAACGAAATCACTTTCTTGTCCAAAAAGAAAAGGCTGCACATATCAAACACGATCCACCTCCACCCTTACGCTCGGCACAAGAACGTCGAATGGGGGAAAGAAGTCGAAAAAATACTTTTTCTTACTTTCCTCAACCAATAATAGCGTCTCCAGCAAACTGGGTCTCCGGTCTTTAGCTAACTGCCTCCAGTTCCGCACGCTTAGTTCGATGAGGTTCCATTCCACTGGCGTCGAGGTCCTCCTCTACTGCACTGTCCCTGTAAAGATGGGACCGTAGATCTCCCGTAGAATTTTCCTTTCAAAGTTAAGAGTATCCTTATTTATTTTTAATGCAGTTCGTGCCTCTGCGCCCTAGAGCTCACTAGTGATTAGAGTCACTTTTGTTGTTCAAGATAGGGCTTTACTAGTCAATTGCCTTCTTAGCGCAAAGAAGCAGCGAATGGTAAGAGTTATTCATCGTCTGATTAACAACGCTGGTGTCGTTGTCTGTATTGATGGCGGAGCCTAGGTACACAAAGTCCTTAAAAACCCCAAAGTTATATCTGTCAACGGTGACGTTCTGTCTTAATACTTGGGAAAGCACCACTGACATTACGTTGCTTTCCTTCGATGATTTCAATATCATCATGGCCCATGAACTTGCCACTACTCTTCCAAGAATAATGTTAAAGTAATGGCATGACAGGGCATAGCCTTTTCCAAAACCTTTTTGACATCAAAGGTCTCGGTAAAATCTTTATCGACCTTCATGGAGCAGCGTGCATTCTCCATTGTTATCCTGCACAGATGGACGAGTTTGGCAGGTATGCCAAAACTCGAAATAGTTCCGTATAGGTCATCCCTATAGATGTCATACAGGGCCTTTAAATCAATGTGTATCGATTTGAAGCTCATGGGTTTTCTTCAAAAGTAGTATGAATACTTGGTTGATGGTTAACTATCCTTGCTTGAAGCCACAATGATACGAGTATGAACCAATCAGGTTGTTGACGAACGGCTTCAGGCGTTCACACAATATGGCAGATAAGATCTTGTAGTTGATGTTAAGAACACAGATGTTTTTGAAGTTGACGTAGTTCTCCTCCTTCTTTCTAGAGGATCGGACAAACAATGCTGAGGTTCCAATCATTGGGCATATTTTCGTCCGACCATATTTTACAGATGAGTTGGTGTATGCTCCTTACAAAGTCATCGCCTGCCGATTTGAAAAGCTCAGCAGCCAGGCCGTCCGCTCCAGCAGCTTTGTTGGGCTTAAGGTTGGATATTGGTATCTTCACTTCATTGGTCAGCTGAACGGAATTGTTGGTCTACATCGTCCAGGTTGAAAGGTTCATTCTGCTTGACAGAAGCATATGGTATGGCATCGCCGTTTTACAATCTACAGAAATGCTCTTTCCGAATCTTCAGAAATGACTGTGGCTCGACTAGGGCGTTCCCTTGTTCGTTTCTTCAGGCTTTAGTTCGCGGTTTGTGCCCGTGGTATGTTTTTTTTTAACTTTTGGAGAAACTTCCGAATCTCATTCCCGGAGTAGCTTCTGCCAATTTCCTCGACCGCGCGCTTCTCATGCTCTTTCTTTTTCCTCCTGAGAAGCCGGTGTCCGTCTCTCCTCTTCTGCTCATAGAGCTCATGATGCAGCGCCGCTTTGTATGCATCTTTCCTAGCTGCATGTGCTTGCCGGCATTCGTCATCAAACCAGAGGTTTCGTTGTGATGGACGAGTGAAACCCAGCACATCGGTAGCGGCGTCTCAGCTGGCTTTTCGGCTCCTCGGAACTTTCGGACATCCATTATACAAGAGGAGTGTCTTGTGTCGATCGCAATGTGGTCAATCTGGTCGACACGAAGTCGATTTTCCTGAGTCCGCTATACCTTCCAACAGTACTACCAAAGGTGCTCTCTCTTCTTACCTTTGCATTAAAATCATCGCCGAGGACAATTTAAGTGTCATAGCTACGGCATTGCTTGTAGGTCTTGGTTTGCCATCTTTCTCCTCTGTAGGGATGTGGGCGCATAAAAGGCCAATGTTGGCAAATTTAGCCTTGATGCGGATTGCTACGAAAAGGTAAACCAATGCCGGAAACTCAAGACTTCTTGCCTAAGTCTGCCTCCAACAACAAATCCGCATCCAAATAGGCGCTGCTTTTGCCGCATATAATATTACTTAAAACCGATTCGTCGATCATAAAACTCGATGCAACAGTGTGTGGAGTCACATGCGGCTATATCGACAATTGATATCCCTCAAAAACTCCCCAACATTACAAACATACGACCAACGTTGATAACGATTTGTTTGTTGAAGTAAAAAATAATCTGCCCTGCAAGCATCCACATCTATGGCACTAAATATATATATTTGAATGCATAGTTTGATCAGCGCATTAGTTCCATACTTGAAAAAAATTGGTATAGCATAGTGATCATAAATGAACAACATATTATAGATAGCACTTTTGCAACCCTTGATACTGCTCACAAATTCACTGTAAAAATACAATATTCACACTAGTCGAAGCCTGTGCACTGCACCATACGAAGTAGGTATGGGCCTTGGCCTAGCTTCTTGACACTCATTTGTGTTGCTCCTGTTTTCATTTTTGTCACATCTGAGCGGGGACTACGATTTATCGCCGAGTCCGAACGGCACTCCTTAGAAGCTTTTTCGTAAGCAATTTTTTACTTTCGGGAGTTTGCCATTGCCCGCCGAAAGGGTGATGGCGATTTGAAAAATTGTTGACGTGATAGTCCAATGAGCTAACTATCGCGCCATCGCCATCGCGATAGTTGGATTTAAGTTTGCCAAAATGACAGCAATTTATCCATGGCATAATAATCCAGCGACAAGGTACTTTGTTATCATAAACTCGGCAAAAGGACATCATAATCTTCGTTAGCTATTGTAAATCCACGATGACCTGAACGCTCTTGCAATTTTTAAAAGGGCGCCATAACACGACAGTGTTATTCACCAAAATTAGTGAATGGTGTAGTATTTGGAGGTGGCCAAGAATTAACCATTACTGTAGCGAAATGTTTTCTCCATCGAGACAGCTGCTTCTCATCCAATTAGTAGGTTAGCATCTAAACTCCTTACTGATTGTTGTTTAGAATTCCAACCACCAAAGAGTTCTTGGTTATGTCACAAACAGTCTTACTGTCGCATCTGCTTGCTGCTTCTTCAGATCTTGAGGCAAATGTGTTTTTGTACTGATGTTACGTCTTACACTACGCTGCGCTTCCGTTTTTTAACGCAATATTAGAATATTAGCTCGGTATTGAATTTTGCGTTATCTCGCGAAGTTTTTCGTTTCATCTCTAACAGTATGAATTCCAAAGTCTCGGCATAAGTCTAAAATTCTTATCTACCACGTTGTATGGACAACAGATGCGTTCCAAATTCTAGGCACTTACATTTTAGTCAAACCTAACATGAAACGACAAGTTTTAAGAGGGATGCTTTCTTCATAGTATACAAAATATACGAGAGAATAAAATAGGTGAAGCACTTGTGCTACGAAAGTAAATTTATTTATATAAAAGGTCAAGTTATCTTTTTTGTTAGAAACAATTCTTCTATTGTACAGAACTTGCATTGCTGAAAGAAAGATTTCGTCGCCTTAAATATATCGATGAAGTGGGTTGCATAGTATAATACAAATATTATACATTCATGTATTTGAAAATGAAAACAAAGTGAACCTGAAAGTGAAAGTGCAAGCCGAGATGGACAACGTGGTATCAGAAAACGAATACAAAAAAAATAAAAAAGGAACAGAAACATTTGTTGCATGATTTTCCCCGGTTCACCCAATTCATAATCCACTTTCTCAAAATTTACCTTAAACAAAATTTGTTTTATTTTTTATGAAAAAAAGAACGAAGCACAACTTCCACTTACATCACATCCGGAAAATCAGCTGATTTTTAATGTTTCTTTATCTGACTGAAATTTAAAGGAGAAATTAATTTCCTTTAAATTCAGTCAACTACCTCTCGAAATGCCACCTAATTTTCCAGTCAATTTTGGGGCTTTCCACCAATCGAATTGTTTGACTAACTTTTGCCTAGGACACGCAACGCTCTGAATTTCTCTTAACACTTAATTTGCAAAAGTTGGTAAAATATTGGGATTCATTTTCTTGGTACAACCCCAAATTTATACTATACATATACCAATAATACACACCGGCTTTAGCTCTTGCTTATATAAGAGAAACTTGTTTTCGATACTTAGCTTGGAATGTTTACATTTCTCTGTATTTGTTTTCGAGTTCCTTATTCGTTATTCTCGATATTAATTTTACATGAACAGAATTGGTTTCATTGAGGGTTACCAGTCCCAGCCCACTACTACTAGTACAACAGTGTCATCGGCAAACGCAGCTAGAAGGGTCCCCTCTTCTTGAAATAGGTCCCGGATATATTGTGGACTTCACTGCGGTAGCCCGGCTAAAATCTCTTTGAATTGCGGTACTTCGTTTCTAAATCCGATACGGAATATTCAATTATCGAGATACTTTGTCAGTATATTATAAAAGCTCAGTGACAAGACCTGGTGTAATTTTAACTTTAGGCCTTTATGCAATATCTTATTAAAGGCTCGCGATACATCAAGCAATACGGTTGAGCAACCTTTTTTCTTCCAAAACTTTCTCAATTTCTTCCAAAGCTTTTCCAATTACGTCGGTGATTCTGTGCTCCTTGTCAATAGTGGAATAGTAACTGGTTAACCCTAACTGATGATTAGAGAAAATAATTTTCCCGACAGTAATTGGCAGTATACGACTACGTCTCAGATTTAACCTCTCAAAAACTTTGGATAAAATTCGAAGAATTGAAATCAGTTTATATATCATTCGAAGGGTTTGCTGGTTTTAGGACTATTAAGACTTTCTACTGACTCGAAACGTATTCTAACATCAGTACGGCGTCAATAATATATTGAATCTTAGTCAATGCTTTGGATGGCAACGATTAGTATAAGGCCTCGTAGAAGTAGCATCTTCCGACAGGTGCTGGTTCCTTATATGACGAGAATGAGCCTCTGCAGCCGAACATCTTGCAACTCTGCTAATAAGCCCTACTTCACGCCTCTCCATGGCGCCATCTGGGAATCTCACTAGAGATTGCGAAGTGAAGGGGGCAAATGGCGAGTTTCCTGCGCCATAAATCAGGGTTAATGTCGGAAAAACAAAACAAGACCTTATCCGGGCTACTCCGACATATTTGGAGATCAGGCCGGTAAGAATTTCCAGGACTTAGTCAGGGTCTTAGAAAAGAAATGGTGGCGGACGAGCCCTATATGGGCCAACGGCAGCGCTCACATCCTGGAACGGGTTACTGGCTTCAGTGTAACCGACCCCTCGTCATAGGGACATTAAAAAATGGAACTGGTCCTCCAGGTTGGGGGTTGTGCCGCCGAGGTAACTGCCCGGCCATTTAAAAAAAAAACATAAGTTACGAAGCATCAACAAGCCTCGGATATGGACGGATCTACTGTTGACAACCCACGCAAACGATTTAAAGACAATGAGCTTCGGATATGTACGTGGAATGTTAGATCCCTTAATAGACCAGGCAGACTAAGACAAGAAGTCCTCAGCTTCCGGCATGTGAGCGAGCGCCTCGTAGCAATCCGCATCAAGGCTAAATTCGTCAACGTTAGCCTCATATGCGGGCATGCCCCCACAGAGGAGAAAGATGACGACACCAAGGATGCCTTCTACGAGATCCTTAACAAGACCTACGAGCAATGCCCTAGCTATGACATTAAAATTGTCTTCGGTGATTTTAATGCAAAGCTAGGAAGAGAGGGTATCTTTGATGGAACATTCGGAAAATATAGCCTGCGCGACACCACCTCCGATAACGGATTCAGGCTAATAGACTTTGCGGCGGGGCGAAACATTGTCGTGGCTAGCACGTGGTTCCCACATCTCGACATACACAGGGGGAATTGTAGAACTCCTGATCAGTCAACAGTCAACCAGATTGATCACATTGCGATCGACGCAAGACACTCCTCCAGTATTGTGGATGTCCGTACGTTCCGAGGAGCCAACATCGACTTGGACCATTATCTTGTTGTAGCCAAGGGTGCGGAAATCCCAAACTACGCCAAGACACTCCTCTTGTATAATGGATGTCCAAAAGTTCCGAGGAGCCAAAAAGCCAGCTGAGACGCCGCTACCGATGTGCTGGGTTTCACTCGACCATCACAACGAAACCCCTGGTTTGATGACGAATGCCGGTAAGAACATGCAGCTAGGAAAGATGCATACAAAGCGGCGCTGCATAATGAGCTCTATGAGCGGAAGAGGAGACACGAACACCGGCTTCTCAGGAGGAAGAAGAAATAACATGAGAAGCGCGCGGTCGAGGAAATTGAGGGATGCTTCTCCAGGAATGAGGTTCGGAAGTTTTACCAAAAGGTGGAAATAACATGCCACGGAAACAAACCCCGAACCGAAGCCTGTAGAGATGAACAAGGGAAGATCGTAGTAGAATCGCAGTCGATGCTGAGGATTTGGAAAGACCATTTCTGCAGACTGTATAACGGCGATGACGGACCAAATGCCGCCGTCAGGCAGAATCAACCTTTCAACTTGGACGATGATGACCAACAATTCCGTCCACCCGACCTGGATGAAGTGAAGATAGCTATATCGAAGCTTAAGTCCAACAAAGCTGCTGGAGCGGATGGCCTGACTGCCGAGCTCTTCAAAGCGGCAGGCGATGACTTGGTAAGGGGCATACACGAACTCATCTGTAAAATATGGTCGGACGAAAGTATGCCCGATGAATGAAACCTCAGCATTGTTTGTCCGATTCTCAAGAAAGGAGACCCTCTGAACTGCGCCAACTACAGAGGCATCAGTCTCCTTAACATCGCATATAAGATCTTATCCGCCGTATTGTGTGAACGCCTGAAGCCGTTCGTCAACAACCTGATAGGTCCATATCAGTGTGGCTTCAGGCCAGGAAAGTCCACCATCGACCAGATATTCACACTACGGCAGATGTTGGAGCTTCAGATCGATACCCACCACCTATTCAGCGATTTTAAGGCCGCGTATGACAGCATCTATAAAGACGAGCTATATAGAGCAATGCCTAGTTTTAGCATCCCTGACAAACTCGTCCGTCTGTGCAGGATGACGATGGAGAATGCAAGCTGCTCCATCAAGGTCGGTAAAGATCTCACCGAGACCTTTGATGTCCAGAAAGGTCCACCCCGGACTGTAGCGCCACTTAAAGTAAAGTAAAGTAAGTATTTCCAAGACACTGACAGTGTGAAGAACTGCTTAACCGTCGAACGACGGTCCATGTATGAAGCGAATTCGTCCATTCGCTCAAATTTTTTCTAATTGGTGGCGCGGAAGGCTCTTGGTCTTTTAGTACATTTTAGAGCTTTCCAAAGCGAAAAGTTAAGATTCACTAGTTTATTTTACGTATCTTTCAAGATACGTATTTACTGCATGAGTTTTAATCTGTTTAGTGATCTCTATCAGCAGATTACACATAGTTACTCGTATTTAACCGAGTTTTTATGTTGTGGAGCACGACTTTGTTGTCATTCTTTACGGGCCTTTATTTTTTTCCTTACCATTACCATCATAAATAATTATTCACTGAATGTCTGAGACATTAAGCTACAAGTGTTAGAGAATTTTCATATGCGTCAGTGGGTGATGAAATAAGCTTAGACGAAATTACAATACCTTAAATTTTACAATGAATGATCTATTTTGCTTAGCTCTGTTCTTGTATCCTCTTTCACGATAATATTTATATCATGGGCTTCATGCAAAATAAGTAGTAAATACGAGGGCGGGTCAATAAGTCCGTGACTTTTTGAATTTCTGACCTCTTTACTGAAACAGCAACACTGCTCCTGTCAACAGGCATCTGTCAGTTGACTCCTGTCAAAATTTAAACTTGCTGCGTCAGTTAGTTTGTGTTTGACAGCTATTTTTATCAGACTACTCACTAATTTGAGGAGAAAATGGAAAAAAGTGAATTTCGTGTGCTTATTAAGCATTATTTCTTGCGAAAAAAAACCATTACCGAGACCAAGGCTAAGCTTGATAAATACTATGGGGACTCTGCACCATCGATTTCAATGGTAAAAAAGTGGTTTACTGAATTTCGTTGTGGCCGTACAAGCACTGAAGATGCCGAACGTCCTGGACGCCCAGTGGAGGTCTCTACACCCGAAACAATCGAAAAAATTCGCGATATGGTGTTGGCCGACCGAAGATTGAAAGTGCGAGAGATTGTGGAAGCCGTAGGGATCTCGCATGGCTCAGTGGTTTCAATTTTGAATGATCACTTGGGCATGAGAAAGCTTTCCGCAAGGTGGGTGCCGCGTTTGCTCACAGTCGACCACAAACGCAATCGTGTAACAACTTCACAGGAAGGTTTGGCGTTGTTTAATCGCAATATGGAGGAGTTTTTGCGCCGTTTTGTAACCGTGGACGAAACATGGATCCATCACAACACACCAGAGAACAAACAACAGTCAAAACTAAGGGTTTCTAAGGGTGAATCGGCGCCAAAGAAGGCCAAGGTGGGTTTGTCAGCCAATAAAGTTATGGCGACTGTTTTTTGGGATGCACGCGGGATAATCCACATTGACTACCTTCAAAAGGGAAGAACAATCAATGGGGAATATTATGCCAACTTATTGGACCGATTCAATGACGATTTGAAAAAAAAAACGACCTCATTTGGCCAAGAAAAAAGTTCTTTTCCACCAAGACAATGCAAGGGTGCACACATGTGCAGTTGCCATGGCAAAAATCCATGAATTGGGCTATGAATTATTCCCTCATCCACCCTATTCTCCAGATTTGGCTCCGAGCGACTACTTCTTGTTCCCAAACCTGAAGAAATGGCTTGGTGGAAAAGATTTGACTCCAATGATGAAGTCATCTCGCAAACAAAGGCCTATTTTGAGGACCTCGACAAATCATTTTTTTTGGAAGGGATAAAAAAATTGGAGAAGCGTTGGACAAAGTGTATAGAGCTCAAGGGAGACTACGTTGAAAAATAAAATTATTTTTTTATCAAAAAATCTGTGTTTTAATCCAAAAGTCACGGACTTATTGACCCGCCCTCGTAAGATGACAACATCAGATCTGTCTTTCAAGCAGAGACATATGGAAACCTGATAGCTATGAACTCTATTCAGATTGAGAAAATATGGCGAGAGAATCATTTATGTCTGTAGCGATCACTAGAGATGGGCTTTAAGGCTTGTTTAATCTTCTGGCCACTCTAAATCTAGATCGAGGATGGAAGATTTTTCCGAACGCAGTCGGAAAACTGAATTCTTGAACTGATGACGATAACAAATCATGATAGACAAGGTTCAGATGAAGAAAACTTCGCAGGGTGTTATATAAGAACTGGCACTTACAATTGGCTCTCTTAAAAGCACAACGTGGGTGGCGGGATTGCAGGCAGGCAAAACGTATTGATGCCCTAGGGATAAGTGACATAATCTCATGCGATGCTTTCATTGATAGCTACCTCTGTGAATACCACCTTAATCAAAAAGTTCCCACCGTGTGGCGCTCCCATTGTTCCGATTTGAGTTTTGTTTTTTTTTTTTGTTAAGTTGGTACATCTGTTGTTAATATTACCTTAGCATCATAGCTTCACATTTACAACAGTTACGTAGTCAAGAGTACATCTATCTCTGTGTGTGTTGGCGATTTTTTACAATTTATTTTGTATTTTTTACAAAACGAACTTGTATTCAATTTTGCGTAAAAAACGGATTTAATGCTGCGCGAACGTTGGAAATTTTGGAAAAGTGCTTCGGCAACGATTGTCTAAAGAAAACGGTCGTTTACCAGTGGCACGAGCGGTTCAAAAGTGGTCGTGAGTCAATCGAAGATGATGAACGCAGTGGCAGACCATCGACATCGAAAACCGACGAAAACATTGATGAATAAAAGAAATGTTGGTCAATAACCGCAAATTGACCATCAGAGAGACAGCGGAGGACTTGAACATTGCCTATGGATCCATCCAAGACATTTTGGTTAATGATTTGGGTTTCCGTTGTGTAGCTGCAAAGTTGGTGCCAAAAGACCTCAATTTCATGCAAAAAATAGACCGTGTTGACCTCGCAAAAGATATGATGAATCCGATCCCACATTCATCAAAAGGATCATTACTGGAGACGAGACGTGAGTTTAGGCGTACGACACCCAATACAGACATCAGGCAAGTGAATGGTGTTCACCAAATGAGCCGAGACCAAAAAAACCATGTCGTTTTCAGTCAAAAAAGAAGGCAATGCTCACGGTTTTCATGGACTACAATGGTGTAGTGCATCATGAACTTTTGCCAGAAGGCCAGACAGTAAACAAAGAGTATTAATTGGGCGTTATGAGACGTTTGCGTGAGGCAAATCGCCGAAAAAGACCAGAATTGTGGACAGAAAACTCGTGGATTTTGTACCATTTGTCGCACAGTGCCATCATTATTCGTAATTTTTTGACGAAAAATGCAACAAATACCATCCAACAGCCACCGAATTGACCTGATTTGGCTCCCTGTGACTTCTTTCTGTTCAATCGAGTTAAAAAACCACTTCGGGGAACGCGTTTCAGCAGCCGAGAGGAAGTATAATAATGGAAAAATCGCAGGAAGCACTGATGGACACACGGAAAACCGAATATAAAAAATGTTTCGAGGTTTGGATCAAGCGCTGACATAAGTGTGTTGCAGTCGATGCGGACTACTTTGAAGGGGACAATATAGATTTAGATGAATAAACTTGTATTTTTAATTTTCTGAATACTTTTTGATCAAGGTGGTATATCGACTTGAGCTCCTTCAACTTAGTCTGCAACTTCAAGGTGCTGAATTGTAAACTGGTACTGTAGGCAATTTATTATAGAAGCAATTATCCATCTTCCTGCGAAAGACTGAGAAATTGCAATAAAGGAAAAATGCAAGATGTTCAATAGACAAATACATTGTCGACGGACATACTCAAGTCCAACAGAAAACAAAAAACGATCTCATTCCCACCACTTAAAACTTACAGAGTGATATACAATATCTCAAAAAAGACCACTTCGATTCAGTCGCTCTAAAGTAAAATCTTGCACATCCATTAAAATGTATGAAAAAACTATGTGATATATCCGATATAGCGAATATCAAAAAGTTAGGAGAAGTGGAAATGAGTTTGTAGATAATTTCGATTTTTAAATTCAGAATGAGATTTATCTTAAGAATTTATGTGTCGTTAGTAAGGGACCGCTTACATCATAAAGTGTAAGGTCTTTTCGTAGAAGATTTCGACGACGGAATCAACAGAGGTTTTTTACCGAGTATACAACTAAAGTCAACACTACTGCGAATATTGTTGAGTTTAGTGTAATTTGTTTTACGGAATAGAATTGTTAACGTCATATGAGAAAATTTTAGGAATGCAAAAAAGTTTCCGCCGTTTGATAAATTATGCTCCACCAGTAAGTATTTTTTTAGATATAAAACGATTTATCAAAAGGTTGTCCATCTTTCAACACCATAACCTTGATGTATTAGCAATTTTGTAACAGCATCCCATATTTTTTTTTTGAGTGGTTGCAAAGCGGAACACCGAAACTGTATGAAGACACGGAATCAGAAGCATTACTAGAAGAAAATTTATGCCAAACGCAAGAACTTGTACCTACATTGGCGGTGAGTCAGGACTTCAATAACCCAAAGCGACAGCCAACCCGAATACTTACTTACTTACTTTAGGTGGCGCTACAATCCGGGGTGGACCTGGGCCTCAGTCAACAAGCTTCTCCAGTCAGCTTGATCCCTGGCTAGCTGCCTCCAGTTTCGCACGCTAAGTTGGCTGAGGTCCTCTTCCACCCAAAGAAACAGCGGTTGGCAAGAGTTATTCTTCGCTTGATCTCAGCGCTGGTGTCGTTGTCTGTATTTATAGGAGAGCCTAGGTAGGCAAAGGGTGTTGGTTGTCCTTTTTGCTTGACAGCATATACTTGGTCTTGCTCTCATTGACCGCTAAACCCATTTTCGCCGCTTCCGTCTCAATACTCGCGAAAGCGCCACTGACATCACGCTGCTTTCTCCCGATTATGTCAATATCGTCGGCGTATGCGAGTAGTTGGACGGACTTTTGACAGATAGTGCCTCTTGTGTTTGCTCGTGAGTTTTGCACTATTCTTTCAAGTACGATGTTGAAAAAACCGCGTGACAGCGCATTGCCTTGTCTAAATCCTTTCTGGACATCAAAGGTCTCGGTGAGATCTTTACCGACCTTGATGGAGCAGCGTGCATTCTCCATCGTCATCCTGCACAGACGGACGAGTTTGTCAGGGATGCCAAAACTAGACATTGCTCTATATAGCTCGTCTCTATAGATGCTGTCATACGCGGCCTTAAAATCGCTGAATAGGTGGTGGGTATCGATCTGAAGCTCATGGGTCTTCTCCAATATCTGCTGTAGTGTGAATATCTGGTCGATGGTGGACTTTCCTGGCCTGAAGCCACACTGATTTGGACCTATCAGGTTGTTGACGAACGGCTTCAGGCGTTCACACAATACGGCGGATAAGATCTTATATGCGATGTTAAGGAGACTGATGCCTCTGTAGTTGGCGCAGTTCAGAGGGTCTCCTTTCTTGAGAATCGGACAAACAATGCTGAGGTTTCATTCATCGGGATACTTTCGTCAAACCATATTTTACAGATGAGTTGGTGTATGCCCCTTACCAAGTCATCGCCTGCCGCTTTGAAGAGCTCGGCAGTCAGGCCATCCGCTCCAGCAGCTTTGTTGGACTTAAGCTTCGATAAAGCTATCTTCACTTCATCCAGGTCGGGTGGACGGAATTGTTGGTCATCATCGTCCAAGTTGAAAGGTTGATTCTGCCTGACGGCGGCATTTGGTCCGTCATCGCCGTTATACAGTCTGCAGAAATGGTCTTTCCAAATCCTCAGCATCGACTGCGATTCTACTACGATGTTCCCTTGTTCATCTCTACAGGCTTCGGTTCGGGGTTTGTTTCCGTGGCATGTTATTTCCACCTTTTGGTAAAACTTCCGAACCTCATTCCTGGAGAAGCATCTCTTAATTTCCTCGACCGCGCGCTTCTCATGTTATTTCTTCTTCCTCCTGAGAAGCCGGTGTTCGTGTCTCCTCTTCCGCTCATAGAGCTCATGATGCAGCGCCGCTTTGTATGCATCTTTCCTAGCTGCATGTTCTTACCGGCATTCGTCATCAAACCAGGGGTTTCGTTGTGATGGTCGAGTGAAACCCAGCACATCTGTAGCGGCGTCTCAGCTGGCTTTTTGGCTCCTCGGAACTTTCGGACATCCATTATACAAGAGGAGTGTCTTGGCGTAGTTTCGGATTTCCGCACCCTTGGCTACAACAAGATAATGGTCCAAGTCGATGTTGGCTCCTCGGAACGTACGGACATCCATAATACTGGAGGAGTGTCTTGCGTCGATCGCAATGTGATCAATCTGGTTGACTGTTGACTGATCAGGAGTTCTACAATTTCCCCTGTGTATGTCGAGAAGTGGGAACCACGTGCTAGCCACGACAATGTTTCGCCCCGCCGCAAAGTCTATTAGCCTGAATCCGTTATCGGAGGTGGTGTCGCGCAGGCTATATTTTCCGAATGTTCCATCAAAGATACCCTCTCTTCCTAGCTTTGCATTAAAATCACCGAAGACAATTTTAATGTCATAGCTAGGGCATTGCTCGTAGGTCTTGTTAAGGATCTCGTAGAAGGCATCCTTGGTATCGTCATCTTTCTCCTCTGTGGGGGCATGCCCGCATATGAGGCTAACGTTGGCGAATTTAGCCTTGATGCGGATTGCTACGAGGCGCTCGCTCACATGCCGGAAGCTGAGGACTTCTTGTCTTAGTCCGTCTGGTCTATTAAGGGATCTAACATTCCACGTGCATATCCGAAGCTCATTGTCTTTAAATCGTTTGCGTGGGTTGTCAACAGTAGATCCGTCCATATCCGAGGCTTGTTGATGCTTCGTAACTTATGCTTTTTTTTATATGGCCGGGCAGTTACCCCGGCGGCACAACCCCCAACCTGGTGGACCAGTTCCATTTTTAATGCCCCTAGGACGAGGGGTCGGTTACACCGAAGCCAGTAACCCGTTCCAGGATGTGAGCGCTGCCGTTGGCCCATATAGGGCTCGCCCGCCACCATCTCTTTTCCAAGACCCTGACTAAATCTTGAAAATCCTTTCCGGATAAGGTCTTGTTTTGTTTTTCCGACACTAATGTAGTAGGACTTATTAGCAGAGCTGCAAGATGTTCGGCTGCAGAGGCTCATTCTCGTCATTTAAAGAACCAGCACCTGTCGGAAGATACTACTCCTACGAGGCCTTATACTAATCGTTGCCAATCCGAATATTCAAGGAAAAAAACCCATGTGCATTTGGTGGGATCAGCTTGGTGTCTTGTATTATAAGTTACTCAAACCTAACGAATCAACTACCGGGACTCTTTACTGAATGAGATGATGAGATTGGGTCGAGCACTGAAGGACACGACAAAAGTATGCTTCCCTTTGATAACGTTCGACCACGCGTTGCGTGGCTAGTCGAAACTGTCAAGTCCGACCCCACCAGCCATATTCACCTGACATTGGCCCTGGCGATTATCGCTTGTTGCGATCGATGGCACATCGCCTGTCTGAGCAGCATTTCACATTGTGCTTGTGCCATAAGTTGTAAAGATCTGGTCAAGTGGTCTACCCATGTTCGGAAAAATATCACTTAGGTATTTGAAAAAGCCTGAGTTGGAAAGGCGGCAATGATACAGCATTTGAGCAATGGGATAAGGTTCACCGCACATCTGAGTCCATACGAGATGAATCGCCAAAGATTATAGTACCGTCACAGGACCCAACAATATCGAAAAGGGAAACATCCACATTAGTCGCAAGCCTCGTATTGATAAGGGAGGGCGTAACTAACAACAGAATATAAGTTTATCACCCATAAATTCGAAATAGGCGGTTAGTGACTTTTTAACGAGTTGATGTTGAATTGCCAGGAGGACTTTTCGACCTATAGAAGAATTATCATTCTCACCGCCGCCGTTATCAAGAAACATTCTGATTTCCGGTGCAAACAGTTCTGAATCTTTGATATCAGACATCAGATTCTTTTAAGTCTTTTACCGCAATTAAAAGCCAGAAAAACACAGTCGGATATTAAATGTACAAAATTATAACCAAATACTAGTAACTTCAACGACACAACACAATTACGTTTGAGAACCTTGGATGATATTTAACCAAACGACTGCATAAAGATTTCTAATCCATCACTTTAATTCGCAAGAATATAGATAGGCAGCGCTCAGCTCTTCCTAATGGGCTGTGGGATGAAATTTAGAGAAGAACCACGCCAAAGAGTTACATATATCAATAGAAAAAAGGGTTTTTAATAACACAAAATGCCCGACCCGAGCTTGGAATTTGGTTTACTCAAAGTTCTACCTTGAAACGAAGTTCACCTCGAACTGTCACACTTTTAAATCACTTCGTTTCGTTTGTTTATCAAGTAAACAGCTCAAAAACAAATTTGCAATATTTAGAAGTATGACTACTTCGACAGCAAAGTGTTCCTCTAAATACCTAGAACGTATGTACATTTTTTTGCCCACTTCTACTTGGTGAAGTAAATGCAAATTAAATCTATAAATAGTCAAAACCTTTCAGGAAATAATTTTTCTGTAACAAATTACGTAAACAGAGAAATTTTCAATAACAAACAAAATAAATGAAATAGGACTTTTAGAACAAAAAACTAAAACATTATATCAAAGTCCGCAGAGTAGCTACCTATAAAAACAAAGGTGAACTCTATTCAAGACAACACGAGTTCAATTTATCTTAAACTTACCCATTCCAGCGGCAATTCCAGGTATTTCTATGTCATAGTGAAAGCAAATATACGACATCAAGATAAAATCACAGTAGCTCCGATGACTAGGCAAATACAGCACCGGATTTCTTCCCAATCCATCTCTCACTCGCTTCAAATTCTTCTCATTCACACAAATGCCCGATGTAATACGCTTGCCTATGGCAGTAATAGCTATGCCACACCATCGGATCACAGCCATATTACGTTCCAAACCAATTTCGTCGAGAATACCCTTGACTTGTCGCTCAACATCGGCCCGCTTTAAATTTTTCGCCCCGGCATAGATATCAATAACTTTTTGTAGTTTCTCACTGCGCAACACATGTCGCTTCAGCGAAGTTGGATCCAGGTACTTATCGAATTCGTGAGCTACTTTGGGATTATAGGCTTTTGTCATGTCGGGTTCTTTGCCTTTCTCCAGAATGTTTTGGAATTCGTTCATATAAGATGGAATGCCGTCATCTTTGCGTGGGGTTGCTTTGCTTGTGGTTGTTGTCATGTTCAAATTTGCACTTCGAGCACAATAAATAATAAAATCACTTAAACTACTTAAATGGGCCGTTGATAAAACTACTCGTACTTGTACATACACTATGTGGTGGAAGACTCACTGTCGCTTAGAATAGTAGTAGTAGTAGTTCTGAAAGGAAAAAAACACGTGAGGTCCGTCGAATGACTAGATGTAATAACTCCAATTAAATTAACAAACGCTTCACGCAACCTTCCATCTAAAGATTGCAATTAGATACCGACGACAGGCACTTCCAAATTACACACACCTCGATTAGGTACGACAGAGTGATGATGCACAAATTGCTCGTTCCTCTGTTTACAATCAATTTACGATAATCCGGGACGACAACGTTTAAGTGCCTTTTGAAAGCCACACAAAACCACACATTCAAACCGATCGGTCTATAAACAAATAACACAAAAATCGTCTAATTAAATGCAAATGAGATTCTTCACCCAAACGTATGCACGGCCCTTTCGGAAATGTAATCACTTTTGGGAAGCTACAAAGTAGTTGCTCACATGAAATCGGTGTATGACATAAAGATAAGTTTTCGAACAATTACACAAGCACGTTTTGGAAAAGTGAAATTGGAATTTTCACTTAAATATCATTGAAAGAAAAACCAAATTGCATTGCTGCACTCTCTCCGTAGAGAATTTTCTCCTCGTCTTTTGGTAGTAAAAAGTAATTTGCACTCAAGACTTAACTGTCAGTTGACTGAGTGACGGATCGATAAAATATCGTATAAGAAAGGTAAACTGTGGAGTGGGTTTATATTGTAATAGAATATTAGAACAGTGGAGACAATCTGTGATTTTTTTAATGCAAAAACGGTTTTTAATTTTAAATAAAATTCTATGTGAAGATGATAAATCTTTCCTCTATGACAACAAAATTTGTGATTCGAAATTTAACTTGGAATCTAGATTCAATTCTCAGCCAGTACAAAATATAAATACTTATTTTTGAAGTTACAAAACAACCGAAAGTGAAGACTTCTACCAATGAAATGTACATTATTAATCAAACCTTCGAAGTCGGTAAAAAATTGTTACTTACTAACTTTAGGTGACGCTACAATCCGGGGTGGACCTGGGCCTCAATCAAGGAGAATCTTCAGATAGGACGATCTTTTACTAGCTGCCTTCAGTTTCGCACGCTTAGTTTGCTGAGGTCCCCTTCAACCGAGACTCGAAAACTTTTCGGACCGAGGCACTGCTGTTCTACATCCGGTCTACATGACCCCGCCATATCAGTCGTAGGAACTTCACTCTTCTGGATAGGTCGATGTCGATGTCGCTGTATAGTCCATGCAGTTCGTCGTTGTATCTCCTCCTCCACTCACCGTCAGTGCAGACGGGAGCGGAAATTACTTGAAGAATTTTTTTCTCGAAACAGCCAAGAGCACCCTCATCAATTTTTGATAATGTCCATGCCTCTAAGCCATAGATCAGGACTGGGATTATTAAGGTCTTATATATGGTAACTTTTGTTGTTTGAGAGAGGGCCTTGCTAGTCGATTGCCTTTTTAGTCCAAAGAAGCAGCGATTGGCAATAGTAATTCTTCGCTTGATCTCAGCGTTGGTGTAGTTGGTGTAGTTGTCCGAAATTATAGCGGACGCCTAGGAAAACAAAGTCCTTAATTACCTCAAAGTTATATCTGTCGAAGGTGATGTTTAGTCCGAGACGTCGGTGTTGAGTTTCTTTTTTTCTTGACAGCATATACTTGCCCTCGTTGACCGCTAAACCGTCTCAAGACTCTGCCGCGTTCGTCTCAATACTCGAGAAAGCGCCACTGACATCACGCTGCTTTATCCTGATTATGTCAATATCGTCGAGGTAGGCGAGTAGTTGGACGGACTTTTGAAAGATAGTGCCTCTTGTGTTTGCGCGTGAATTTCGCACATGACAGCGCATCGCCTTGTCTAAATACTTTCTGGACATCAAAGGTCTCGGTGAGAACTTTACCCACCTTGATGGAGCAGCGTGCATTCTCCATCGTCATCCTGCACAGACGGACGAGTTTGTCAGGGATGCCAAAACTAGACATTGCTCTATATAGCTCGTCTCTATAGATGCTGCCATACGCGGCCTTAAAATCGCTGAATAGGTGGTGGGTATCGATCTGAAGCTCATGGGTCTTCTCCAATATCTGCTGTAGTGTGAATATCTGGTCGATGGTGGACTTTCCTGACCTGAAGTCACACTGATATGGACCTATCAGGTTGTTGACGAACAGCTTCAGGCCGTATTGCAGATAAGATCTTGTACGCGATGTTAAGAAGACTGATGGCTCTGTAGTTCAGAGGGTCTCCTTTCTTAAGGATTGGACAAACAATTGTTCACAAAAGACAAAACGAATAACACTTTTTAAACTACACCATCTGATACTTTTCAAATATAGAATTTAATTAAATGTTTCCTACCAACTGCGTGCGTCATCTTAGGTAAGGTATTCCTGTACTGCATTGACTTGAAATTAAAGATCCTTCAGTTCGGGCTGGACTACTGTTTTATATAACTTAACCATCTTTATCGCTGTAAGCAAAGACTTAACAGTCCTTAGAAGTGTATGCTCAAAGTTTTTACCCTGGTTGTTTTTATAGACTTCGGTTGAAGTTTTGCCCCGGGTTGTCCATTTTACCTTGTGGAAAAATTTTTAAGATCTCCCTATCGATGTATTTTTACGTCTCCTTTGATGAAAAGTTTTGAGAATAACTTTCAATTTGGCTATCGTCCTCGGGTATAATCTGCGCTCATTATTGGAATTACTTCGCTGCTACCCTGATGAAAGTAAGTGACCTGACAATCCGCTGGGGTTGGGTATTTTGACTTAAGTCAATGGAACTACGTTCCCATGTTTTACCTCGTGGAGGTAAGGGTAGGAATTGATGAGAAGAGATTTTAGCGTCCACGCTGTAGCCTTTGCAAAGCGCTTGACCATCACGAACAATTTGAACAGCTAGCTTTTATTTACTTTATTTATAAATGACTATTAGATTTTCGAATGACCATATATTGCCAAAAATGACCTGAAATCTGTAGGATTTTCAAGTGCTGGACGCCTTAGAAGTATTCTAATCTGCCCCCGAGGGACAGCGCCCCAGCGGAAGATTCAAGTGGGGCATGCAAGTGATAGCCAACTTACCGTGCGAGACTGGAGGAAGCTAGCGAAAGAACGAACTGGTTAGACCAGTTTCAACCCAGACATTTCTTTTTTATATATCTTTCCCAATACAGGCAATTGCTCGAGAATAGAAATTTAGTCGGACACGTTACGCATAAGTTCGTATAACGAGGAAAGGGTTAATAAAAGGATAAGAAGAAGAAGAAGAAATTTAGTCCGATACACAATACTATTAGACACTTATATTTATATGTGTATGAACATTTTAATATAAGCCTTCTAAGAAGAGTGCAAATGTACTTTTTGTCACTTCAGAATGTTTATTTCGCAACTAGAAAACGCCATAAATGATCCATTCTCGCTGATATATTGTTTTTTCTAGTTTTGGACAGTGTGTGAACAGAACTAGAATTATCTTTTTTTTTTGCAACAGCAACACCAGTCCCAAATCAGCTGTTGCTGTCATTTTTTGACTGGCAAACGTCAGTTGTATTTTTGGGAAGATTTAATCTGCAAAAAATAGCAAAAGTTGAAAAAAGAAGCTATGTTATGGAGTCGCAGAGCTTTTTTACTAAACAGGCAACAAGTAAACGTCTTGGCGCGATTTTTGAGTTCCTCGGCGTCGGATGAAGTATATCTCGTTGATCACGCACCCACGCCTGGTTATTTGGTAAAAGAACTCGGTAAGTACTTCATCACTTTACCCACTCAGTTTTTAACTACTGACCATTACCACAGGTGCAACACATCGTCATTGGGCAGCAGCCCTAGAAAAACATAAGGAGCTCTACACCGTCAAACGTGAGGATCTAATCAGTTCGGCTAGAACGTTACAATTACTTAAGTACAGTATTGATGACATCCTCAAAAAACCAATGCTACTATATATCAACTCCTTAACATTACAAAATCGTTATAAGGTTCTTGAGGAATGTGGTTGCTCGTCGATACCCGTGTCGTTACTGATCAAATTCGTGGCTGTAATGAATAAAAATATATCAACACTCAAAAGTCAGGGATTTATCCCTTCCGAATTGGACGTAGCTGAAGTACTTCGTGCCTGCTTTAAAGATATTGAACTCGATGCACCCAGCAAATATGGAGATGATATTAAATTAAAACTCTTACGACAGGAACTTTTAAATTTATACCTAATTCAACGATTGGGAATGGATGAGAAGAGTTTAGATAAAATGTGGAAAGTATACCCTCGAGTTCGGCACAGAAGTTTTTATTCAATTCAGAGGATGATAGATGTTTTACTTAATGACTTACATTTCTCCAAGGAACGTATAGTTAAGAACGCATTTGTGCTCTATGGTGATTCAGATAATGTAAAACGAATGCTCAGACAGATAAAAAAGATAGATGGCCAGGATTTTCGTGATATTCTTTATAGGATGCCAAAAATTATGATGTCTTCAACAGACAGTTTGGTTAAAACGATAGAGCACGTTAAATCGTTTCACATCAAAGAAGAAGCGATTATCAAGTGTTTGGAGGTATTAACATTGAGCCCCGATACGGTTCTAGAAAGGCTGAAGGATTTACAAGGAGTTGAGGAGTTTCAAGTGCTTTGTACGAATCCGAGAGTTCTGCGTTTGGTTCACTATCAGAACAAAGCACGTTTGAGGTTGGATTATTTGAATAAACTGAAAGTGAAATGCGCTTCTTTGCATGTGCTTTCGTGTGGATCGGAGGCATTTGCCAGGTAAGTGGTATGACTTTAAAATTATCTATAAGTCTAATATCTATTATCGACTAGTGATTAGACCTTTCAGTCAGCTCAGAAAGAAGTTCCGGACCCCGTCGCTTTTATTAAACCCTTTTCAGTGTTGCGCAACGGACTTCAGTCCTTATGCCAAGTTTCTCTGATTCCTTACTGGTATGTGGAATGTCTGCTTACTATGCGAGGCAGGTTGATTCTATTGCATTGGACTTCGCAATTGAGTAAGACGATATAACAGCCCTCAGAATTTAATAAGCTTTGAGCTTTAAAGGGTAGGAAATTTTTTAAATGAGGGGTTAATGAAGTTCTAATAACATACTTGATTAACAAACTTGTTTCTTCGGTTTTTACACCAAAGAACTGAACTGGACACACTTCCCTGTGTTAGTATTTCTCCTTGCTTCTGTCGTTCGTATGTGTGCTTTTTATAAAATCTGAGCCGGCTACATGTCCTTTACTTGTTCTTTGTAATCAAAATATACAACATCACAGACAGCAGAGTTAAAATAATGGCTAGAATTGATGATACGTTCTATGTTGAGATATGCCAAATTCAAGTCTTGTATTGAGATCTAGCAACGGATCGGCATAGGCCTATAGTCAATCTGTGAAGTTTGATTTACTGACAAGACTTTTGTGTTTAACTACTCTCACGATTATATTACACCCTTGCTAAATTGAAATGAAAAAAAAATTGGAGTTTAACTGTTTTCAAAAACTCAGTGGAAACACGGTGGATTGAAGTGGACATTTCAAAATAATTTCGCTTTTCAGGCCGATTTAAACTGAAAGAGAAGCGTGTAATCCACTCAGCTCCAAAACTACATACATCTATACAAAAATCTAACATTTTCTGTCGATAACTATTGCATTGTACTAAACCAAATTAGTAGACTAATGCCACAGCAAGTCATTCTGCCTACCTTCGTGCAACTATCCTTAAATCTATGTAAATATTAAGCAGGTAATTCTTAAGCTCCTCCATAGCTCGTCCCAAACCTGGTAAAGAAAATTGAATGAAAATCACAGGTAACATGCTTAGCATCGCCGAATCGATTTGGTGTTTACTGAGTTTGTCTGTGCAAATTAACTGAACACTTGTGCATACAAAGAACGATTCGGCAAAGGAATCCTCTTTATTCTATAAACGACGATTTTAGAGGACAATTCAGGAATCACTTCATTTGACGATTATAAGGCATCAAGCCATGATATGACACTTCTTAGCATATTGATGCCACAACCCATTAAAGAATCGGGTACTAATGACACTGACGCTTGGCCATGCACAAGGAATGCTGAATGCTCTAGAGAGACAGATTTTAACAAAAAGTCTTCAATTTTAGTATAAAAACGAACTCGATTAGTATTATAAGACAAAAATTATGAAAAGTCAGTCATGGAAATCTAGAGGTATTACTACCATAACGCAGACAAGTCCAAAGTAATGAATAAAAAGGATTCTATAGTACAAAGATGTGCACCCGAACTATTTAAAGCCGCAGGGTTTGCATTGCTAGAATGCATACGTGTAAAATATGGAAGTACAAAAAATCACTTGCCCGATTAAGAAGAAAAAGTCCTTTCGAATTGCTAGAACAACACAGAGATCACTATTCTTTACGTAAAAAATAAATCCTTTGGAATCGAACTCGTATTTTTCAGGTCATTTTCAGTGCTATCTGGTAAGTCTTCCATCAACTCAAGCCAGGTCTTGGAAAAATTAGGAAACTCGACACTCACCAACGGCTCATTGATTTAAGGTCTTTTATGACAGCAAATTTTTAAACGAACTGTATAGAGCCATGACTCTTTCGACATTATGAAAATCGTCCGTTTTTGCAGGATTGAAAACGCTTGCTGCTCTGTCAGTAATGATGCCTTGAGCAATGTTGCAAGCTGTCAGATGGTTTCTTTAACTTTAAGCAGAGAGCGATTGTGCGAGACTTTCAAGCTACTCGTAACTTCAGAGCCAAGTTATTTCAAAATACGTTTGAACTGCTCGCATTCCTTGTTGACATTGACATCGTCTGATGTTCTCAATATCTCGTTTGATGATAATAAAACGGAAGCCACAAAAATGCATTTACGGCTGGATGAAAGGAAAGCAAAGTGCATTATACCAACGAAGGTAAGATTAATAACGGTGCCTTTATCAAAATGGTGTTTAATATTTTATTTACATATCGATTAGTTTTGTTTTAAACTCATGTGCGAGGCATAATCTTCCCCCCTAATAAAATGTGAAGCTCATCTGAAAAAATTCTAAGTCAGCAATTCAGAAATTTCTATCAGCATCTAAAATCTAAGCAATTACTATGATGGGGTAGGAGAACTAAATTTTGTGTTTGGCCAAGGTTGTTCAGTGATTGATTATTGTTTAGCAAAAGATAAATGGCCTAGTCTAGTGGATGACTCTGGTGTTTTAACAACGAATTTGTTCAGTCCATTTGCCGATAGTGACGGCTTTAAAATTTTTGAATCTTAATCTTCATACGACACGAGTACCTTTGAAGAAGATAAAGTGGAAAACAAATTTTGCAATGCAGTATAGGAGAAGACTTGATAACCACGCAAATAACTTCTCAAATGTAGCCACACTATCCTGCGAGCAAATTATTGCATTTCTATCACAAGCAATAACCTCTTTCTGTCTTTAGGCTTTTGTATGTAGAAGCAGAAGAATAAAAGGAGATGTGTAAAAATGGAGGACTGCAAGGACTCTAAACCTTTTTGGAAAACTGTGAGGCTGGTAAGTGGAACTAATTTAGGGGCAATTTGTGCTATAGGTTCAGAAATACTGGCAAACCATTTCAGCCAACTGCTAAGCTCAGCATCAGGGCATCTAAACTTTCAGTATGCCCTGCCTAATGTCACAGTCTCTGAGCTCGATGCTCCCATCTCGATGGTTGAACTACTCGTAGTATCGGCATTGGGAAAAATGAGAAACAATAAGGCTCCTGGGGTAAACGGTATTCCGATCGAGTTCTCTCTTCTCTCAGCATTTTGAAAGGTCTTCACACAAATCTCATATCATAGGTTGACAGTTTGGGTGGTCACCAACAGTCGTCTTAGTGTTTTCCAAGCTGGTTTTCGTGCAGCGTTCTCTACCAAATTTTTGCATTGACGACGGTTGCCACAAGATTTAGAAAGAGGGGGAAGAAACTGTATTCCTTCTTTGTAGACCTTAAAGCGGCCTTTGACACAGTTAATAGAAATTATTTGCTGTACAGGTTATCAACTCTGGGACTTTCGACCAAATTTATTAGAGTGTGTAAGGAGCTTACCACACAACCCTTAGCTACGCCTTGGAAAGGCAGTGTTTTGTCAGACTATTTTTCAGTTCAGTTAGGGATTCCACAAGGCTGTGTGCTAAGCCCACTTTTATTTGCTCTGTACATAGATGATATAGCAAATTATCTACCGGGAGGGGTTTGAGTTGGTGTAGTTGAAGTTAATGTCATTTTGTATGCTGACGATCTGGTCATTTTGTCTGAAAGCCCACATACTCTTCAGCTGCAAATAAACAGATTGAAAAGCTACCGCGACTTATGGGACTTAAAGATTAACACCTGCAAGTCAAAAATTATGGTTTTCGGTACTGGTAGGGGTATCAGGACTGCAAAGCTGGACTTTGAAGGGTTAGCCCATTTAAATTGTCAAGGAATATAATTACCTAGGTTTTCTTATAAAATGAATCTCAATATGAAAGCTCATATTCACGCAAAAGCAGTAGCCGCTAAAACCGCCATTAACCTAACGTGGCGGAGCTTCTTTGGTAACCAACGAAGTTCAAGGTTTTCAATGTCACTATTAACGCGTGCCTCTGCTACGCAAATCAAGTGTTTGGCTATAAGTATTTTGAAGAGTGTGAATCGGTCCAACGGTTCTTCTTTGAACGGATCTATAAACTCACACTAACTACCCCCTCATACTCCATCATAAGATTGAGTAGCGTCTCACAGAAGCAAACGTAAATGAGTGGGAAGATAAGCTCTATGCGTACATAAAGAAATAAGATGATTATGTATATAACGACTGTAAAGGTAGAGCCCAATCTTCATCTTCGCGGCATATATATAGACTTCTGAACCATGCACTAGGCACCCGTAACTATTTTAGCACGGAACATTCAACTTATCAAATAAGTGTAAGATTTAGAGCAAGAACCGAACTTTTGAGACTTAATTACATGTCGCATCGATGTGATGTCATTCAAGTGATGCCTATCCATTCAAGTGAGTGACATTGACATTCTAAAGGTTTTTGGCTCCCGTGGTTTCGGAATATACCTCTAGTCAGGTTACTAGTAATATTCTTACAAGTCTTGAGACTGGTCACATTCATAATATAGATAGTCTAATGTGCCGGGATGCGGCGGATGTAATTCCAAAACTGTTTTTGCCATAAGACCAGCTAATAATCTGTTCCACCACCAGTAAAAAACTTCATTATAAAAGACATAGCCTGTTTATGGTATAAGAGGAAGAGTCCAAACAGCTCGGTCGGTACCGCCGAGGTGAAAAATATAATTTTGAAGTAATTCATAATTTGGCGGTGGTTAGCTCATTAGACTATCACGAAGAGGGTCCATGGCACGATCCCCGGCATCACCAACAATTTTTCGAATCGTCATCATTATTTTAGCGGGCAATGGCAAACTCCCGAAAGTAAAACCGCCTATGAGAAAGCTTCTAAGGAGGGCCGTTCGGATTCGGCGATAAACCGTAGGCCCCGCTCAGATGTGACAAAAATGACAACATGAGCAACACAAGCTAGGCCAGGGCCCATACCGGGCTGCCAGCGCCATTTTTTTTTTTTTTCGTAACTCTGTTGGAATATCGCTTAAATTTCAAATAACAACACCATCCAAGAAGCCAAACGAAAAACCGCTCCTGACTCCTGAAGGACTTAAAATTCCTTCTATAATATCTTTAACAGGCCAGTCTTACTTATACGTGGTAAGCAAGTAGAGGTGAAAATTCTAGTGGATGCTGCGACAAAAAGTTATTCGACATTAATGTAGTTTTGAGAAAAACAACAAGCTCTCTATCGACCTTGTCAGCAGGGTCAATATGTAAAGGCTTAGACAAAAGCAATCTACTCCAGAATGACATCGCACTAGAGTAGCGAGTTTAAATTTGAATAAAGCTTAATTACCTTGGTTCCTGCAACTACAAGGAATACGCACAAAATTGTGCCAAATGCACAGAACTTTCGGTTTACAGTTGGCTCAGACATCACCTTAAGAAAATATGTTGAATGCTTGCCTTTTAGCAATAGCCTTTCTTTCTGAGTCGAGCTGTCAAGGTTCATTGCTAATGTCGAGCAGCACTTCAACCTCAGTTAGACAATCTAAAGACTTTTAAATAATTATCACAATCCGTAGATTAACTTTCTAAAAAGGATTATCCTTCGTTACAAAAATATTGCTGATGGCGATATCACTAAGAAGCAAACGCAGTCCTTTTATAAAATAAACCGCTGTCGCCACCTAATTCATGTGATATTCCTTAACTATAAAATTAAAAAAAAAAACTTAATTTCTTGCTTTCAGGTTCGCTCGTGAGGGATCAGATCGTACAAAAGGACGAGATGTTGTCGTTTTTCTTGCTAATCAATTTCATCATGGTGAAAGCGATATCCGTTCAATTTTATCCCGCCATCCAAACTGGTGTCATATACCATTAGTCCACGTAAAACAATGCTATGAGAACCTAATAAGCGAAAATTTCTCCCATGACGACATGCTCAGGAATTTGTATATTCTCCTCTACCCAATGTAAGAGTGTTTCCTCTTTACAAATGTTTTAACTGTAATTTTTCTTTGTAGCAAACGTATAGAAGAAAAACTTGCCATGTTGAAGAAACCAGAAATTTTAAAAGAAATGAACGTTGAAAAACCTTTCGACGAAATCACAAAATCTGAAATATTAGCGTTAGTTCTATACCTCATCGAACGTGAGTTCCACTTCACCGGCGATGGCGTTTGGACCGAACAGCACACAACACAAGTAGAAAATTTTCATAATATTTTGCCAGATTTTCCTGATGGTGGTGAGAAAAATCACAGATATGGAATGAAAACAGCCAAACCAGCCCCATTACATAGAAAAACTATAACCACACCATCAGTTTCCTTGTAAATACGCCATTCGGAGTTTTAATTATTTTCAAGTTAAACTACAGAGTGCTCTTCAAGTGAGCGTTTTTGTGTAAATTTTGTTATCTTCAATAAAATCGAAAAAGTCTTGTGTATGTGTGACATTTAACTCTTTTTCTCTGGCGACTGATGGTCAACGGTGATTGCTGAGTGCTTGATGGAACAGGATTTCAGTTTGTCCAGGATTTCTTTGTAAGCAGGTGATATAGGTTTTTGAACGACTTCACGGTAAGTGTAAGTGGAATCAGGATCGAGCTGTTGAATAAATGAAAACATAAATAGTGCCGTCGAAATTTTATGACAAGATTACCAATCCAACTTACGTTTAAACTGTAAGACATATCCGAATCGAAGCCGCGCAGATCGCCACATACAACAAATGGAATGATTTGTTTATTGACTTCCGACTCAGTGGCGTTGGCAATTAATTTAACATCATCTACCATTGGATTGATCATCTGGGGTATATATCCATCCGGGCACTTGTAGTTTTGACATACAACGAATGCCTCAATACTGGAATTCCTTGAGCTATGCGGCTTTGCAATCGACACCGTTTCAAAGAATATCCTTAATTGTGAGTACAGTAGGCTGGTGTCTTTGCCACGAAAAATTTTCGCCACAAAATTACCTCCAGGCATAAGGACATGAGTGGTGATACTTAAGGCCGCAAGCAACAGTTGCGATTGGATGTATTCGTCAATATCATGTAGACCGGTTACATCTGGCGCACCGTCACAAACGACCAGTTGGGCTTTCTTCTCTCCAAAATGTTCGATTATTGCATTGGCAGTGCTCAGCTTAGTGATGTCACCTTGAATTTGAATTACTCCTGGTAGTGGAGCCATAGCTTGTAGATCGACTGCTATGATTTTAACATCTTCATTGCGATCTTCGTAAAGCCGTTTCGACAGTACTTGACTCCAACTGCCTGGGGCTGCACAGAGGTCGACAGCCCTAGTTACGTCTAAGTAGGATGGGTTGAAAGAAAAAGAAATTAACAAAAGGGTTTGAGGGTAAACAAAGATTTGGGATACCCTTGAGAATGTGAAACTTCTCGTCGATATGTAACAGCTTAAATGCACTTCTTGCTCGCCAACCTTCTTCCTTGGCTAACCGATAATAGATGTCTCGTTTGTCTTTGGAGGTTTTACCCATTTTTATTTGGATTTTAATTGAATTTTATCCCGGGCTAGATTTATCTAGGAAGTGAAAAGATGTACACATGGAATTGTTGTTTTATGTGTCAGATTTTTAAAAACAGAGTGGGGGAAAGTACCGTTTGATTTATGAATAATACATAGAACTTAAGGTTGACGTTAGAAAGGGTAACAGGGAACTTAATAGATTTCTTAAGAGAATCGCTGTTGTTCTCAAAAACCAAGTTTTGTCGCTTTAAAAATTTGACAGTAAATATTTCATATCGATTCATAAATTACTCACGATTTAGCAAATCACCGCCTTCTGTTATAGTGTCAGTTCCGTCAAATTATTGCTGGAAGGATTGGCCACTTCAACATTTAACGCCGACACCATTCACGTTAATGCAAGCCTCACAAAATGAAGCAAAATTGGTTCACAAAAACACCAAACGCAAATTCTATTGATTTTTAATATGGAATGTCTCAGTGTCATACAATGGAATCAACATTTTGAATGAAGTCCTTTCTTTACTCTTTAAAAAAATATTTGCGACATGGCCACAAGCCCAATGAAACGAACTTTAATTAGTTTGTCCGCTATTACACCGTGACTTTTGAGACACAACTCTTTTTGACAGCTTTCTTTTTATTTTTTTTCGAAAGAGAAACATATAAGGACAGATATTATGTTAGAAGGCTTTGGCTAAGACACTTCAGACCAATGAAACTAGATTCCCTTATTGTAACACAAAGTCATTTTAGTGAGATACAAACTCGCTCGACGGAAATCTTGACCACCGATCATGAAGTAATTTCAACAATTTTAAGATTATAAATAGAAAGGGAATTCATGAGGGACACTCGCTTGCAAATGATTTGCTTATACACATTATTACGCACGGCAAGCATGACAATAGCATCTGATTCGCTCATTCTGAAGTTTTCCATTGCCAGTTTTTTAATGAGAAGACTTCCGCTAAAGCGCGTACTTTTTAGGAGGACATATTTTGCTACCACTCTCTGATATTCTTATCATTTAATGCCCGTTGTAGACAATTTCCTCTATACTTTTCGTACATCGTCCAATAATGGTATGGGGATGTTAAAGAGGGGCGTACAATGTTGCGTATATCAAGTCTTTAAGTGTAAGCCCGATTTTCTGCAATGTACAACATTGCAATATTCATGGAGGAAACGAAAATGGATAAAGGAAGTCTTAGTTCGGCTTATTCGTTCGTTTATTAATTTATGAGTTTTATTTGAACGTAATTCCTCGTCGTGGGAACTCGATCGCACACACATACTTCAGGTAGTCTCAATGATGTTAATACACTTCAACTGCTGCAAAGTGCTACCTACTTATGATTTTCCTCTAAGTCGTTTTTAACGGTAAGCAGGGGACTGAACTTCAAGCCATTAGTGGGACGTGCTCAAAAAGTAAAAAAAATTGTAGAGTATTAACTTCGGATAAGGACTAACTCATCAGATGGAGTTGACATTCGGGCATACATGACAGAAACTCTCCATTGCTGAGAAGACGAACAATTTCGGTGAAAATGAAAATCTGCCAATGAGGGGTAATGCCCAAAAGACATGTGCAGAAAATGTACTTGCAGTACTGCTTACAGCTCTGCCCGTGAAACAGATATGCAGATATTTTTTGAAGTCAATCGCATCGAATGCTGTCATTTTGCAGCTACTGTCACTTATGAGTGACACTGTCGATTGCAGCGAATTTAGAAATAGAGATGTGTTGCACAACAACGCTGCGTGCAGCATTTATATGTAGCTTCGCAAATTAAAACATGTGTATTCTAATGTCACTGCACACAAAATTCTGCTCATGTGTTTTGGGCATAAATCTGATTAAAAGCAACGGTACTGGATAACTTTGCCTTTCACCTTTGATGTGAGGTGCATTTAGTTTATATTTTTCACCGCTGGTATTGTTGTGGTAGTAATAAATCACGTAATTTATGCAGCTTTTAAAAAACGCTGAAGTAAATAATAACATTACATCATGAAGATCTTAACCATGTAACTCAAATTTGGAGTCATTATTATATATACTATATGTGTTCAGAATTATATTCAGCATTTTGAACATCTAAAAAAAAAATTTTATTGGTAATCGATAAGTTCGGTATTACACGATGGCTTTTGAGTCACGACTCACACAATTGCAAAAGAGAAAGATGAGAAGATGAGGTAAAAAATCACCAACCTTTTGAGTCGTCGGGCAAAATTTCAATGACTTTTTAAGTTTTCTTCTCTCCTTGTTCGTTATTTTTCTAAAATGCTTTATTTCTATTCGTTCTTCATGAAGGGTGGTTCGCAAAAAAAACGAAAGAAATTTGTTGGTCAAAGGAACCAGGGAAAAATTCAAAAATTTTTTTGAGAGAGCGAATCGTTTGTGCTTAAAGCGAAAGAAGAAATAAAAGAGAGTTGTTAAAAAAGGGTCGTGTACTCAAAAGTCACCGTGTAATAGCACGCGCCTCACAGAATAGAAAATTAAAAGAGAACTGCCAAAAAGAGTCATGACTCAAAAGTCACCGTATAATACCGGACTAATATTCCCTATATCGTAATATCGTAAGCACCCGCGGTAAATATCTTAATATATAATCGAACAGATCTGCGGAACAGGTAGCCCTCTATCGAACAGAACCGGCAAAATTATGTTTTGACAGCCGCATCGCACGTGTGTAGTTTCAGCAAAAGTTGTGGTGTTGCTGCTCCGATTTATAATTTGTTTTTTTTTTCAATTGTTACCACAAAATAATCATGTCATTAATGAGAATAAGGTAACTACATAAATAATATTCTTTCTGAGTAGTGAAAATAAAATTAATTCTTTTTCAGAAAACCGAAAACCCGCAAGGGAAAGAAGGTGCTCTTAGCGAGGGAACCACAACTTATTGAAGCTGCTCGAAACATGTTATTTGTGGATGGACGCAAATGCACTGGTGATGTAAAGCTCGCCATGAAAGATCTGCATCAACTAAGGAAACCTCTAGTTAAAGTTCTTAATCGAAACAATGATATCACACCCTTCGAAGACCCCTCCTCACTTGAATTGTAATTTCAACGAAAACTATGTCATTTGCTCGAGTACTTATAACCACTGTCTTTCATTTACAGCTTAACAATGAAGAACGATTGTGCTCTCTTTGTGTTTGGCTCAACCTCAAAGAAACGTCCCAACAACTTAGTTCTGGGACGTATCTTCGAGAACGAAGTTCTGGATATGATTGAGTTGGGTATTAAGCAATACATGGGAATCCATGAATTTAAGAATGACAAAATCGGAACCTGTGTAAAGCCATGTCTAGTATTTAATGGACCCAAGTGGAATCAAACTGAAGAACTACGTAGACTGAGGAGTCTTTTAATTGATACCTATCACATGGATAAGGTGGAAGCAATTCGTTTACAGGGCATTGAGCACGTTATGAGTTTTACAT
Organism: Volucella inflata; assembly: GCA_928272305.1. Taxonomy (NCBI): domain Eukaryota; kingdom Metazoa; phylum Arthropoda; class Insecta; order Diptera; family Syrphidae; genus Volucella; species Volucella inflata. The sequence goes on along the minus strand of OV743716.1, from coordinate 37,820,822 downwards.
GCACAGAAGACCTCACCATTCTGTTGCGATCGTATAAGATATTGTTGAAGAAATCAGGACAAAAAACACCACGCATTGAATTGGTAGAAATCGGTCCATCTGCAGATTTCTCTGTTCGACGGACAAGAATCGCATCAGAAGATCTGTACAAACAAGCCAGGAAACAACCGAAGGAACTAAAGGTAACGAAGAAGAAGAATATTACCAGAGATGAGCTAGGAAATACACATGGACGTGTACATCTTGGTCGTCAAAACGTGACAAAGATTCAGATTCGACGAGTTAAGGGTCTTAAGAAAACTGCAGAGGAGAAGAAAGCAGATCGGCAAAAGAAGAAAGCAGCGGCTAAAGCCAAAGCCGCTTCTGCAGCTGAAGAGTAGATTTAAGGTTTTATTGTTTTAAGGTATTTTGATGATTTATATTTGTAAATGAATAGATGCTTATGTCTCGGAACTGTGTTGTTTACTATTTCTTGAAAAAATCTGAAGAGTTTCGAAATTCGTATGTTAATGTATGAACCGATTTTTGTATCTTTAATTTATCTGTTTTTCTAAGCTCAGCTTGTGTTGTACGAACCCGAACTTTAGACATTCGGACTTTACTTTCATTGGTAGCATTTGTGGTTCACCCAGTTATCTTTCAGAAGTCGAGAGCCTAGTGTCGCCTTAAACGAGAACATTTTCTAAGATTACGTGTTGAAATTGAACACACTATTCGCCGAGAGACGACAGATTCTTCATAAGTAAAGAAACCGTTCCAAGTATCGTTCGTCGTTTTATTCCCGGCGAGGTTGGATTTTTGGAAGTGAACTCTCCACGTTTATGGACCTTTGGTGCTAATGCCCTGCTATACTGTTAATACTGCAGTCCTAGCGCCCGAGCATGTTTTGGAAAACCTTCCTCTTAGCCCTAGCCTGACAAGTTCATCGGGGAATTCAAAGTTCACACTGCATCAGTGAAGTCTGGACTTCTTCAACTAGCTTGCAAATCTTGGGAGAGTTCCACCGATTGTTTACAATACAGTTCGGTGCCGTCATTTTCTCGTTTTTCTTTTGAAAAATGTAATCTAACCTCATCCTTTAGAAGGGAACAAGGGCTCCATCCCACATCGGTTTTGCGACGATCCCTGGAGACTCGATTTCATTCCTTTCCAAGCTCAGATTTTGGATGAAACCATTGCGATTGGTTTTCTGTTTTTGGGACAACTAGTTCACACTAGTTCTAGTATCAAAAATCGACCGGAAACAGCTCTTATTTGTACGAGTATGCGGATTTGCCATGTGCGGCAAACTTAGGCAAACAATCTTGAGCTTCTGAAAAGTAAGCGAGCGTCTTATGACAATCCGCATCAATGCTAAATTACTCATCATAAGCTTAATTTACGCCCATGGCCCAACGGAAACACAAGAAAGGTGCCACCAAAGAATATTTCTACAAGCGCGTCGACAAGACATACGGCAATGTCGGAAGTATGGGACAGTTGGTAGGCATACCCTACACGACAACACATGTGACAAGGCTTGTCCACTTTGCGGCGAGACGAAATATAGCAAGCATGCTATTTTCTTATCTCATCGTACACAACGACATGGTGGTTTCGGATCATGAAACGTGGATCATCACTTGTTGCAGCCAATGCACGAATGCGGATTTCCCAAGCGCTGCAACAAAGAAGGCATAAATAATTATAACAATAGAAAAGCTGCAACAGCAGGAGACCGCGCGTACCCTCAAATCTATCAACAACTACTATATCGTCAGAAGTACAGAAGTCCAGTGGCAATACGGTACGGTAATAAATGTGCTTCATCCCTGGCAAGAAGTGAATAAAGCGCCACCGCGACGAAGGATGATAGTCGATCGCGAACTCTACGAGCAGAAATGCTTACAAGCACGAGATCGAAGACATTGAAAAGGCGCTTTCCAGGAATAACGTAGGGAAGCTTTACCAACATGTACTAAGAAAGTGTCCAGGCGCCAAGAGCGGTAGAGAAGCCCTAAGAGATAAAGAAGAATACTTTTTAGTAGAATCACAGTCAGTGCTGCGAATATGGAACAACTTTTTCTGCAAACTGTATACCAGCGAAGAATCCCCGCCATCAGCTTAGACGATGGAGTACAATATCTAAGCTGAAGTCAAACAAAGCAACTGAACCAGACGGCCTATCGGTGGCAGTATTCAAACCTGCTGGAAGTGACTTGTTCATGCAATAACTCAACCCTGCCAAACTCGTCCGACTATGCAGAATTACGATTAAAAACGCTCGCTGGTCCGTCGAGGTACATAGGTAATATATGAACTGTACAGCAACATCGACCAAATTAGAATATGCGCATCAGTGGCCTACAATGACCAGGATATGAAGAGCGAATGGATATAATTTCTAAAGTTTTCCAATTTAAGCCGGAGAGACAAAACAGTAGAACAAGTTATCACCTTAGGTGATGCACCCAAGTATTGTATGTTCGCAATCGAGCACCTCACACGTTTGCTTTGTATGATGAACAACGATGAAATTATTGAACACATTTATTCATTTCTGCACAGTTTGTGCTTGCACGAATAGACCGTAGCTCGGGTGGCACGAGCGACCCGAACACAAGCGCACAGTTCGTTCATGCAAGTTCTTTGCCAATAGCATGACCGATCTTTGCTTGTTGCTAAACAAAAATGCACTACCATAAACGATCATGAATGATTTTGATTATGTGAACCGCACTGAATGTTCGCTTTGAGCTCATGTTCAATCGATCGCCCTTTGTCGGTCAACCAAAGTTTTGAAATCATAATGAGTACGAGTCAATATTCGAGTGCTCTCTAGTGCGCAACTGGAAGCAGTTCGCTAAAGACCGGGCTAAGTGGAGAGGCCTGTGAGTTTCAATCTAGGTTGACCTTGAAGTGTACAACCATCTAAGTATGTAAGATTCATACAACTACACTACTGTAGTTCCAAAGAATCTTTGCTACCCAGATGACATTCAAATACTAAGCTTTGAAGCTGTCCGTCAACTGGTTACAATGCACAAACTTTTACAATACAATAAATGGACAAAATACTGTGAATGCTTTCTTGACTCTCTCTTCATTATTCTTGTTGCCAAGAATAAATCTACATTTTAATAGCTTCAGTTCTTAGCCTCTATATGGCTTTTTTTTCTTTATTATCACGCATTCAGGGATTATGTATATTTTTAAAATGTTTGTATAGAGGACCGTGACTTAGAGAGAAAAGGTAGAGATATCTATGTACGGTCATCTAAAGTCCTTGAAAACAGAGCACGCCCATAGATGGGTTGCACAAGGATTTGTGCAAAATTTTTCAAGAAATGTGCGGAATTATCATTAAGCAGTTGTGCCTTGTAGGGAGAAATAACTGGAAATTAACAAGAAAACTGTAGGGAAAGTAATTTATATATTAATTAAATATTTATTTTGTCTGTGTAGCTAGTGCGGCAGTGCAGGTTTGGCACCGAAATAAAAGTGCTGAGAGTTCTGCATAAACCGCATTATTGCAGCAACGGCAAACGCTCGGGTTTTCCGGGGGCTTTTGCAGTCCGCACGACATAAGTGGCATGATGGCCGGTTTGAACGCGGTACAAACGAAGGAACAGGTCCTTGTGTTGGTGTTGCTACTTATTTTTACGTGCAAGCGAAATACGATATTTTAGCCTTGATTGATCTCGTGATCCTGTTCCGGTATCTTTCCACCATAAATCTTACTTACTTACTTTAGGTGGCGCTACAGTCCGGGGTGGACCTGGGCCTCAGTCAACAAGCTTCTCCAGCCAGCTCGATCCCTGGCTAGCTGCATCCAGTTTCGCACGCTAAGTTGGCTGAGGTCCTCTTCCACTTGCGTGCGCCACCTGAGTCTTGGCCTTCCTCTACTGCGTTGTCCCTCGGGGGCGGATTCGAAGACTTTTCGGACCGGAGCATTGGTGTCCATGCGCTCTACATGACCCAGCCATCTCAGTCTTTGGATCTTCACTCTTCTGGCTAGGTCCATGTCGCTGTACAGCCCATTCGTCGTTGTATTTCCTCCTCCACTCACCGTCAATGCAGACGGGACCGAAGATCGCCCGAAGAATTTTTCTCTCGAAGCAACCAAGAACATCCTCATCCATTTTTGATAATGTCCATGCCTCTGCGCCATAGAGCAGGACCGGGATTATTAAAGTCTTATAAAGGGTGACTTTTGTTGTCCGAGAGAGGGCTTTGCTACTCAATTGCCTTCGTAACCCAAAGAAACAGCGGTTGGCAAGAGTTATTCTTCGCTTGATCTCACCGCTGGTGTCGTTGTCTGTATTTATAGCAGAGCGTAGGTAGACGAAGTCCTTAACTACCTCGAAGTTATATCTGTCGAGGGTGTTCTGTAACGAGACGTCGGTGTTGGTTGTCCTTTTTGCTTGACAGCATATACTAGGTCTTACTCTCGTTGACCGCTAAACCGATTTGTCATACGCGGCCTTAAAATCGATGAATAGGTGGTGGGTATCGATCTGAAGCTCATGGGTCTTCTCCATAATCTGCCGTAGTGTGAATATCTGGTCGATGGTTGACTTTCCTGGCCTGAAGCCACACTGATATGGACCTATCAGGTTGTTGACGAACGGCTTCAGGCGTTCACACAATACGGCGGATAAGATCTTATATGCGATGTTAAGGAGACTGATGCCTCTGTAGTTGGCGCAGTTCAGAGGGTCTCCTTTCTTGAGAATTGGACAAACAATGCTGAGGTTCCATTCATCGGGCATACTTTCGTCCGACCATATTTTACAGATGAGTTGGTGTATGCTCCTTACCAAGTCATCGCCTGCCGCTTTGAAGAGCGCCAGGCCATCCGCTCCAGCAGCTTTGTTGGACTTAAGCTTCGATATGGCTATCTTCACTTCATCCAGGTCGGGTGGACGGAATTGTTGGTCATCATCGTCCAGGTTGAAAGGTTGATTCTGGTCCGTCATCGCCGTTGCAGTCTGCAGAAATGATCTTTCCAAATCCTCAGCATCGACTGCGATTCTACTACGATGTTCCCTTGTTTATCTCTACAGGCTTCGGTTCGGGGTTTGTTTCCGCGGCATGTTATTTTTACCTTTTGGTAAAACTTCCGAACCTCATTCCTGTAGTAGCATCTCTCAATTTCCTCGATCGCGCGCTTCTCATGCTCTTTCTTCTTCCTCCTGAGAAGCCGGTGCTCGTCTCTCCTCTTCCGCTCATAGAGCTCATGAGCAGCTCTGGTCTTTCTAAGCAGCGCCGCGTTATATGCATCTTGCTTTGCTGTATGTGCTTGCCGGCATTCATCATCGAACCAGGGGTTTCGTTGTGGTGGACGAGTGAAACCCAGCACATCAGAAGCGGCATCTCTGATGGCGTTTTGGCAGTGTTTCCAATGGTCTTCGATGCTTGATGTTGGCGGCATTGGACCTCTTAAGAGATTAAGAGACACTCGATCGGAAAAGGACTTGGCGATCTCTTGCGATTGTAGCCGTCTGACGTCGAATTTTCTTACAGCATTAGTTTGTCTTGGCGTAGTTTGGGATATCCGCAACCGTACCTTGGCTACAACAAGGTAATGGTCCGAGTCGATGTTGGCTCCTCGGAACGTACGGACATCCATAATGCTGGAGGAGTGTCTTGCGTCGATCGCAGTGTGATCAATCTGGTTGACTTTTGATTGATCAGGAGTTCTCCAAGTCCCCTTGTTTATGTCGAGATGTGGGAATCGCGTGCTAGCCACGACAATGTTTCGCCCCGCCGCAAAGTCGATTAGCCTAAATCCGTTATCGGAGGTGGTGTTGTGCAGGCTATATTTTCCGATTGTTCCACCAAAGATACCCTCTCTTCCTAGCTTTGCATTAAAATCACCGAGGACAATTTTAATGTCATAGCTAGGGCATTGCTCGTATGTCTTGTTAAGGAGCTCGTAGAAGGCATCCTTGGTGTCGTCATCTTTCTCCTCTGTGGGGGCATGCGCGCATATGAGGCTAATGTTGGCGAATTTAGCCTTGATGCGGATTGCTACGAGGCGCTCGCTCACATGCCGGAAGCTGAGGACTTCTTGTCTTAGTCTGCCTCCGACAACAAATCCGCATCCAAATAAGCGCTGCTTTTGCCGTCGATAGCAATTGCCGTAGTAGATGTCGCAGTTTTTCATCTGCTTTTTGTCCGGCCCATCCCATCGCATTTCTTGGATGGCGGTTATGTCTGCCATAAATCATACCCTTCAAATCACACAACTACCATACTGTTATTCCGCACTTGGCTGGCTTAGATGGAATGTATTGTGTGAAACGTGCCCGTCCTCGATTAGGAAAAAGTTGTTCGTCCACGGTCATCAAATCGTGCGGATTGTAAGCTACTGTCAAATTAGCCTGTAATATAAGCCACAAATCATCAATAGCAGCAGTTTTGCTAATGAGTAATATCTCCGGCCTTGTTATCGCATTATCAAAGGAAATAAACTTGGTGATAGATATGAAACGATTATACGATAAAGCGGCTTCATATATTAGAGCATGTGTTGGGCCCCATAGTTCCTTACCAGGCCCACTGTTTGATTTACACATTCCAGCATACAAACTGATAACCAAAAAAGAATTAAACGCTTTTCGAATGATGATGTGATTAGAGATCGAAAGATGGTAAATGGATCATGAACCAAGTTTTTCAACGGCCCTGGCTTGCTTCTAGTGTAATCGATAATATTATGAGGACAAATGCGACTGCTCGTTGGTGGATCTTTGCACCATTTTGTGTCATTTTTGGAAATAAAATGGGCAGCATCAGTTTCAATCTGATGACGGGAAGCAGTGGCAGCAGCAGGTTCTTCACGAAGCTTTTCTATCTCATCATCATCATCCATTTCCACATTCACTTGGCTTTCGACATCGGACACATCAATAGCACCTTCTGGATAATTTGTCATATGGCACCCAAAACAGGTAGGGGAAAATTCGAGATGCATGACCAGGCCGAAACAAGTCCCGTAAGCCACCCTTTTTTTTTTTTTTAGACAAAATGCAACAACTGAAAACAATAAATAGTTTTCGTAGAATAACCATCAACGGATGCGCTAATACTGCTTGTGGTTCGACTGTTCGACTGATTTCCTCCTAATCATTTTATTGGTCATACGACATAGATAAGGATGGTATATGAAGAGGGACCATACAAAAATTATTTTCTTGCCCAATTCCTATATATATATATATCTTTGTTAACGCTTCTCCCTTATTTTCCATAATCTCTTCTCGATAACGCACGCAGGTCCCTAAGGACCTTGTCGCTAATTACCGTATAAATGTCTTCAAAATGGAAAAAACTCGAAATGTATTGCACGCATCTTTGCGGAATAAGTTTTAATCGCTTAAGCATTGTTTTTTTTTTACAGAATACAGTAAGCATCAAGCTTCTAGAACTTGTACAAAAATATTTGTAAGCATTTAAAAAATCAAAAGGTCCCAAGGGACCTTCTCGCTAAATTGAGGGCTAAAGAGGTTAATGAAGCGAACTGTTCCTAAGAATTTCGATGACGTACTGGTGATGAAAATTGACTGGGGGATATAAGGATCGCTTACGAATGAAATCTACTTATCAAGAGCATCTAACCAGATGTGGGCATTGTACTTCGATATACGGTAAAGAAATGCTCCATGCAAAGTATACCAAATGAAAGTTTCAACAACAAATTTGTCGATCGATTTGTGCGGGTTTTAGAAATTCAGTCGTTGCGGAGCGAACCGTGCACACTGATGGAAGTGCATAAGATACTTTCGGCGCTTCCAGAAAGGCAACGCGGTAGAGTACTAGGTCATCTTAAGTGGTCCATGCAAGTGGAAGGAGACTTAAACCAACTTTTGGTCCACAATTATAATTGGGTGTTCATGAGTTAATATTCATTCTTTGCGCGCTATGTGTACTTGTCTGACCTGCACCAATGACGAATAGTCCACACTGTGACACAATAAGAACCGCTCAAAATTATAACCTTCAAGGCCTAATACGAGTACATATGCCCCGTCCTGAAAATGACCTCATTCAAGCAATGCTGAATACTGTCTAAATCACAAAAAAAAAAAAAATCAATAAGCATTTCTTTTTAAAGTTAACTATGGAATATATTTTATTAGTCATCTAATCATACAGCTATTGGTACCTTCTTTTATTCCTACAAACTACACCCCATCTCAGTTTATTTGCTAATGAATCGCTCCAACAAGATTCCTGATTCGTCTACTTTTCGATTCAAGCATTGCCTGCTCCAGGACATCAATAATATGTATTAGATTGTTTACATCTGTCTGAACAATTATATCTTTTCGATTCTTGGCCTCATTCTCATGAACTTGCTCGTTATTGGCAAAATGTATCAATTCCCGATTTTCGCTCTTCGGCTCTGTGTGCAGATTTAACTTCATCGTCACCAGAACTGTTGATTGACTTAGAAGACTTCTTGATGCTATTTTCACCTCAAGCCTCCACTCTAGATTTATCAGACGAAATGCTTTGATGTTAGCCCATTTGATTGATCCTTCTACGAAAGGTCGCTTACTGGTGACGAACTGCATAAGAATCGATATATGGTCTGCAGAGAAGCCGTCCTTTTTCAAGTTCTCAAAATCCTCATCGGTAACATTTGCTTTAGTAGCATCGATTAGAAGACAGATGAGCGCCTCAATTGTTGTACGGACTTTTTCTAAAGTGGAGGAATGTTTTTTGGCCAGCAAATCATACTTTGTGTTGTTTGGTCCATTGGTTAGATAGTCAAATGCAGATTTGCAAAACTCGACTACATCTTCAGGAGATTTATCACGGACAAGCTTTAGGTGTTCTCGCTGCTCGTTTTTTAAGTAAAACGTTGACATACCGTACAAATAAATTTAAGTGAACTTTTCCCAAAAACACCCACTTGAGATGGTTTTTCAGGATTTGATTTGGAAAATTGTTGACATCTTTAGTTAGGTATGTTCGCTTAAAGTACTTTTGATTTCGAAAAAGAGTAAGTGCTACCAGCATACCAGCTCTCTAAAGATACTGATTGTTGTTTTAATTTTTAATTGTATGTGCATATGTATGTAGTATGTATGTAGTAATTTCTTTGTTTCTTAAAAGCACGATGTCGGTTGGGCTAGCGCGGTCTTCGTTTTTTACTTATACATGGAGACTCTTTATGTTTTGAAGGTGTACTCAAAAATGTTTGGGCTTGTGTACGAGGTGGTCCTGCGTTTACGAATAATCGAATCAGGTCTGTCTTTGGCGACAATAGAAAGCACCTTTTTTCTTGGAGTAGCACTTTATGTTCGTGATCTTGTCTCTATCTTTACTTTAGATCTTAGATTCCCCGTGCTCTTAGCAGAACCATTCGGTTTCATGAAAGAGAAGAGACTAGGTGCTTACATTTTACACTTGGTCTCTTTTCGCTCAAATCTCTATTATTTGTTGGTCGGTAATTTCTTAAAGTTTTGGTGAAAATCTTGGCTAAGGGATATATTTACTTCTATTTGCGCTTTTTTAAAAGAAGTTTTATCAAATTATCACTTAAATATGGCTACTTCAACTGCTAGAAAAGTAATCACGTTTGCAGTAGAAAACATATTATCTTAATCGGCTATAGTATACCGCGAAGGGATGCCAAACTTTAGATCCATTATAAAAAAAAATTCTGTTGGGGTATTAAACGTCACGAATAAGTTGGAACCTGCAGGTCATCGGAGAAGCTACAAAGAGTTTTGAAATTACGGTTTTTGTTATCAGGTTCCTAATTCACATCAATTTTTGACTCCTTACTTTTCGGGATCATTAGACATTCTTTCATTTGTCTGGCAATGTGCTTATCGTGTAGTGGCTCTTATACGGTCATGTACCTCGTAAGAGCTACACGAAGCCATAAAAAAAATTGCCGAACGCCCATATTTTTTTGCCTGCTTAAGGACATGCGGAAGTTATCACTTTTCCCACCGTACTTTAGAGTATAGATTTATATGGCCGTAGTGGAATGTTAATGGCTCTGTGATTTCTAGTTTTTACCATTCTCTGACTTGGCCAAGAACATTTCAAATAATCAAAACCTTAGTAGGGTTGGGTTTCACTTGATAACTCAGTAAATTACAGTCCACTTTCATTCCACCATGTGCGTATTCTGTTGATTCCTTTCCACTCGGTTTCTAATGATTTGTTTACCTGTCAAACAATTGACACTTTCGACAGCTATCAGATGTTTTAGTTTCCGTCAGGCATAAACTTTCCCGAATACAACTTCTGTCCTGAATCACTAAAATGGAATTTGATAGTCCGGACGTGGAAAAGGACTTTCCCGGTTTGTACGCATCTGAAACAGGCTTAGGAAAAAAGAAGGAAGAGAGTGATTGTAACAACTACAGTACTGTGTGCCTTTTGTTCCTCTCGTTTATCCATTTTCATTTCTATCTTTAGTTAGCGAAGGTGACCATGACAAGCATAGTAAGAAAGATCTCCTAATTGGTCGCCGTAAGGACAAGAAAGATAAAAAGGATCGTGGCTATGCTGCCCTGGAAGGTGAGAGCTCGCCAGAGGAAGACTTAGAAGCTAAGTAAGTTAATGTTTTTCTTTAAATATTATTTAACTCACTGACCATCTGTTTTGTTAGGAGCCCATCAAAGTCCTCGAAGAAATCCAAGACCTTCAAGTTCTCTTCATCCAAAAGCAAGGAGAAACGTGAAAAATCCCGTGAAAAAGATAAAGTCGAAAAGGATGTGAAAGAAAAGGAAGACAAAGATAAAGAAAAGGAGTCCAAGGAACCGAAGGATAAAAAACGGGACAAGGAAAAGAAAGAAAAAGATAAAAAGGATAAATCTAAGGACAAAGATAAGAAAGATAAAAAATCAAAATGTGCAGTTAGTGAAGAAGTTCTCGAATTGGGTGATGTTCAACCGGTGTTTGGTGTATCTGTCAGCCTTGCCACGGAACGTAGTCGTTGCCATGACGGGGTCGATTTGCCTCTTGTTGTACGTGATTGCATTGACTATCTACAAGAACATGCATTGCGAAGCGACCAGATCTACAAAGTAGAACCAGTCAAAACTAGACTGCAACATTTTAAGCGATTGTATAATAATCGTGAAACTCAGAGAACTGACGAATTGGACCTTCCCACCGCTTGTGGTTTGCTGAAATTATTTTTAAGGTGAGAGTGGTTGTGCTATATCGATGCATATTAAATATCATTTGTATTTTTAGAGAATTACCAGAGCCAATCTTGACCACTGATCTTATTGCACGCTTTGAAGAGGTCGCGTCCCATCCTCAGGTCACAAAACAAGAGAAAGAGCTACAGACTCTATTGCAACAATTGCCGAAATGTAATAAAACTTTGCTGTCTTGGATTTTATTGCACTTTGATTCTATTATTCAAAATGAGAAGCAAAACAAAATGAATGCACAAAGTCTGGCCATGTTGCTGAGTCCACCACTGCAGATGTCCCATCGATTGTTGGTTGCTTTGCTCTGCCACTGTCCGAATCTTTTTGCTGATGTTCAATTAATTAAGTGAGTACATTACAAAATGCTGAAAATGTATTGAAATACTGTTGCAATTACGTACAGTTAAGCAATTAAGAATTTCTGAGAGATTATTTATACGAAATTGTTTTCTGTTTGTCAATTGCTTATATTGATAAAGAAATAACTCTGATAGCCATGATTTATGGTCTCTAGTGGGCTGCAATACATGCGCACGGGCGTGGTTTGACGACAGTTAAAAGTCGAACTTCGTCCTCTGTTAGTCTATCTACTAAGTTAAATACCCATTGTAACTTCAGAGGGCCCCCACCCAATTATCAAGGCTAATTCAAGCAATGACATTGTCTAATTAAGAGGAGGCAGAGTAAAACTGGATTTATCAATAACATCTTCAGACTTTTATGCCACTGGAGGTTGTTATAATTTGTCCAGTTACAAGCTGCCGGTCGAAGGTCTTGTTGAGTGGTAAGACTACCGGTAGTTTATACCAGAACTTAAAACCCGATACCGCGGGAGTCACTTGCCCCTCGGATTTCGGCCCAGGCCTGACTTGTTGAGCAAGGCTCCCTTGTGGGTGCGTCACGGTGGCTGTGATTAACACCTAAAGCGCAGGGACGATGCTCCTGCTGGTCTCACCCGATGTAGAGTTGCAACAAGTACTGGGTGCTGAGGCTAAGATCAGCGGATGCTAAATTTTTTTGTTTGTGCAGGTGGATCATTCTTAAATCATCGATATCCCTAATAAAGGTTACCGATTTTTGAATCCCGCCGCACAGAAACAGCCATAAATTTGCATTTTTACCCCGACGTGCGGCAACGATTTATAGAATTCAATCGCGTGTGTACACCTATTTGCCTTAAAAGTCGACTTAATAAGTAAAAATAATGTACTGGCCTTTTAACAACTAAGATTCATTCGTTCACACACTTACGTGTACCTCGCGTTTCGGGAATCAAAAGAGAGTAGTACAAAAATACGACATCATGGAGGTGAATGTATATACTCGAAAGCACTGCTTCTCGGGGACTACACCTAATCCTACGGAGGACGTTTTAGAAAAAAATAAGATAGACTTGCCATTTTTTTGACAATTTAACTTCTAGGTAGCTAGACGCCTGAAGGGGAGACATCTTTAGAAAGGGGTATTCATTCTCACAACACATAATTTTGTCAAAAGCACAAGGAGTGCAATATCAAAGTTCTGGTAAACGAGCTACATAAAACTGCAGTGTGTGTCGTAATCTAGCGACTTATGCTAATTAAATTGATAAATAGCTGTCTACTTAGCATTAACGGGCGGTATTGATGAGCTTGTAAGTGCAGATTTAACCGGGCAATTGGGGAACTAAATTAGAAAAATCAATACTGCCACGGAGGGAACGGTTTCAGGATGGGAAATTCAGTGTTACGGCGTTAGAATATATTACTAAAAACGCTATTTTTTTTTTAAACAGTGGCGCATGACTAATTCGGAATAATCCTAATCAAATCTAATCCGGTCTACTCCGACATATTTAGAATTCAGACTCAGACCGGGAAGGATATCCGAGACTAAGTCAAAGTCTTGTAAAAAAAAAGTGGTGGATGAGCCCTTAATCGACCAACGACAGCGCTCATATCCCCGAACAGGTTACGAGTTTTGACCTAACCAACTCCTTGGTCTAAAATGGAACTGACCCCACAGGTTGCGGGTTGTGCCGACGGGGTAACTATCAGGGGGCATGGAAAAAAAACCAATGTTACAGAGCAGCAATAAACCTCGGATATTGATGGATCAACTTTTCAAAACCCCTGCAAACGAATTGAAGACAACGAGCTTCGGATGTGCACGTGAAAGCTTTCTTAATAGGCCACGTGCGGTGGCAATAGACTGCTGCAAAGCAGTCCAAGAAATGCGATGGGATGGATCGGACAAAAAGAGGATGAAAAACGCACGTCACCACAGAGGAGAAAGATGACGACACCAAAGGTAACTTGAGTTCTTGAACAAGACTTAGAGCAATGCCCTAGCTATGTTCTCGGTCTGAAAAATCTTCAAATACACCATCGGGGGACAACGCATTGTGCATGCAATTTTAAGGAGATCTCAGCTAACTTAGTGTGCGAAACTGTTGTTGTCTGACGTCCAGGTCCACCCTGTACTGTAGCACCACTTTATGTATGTAAGTGCACGGTGTTTTATAAGCCCTGCTCTACATAGACAAAGAAACGTGACGGTAGAACCATGAGATGAAAATGGCGGTAAAGAATAAGAAGCAAGCATTTGAAGCATAGATTACGTACAGCGGAAATAACGGTGCGTCTTGTGATAAACTATTAACTTTACAAAAAGAAGCGGTAGACAGAGCACGTCTGACAGCAGTGAAAGCTATTAGCTTTAGATCTAATCGCCGAAATAATTGAAAATGTGTAGCAATTATACTAACGTGGAACAACAAGATAAGTAATAGACACAAAGATTGATTTAACGCCTTATTATTTTACAAACGAAGCAGTAAATAAAATGAGTCGGGCATTCGATCTTCTCTAATTATCACCTCACGCATTGCGCTCTGCTTTTTGGTTTTTGATAAGAAAGTCACTTAAAATTTACTCTATGCCAGCGTAAATTATATCCTTAACTTTTTGCTGACTTAAAGCAATGCTTTTGTAATTTAACCTTACTTCATTTTAAATGCCGTTCGGTCGGGGGAAAACTCTACCTCTAGAAGATTTTTATTTGATGATGCTCTAATGAAAGCTTACTTTATTAATTTTTTTCTTTAAGGCGTACATATTTGTCAAAATGATCCTTTTAAACGAATCTTTTTAAATCTCGCCTAGTTTCTAAATTGCTCTGTGGAAATTTTTAAGACTAACTGACTAACTTTGCTTAACTTTAAATGGTGGTACAGTCAATCTCACCTAACAGCTCGTTCGCTAGCCATTTGTCTTCAGTAAAGTGATTTGGTTCGAGTTTTCCATAAATACCGATACATTCTATATTCGGTCTCGCTGTGTCTTGTCGTATCTTCAGGATTGAAGTCAAACCCTTTTCGGGCTGATGTATCTGTGTCTTTTTATAAGCCACTGCAGACGTACTTTGTTTAATTGGTTGATGTCGCTGTGTCAATCGCGTAGTTATTTATTGAAAACAATTTCATTTCACAATTAGCTTGGTCGTTTTATATAGAAAATTGCTATTCATTGCCTTCTTGATCCAAAAAATCAGAAATCACTCTAGACTCGCGTCCTTGATAATTTCTTCACTGGTCTTTTTTTTTTTTTTTTTCCATGCATTTTTATTTAAATTCATTTGTTAATACATAAGTGCTAAACAAAAAAACGCTTAAAAACTAGCTTAATTTACTTCAATTCTTCTTATTTTTACTTACTGGCCCTATAAGAGCGCTCTAAGCTAAACATAAAACTTAACTATGTCTTTCGACGTAACCTAACTGTTTTTTTTTATATATATATTTTTTATTTCATGTTCATTATACTTAGAACTAAGAAAATATAAATTGTTTTAGCAAAAACTTAGTGAAAGGACATTCCGTTTACATAAAACTTAAAACTACTTACAAAATAATTCTTAGACTACTTAGATTATCTTAAACTACGATACGTAATTAAATCCGTACTTTTTTTTGTTTTTTATGCTACCCATCTCTTTTTTTTTTTTTTTTTTAATTTGTTTTTTTTTTTTCTTTTTAAAAATTATCTTAACACTATATTAACCTACCTAAACTATGTAAGCCGGCCATAACTTAAAATTTAAGTAAACCGACTTTGCGTCTTATCGACGCTACCTCGAATTAGAAGGAAACGACGAAAGAGCTCCCTCTCTTTCAATAAGCCACCAAAATTCTTGGTGCTGCCGAGCAACGTCTCTCAAATCGCGACTCCCTACCGCCCTACTGAACCGGAGACGCTCCGCACTGCCGTGTGCGACGTCTCTGTCGTAGTTGAGTCGCCTGTCTGCAGCTGTTCGAGCAACGAGATTAGCGGCACCGCTAATTTGTCCTGGATCAGCCCTTTTTTATCAAAATAGAGGAACGTGATATAGATAGTTAGGGTAATAAGCCCCGGAGATCAGATTGTTCGTCGAAGCCATTGCTCTAGCAATGTGCCTTCGAGTCAGCTTAATGACGAAATTGTCCACTCTAATTAGGTTCGCCCTGTTGTACAGGACCTCGTTAGGATAATATTTTATGTACTCCGATTCTGGTGTTCTGTACAAGCGAAGACAAGTCCTAAGACAAGCCCTCTCAAACACCCGAATCTTTTCCATTAAGCTTGCTCTCACATTGAACCACACGGGACGTCCAAATGCAAGCATAGACCGGATAAGGGCCATGTAGCAGATTACTTTTACCCTCGCATCGAGTTGCCTGCTATAAAATAGTCTCTTTGTAAGGGCAAATGCACTTTTAGCTCTGGCCAGAGCAACATCTATATGTTTGTTAAAATATAGATATTGATCTAGCCAAATCCCAAGGTATCTGACTACACTTCGACAAGCAAGTGGTTGCCCGCGTTGTCCCACGATCGAAAACTTTCGCCAGTTCTTTTTGGTATCCGCAGAGGCCCCAGACAAAGGTGTCCTAAAAAGAATGGTTTCCGACTTCTAAAAGTTGATATTCAACTTCCAGTCATCGCAATATCGTTTAATCTTATCGAAGTCACTTTGCAAGAGCATATTAATGTCCTCGATTTTTGGACCTGATCTGTACGCTATCAAGTCGTCTGCGTACGCTATGGCATGGTGAAGTGAACTCACAAGATCGCTTGTGTAAATGTTAAAAAGGATCGGTGAATTAACCGCACCTTGTTGCAGACCATTTTTAATGTTAAAAGTTCTAGCAGAAGTCGCATCGCCATTCTTCACGATGAACTTTCTACCGGAGAGCATATCAAAGAGAATATACAGCAGTGGTTTACATATGCCCAGCCTGTTCAACTTGAAAAAAGGCCTTCTAGCCATACGGTGTCAAAAGCCTTCTCCAAGTCAATCAAGCAGGCGCCTGTGCACTGTTTCTTGCTATTGTTCCACTGGATATCGGATACCAGTTTAGACGCGGCATGTGATATATCATGTCCCGCCTTAAAACCGAACTGATTATCTGGAACTATATTTTTGTCCTCAACCCACTTAGTCAGGACTCTATTGATCACTTTTTCGAAAACTTTGCTGATATTCGGAAGGAGACTTATCGACCGAAGATTCGACGGATTGGACATGTCTTTATCCCTTTTGGGAATGGGATGCACCATCGCTGTTTTCCAATGCATTGAATAATAAGCATTATTCAAAGCATTATTAAACAGGATGGTATAAATGTCCACCACTTCTGGTGGGAGATGTCGAAGCACAATGTTCGGTATTCCATCGGTTCCCACCGATTTCTTACTTCTTAGTGATACGAAGATAGTTTGGAGGGGAAGATCCCTTTGGTCGGCGATGGCCATATTTGCCATATTTTCGTCATTGAACTCAGTGAACCCTGAGCTCTCGAATCGCCAGTGCTCTATATCATTTCGAAGGTAGGAATTGTACAAAAGAACCTGATTTTCCAGGTCGCGGTTACAACCAATGACAACATTTGCCTTGTATACTTCCTGGAAAATCGCTCCTATGGTCTCAACCTTCTCCTGCGGATCTTCGACCACGAAGAAGTTGTCGTCATCTACCGCTTCTCCTGGATCTACGCCTGCAGTTATCAGTATTTGTTCATTGTCTGTTGTTCGAGGGATCTTTAGACATGGAAGATCGTTTTGATCTTTCCTCCGAAATATTTTATTTATTTGCGGAAACATATTCGGGTTGCTAGTGTTTACAGCTCGAATTTTATTGTTCCAATACAAACTTACAGACGCCCTGTAATTTTCTTTTATTAATGTTTGGAGGGTTTTGATCAACGACTTCAGTGTCATGATTTCGGGGTTATGTCTGTCAGTAAACTGTCTATACAAGTTTTTTAGTCTAGATAGTAGTCTGCTTTTGTGTTCGTGCAGTGCGTTAATAGTTGCATTGCGGAATGTGTCTTCGTTTTCGGAATGTTGATACCGAGGTATCGTACTGTCCATTGTTCGTTTTATGGTCTCGTCCATTTGTTTTAGGTACTTGTCAATCTCCTCATTTGACAAATTCCTATTGGACGGCGGGTGTAGCGAATTCGAGGAGAGTGCTCTCGTCAATGTTCTTGAGAAGTAAGTCCAACGTACCCTACTGTAGTTGAAAGAATACCTTTGAACAAACTCTTCCAATTCCGCAATTTCGTTCGGAACAGTTATTTCGGTACTAAGACCGCAATGGTCACTGTCATATACGAATGTGCGTAGACAGTTTATAGTATGTTGAGTCGTGCCGGTCAGTTGTATACGTGTGTCGAATAGCAGCAGATCCAGATAGGAGCCGTGCCTGGGAAACGACGGACTATCCGTCGCCTTAAGACCGAGTCGGTACATTACACTGTGCTGACCCCACCAATTAAGTAGCAGGTTCCCTCTAGTGTTTGGAGTATTATTTCCCCAATCTCTATGTTTGGCGTTGAAATCTCCACCGATTATGAAGTAATTCTCCTCGGATTCCAGCCTGAGGAATCGGAAAAGTGTCTCGAGTTCTGAGATAAATAAACTGGATTGAGAACTTCAGGTGCATAGACGGAGACCATGTACAACCGTTTTCCACTACGGAGCGGGATGTACACAATGCATGCCTCAAGCACCTGGAACCTACGCACTACACGGCTGTACACTCTTTTAAATCGCAAACTTTTTCTAATGAAGATTGCAACACCACCTCCTTGCGTAGAGTTGGGTCGGTTTCTTCTTAATATTTTATATCTTTTGTGCCTCATTTTGTGTTTTTTGGTTAGCTTAGTTTCGCTAACCAAAAGCACATCAGGGACTTGGTCTTTGAGCAACTTAAACAGTGCGGCTCTTCGTTCGATCCTTATCAAAGAATTTACATTCAAAGCAAGGACCTTTAGGGTTCGCTCCGCCATGTTCATACACATTACGACTGGAGGTGCGTTAGGGCCGGCAGCAACGCGTAGATTTGGTCTACACGCGTGGTCTGTTCCGTTATCTGACGTTGAAGCTGAGCGATCTGCCCCTGAATAGAGAGCAAGATAGCTAGCATATCAGAAGTTGATTCAGGTGCTCTAGGCGCAGGCGCCTGAGAAACAACCTTCGCTTGTTGTGCCGTACTACCTCTACCTGCCGCCATTTGGGCGTAGGTAATTTGAGGAGTGACGGCTGGTGTTTTAATATGTACGGGTGGACGTTTAACCTCCACTTTTTGCTGCCGGGCTAAATTTATTGTCTTTATGTATTGAAACTTAGGACAACCCCGATAGTTTGCGGTGTGTCCCGCGTTCTTGCATAAAGCACACGAGAGCTGACTTCTTTCTGTCGTACCATCTCTACCCAGAGAGCATTCCTCTGATTTGTGGTCCTTTCCAGACTTCACACATCGAGGCTGCATCTCGCAGTTCGACGCGGCGTGCCCGAACCTTTGACAGCGAACGCATTGCAAAATGCTATCGCTCCTTTTTACTTTTTCCCATTTTATAGACTGATAGTTTAGGAATTTAAGGCTCCTTAAACTATCAAGTTTACTATTGGGAGTGAGCTGAACAAGGAAGAGCGGTAGTTTCCGTTTCTCCCTTTTGGCTCTAGCCGTGACGAACGGCTTAACCCCTACGAATTTGAGCTCGTCGCACTCTTTCTCTTTCAACAGTGCGAGGAGCTCCTCCGGATCAGCCGACGGTTCTAGACCCTTCAGCAGCATCGTTTGCAGCTTATCACATTTAGGGGTGAAGGAGAAGAACTCCGTCGTCGTATCCCTTAGTAAAGCTTTTATTTTGTTATAGCGTTCCACTGTATTACAGTGAATCGCATGTTTGTCTACACTTAAACGCTTAATAAAAAAATTATTGCCTATGGCTGACTTACATAGATCAATGGTATCTCTTAACTCCATTTTATAAGTGTTGATTGGTGGCACTCTTATTTTGCTTGACTTTTGCTGTAGCTGTTGTTGATTTTTCTGCTGCTGTTGTTGTGTTTGTTGTTGTTTTTTCTGCTGCTGGTTTTGTGGTTGTACTTGTTGTTGTTGCTTTTTTTGCTGCTGTTGCATTTCTGACTGCTGCTGCTTTTGTTGTTTTTGTTTAGACTGTTGTTGCTGAGTTTGCTTCAACTGTTGTTGTTGGTTCTCTTGTGGCTGCTGTGCTTGTTGGAGTAGGTCGAACTGGAGATCTTGCCTCTCCTTTTCTCTTCTCGCACTTTGCTTAGCCTTAATCGCCAGCACTCTTTTCTGTAGCTCAACTATGCTGCTTTTAAGAGCTTCAACTTCCTCTTCTTCGTCTTCAGACTCTGAAGCTGCGAGATACGCAAAGCTATTCGTATCTCCCGTATAACGCCCTTCTCCACCGTCGGAGACATATGGGTATTCGTCGCAATCTACTTCGTCACGACGTGTTCTGACTGCTGCTGCTGACGTAGAAGCTCCCTCCCTTGCTCCACCTTGCAGCTTTTCAGTTGGAGCTGATAGAGACAGGCGCTTGACTACATTTGGAGTTGGTTTATTTTTCCTTCTCCGTTTTACAGTCATCTCCATAATTGTTTTTGCTTCTTCGTCTGCTTGTAGCTTGACCAGCCCATCCGCTTGTCCCGCTATGGGGAGAGCGGACTGCTCTTTGTCATCCATCGCCTGGTGAACGTCCCGTTGCTTATATTTTTGTTAATGTTAAAAACACGATAGTTTTTTTTTTTTTTTTTTTAAAAAGTCACTATCTGCCTGCTGGGATCGAACCCGCAACACTACTTTTGCTAATCAGGTGCTACTACCACTAGGCCAATTCGGCTTTACTGATACTAAGACTATAAATCGTACTTTTATTGCGTACAAGAGAAAACAGAAACAAGTCCGTTTACCACGGCGGCCTACGAACGAATTGGTTCTTCACTGGTCTTCTTCGCTTAATATTGACAGCATAGAAAAAAAAAAATCCTATGCGCATGCAAGACTTGAATTTTGGGTATTGCTCGTAGGTTCTGTTGAGGAGCTCGTAGAAATATTCTTTGCTCACGTATATCTTTTGTGGAAACTAGAGCTCACATCAGGTTGATTGAGCCAGCAAGTTACTACTCCGATCTACTTATGTTAATTTAGTAGATATGATGTCTCTAACTGCTGGAAAAATATCTTATTAGATCAGAGTTTGTTTCTTTCCTGCTCGTCACAAGCAATTCTAAGCAACGAAGGGCTTAACTTGAATGTCGGTTCTAAATGCAAGTTAAATTTTAATGTGCATTTTCACTCATAACGTGTACACTTATGTGGTTGCTTACAAAGAAGTTTATCTTTGAAAACTTCTGTTGACAGTGTAGTGGTTGTTTGCAGGCTTTCATTCATAAGTATTTTTCTGCTTAGATTTCCGCCGTAGACAGATTTCTGACAAATATCTATCTGGTTATCATATGCATATTTATCTGGTTGACTGACAACACTCTGCCGCAGATGTTATCTTGAATTGTTTTCTTTTTTATCTGCTACTGTGTACACATTCAACTCTAGAATAATAGATAAGATCTTCGTATCTTTGTGATGCAAATCAGTTATGCCTGGTCGATTCGAAAGACTAACCAAATTTCTTATTAAGTATTTTTATATTAATAATTTAAAATCATTTTTACATTAATAAACTTTATTTTGTTTCTAGATATGTACCACCCATTACATCAACAAGTCCAAAACTACCAGAAACACCTGGGGACATCCAAACGGAACTATGCAAACAAGAAAGTCTACTTGCCCAAATCCACTCGGAAATGAATGCTGGATTTGTCTCGAAAAAACGCGAAGAACAACTCTGGGAAGTGCAACGTATTATAACTCAACTTAAGAGAAAGTTACGTAGCTTCGAAAGACGACAAGAAAAAAGCACCGACGAACCTAATGAACCAGATACATCATCTACAACCACCGTTGTTACAGTGCAATTACAAAATCAAATTCCATGCACTAAAGCAAATTCAGATGATGAATCTATGAAAACTGTAACCATTCCCTCAACTGAATCTGGCACAAATACTGAAACTAAAAACACCCCACAGGATACCACTGATAATCCAACTATTATTCCTGAAGAGCAGGAATCGCTTAAAGAAAACACAGCTGTCGAGGATGGAATGTATTTACATGAAAGCGGTTTGCTAATGGTACCCAAAACACATCCAGACTACTACACATTGATTCGTTTACAATTGGAAAATCAAGAATTGATCAATTGGAAGAATCAGTTACAGACTAGAATCAGCGCGGAAAGAGCAGAAATTTTACGTCTGAAGAAATTCCTCATTGCTGCCGATTCGCAACAGGTGAAGAAACAAACTCCAAACAATACCGATGAGGTTGGTGATTATGACAAAATCATCGATAATTATATGAAAGAGAATGCATTGTTGGAGCACAAGAAAAATATCCTTGCCAAGGAGATATTTGAGGAAAACAAGGAATTAATTGCACTTGAGGTGGAGTTGGCATTGCAAAAGTTTTAGAATCGTGTTTGTGGAAGTTCTTGGGTATTACGGGCTTTAACAGGAATAAAATTCCGACTATGCCCTTTAACTATTTTTGTGGTATCTCTCAAATAAATTTAATTATTTATGTAAGGCTTAACTATACATTGCTTGGCGTTTCAATAAAAATCATTTACATAACCATAATCGAAAGGTATTAATATTAAAAAATAAAAGGCTTACATTATTTTAGTTTAAAGAAAAACAGTTCATTTTCTCTTCTTCACTATTGAGAGTAGACTTTTAAGATGTGTTTCTCAGACAACGTCAAGTAGAACTTGTGTAAGCGTCTGATGAACAATAATCAGAACGAAGAACTAGATTTGTTTATGACCTATACATAGCTTTAAAGGTGTCCATGAGATTTGTTGATTTGGGCGGTGTAGTCACTTTAAAAGGAAGTGATATAGAAACAAAATTGGCCCTAAGGCCCTATGAAGTTGTTGAAAAATATATTCCCTTATATTGCTGTCGAATCATGCACAAGGACTTAGCACTACGGTTTGTTGCAAAAAGCTATCAGGAAAAAACATAACTGCAACCTTAACCAGATTGAAACGGTTTGGTACGGCTGCATCTTAGATTTTCTCTGCTTTGGACGCCTGATGAACCTCTCTGTCCTTGATAGTTAAATTATGAGCCAGACTTTCAACTCAAGCTTCTGTTCTTAAGGAAATGGACTTTGGTTCAACACGCTTGGATGTTTTGATCACATTATCTTCGCTGGTTGTACGGACATATCGTCTGATGCAATGACGCCAAAACTTTGAACAGAATCCAAGCTGCAGTTTGACAAAACGTCTTAAAAACGCAATCGGCTTTCGTTAATCACTTTATTAAAAATAAGTTATACAATTCTTGCAGCTGAATGCTACTAAGAAACAATCAGTTAAGTCTTAGGAACGATCATCTGTTATTCTGGCAACGTGAACGGCAAATTGCCCTGTTTGAGCCTTTGCTATTTTTTATACATCTTAAAATTTGGTGATTTCCCTAATTTTGGTGCTTCGGATTCGTTGGTACCTAGTTTCAACCCTTTTCTGATTTTGTCATTCATACAGCGGTGTCAAACACATACTTTCTTGATGCCACACTTATTTCGACTCAAATAAGGACTTCAGATTCCATACTTGCCTTCAGATATTTGAGACTGTTCTTTGTACAAGGTGGCGCAAAATTAATCATCCTATTGGACGCCCAGTTGAGGTCTCTACACCCGAAACAATCGAAAAAATTCACGGTATGGTGTTGGCCGACCGAAGATTGAAAGTGCGAGAGATTGTGGAAGCCGTAGGGATCTCGCATGGCTCAGTGGTTTCAATTTTGAATGATCACTTGGGCATGAGAAAGCTTTCCGCAAGATAGGTGCCGCGTTTGCTCACAGTCGACCACAAACGCAATCGTGTAACAACTTCACAGGAAGGTTTGGCGTTGTTTAATCGCAATATGGAGGAGTTTTTGCGCTGTTTTGTAACCGTGGACGAAACATGGATCCATCACAACACACCAGAGAACAAACAACAGTCAAAACAGTGGGTTTCTAAGGGTGAATCGGCAATGATGAAGTCATCTCGCAAACAAAGGCCTATTTTGAGGACCTCGACAAATCATTTTTTTTGGAAGGGATAAAAAAATTGGAGAAGCGTTGGACAAAGTGTATAGAGCTCAAGGGAGACTACGTTGAAAAATAAAATTATTTTTTTATCAAAAAATCTGGGTTTTAATCCAAAAGTCACGGACTTATTGACCCGCCCTCGTAAATCGAGGTATCACACTAAAAATTATAAAAACCCTTAAAATACTATATTGGAACAGCACATCGAAAATTGTAACTAAGACCAAGGGTCCGAAATTTGAGATAAAAAGAGAGGTCAGACAGAGAGATCCTCTTTCACCAGATTTCGTATTTACAATAGAAGCATCGATATCGAAAGCCCAAGTATAAGTATAGATGGAGAGAAACTATCGAACATTCGCTTTGCAGACGACAAAGCTCTTTTTGCAGAAACACCGAATGAGTTGGAAGAGATAATGGATGGATGTACGAGGGCGGGTCAATAAGTCCGTGACTTTTTGAATTTCTGACCTCTTTACTGAAACAGCAACACTGCTCCTGTCAACAGGCATCTGTCAGTTGACTCCTGTCAAAATTTAAACTTGCTGCGTCAGTTAGTTTGTGTTTGACAGCTATTTTTATCAGACTACTCACTAATTTGAGGAGAAAATGGAAAAAAGTGAATTTCGTGTGCTTATTAAGCATTATTTCTTGCGAAAAAAAACCATTACCGAGACCAAGGCTAAGCTTGATAAATACTATGGGGACTCTGCACCATTGATTTCAATGGTAAATAAGGTGGTTGTGGTTGTTTGACAGCTATTTTTATCAGACTACTCACTAATTTGAGGAGAAAATGGAAAAAAGTGAATTTCGTGTGCTTATTAAGCATTATTTCTTGCGAAAAAAAACCATTACCGAGACCAAGGCTAAGCTTGATAAATACTATGGGGACTCTGCACCATCGATTTCAATGGTAAAAAAGTGGTTTACTGAATTTCGTTGTGGCCGTACAAGCACTGAAGGGTAGTTTCAACCCTTTTCTGATTTTGTCATTCATACAGCGGTGTCAAACACATACTTTCTTGATGCCACACTTATTTCGACTCAAATAAGGACTTCAGATTCCATACTTGCCTTCAGATATTTGAGACTGTTCTTTGTACAAGGTGGCGCAAAATTATCATCCTATTGGAAGAGGTTATAATTTTTGCAAATTGCGTCGTACGTCAATCATATTTGACATTTGTGAACTAGACAGCTGCAGTATACAAACAGACAAGCAATGGACCGCTATACTCCGCAAGAGCGTGGAATAATTGTGCCGATTTTTTTGACCAATAATCGGTCGGTGGTGTTGGCGCGGCGTGAATTTCGACGTCGATTTCCTAATCTTGTCGCGCCAACTGGGTAAACATTCCGGCGCTTAGCTAATCGACTCGAATAGACTGGAATCATGGGAGGCCATGCAGGGGGTGGTTGTTCGTCCGAGAATATCGGGGCTGTGGCTGCCGATGTCGCTGAGAACGAAGAAACATCCACCAGACGATGCAATTGGGCATCACCAGATGGACCCTACAGCGAATTTTAGTGAAGACTTATACTTGTTCCCGTTCAAAGTGCAAACAGTGCATCAGTTAATGTCTATTGACCGTCAGTCGCGTGTGAATTGCTGTCAAGCCATCTTAAATCTCAACAACGAAGAGGACGATTTGTGTATTGCCATCGGCAATACGGTCACTGTTACTGGCGAACGCTACAGGACCATGATAGATGACTTCTTACTGCCAGAATTGGATGAGCGGTGCTTGGTGAATATGTGGTTTCAACAAGACGGTGCAACCGCACACACAGCACGAGCCACAAATGGATATTGTGAAGGAAGCGTTTCATAGTTGCATAACCTCCCGTTTTGGAGATTTGGCATGGCCAGCAAGATCGCCCGATTTAACAATCCCAGATTTTTTTTTTTTTGCTACTTGAAGTCGAGGATGTATGCCTCAGACAATCGCAGCCCTTAAGGAGGATATTTGACAGGAATAAGAACAGCTATTGCCGGAAATCTTGCGGAAAGTCATGGAAAATGCGATAAAACGGGCACAAATGTGTACCAACACTGGCGGCAACCACTGACGGATATCATCCTTTCCACTTTCCATCACTCGAAATCGTTTTTTTTATTTATTAAAACAGTAATTCAAAAACAAAATTGGATGATTAATGTTCTCTAGGTTCGCTGTTTCTAGTTTGATTTCCATTTCTGCGCTGTTAATCTTTAGTTTGGTATTTATCTGGTTTATTTGCAAGTCAGCCAAACTACGAGGGCGGGTCAATAAGTCCGTGACTTTTGGATTAAAACACAGAAAAATAAAATAATTTTTTTATTTATTATTTATTTTATTTTTGAATTTTTTCGATTGTTTCGGGTGTAGAGAGAATTCACCTGGGCGTCCAGGACGTTTGGCATCTTCAGTGTTTGTACGGCCACAACGAAATTCAGTAAACCACTTTTTTACCATTGAAATCGATGGTGCAGAGCCCACATAGTATTTATCAAGCCTAGCCTTGGTCTCGGTAATGGTTTTTTTTCGCAAGAAATAATGCTTAATAAGCACACGAAATTCACTTTTTTCCATTTTCTCCTCAAATTAGTGAGTAGTCTGATAAAAATAGCTGTCAAACACAAACTAACTGACGCAGCAAGTTTAAATTTTGACAGGAGTCAACTGACAGATGCCTGTTGACAGGAGCAGTGTTGCTGTTTCAGTAAAGAGGTCAGAAATTCAAAAAGTCACGGACTTATTGACCCGCCCTCGTACATCCATCCATTATCTCTTCTAACTCATTCGGTGTTTCTGCAAAAAGAGCTTTGTCGTCTGCAAAGCGAATGTTCGATAGTTTCTCTCCATCTATACTTATACTTGGGCTTTCGATATCGATGATTCTATTGTAAATACGAAATCTGGTGAAAGAGGATCTCTCTGTCTGACCTCTCTTTTTATCTCAAATTTCGGACCCTTGGTCTTAGTTACAATTTTCGATGTGCTGTTCCAATGTAGTATTTTAAGGGTTTTTATAATTTTTAGTGTGATACCTCGATTTACTATCTCTTGCCATATTTTAACATTCTCTATAGAATCGAATGCCTAGTAGAAACCTGTACTCGTAAAAGCTATATACATTTCCCTGTAGTATTCAACGATTTTTTCAACGAACTTATTTATTGATTGTAGATGGACAGCTGAAGAACATCGTTACCGAAATCCTACCTGCTCTTTTGGTTAGTTTCTGTTAAAAAGGTGATTGTATCTTTTCAGTAGGCATTTGGAGAGAACTTTATATTCCATTAAGATAATACCAATTGGTCGCCTTGTTTATGCATTAGTATTATATTCGACACTTTTCATTGATGTGGGAATTCCTCGAGTTATTCGAGCTATTTTCAATTTTTAGCATTTTGCTTTAAGGTCGTCGCTACCAAAACTTTTTCCCGACTTAAGTTAATCAAAAGATTCAGAGATTTCAGATTCTAGAAACAATTGAAAGTCTTCATTAGGGTCTAAAGCTGACATTCTGACAGGGCTTGACTAAGTCTTATCTTAGATTGATAAAGGCTGTCGCTGTACAGTCCATACAGTTCTTGGTTGTATCCCCTCCTCTACATCGTCAATGCAGGAGGGATCAAAGATTGAAAAAATTGCATAAAATCGCATCGCCTTGTCTAAATCCTTTTTTGACATCAATGGTCTCGTTGAGATATTTACTCACCTTGATGGAGCATTCTTCAACGTAATCCTGCACAGAAGGATGAGTTTGGCAAACAATGCTGGCATACTTTCGTCCGCCCATATTTTACAGATGAGTTGGTGTATGCTCCTTACTAAGAAATCGCCTGCATCTTCGAAAAGCTAGACAGTCAGGTCGTCCGGTCCAGCAGCTTTTGTTGGACTTCTGCTTAGATATCGCTATTTTCACTTCATCCAGGAACGGAATTATTGGTCTACATCGTCCAGGTTGAAAGGTTTATTCTACTTGACAGTATTTGGTACGTCATCGCCGTTATACAGCCTACACAAATGCTCTTTCCAAATTTTCAGCATCGACTGCGGCCCTATTACGATGTTTACTTGTTTGTCTCTACAGGCTTCGGGGTTGCCTTCTTTTGGTAAAGCTTCCGAATCTTATTCCTTGAGTAGCGTCTCTCAATTTCCTCGATCGCGCTTCTCATGCTCTTTTTTTTCATTTTCCTTTTTCTTTGAAACACTAGTGATGAAACATCATTAGAATAAGGTGATGCATGAAACACTATATCCGTGTTGGAGTATAAGCATCACCCACACCTTAATTTGAACTCTTTTGCATTCAATTCAGGAAGTGTAAGGGGGTTTTGTAACCCACCATATGTGATCACTGTACATATATCAAAGGGCGAAATTTAAGGAAGGAAGTATTCCGTGTAACATTTTTGAAAATCAAGACATTTTCAAGTATTTTTTGGCAAAATCTAATGTAAGGTTGTTCCGTTGTCACACATACCGAGAATAGAAGATAGAAACATATAGATGGTATTCATAGATATTCATTTAATAGCAATCAATTCTCTTCGGTTATCAGTATGATAATGCAATGATAGTGCATTTATCGTGCTTTTGACAAATTGGTGTAGAATTTAATGTTTAGTGAAACATACCATTAACTCACGAGTGGATCTGTTGCTACAAAATGTATGCCGTTGTCATTAAGAACATTTCGTGTCTTGAGATTTTTCTTTAACTGAAGGTTTATGAACGCTTAAAAGAAAATAAAAGGGTTCGGAAGAAGAGTACAAGGGGACACATCAAACGATGTTACTATCTGATCAAAAGAATCCTATAACGTTGGGTGAATATTTCGGTTTTTAAGTACCTTCAATACCTATTGCAATACACAAGTGCAGACCTGCGGAGAATACATGACACTATATTGAAGCGTTAGGTTGAACGTGAAGAGTCTTTTAACCTTGTCCAATGAGCTGGCAGTTGATGGACATTATTTCTCCCAATAGCCCGACCAGACCTAGTTCTCTATCCACTATTGACTTTTTCGTTGTATCGACGAATCTGGTGGCACCTCAGCACGCTATGCGTAATTTTAACTGCCTTACATTAGACCCACTCTCTGACCACTTTTCAGTCTTCCTTACACTCGAGATTGGTAACATATTCCCTCTTTTGTCAGATCCACCACTTTTAAATTCATTTAAAAACACTAACTGGGAGTCTTTTAACAGTGATCTTTCACATAAACTCAGTGCCCTTCAGATTCCAGTTGACAGAAACCTTGAGAATGAGGAAATTGACCATTTTGTTCAGCTGCTCTCTAGTTCCATCCAAGACTGTACCGAGTACCATTCGGAGAAAATCAAATTTAAAAGTACCTACAAAACTCTTAGCATTGAAATCGTGAGACTCCTAAAGCTCAGGAAAGTTTGGAAAGTTCAACTTAAAAGAATCTTTCACAGAGTTGGTAACAGAATCAACCCAGCTTACACTTCTCTCTCTTCACGTATCACCTGCTTAAGCAGCTTAATAAAAGACCAAATGAAAATACATATGAACAAACAATTTAGAAACAGACTCAATCAGCTTAGACCATCTCCAGCAGTGTTTAAAGAAATCGACAGAATTACTGGCGGCAAGCGAGCGCTTGACCAGATCTCGGCCCCTATCACACACGAAAACATACCCCATTACTCCACTCAAGAAAAACTTTCAGCCTTTGAAAAATTTTACACAAATCTATACTCCCGCAACGTACCCCAATTTAATTCTGAACTTTGTTTTTAGATTTTAACTCGCAATAGCTCATTCCTGGTGTGGAACTCAAATACCGTATTAACTGAATTTTCCCATAACAATAATTCATCTTCCACATCCGCTGAAGATTTCGCCTCAACCGAACTGATTGAATCCATTATCCTTAACCTCAACAAGAAAAAATCTTCAGGACCAGACAAAATTTCAAACTTCATAATTAAAAAATGCTTACCTACAATCAATTCCTAGCTCCTACCATCAACAACTGTATAAATAATGGCTACTTCCCTATTTTTTGGAAGAAAGCCAAAAAAAAAAGTAATTCCAATGACACAGCAAACTTCAGACCCATATCTATGCTATCAAATATAGGAAAAATTCTGGAAAGAGTACTTTACCTCAAAATCGAAGACTTCATATCTGAGCACAGCATCATTCCCTATAGGCAGTACGGCTTTAAAAAAAAACACTGCACTGAACACGCCCTTTTAGAGGTACAGAACCTAATCTTAAATAACTTAAGGAAAAAATCATGCACCGTCGCTTGCGCTTTGGACCTCACAAAAGCATTCGACCTTGTTTGGCATGACGGCTTGCTTTCAAAATTAATTTCCCTGGACGTTCCAACTTTTTTCCCCAAAATTATCTTCAGCTTTCTTGCAAACCGTTGTCTTTATATCCACTTTGACGATGACACATCCTCATCCATACCAGTTTTATCAGGAGTCCCCCAGGGTTCTATCCTAGGCCGTCTACTTTTTAACATTTTCCTCCATGACTTTCCATCACGTTTTCAAACCTCGATTTCGATACAATATGCAGATGACACTACAATATTTGACTTCCATGAAAGACCTCATATTGCCCTCCATGGCATCAAAAAACACCTTGAAATAATACTTCCTTATTTCAAATCGTGGGGTTTCAGGCTTAACATACCCAAATGCGAACCCATTTGCTTCAGAAATGCATCCACAAAAGGTCATTATCTTGCTGTGAGAGAAAGTAAAACCGTCCATAACCTACTTGTGTCTATTACTTCACGAAAGATGGAAAATGAACTATCATGGCAGAAAGTCTCTTAACAAATGCAAGGCTGCTAGTGCAAAGCTGAAAACCATCCTTAACTCCTCTGAGGTTGAAGCCAAAACCAAACTCTTAATGTACAAAACACTTATCCGCCCAATCGTTGCTTACGGCTTTGCGGTCTAGTTTCAAATATCACCGACAGTCGCTCAGGAACTCCAAAGAATCGGAAGAGCCATTCTTAGAAAATGCACGGGGAAATACAGAAGATCTTCAAGCAAATGGTTCAGTAATAGGATCCTTTATGAAACTTCTGGAATCACACCTTTATTAGATTATTTAACAAACTTAGCCAAGCTCAGACTTCCCATTCTAAGGCTACACCCAAACCCATGTATACGCAACATCCACAACGATAATGTGGGCTACGCTATTCCTGACAGATACTACACATCGCCGTTTGGCATCCTCAATGAACGGTCCACTCATCTCTTCGAGATTGAGGATGAATGCCTCTTTCTGTCGGATTTTTACAAAAAAAAAACCACAACTTAATCTACAGAGGTTAAGCCTTTACCTGCTAGACGAAAAAAAACAAAAAGGCACGACGAATGTAAATCTATTTCTCTAATTCGAGGTTCAATATTGAAAACCCCACTCTATTCTTAAACTATCAAAAATAATGATAAAAAAAATTTATATATACATAAGAAAAACAAAACTTAGATAAGCAATTAAAAGCAAAAAATAAAAATAAATGTTTATACTATCAAAACGTAAAACAGAAAAACAATAATGTTCATATTATCAATATAAATAAACCCATCAACTTAGATTAAGAACTTACTATCCTAAAAAAAAAAAAAAGAAACTGTAAAAAATGTTTAACACCCAGATATTTACATTGCATTATACTCGTATTACTCTAATTTTCATTTCTCATTTAAACACTGAATTATTGCAAATGTACGAGGGCGGGTCAATAAGTCCGTGACTTTTGGATTAAAACACAGATTTTTTGATAAAAAAATAATTTTATTTTTCAACGTAGTCTC
Organism: Volucella inflata; assembly: GCA_928272305.1. Taxonomy (NCBI): domain Eukaryota; kingdom Metazoa; phylum Arthropoda; class Insecta; order Diptera; family Syrphidae; genus Volucella; species Volucella inflata. The sequence goes on along the minus strand of OV743716.1, from coordinate 37,789,331 downwards.
CCTTGAGCTCTATACACTTTGTCCAACGCTTCTCCAATTTTTTTATCCCTTCCAAAAAAAATGATTTGTCGAGGTCCTCAAAATAGGCCTTTGTTTGCGAGATGACTTCATCATTGGAGTCAAATCTTTTTCCACCAAGCCATTTCTTTAGGTTTGGGAACAAGAAGTAGTCGCTCGGAGCCAAATCTGGAGAATAGGGTGGATGAGGGAGCAATTCATAGCCCAATTCATGGATTTTTGCCATGGCAACTGCACATGTGCGCACCCTTGCATTGTCTTGGTGGAAAAGAACTTTTTTCTTGGCCAAATGAGGTCGTTTTTTCTTCAAATCGTCATTGAATCGGTCCAATAAGTTGGCATAATATTCCCCATTGATTGTTCTTCCCTTTTGAAGGTAGTAAATGTGGATTATCCCGCGTGCATCCCAAAAAAACAGTCGCCATAACTTTATTGGCTGACAAACCCACCTTGGCCTTCTTTGGCGCCGATTCACCCTTAGAAACCCACTGTTTTGACTGTTGTTTGTTCTCTGGTGTGTTGTGATGGATCCATGTTTCGTCCACGGTTACAAAACGGCGCAAAAACTCCTCCATATTGCGATTAAACAACGCCAAACCTTCCTGTGAAGTTGTTACACGATTGCGTTTGTGGTCGACTGTGAGCAAACGCGGCACCCATCTTGCGGAAAGCTTTCTCATGCCCAAGTGATCATTCAAAATTGAAACCACTGAGCCATGCGAGATCCCTACGGCTTCCAAAATCTCTCGCACTTTCAATCTTCGGTCGGCCAACACCATATCGTGAATTTTTTCGATTGTTTCGGGTGTAGAGACCTCAACTGGGCGTCCAGGACGTTCGGCATCTTCAGTGCTTGTACGGCCACAACGAAATTCAGTAAACCACTTTTTTACCATTGAAATCGATGGTGCAGAGTCCCCATAGTATTTATCAAGCTTAGCCTTGGTCTCGGTAATGGTTTTTTTCGCAAGAAATAATGCTTAATAAGCACACGAAATTCACTTTTTTCCATTTTCTCCTCAAATTAGTGAGTAGTCTGATAAAAATAGCTGTCAAACACAAACTAACTGACGCAGCAAGTTTAAATTTTGACAGGAGTCAACTGACAGATGCCTGTTGACAGGAGCAGTGTTGCTGTTTCAGTAAAGAGGTCAGAAATTCAAAAAGTCACGGACTTATTGACCCGCCCTCGTATTACTCTAATTTTCATTTCTCATTTAAACACTGAATTATTGCAAATGTATATAATATATCGCTTGTACTGCATATTCTCTTTGTACGTGTACATTACTTTCAATACTACCCCATTTTTATTTATCCCCAATCCATGAATTCGCAATATTACATTTTTTATTTCTATAAACTAAAACTATACTAAGCATATCAGCTAAGATCTTTACTATTCTAAATGTATATATATTTTAAAACACTATCTTGCTACCACCACTCTCATGTGGTGTAGTATAACTGGTGAGCAGTTATGTTCTCCTCCTTTGTTACCTTTTAAGTTAATTTATTTTATCCATCCACATTCTGTCATGTTTTTATTGAGCGAACATGTGTATCCAGATCTAACACTTTGAAGTTTATCACAATCCATTCTCGTTAAGCTACGCCGAAGTTCCTGTTAAATCTTTCTGTGACAGCCAGACCAATCCAAGTCGGCTTTATTTATTTCATCCATATGTAAAACAAAATCAAATAATGTAAACATTTTAAAGTCTCAATAAAAAATTATACATACATACAGCTGGCAGTTGAAATGTCATAATTAATAAGCGTTGAAATTGAGTACGAGGGTTTTCGAATTGTTTACCTCGATTGTTTTTGTGGTATTCAAACTTTTTACGCTAAACTGGCTCGTTTGAATTGTTTTGGAGGACCGAAATGCAGTTCTCTAAGTTCTGTGACTTCTATGCAGCTTATGTTTTCTTTAGTTTCATTTAGCCGCGTGGCCATCGTGGAAAAAAAACGACCAGTTAAAATTCCTAAAGAAGCTATTTAACACACTTTATCTGTACCGTTTACTGTACGTACAAACATTGCCCACGAAACTAGAGGAGAGACTTTATGAAAGTCCCACTTATCAGAATGGGAAGTTAAAAACAAATCCATTGTGGCAGCATAACTGTCAGTGTCAGGTATTCGTGCGGGCCCATTTAGAACCTTGGTTGTGTTATTTTTCGCCACGAAGGTCTAAGCATTGGGGTTGTCTGCCCAGAAAGTCAAACCAATCAGAATTGTGAATAAGGTTTTCAGCATGAGAATGCGGGGATATAATTCTTTGCATAGAGTCAGACGACTTAATGTGAACACTTTCACTAATGCGTGAATCTTTATTAAATCAAGTTTTGTCATACAAGCAAAGATGCATTTCCGTCCTTTCCTTTATACTTTTACTGCATCGTTAAACATTGCGAGGCATATCATAAAGCTGAGCAGACGACTGTCGTGTGTAACAAATCGTTAATTTGAAACTACGAGGGCGGGTCAATAAGTCCGTGACTTTTTGAATTTCTGACCTCTTTACTGAAACAGCAACACTGCTTCTGTCAACAGGCATCTGTCAGTTGACTCCTGTCAAAATTTAAACTTGCTGCGTCAGTTAGTTTGTGTTTGACAGCTATTTTTATCAGACTACTCACTAATTTGAGGAGAAAATGGAAAAAAGTGAATTTCGTGTGCTTATTAAGCATTATTTCTTGCGAAAAAAACCATTACCGAGACCAAGGCTAAGCTTGATAAATACTATGGGGACTCTGTACCATCGATTTCAATGGTAAAAAAGTGGTTTACTGAATTTCGTTGTGGCCGTACAAGCACTGAAGATGCCGAACGTCCTGGACGCCCAGTTGAGGTCTCTACACCCGAAACAATCGAAAAAATTTACGATATGGTGTTGGCCGACCGAAGATTGAAAGTGCGAGAGATTGTGGAAGCCGTAGGGATCTCGCATGGCTCAGTGGTTTCAATTTTGAATGATCACTTGGGCATGAGAAAGCTTTCCGCAAGATGGGTGCCGCGTTTGCTCACAGTCGACCACAAACGCATGTGCAGTTGCCATGGCAAAAATCCATGAATTGGGCTATGAATTGCTCCCTCATCCACCCTATTCTCCAGATTTGGCTCCGAGCGACAACTTCTTGTTCCCGAACCTGAAGAAATGGCTTGGTGGAAAAAGATTTGACTCCAATGATGAAGTCATCTCGCAAACAAAGGCCTATTTTGAGGACCTCGACAAATCATTTTTTTTGGAAGGGATAAAAAAATTGGAGAAGCGTTGGACAAAGTGTATAGAGCTCAAGGGAGACTACGTTGAAAAATAAAATTATTTTTTTATCAAAAAATCTGTGTTTTAATCCAAAAGTCACGGACTTATTGACCCGCCCTCGTAATTCTTCTTCTTCTTATCCTTTTATTAACCCTTTTTTCGTTATACGAACTTATGCGTAACGAGTTTCCCATTTTTACTGCATCGCTGCTGCTCCGCTTATGGGGTTGGCTAATGTCGCAGACCCCAGAATGCGTCTACATAATGCTCGGTCCTGGATCGCTTCAGTGGTAAGCCGCAGGCGTTGTTGCGCATTTGCCATCTGAGAAATCCAGGAATTCTTTTTCCGACCTCGTTTTCTTATAGTTGGAGTGACCGTAGTTGATAGTGCCTTTTTAACCGGATTTTCCGCAGATCTTCTTTGAACGTGGCAATACCAGCTTATTCTATTCGCCTCAAGCTGTTCGGTTACCGAATTCTTTATATGTAGACTTCCTCTTATACGCGTAGATCTAATGCAATCGCGTTTAGTGACTCCACTAGACATCCTTAACATTTTCATTTCCGCTGCCGTCATTTTGTTTTTAAACGCTGCGTACATTGTCCAGCACTGTGAACCGTATATAAGAGCTGGTCTAACAACCGTGGTGTAGAGTTTCCCCTTTAATTTAAGTGGAAATTTTCGGTCGCAAAAGATTCCCGAATTTTCCCGCCATTTCATCCACCCCACACTCACTCTGTGGTTTACGTCGTCGTCACATTTCGCTTTCATGTTAACGATTGATCCTAAGTACTTAAAGATAGTGCTTTTCGGAGGAACTATTCCGTCTAACATTATATCCGGAACAGGTCGCAACGGATGCGCAAATGGGCACGTCAAATGCTCCGCCTTTGAACGACTTCTACTAATTCGGCATAGGTTGTCCACATTTTAATTTATTTAAAAGTTTCGATAGCCATTCGCTGCATTCGATTCCCTCCATCTGCGACCAAAACTCTGATGGAATGCCGTCTGGTCCAGTCGCCGCTTTCCCACACTTCATTTTTCCGATTGCTATACTTATTTCTTCAATTGAAAAGTCCGAAACTTCCTCCTCGAATAGACCAGCTGTTGGCACGATATCACGTGAAAACTGTTTGTTAAGAAACTTCTTGCAGTATCCAAGCCACCGGACACAAATTTCCTTTTCATTTGTTAATAAGCGACCGTCTGCATTTTTTATATATTTCGGTGAGGTTATTTCCATCGAATTTTTTCGCCTCTGTGCAGGGAGCTTAAAATATGTGACACTTTAGTATTGCACGACGTTTGAACTTCTTGTATAGCTTGTCTTCTATCTGCCGATCGTGAGGATACGCTCGTATTCAAGAGCCAGTCGAGCTTTTTCGATATCGTCGCTCCCATCGCATTTTGTACACGCTTGAAATGCATTCTTCTTGTCGGCCACAACTCGTTTGGTTTCGTCATTCCACCACTATATTTCTTTGCCGACGTGATGGTATTATACGATATATAGATGGGACTTTGCGAGTGTTATGCATTCCTCGTGCATGCTGTTCCACATTTCTTGCGGGCTAAGTGAGTCAGCGATACCGTTTATATTTCGAAGTACTTCTTTAGCCAGTACGATAAATCTTGCGCTTCGTTCCTTCGATAGATTATAGCACTGTATTTTTGGCTTTCCAAACGATGCCCGTGTTTTCTGTGGTTCCGCTGTGAAAAATTCTGTAATTAGCAGACGGTATTAGCTTACTAGCGATTCTCCAAGTATTACTTTAATGTCCTTAGCACGGTTTCTCATCTACATTTTGCAGAGGTGATAATCTATTTAAGTTTCGCGGCCTCCGCTGCTATAGGTGATAAGATGTTGTTGATGTTTAATAAACATTGTATTTATTGGGTATATAACTTAATTCGTGCGGTTTTTTTTTTCAAAATTCTAACGTTAATTTAAGAAAAACATGTACAATAGTATTATTCAAAGTATTGCCCATCTGAAGCAATGACTTTTTCCCATCTTTCTGGCAATTTGTGGATCCCATCCCAAAAGAACTGCGCCGGCTTGGCAGGCAAGAATGAATCAAGCCAATTTTTGATATTCTGCTCTGATGTGAACCGTATTTCAGTGAGGGCGTTCTGCATCGACCGGAACAAATGGTAGTCAGAAGGGTCAAGCTCTGGGCTATAAGGCGGGTGGGGTAAGACTTCCCATCCACTGTTTTCCAAATAGTTCTTAACCGGAATAGCAACGTGGGGCCGAGCTGCTCTCTTCAAACGGATTAATTGTGTTCGGTAGCGTTGTCCATTGATGGATTCACCCGGTTTTAGCAGCTCATAATACAGCACACCCATCTGATCCCACCAAATAGAGAGCATTACCTTCGCGCCATGGATATTCGGCTTTGCCGTTGATTTGGCTGGTTGGCCGGGCTTCACATATGATTTTTTGCACTTGGGGTTGTCGTAATGGATCCATTTTTCATCACCAGTAACAATCCGATGCAAAAATGACTTCCTTTTGTAGCGTTCCAGCAGCATTTCGGACATGCAAAACCGCCTTTCGACGTCTCTCGGCTTGAGTTCATGTGGAACCCAATTTCTTTGAGTGACACCCAAAGATTCTGCGAGCACTTCTTGTGTTTGGCAATAATCTTGATAGAGTAATGCTTCCAGTTCTTCATCTTCAAACTTTTTTGGCTGCCCAGGAACTTCATCGTATTCCAAGCCAAAATCACCACTTTTAAATCGTGCAAACCACTTTTGGCACGTTCGCTCAGCTAGCACATGTTCGCCATAAACTTTCACCAGAATACGATGACTTTCGGCAGCAGTTTTCTTCATATTAAAGTAATGAAGAAGAACTCCCTGCAAAAACACTTTTTCAGGCACAAAGTTCGCCATATTTGAGTAAAAATAAATTATTGTTGTTTACGCTTCAAATGAATGACATATACTGAAATGACGTACAATGAAAGTAGCTTTCCAACGCAAATTCCAATGGAATAATAACAATGAAAAAATACAAGTTATGCCATCTCTTGGCAAACCGCACGAATTAAGTTATAGACCCCATAAGACGGTTCAGCCGTAAGCCCTACACGCTACAAGGATGTCTTCGCCATATTGTACAATACGATCGCAAATCTTAAATTAAACATATACGAGGGCTGTATGATAAGTACTTGTTAGGCAAGAAAACGCACAAAAAAAAAAAATATTTATTTCTCAATATGGTCTCCTTTCAGCTCGATACATTTAGTCCAGACATTTTCTGACTTTTTCAAATCATTCAAAAAATATGATTTGTCGAATTCCGCAAAATAGGCATCTGTTTTCTCGTTTGAAGAGAATCGCTTTCCGCCAAGACATTTTTTCATGTTTAGAAACAAATGAAATCACATGGGGCCAAATCTGGAGAATAGGGTGGGTGAGGCAGCAATTCGTAGCGTTGTTTGACCAGTTTTGCTGTGGCGATTGCGGACGAGTAAGCAGGTGCGTTGTCATGTTGAAAACGGACTTTCTTTTTTGCCAAGTGGGGCCGGGCCGTTTGTTTATTAATTCAGCATTGAATCGGTCCAATAAATCAGCATAGTACTGCCCCGTGATTGTCTTTCCTTTCTCCAAATAGTCGGTGAAGATGATGCCTTGCGAATCCCAAGGCCTCCTTTGGACCAGTTTCGCCGGATAAAATCCACTTTTTTTTACTGTTCTTTCATTTCTGGCGTGTAGTGTTGAATCCATGTTCGGTCAACAGTCACGAAACGCCGAAGAAACTCTTTCGGATTGCGCTTAAACATGTCCAAACAGCGCTCCGAAGATGTGAAGATGTCATGCGATTTCGTTTTTGCTCCACAGTTAGCAAACGCGGCACCCACCTCGGCGATAGCCCGTACACTTTTGAATAACAATTCGGTTTGACGTATGTGAATGGAACAGGCATGACAAATCCGGGTCATGAATTAGTTGACCCCAGAATACCAAATACCGTCTCTGTTTAATTTATAAAGAAAATCAAGCAAATGAAATAGAGTAACTTTTGGTACTCGCATTACATTGACCTTAAATGATAAGCTTCACGAAAAGACAAAATATAAAAACACAAGGTTTACGTGAGTGATATTACTTTATGTTCTTAAATAGTCTTCAATAACATAATTATGATAAATTTCCATTTAAATAACTTATTTTCTTGATCGTATATATATATAGATATAGATGTTTATATTTATATATATATATATATATATTGTATATATACATACATGTGTATATGTACGTTAAGTGTATGTATATGCATATGTGTTTTTTATTTGCTTATTAGTAGTAAATATTTGTATATATAGATTTTTCTGTTGTAGATTAAATAAAAACTCTGCAGAATCATGTTTTCCATCTTTTTCTTAGTTTTCTGTTTTTTTTTAATAAATCGATAAAAGATAAAATGTTATAGATAAGAGTAAAACAATTAAAAAGAAAAGAAAAAAAGAAAACAGAAAAATTAAAGGTTAATCACAAAAAGAGAGATTTGATCGTTCCTATTGAAGTTGGTATATGGTGAGCTATGTGTTTATGTTGAATTATAGGAAAGACAAATCATATGTCTTAAAATGCTACGACGACATCTTATTCTTATTTTCTAGGTCTTCATTCATTGCTTTTACGCGAAATTACTAAAATCTGTCTTTAGCTTGATGGTTGGCTTTTGTACGTTGCCACCGGGTCTGTTGCCATTCTGGACATCATTGTTGTTTGCCTGTCGATTGTTAATTGACGCTGATTGCTGGTTATTGCGGATTGCTACTTCTAGTTTTTGACGCAACTCAATGGATTGACTCATGAGTGTTTTGAATTCTTGCGGATACTTGGGTCCGATCTTCATTAGCCATTGTAGTGATTGTTCATGTAATTGGCGTTGTGGCTTTGGAAGAGTTCGAAGTTTTGATGGTTCTGCCAAATAATTGATGAGAACAGGTACCAAGAGCGTAAGCATCTGTATGCCTAGATCGAGGAGTAATAAAAAAAAATTAAATTTTTTGCTTAATTAAAATGCAAGGGAGGGTGAGGTGGAAATGACTGTGCGAGAATACATGATTTATGGTGCAAGCACTATTTTTTGTAGCAATTCCACGTTGAATCTGATGATAGGTATTTATATTTTAATTTTAATTGTTGATTGCATTCACTTGAGTAAGTAGACAATAAAAAAGAGTACCAGCTCGAAAATGTTCATTTTTAATTGGGCTGCCGGTGTAAAAAGGGAAATGTTTCCTTGCAATCCATATTTCTCTTTAATAAACTTATGTACATTGAAGTATATCATCTGAATTAATAAAAAAAGGTATTCAAAATGAAAATGAAATGGTTTATATGTTATAAACCAAACAGCATATCTTCCAAAGTTACCTGAGAAGTGAATTTAATTTCATTAAGAGCTAAGTGGATTCGATGAGAGTGACTGAATGGTGTACAATAAGGGTACTTTCAGGCGTAGTCAACCTACGCTCAGAGCTGGGGGAATTTTTCGCGTCCAATTGGAGCAAGGAAAAAAAAAAAACAACACTACGAGTATAATGTTGAAAAGGGATTGAACCTCAGTCGAAAGACCTACGTCAGATCAATTCATATGAATCAACCAAATTTCGACTGCTGACAGTCAATAGAGGTTAATAAGGATTTTCAAGATTAGTCAGTATGTTAAATTTGAGATCAAGGAGAACGTACTCAGTGTGGGTCAGCGGAAGCTCTCGGTTCCTTAAATTGGTTTACTGGACCTGTCCTTTCAGGTTGGAGACTGTGCAAGTTGTCACTGTTGCGAAGCATTCAAATAACCTCACATAATTACTGCTGATAACTCAAAAAAAAATTGAAATGTTGATAAACGCGTTAAACATTTGGACCATCAATAGGCAACGCGTGTCTCTAGACTTCATGAATCAATTTTTAACGTAATTTAAAAAGTGCGGTGGGATAGGCCGGACAAAAGGCAAATGAGAAAGTTTTAAACATACTACGATACGTAGTGCAGAAAACAATAGCAACGTCTATTTGATTGCGGATTTATTTTAAGCGATTGACAGTGGGAACAAGCTTGATGGTGGCAACAGTCTGATATGTGCTCATTACCATAAAAAGATATCTGAACAATCCGAGCGGCACAATAACGAGAAATATTCATTTAACCCCACGTCAGCACTTTAATAACTCACAGAAATTGCCGAAGGTTAATGGTATCGGTGTTTGACACCGATCAGAAATGCAACAACTAACGTGCTTTGTTTCAGCCGAAGAGTACAATGAAACCCCTGTGTATATTAAGAGTGCTGGCAAGCAAGCTATATAGAAGAACGAGAACTGCTCGTGTGCTCTAAAGCAAAAGAGTTAGAAGAAAAAAGAAAAAAAAAATGAGCAGAGAACGATCGAGGGAATTGAGAGTTGCTACTAAACTGAACAAGTTTTACCAAAAGATAAAACCATCTCAGACCAAAAAGTGCTCAATAAAAATCTGTAAACATGAGCAAGGAAATTTAATAGTAAAGTCACCGATGGAACTAAATATGTGGGAAAACCTCTTCTACAGGCAGTTAAACGACGTGGACGACCCAAACTCCGCTATATGTAAGGCAAAACAATCTATTTAAAACTACAAGATTTCTGTACACCCGACCAACGTGATGTAAAGATTTCGGTTTCTAAATCTAAGTAAAAAGGTTGTGAGGCCGGATGGCTATCCATCCGATTTATTTATTTAATTCAGTATTATTTGTTTCATCTTGAAGAAAGAAGATTCTCCAAACTGCGCCAACTATAAAGACATCGAAGACTTACATCGTGTAAAGAATCTTGTATGTCGTATAATAGAAGTGCCTGAAACCATTTGTTAGTGATCGGATCCAATGGCAGTGCAGTTTGAGGATACTACTCTACGAATGATACACTATTGTAAATTCCTAATGTCAACATTTCGGAATACAAAATGTGCTGTACAAAACAGTGATTTTGCAAGTTCTACTACATAAGTCGGGATCCAATTAAGTAAGTAGGGAAATAAAGATGAAAGTAAATTGAATGTTGACTGAAATGGTAAAGACGTGACAAAAAAACTAAAACAACTCTAGATTTCTAGACCTTATGTTGAATGTAACGAATTTTATCCAATCGACGGCGCTCTATATTTAAATTTCATGGCACAGAATACTCGATAGTTTGCAGGCGATCTAAAAATTATGATTCAAATGATGGAAAAAACATTCCGACACGCCCGTGTCAGAAAGTAAGTAGACTTCTAAGTTAAAAGGTGCTCGAACCAAAGAAGAAAAAAAAAACTAATACCTGATATGAACCATGAAGTCAAGCGCTGGTGATAGTTTCCCAGCATATTCCTTGATTTATGGAGGAGTCATCTCTTCCAATTGCTTAGTGGTTGTAGCAGACTTGTGTACGATAGAAATAGTACCGAAACGACAGTTACTAAACGGGCCATGGCCTACAAACAAATTTGAAGAAGCCTAAATATTGGCAGCGCGATTAAAAGGAACAAAACTGAACCCCCCCTTCTGGATCTGCGTTGTTTTGTAGAAAATGGTGAGAAATGTGTCTTCAAACTCTAAAATAAGCCAGATCTACCTCATCATTTCGTACAAAATGCCCCAAGCGAGTGTATTGTGTGAAGGAATAAAGCTAATGGGCAACGAGTTGAAAAAAAAAACCAGACCCATTATGATTTCGAGAACAATTTCGATAGCTCGGATAGGAATTGCCTACATTTCGCTGGGTTGCCTCTGCTCAAGTGGTAATATATTATTTTTCATATCAGACGCCGGATCAGGCAACTTAAATCACATGAGATGCTTATTTGCCTAGAATTCAACAACAAGCCCAATTAAACTTATATTTAGTCTCCCCATTAAATTTTGGAGAAACAAATAGCCCCTACGACCAAGCGTTTTTGCTGTACGGTATCGTATTTTCACTGTTTTCCAATCTAGAAAAGGAGACAAAGCAACTAGGTTTTCAGTTAAAGAGAAGAGACGTTAGTTACAATTTCAACATCTGGTAGAACTAGACCTAGTACCACTGTTAAAAACACAATAAAACGTGGGATGTCGATTTAAAAAAAGCACTAGAAACGTATGAGAAAACAATCCCCGATATTTTTAAGAACTTCTTTGCATAAGCGAGGAGTAAGAGTTTCGATGAAACAACCAGCTTTGTAAGCTGTACAATGTAAATGTAGCATAGAAGAGAGAATGGCCCCCGATTGGCATATTTTCGCGACTGTTTCTACTGCTCGTTGTTGAAAAAAGGGACCCCTACATATCCGTTCAACAGATCCAAGCTGCCAGAACACATAAAACATAAAAGTCTAACGAGTTGTTTATCAAATCCAAGTTGAAGTTCCAATAAACTAAATAATTAAATAATATCCAGGAGACGAGTTTCTCAGTTAGAAATAACATAGGAAACCGAGTAAAACTAAGTTGAGCTATACTAGAGCTACAATATTATTCATTTTAAATTTTTGCCCCAGAGATCAAGATCTATTGGCCACAATTAATGTGATTTCTAGCCAAATGCTCTCTACAGATGCAATTTAAGTTCATGTTCATTTAGGAAACGAGGGAGAAGCGGCTTATGAAAGCACATTTTGTAACGGCTTTCAAATCAAATAACGAATTGGTTGATACCTATCATAATTTGCTAAATCGTTTACAGTAACAGGTTGGCCATTGTTCATGTATATGTATGCACATCGGACCTTAAATACCTGAGCTTATCTCTAAAAATGTCTTTGAAATGAATGCAATCTTGATTTTATATTTTTTCAAGTCCTTTGACTTTGTTTTGCTTTTTGAATCGTTTAGTTGTCCTTTTAAACTTAAATTCCAGATAATTTTGATTACTTACTCAAATCCAACGTACAATTGCTAGCTTACATACAATACAACAATAACACAACATTTATTTATCTACAATTCAATGAGCTGATTGAATACCCATCATTACCTTGCATTAAGTTCCCTAACCAATTCGAAGAGACAAAAAATGTCGGTAATGCGAGAGTTAAGAGAAAGGGAGGGAGAAAGAATTTTTGTTTTCATTGTGAGTTGAATTCCAATGAAGCTTAAACACTTGGATACTTACGATTTTTTGGCTCAGCCAATTCAATTAGTGTCTCAACGGTTAGGACACTTTCCAGCACAATAGATAGCTCATTGTCGTTGCGTGGTGTTTTCGCTGTTTCTATGTATAGACCTTCGATGATTCTTGGAGCCAAAGCATGTATGTATGGTGTTGCTACTTTTAAATCGGCCTTGGCGAAGATAGAGCGTATGGTTTGGATGCACTTTAGTCGGACAACTTGATTCTCACTCTGAACGCATTGACGGAAATGATTGATGCAGGGATATTGTAGTGATGGAGCTGCAACAACACTAGCTGGAGTATGAAGTATGAAAACTGCGATTGCTAGCATCATTGTGACCTCATCGACTTTGCGTTCTTCACTGCCGGTCTTGGTTAGATCGAGGATGCCCGCCAGAGAGCTCTGTAAGAGTTTACACCAGTCGGAAGAACAACGTTCATCACTAGCCCATTTATCGGTGCAAACTGATTTTAAGCAGTGCAGAGCGGATTGCACTGGGCCGGTATTAGCCAAAATTGCTGGATCGTTTGCGGACTTAGTGGCAATTTCTTTGATAATGCTGGTTGTCATGTAAAGAATTGTTGGAAGAATAGACACAGCTCCTCGGGGAGAGCAAAGTTCTGTGAGTACTTCAGCACATTGCAGGCCACTAGCGACCAACATTCCATTATCTTCTGGTAAAATACTACTGGTGGAGCTTCTTAAAGCCATTTCCTTCTTTAATTGCTCTGTGGTAAGCTTGCTGTTGCTGCTGGGGTTCATTGAAGGAATTTGGCGAACAAAAACACAGAGACAAACTTCTAAAACGGCATAGACGTGTGATTGTCCTGGAATAATATCGCCTTGTTCGCCGCCTTCTCCAAAATTGTCTAGGTCTTTGCAGAGATCTGTCTTGGCTTCATTATCGTTCTGACATTCAGATAATTTGCTATTCTTCTGTTCTTCCATTGCTTCCTTAGCAGCCGTGATACTTTGTTTTAAAATCTCCATACACAACAATTGCACTAACAGATCATCTCTTGTAAGAATTTGTCTATGGAGTACATTACACAGCTCTATGATTAATGACTTATCCTTGACGAGCATTTTCCTTGCCCACTGTGAATCAAAGATCGTATACAAACTTTGTAAGCAGCTGATAACATTTTTGGGCTTTTCGCTAGTTCGTGTGCTACACAATGCCTCCATGCATATGCCAAAGATCATATGGAAGCGATCTGCACTTAGACTCCCATGTGAAATCGCATTGTTGTTCTCATAGTTTGACTTGTCGGTTTTACCATTATCCTGTTCATCGAATCCTCCAGCTTTTAACCAGAGAGCAGCAGCATAGAGAATCGGTGGCCATGATGTCAGGTAATGCGGTTTCGAAGAGTTAATAGTGTCTGTTGTGTAGAACGCCCCTCCGTCATGGGGTAATTGACTTTGGAATTCTGGTGGAAGCAATAGCAATGCGTGATCTTTTAATGCAGCCAGCCAGTGTGTGGAAAGATTACCTAGTTCAGGTTTGACTAAGTTCAATAAACTCTCCCCACGGCTCTCGAATTCTCCAAAATCTCCATCTTCACCCTCAGCACCAGCATTACCAATAAGGACAATGTTGTTTGCATTGCTGGATAGTTTTTTCTGCAGCAGGCTAGCTGGGGCGGAGCCATTTCCGATCATAGCAACGATGTAAACCTCAGCCCATGCTTTGAGGATACTAAGCTTCTCCAGCGTCGCCATGCTTTCGTTGTACAACTGTGTGCTGTTTGTCTTAGTATGAAGTTTATCCAAGCTGGACACAAGTAGTTGATGTACACGTCGCAAATCGTTTAGATCACGTGCTACTCCAGACCCAATCCAAGCTGAGCACACTTCACATGCGGCCGCTGTCACATGGGATGGGGTATCTGATGAAAATGCTGGCCGAAGCGCAGCTCCAACCTAGGCAACAGAGAAGAAATTAATAAGGTACACCAATGACGCACCAAATAATATATGAAACTCACCTGTGCTTGGAATTGTTCTAATAGCAAATGTCCTGGAAATTCTGGCTCTGGAACTCCGGCGAATTTGTCGATAATCTCCTGTAAAGTACGCAATCCCTCAAGCCTCAGTTGATCTGAATCACTAGTGGCTGCCATAAATGACATGCGAATCAAGTCAGATAGATGGAGAATTAGGTAGTCTCCTCGACTTTTAATCATTTGCATCTCCTTCGCCTGTATGAGGTCAAAGTGGATGGGATTGGCTGTTTCGCAAGTGGAAATTATCTTTCGAACACACTCTGCAGCGAATACTCTTGTTGGCCAGCGTGGCTGAACAGCTGGATGAGTACTGGTATTCTCTTCGGCGTGGTATTCAGTAACATCATCATCGTCGGCCTCATTCTCTTCGTTGTCCATACCTTCGACCTTCTGAGTTTCATCGGTCGATGTCTCTACAGCTACTGTAAGGACATTCTTGCAAAGACTCAACCACGAGCTGAGGTTCTCAGATGCTAACATCTGTAACATTGATGTAATGGTGTCATGGATATTCTTAATCATCTCGCTGTCTGTCTCTGAGTCAAGCATTCCAAAAAGCACACCAGGAAGACCAGAATCTGTTATTAATAGACCAGGACAATCGTCTGCTGTCAGTGTGAGAGCATGCTCACATATTTCCTTCGCCTCTCTTTGGGCTAATTGCCTCAAGCATGAAACAGCCGCCTTTCTCAACATCAGGTAGTTGCTTGACAGTGTCTTTACCAAGGTTGGAACTAAAGAAGATAAATTGACGTGCCTTGGAGCGAATAAATGCAATTGTTGGAGACATCCGGTTGCCTCTGCTTGAACCAAAGGATCAGCGTGTGCCTGCATCACAGCTGCAGCGCACATAAATGACGAACGCATCGTTGTAATGGAAGAGATATTGCCTTGAAGTTCAGGTCCCATAGTTGTGATAAGTGCATTCAACACACGGCCAATGCATTGATGCACATCCACATTGGAATGCGGAACTGATAAAAGTAATTTTAGACTCAGTGACAACGTTGCTTCTACATATCCACGGAACATAGGACCACCAGAGTCTGCAATTAATGAAAGAGCATACAAAGACCAAACTTGAACCACAGGTGAGCTTGTATCCTGGGCCAGAGCCAATAAAATCGATACACTTGTGTTGAGGTGCTGCGATGATCCCATGCCACCGACGTACCGATGTAAACAACCTAAAGCTAGTGAATGTCCTGTTCGTGTTACCACATCCCGTGCAGATTTCAATTTGTCAAAACTATTTTGGGCCAGTTCAGCAGTGAACCGGGAGTCTCCGACTACCTGGGCAATGCGGCCTAATGCTTCACCAGCTGCACATCGTAGTGTTGAATTTGAACTAACCAAAGCTCCAATAATTAGATTCGTGGCACTCTTTTTCACTTCTTCTTGACCTATGCTTCCCTTACTTTCAGTTAGACCCTTTAAACCACTTAAAAGCGCTGTGAATATATTCATTTGGACAGCCTCCTGGCGAGAGCTCTTTGCTTGCTTAATACACTCGGCAAAGTGATCGAGCATTTGCAGACGATGTTTGTTGGCAACTCTGGGAAAGATCAATCCAAACAATTGTACTGACATGTCAATTACAGCAACACCAAGTGGAAGTGGTCCAGGGCATTGTTCACTCTTGGGTACCGGACGATAGAGGCAACACGAGTCATGTTCTAATGCGCCAGAACCTGCAGCACTGTTTGGTTGTAACTGTAAGGAGACAATTAAAATTAATTTATTAAAAACAAATCCATTAGAAGAAGTGATATGTCACAACGAATTCAGCAAACGAAAACGTAACATAAAATGGCAACAAAGGATAAGTCAGCGAAAATCAAAATAAATTGAAAACTAAACTGAACATAAATTCTTGACAAAATCAAGCTTAATCAACCCAACTTACATGTTCGCCATCCGACCTTCTATTTGGTTCCATCTATTTACAAACATGCACAAGGTTTCATTAGTGAAGCATCGAAAGATAAAGGTTTCATTTTCGTTGTAGTGGAAATGATGATAGTAATGAGTTAAGTGGAATGAGGGAGGTGAAATGACACTAAGACTGTTGGATGAGTTTATAATGACACAACGTGCATTAAAAAATACTTTGCGCCAACTTAGAAGTAGGCATACTAGTGGTAGCGGCTTCACTGCTCTAACAGTTATTTAGCCTTTAAAAGATTTGATCCCGACGAATAGAATGGCGAGCGAGGTGCCATTTCTGTCCGCATGTCTTAAGAAACTGAAATTAAGCCAGCTCTTTCGACCAACAGGTTATAAGTAGCAGATCTGCGATTGCGTTGTCATGTCCAATTCTACAAATATTATTGTATTTAGCTTGTTTCGTGTCGTGATAAGAAAGGTGAGTGCATCCAAGATATAACTCACTGCGTTTAGTTTCATTACATAACGCGAGAAGCATAGCCAATAAATGTGGCAATCTTTCGTACTAAGACCTATTGTTTTTATTGCCGATTTGAAAATCTTATTATGTTCAGGCTTTACCAATCAAGAAAATGGCTTAGAAAATGGAAAGGTGGCTTAAATAACTAAAAGTTCTCAGCACAGTTCGGGATTTCGGAACTTCAAAGATGAGTCAACAGCGGCGTAACAAGAAATGTTAACGTTTAAGCTATAATACAGTAGAACGTCGAATATTCGTGTTCCGATAATCCGTGTTTCTCCCTTATCCGTATGAATCAGGCATTTTGCTAATCTATGTAAAATCCTCTGATTGTGAGTCGATTCTAAGCATGTCAGTCGTCAAATCCTTATGTGCTTTTTGGTTTATTTTCGCATTCATTTTCATGGTTTGCAGTTTTATTTCTGCATACTTCGACGTATTTAGGTGGTACCTATTTGTTTGACTATTAAAACTAAACTAAAATTAATTGAAGAGCATGACAAAGGAAAAAGTGTGGTTACTTTGGCAAAATTCTACAACTTCGGTTTACAAACAGTACGCGATCTCTTACGGCAAAGAAATACAAATTTAAGTTTGTTTTAAATTTCGATTCTTTTAAGAGAGTTATGTCGCGAAAAAACACAAATTCATCAACATTTGACAAATTAAATGATGTCGTGTACTAATGGTTTAAACAAAAACGTATCGAGGTAACGCAGTATCGGGTGCAGTGGCTTTCATAGAAACGAAAATTAAGAAATTTTTTTTCAAGCTTTTCAGGGTTGGGTGCGGGGGCGGACTTTTTTTAATAATCATCGTCATCTGGAACACTTGTAATGCATCAAAAAATAATTGTTGGCGGGACACAAATCTATCAAAGGGAAGGTAGAGAAAGTTGGGTTACAGTGGCTGTTGGAAAAAGACCAATCCACTTAGGCATATTGGCCCTACATTATTTAGATTGCATAAGTCACTGTAGAAGAAAGGTCCTAATGGAGTTTTCTTATTTGGGAGAGAGCTGAACATGTACAAAGAAAGTGGGGAATTGTTGCTCCTGCACCTTGTCCATGTAGCTTCTGCGAAATCGTTTGTATACATGCCAAGCCTTTTTGCATGTTTACTTATGCGACAGTGTCCAGTGATGACACCTATGATAGCGCTAAGTAGATTCACTTGTTCGCTAAACAGGTTGACCCAAAAGTCCACCTAAGGTTTGTTCTTCTATTAGCATCCAGCCTTAGTATTTAATTGTACGTACCGATTGAGATATTTACTAGAAAAGAGGACAAGATAAGTTTTATGGCGATTTATTGTGATCCGCGCAACCGCTCTATGTACTGAGATTATGCTGTTCTTTAATGGTATTAAGATGCTTTCCCGAGACAGTCATTGCAACGTCAACCGCATAGGCAATCACCCTAGAAGTTCGTTGACCACTTAGTTCCAGAAAAGAGTGAAATGACACCACCTGGCGGCGTACCTGTGTTGACACAACTTTTAGCAACAGCTCCACACAGTTTGGAATCAATCATTTAAGAGTTTTCAGAAGGAAAGATGATAAGGCTTATAGGTCTGAGGTGTTTTGGGACCGCACGAGAACATTTTCCAGCTGTGGGATAAAGACTGCATTAACTTCTCTCCATGACAGGGGAATGTAAGTCAATTTTACGCAGCTCCTCATGATATTTTCAAGCGCTGGCAGGACCTTTTGCACTGCTTAAAGCGATTTGTCTCTTGTGATCAGATCATCAATTTTTGTCACGGTTGCAGTAGTCCTGTTAAGGTTGTTACTGGCCGTGAATGGGGGGCTGCCTGTAAAGTGGGTATATAGTAGCAAGTTAAGCATCGAAGGATTTATGGAGATGATTTTTTTTAGCCGCAGTATTTCAGAGGTTTTCGTTGTGTTGTCATAGAATGACCTTCAGGATTGACGCTTTGCTATCTATCCTCACTTTTCTGTTTATATACTTTGATGAATTCCTTATATGAGTCCCAGTCTGTCATTTTTCTTGTGCTCATTGCTTGTTTGAAAAGTTTACTGCAAGTGTTTCTAAACGGTCCCATAAGGACAGGAAGTAGTATTGCCTGGTTGAGAACCTCGACTTTTAAATTAAGCTGCTTTGTGTTAGCTGGGGCACTTAAAAGTTCAAATGAAAGAAGTTTTAAAAGTATTCCCCTGATTTTGGGCCAATCAGTTCCGAAAGCTAGTTATCAGGGGAAACAAAGTGTTGCATTAATGTCTTGTTTAAATTCCAGCGAAACTCATAAATTTAAGCCTTGCATTCGAAAATCTAAGAACCCTAAACCGTTCAAAGTTTACAGAGATTTGAAATTTCCCTGTTTGATTTTACAATCAGGACAAGTTTGGATGAATCGCTTTGGTTTATTTAAATGTTTTTCTGATTAGCATCGTTAAGGACTTTAAGAAGCTCCCGCAAAAAGCTATATTGCTACTGTATAACGCGTGATCACATTCTGATGAAGATTCATTACAAACTACTTGCCACCTAAGATGACATCTTTGAGTTATTAGTAAGACGTTTCCGAAAAGCACTGTTTTGATCAGTTCTTAAAGAAAATTTTAGTTTGAATGAGTTTTGGAAGAATGGGAATAATTGTAATTTATACAGCGGCTAAAAGCTGGAATGATTTTTAAGTGGTTACTCTATAACGATTTACGTTTCAAGTTTGGCCTTTAAGAGCCTTATAAATATACCGATATATCTCAACTTCCGAATTCAGGACTAAACGTCGTAGAAGATTTTGAGGAATGGTTAGCCTCAAATCAATCAGACTATAGATCACACTGCAATATCCTTAACGTACGCTCAAGTTGATAAGGATTTAGTGGAAAATTCAGACGTTAAAGAAACATCGGGAGAAAACGACAGAGTATCTTCTACACGTGCATTTAGGCCACCAAAGGACTTACTAAATAACCTTCACGAATAAACTGACCTGGAGCAGCGTTCAGCAACAAACAGCCTTAAGTATAGACAGATTACTAAAACCTAACGAATAAGAAATATGTTAATAAATCCACCCATATCATTATACAAGCTTTAATCAATCAATAAAATTAATCATTCTATCAGAAGACGTTATAATTTTTGCAAATGGCTTCGTATGACTATCATAAAAGACATTTCTGAACTAGACAGCTGCAGAATAAAAACAGACAAGCAATGGGGCGCTATACTCCGCTGTCAAGCTATCCTCAATCTCAACAAAGAAGAGGATGATTTTGTGTCATGAGCGACGAGGCGCATTTCCACTTAAGCGGTTACGTCAGTAAGCAAAATCTTCGTTTTTGGGGCGCGTGTGAATTACGTCCACTCAAAGCCCCTGCGTGGTGCGGCGTTCACGCAGGAGGAGTGATTGGGGCGTATTTTTTTGAGGATGCCATCGGCAATACGGTTACTGTTACTGGCGAACGCTACAGGGCCATGACAAACGACTTCTTACTCCCGGAATTGGATGAGCGGGGCATGTGGAAAATGTGGTTTCAGCAATACGGTGCAACCGAAAACACAGCACGAGCCACAATGGAAATTGTAAAGGAAGTGTTTTCTGGTCGCGTTGACTTCTGTTTTGGCGATTTGGCATGGCCAGCAAGATCGCCCGATTTCTTTTTTGGGGGCTACTTAAAGTCGCGGGTTTATGCCAACAAACTTCAGCCTCGCAGCCCTTAAGGAGGATATTTGACAGGAATGCGAACAGTTATTACCGGAAATCTTGCGGAAGGTCATAGAAAATGCGATAAAAAGGGCACAAATGTGTAACAACACTGGCGGCAGCCACTTGGTGGATATCATCTTGATATGATGATAATGACCTATAAGCGGTGCTTTTGCCGAAAATTAGGCTAACTGGTAAAAGAAGAAAAATGCAGAATGAGCATTTTTGGTGGAGAAATACTCTCTTATAAAGTTACTACTACAGGATGTGGGGCCAATCCAAAACTTCACCGTACGCTTGTAAAAGAAATAGCAGCGCTCTTATCCTCTAATTGAGATAGAGATATTGATCTACGTCTTAATCAATTAAGCACGATCGTTTAATGTGCACACACCAAAAAGCACAAAAGCCACTAAAACCAAAAACTGTTTTTCAGGGGGGGAGGGGGGGAGGGGGCAGACCTGCCAGTTGTCATAAAAGGCAAGTGAAATTGGCTTACATTTAAGATCATGATAATCAACCCAGTGTGCAAAATTCTCCGGTATGACAGTGTCATCTATAAGGTTCTCCATAGTATCCCGTGCGCAGCAATCAACGGGAATCACGAGACAATTTTAGGTCATTTGCTTTTTTATCACATTTAAGACCACATAGCATTTGCCGTCTGGAACTCTAGAAGGCTATACCTGACTTCTGAATTAGACATAAGATCACAGAGTGATTTTGAAACCATTGTAGACATAGAGGCATACAAAGGCGGGTCGGAAGCTTGGTAGATAAGTAAGCACCGTAAGAATGTCGTGTTTAGTAAATGGCATAGACAAAATATCGAATTATTTGTGCTGTCCTTAGGTACATACATGACTGCAGATACCTTAAAGGGTTTTAATAAGACAACCCAGAGCAAGACCGAAGAAAGTAAAGATGCAAGATGTAAGAATGTAAAGTCCTTTTCATGATTTTTTCCATAATTAATGCGTGCTCAAGGGGTTTTGGGTACGCTTAAAATGTTTGCACACAGCGCGGGCGAAGGAAAGTTTGGGAGGAAAGAATGATTGGAACTGAAGTACGTTGGCTTTAAATATTTGCAGTTCATAAGACTAGAAAATAAAGAGCTCGGCAAGGCTTTCCATAAGCGAGCTGTACGACTTGGAAAGAAGCACGATATTTAAGTGTACGTCCGAAAGTGAACTTGAGCGTGTACTCATGAGCGTTAATAGTGAGGCGTGTGTTCCGGTTTAATGTATGCTACTGACAATTTAAGTGTATCACTGTTGGTGAAAATATGGATAGAATAAGAGACAGGAGACATTACGTCGGTGTTAAAAAAAGTCAATTGACTGTGTATAAGAAGGTTCTGTATATTAAGTTATAATAAGGCTGAGTCTGGTGAATAGCTTCAATTGAATCCCGGAAAATATCGGGCAAGATGGCATATTTGATATTTTTACATCCGCATCCGCAAATTGCATTTAATTGGTTTAGTGTTATGCGAATAAGACTTTATATCTATATTTCAACTTTTTAAATAGGTTTTTCCTAAATCGCAGTAGCTTTTCGTGCAAACTAGTTGAATATTCAATTTGGTACACTGTGATAAACATACAGATTAAACGTTGCCACAAGTGTTTTGCCGGTGTGCAATAAAATTCTGTGAAACCGTTTCATTAAAGCTTTGAAGTTTGTTTTTCTTACTTAACTATCCAACAGCCTTAATTTGTATACAAACAAAAAATTATAAAAAAAAAATCAATAAATTTACCTGATCTTCAATTGTCCGGTGATCTGTTTCCTGTAACCAAGTGCCGAGTATAATTGAATCGTCACTGTGACATAGTGCCCTAAGTAACGAGTTTGTTGTGTTAGCCGGATTTTCTGACAAAGTAAATTCCGAAACAAGCATCCTTAATAAGTGTGTGTAAGAAGACTCCAATGCATTTGGTGGCAATAAAGCCAGCGTTTCATATAAACGTAATCGCACCATAGCAGCTGGTGCTTTTAAATGCGTTCCATAGCTCTTTAAAATCGGTGCCAAACTAAAATGGAAATAGATTTTTTTTTATACAAATACATACTGTTATTAAAGACAGTTAATGACTTACTTAACCAACATAGCCAAAGCGCTTTCGATTGGGGTGAGTAGTCGACGTGTGATATCATCAGTCACTAAATCAGGACAATGTAATAGAAAACTGTGCATCACTGATAAGGCTCCTGCTCTCCCTTCTAATGTAACCTGCCAAGTGAATGAATCTCCTCTGGCCTTCTCGGACTCCAACTCTTTATTTGATCTCGGGAATGAATTACGCCAAAGCAATAACATCCTAGGCAGTAGTCCCTTGACTACAGGTGAGCCAAGTGTCATAATAGCTCCAATCAATAACCAACCAGCCTGTGTTCGATTCAGAGACATTCGACTGTTTTGACTCGCTGAACGTAACAATTCTTCTGCACAGTTAAACACAACCTTTCCCTTGGTGTGTGGAACACCCAAGGGGGAAAAGCGTACGCTTCCTAATATAGCAGCTAAAGCACAGCTATAACCAGAAATGGCTTCTGGTGATGACCTCATCTGTTCGATCGCATCAACAAAACGATCAATTAGTGGAGTAATATGGCTTGGAACTGCAACACAGAAACATCGTAGACACCAAGCAGCAGCAAGACGTGCTGCGGCACATGGATGCACTAATACTGCGCAGGTTGCATCAATGGCATTCAGAGCATGATCATTTAAGAGATTTAGAGCTGTTGTGCCCAAACCCAAAACAAGACTTCCAAGCTCCTGCAAAGCGCATACCAATAAATGCTGACTAAATAGCGTCTCCTGATTTGAATCTTTTGCATTCTCTGGGTTAAAATCAATGGAATTCATTTGTTTGGCGATCATATGAATGAGTTCTTTGCATGCCGAAGTTTGAGCTTTTTCTCCTAGCATTTTGCCGATGATAGATCGTAGAATGAAATTGATACACTTGCGCGAGTACACCGCATCAACATGAGATGAAGCTGCTTTTGGATTAGCAACCAAATCAAGGACATGTACCAAAAATGTGGTCAAATTGCGCTCCAGCCATACACTACCCATATGTTGAACAAACACCACATAGGAGTGCGTTACACCAACACGAACTTCTCGATTTACTCCTGAACTGCCTTTGATTATCTCTCCAGTTCCTTTAAGGAATGACACGCCGCCGCGAAGGAATCCTGACATTAAAATTCCAAACGCTTCATCCAGAGAAATTGATCTCGGTTGATTCTTGCTCGCTGACATGGCTGGCGGTTTTTTGTTTCCATCTGGCGGAGCTTGAGTAAAAGCAAGAAGAGTTCCAAGTAGCTTTGCTACGGCGCAACGAACTTCGTAGTTACTTCCGTCGAATGAACGGAAACAGAGTGTGGCAAGACTTTCCAATTCGGTTTGATATAGAAATGGAGCATGATTAATCATTTCGAGCATGCATTTGGCTGCTGCCACACGTACTGCCATGACACGATCGGTCAGACAGTGTTTTGTGGCTTTGTAGATATCCTTGTGGACATTAGAAATGGCTGTACCCATTCCAGCGCACACCTAGAAAGGATAGATATTATTTAATAGACCTGTATTCATGAAAAGAGTTGTTATAGGTACATACCTTCTCTAATGTGATCATAATTTCAATTCTTGTTTGAGACTCTGCACTTCTTAAGGTCCTCAAAAGAATTTGAACTGTTTCCTCATATGATCGTCCCATCATTCGTCCCAGCTTTTCATACATCGATCCAAGGACGCAAATAGCCGCTCTGAAGGTACAATATAAGGAGAGGTATACAATATTTGTATTTTTTTATGTGAACTGGATGATGTTGACTTACAATTTTGTTGGCAAATAGCTCGGTGAATCGTCTTTGTTCTTCAGAATGTCATTGCAAGCATTCACTGTATCAAACAGTATAAATGTGTCGCCAACAGAGAATAATGTAGCTAAGCTGTTGGCAATTAGCTTTCGCGTTGGTGGACCAGGTGAACCCTGAATATGGGCTGTTAACTGTTGGACTAGCTTCTTCTGGCATGATTTGATGTCAGACTTTTGTGCGGTCACCAGCACTTTTTCTAAAAACCGCAACCATTCGAACACAAAGACTGGACGTTTTTGTTCTGGGAGCTGTTTTAGAGCATCCTCATTTAGGGTTAGACTGTGTGATAATTCCATTTCAGGAATTAAATTAATTTCTTGACGTTGGAAGGATCTGAAATGAAAGATATATAAAAAAAATTAGTGAAAAGGTTTGGGTAAAAGTAAGATGACAGTTATACGTATTGGTGTCGGAAGCATTCATTTGGGGAAACGACTGAATGCTGTTTAACTCAAGAACATAACATGGAAACTAAACTGTGACAATGAAATGAAGTATTCAAATGAACCACAGATCAACGAATTTTTAATGTTTCAGGAACTCATATTACTAACCGTATTTTGTAGAGCTACGGGAACAATTGAGACGAGATCAAAACCTTGAGTGCGGAGATGACTTCAAGTTCAACAAACGCAAGTCAGGGAATTATGCAAAAATACAGGACAAACTGTAAACTAACAGGATTGTCTCAAGTTTTAATGCATAAGAAAAGTCGTTAAATGTGAAGGCCCTGAAAGCAGGCAGTTGAAGTACGAAGCCCAAATGGCTTAACTCAACAAAGTCAGATTCAAGGGTAAGCCTAACGCACCTACAGTCGTTATTGATTCGAATATGGCAGTGCAAGCCCTAAAGCTCATTGTATTGAATGAAGATTCACTGACCAGAAACGAACGAAAACCAACACTGTTTGAGTTAGCAGATACCAAGAACTAATTTGTACTTCGAAAGGGAAACAAAGCTAAGCAAAATCACGAAATGAGCCGCAGCAAATATAAAAAAGTGGAAACTGACTCAATTCTATACATGGAGGTGGTGTTGGGATTTCAATTGGAAAAGACTTGCGATTTAAAGGAATATACAGAATTTTAGTGCTGAAAGCATGCATCACGCACACCTATGTGGATATTGTGCAGACATGACTCATATCTGGATCTCCTGCTGCTCGACACACAGATGGAATTATCAGCTGCGAACCATCAATCTATAACTTGTTTACCTACGTGCGAATATGCCATTGAACACTGCAGTCTTAAAAGTATTTTTACAATTATAATAGGTACCTCGAAAGCGAGTTCGAGGAACTTTTCAAACGAGGAGATTGACAGACAACTTATACAAATGGATAAAAAAAACAAATAAAAGTACTAACCCCGGTTAAAATCCACAACAGCGAAGACACATTTCGTAATGCACATGTTGACGCACTGCACAAACACAATACATATTATAAATTTAGGAGAAGCTCCGACGAGATGATGACAAGTTCTTTGTGATTAATAATCCATAGGAGGGCGTAGAGGCCATACGAACGATTTTGCTTGAAGTGTGTATGGCCCAAACCCCTACCTACAAATTCGGTTCCTTTTGCATAAAATTAACCTCTGAAATGATATGGGGAGCTAGCGACTTGAGAATTCAGGTTTTATTAAGTCAAATGAAAAAAATATGGAAAATAATGCCAACGTTGACGAGAGGAAACTACCCCCTTTTCATATCAAGAGCAGAGCTCTGAACTATTTTCTTATCATTGAGAAATAAAAATCAGTGGAAACCGACGGAAATTACATATATAGTATATAACATTAGGGTTCGTTATCGCCCACTGTAGTTGCACATTTAATTCTCAACAATAAAAACAAAGATATATTGTACATGTGAATCTTCGGTCGATAATTCTTTTTCTGAATATCAGAAACAGAAAGGTACTCGAAAAGTTGGGTAATAGGATGGTGACTAAGTGGGCTAAAGTTAGAAATATTTCTCTAAATAATCAATTATACGGCGTATGATATGATATATCAAATAGTAAGCCTTAACTCGTATCTGATATGCAAAGGAACAAAAGCAATAAAAAATGCACTGGTGCGTGCGCCTAATTGACTTGGAGGTGGCCTTCGAAACCAAATTGTTGGAGGTACCACTCTTCAAGTTGAACAGTCTGGACATAAGTAAATTACTGCTGTACATTCATTTTATATTTAAATATGTTCACCAGCAAATAGTTCACCGAGAAGATATCTCTTTTGCCGGAACACTTGAGATTAAATATAGGTACAGCCTGAAAGTAGGTGCGGTTAATTCGCTAATCGAATTCAACACCTAACCAAGTGGGCTCATTTCACAATCTGACAGGGTACGCAGGTCTGGCCCAAAGCTCGATGTCAATATAAATTTCGAACGTAACTTCGATAAAATAAATCGATATTGCGATGACTGGAAGTTGAAAATTGCCTCTTAAGACCCTTCGTCTCAGCCTTTCCGATCGCGGGACAAGAAAGGCAACGAATTGTAGTCAGATCGCTTGGGATCGACATATAAATGTTGCTCTAATAAGATTTGAAGGTGCCTTTGGCTTTGCAAATCCAGTCTATTCGAATTATTTTTTACAGTTTTTATCTGCTACAGAATCACTATTTCTGCAGGAAGTTTTTACAATTTCGTTTAACGATCCATATTGTACAATTGCAAACCTCAAACTAAACAAGAATGACAGTTTGGTTTCACGTACTTGTGTGATTAAACAAGGGAATTTTACGGTCAACGTAATCGACTAGTTGAGTTGGTCACGGACAAGAAAGGTAAGTCTGATCGGAGGAAAATATTGGGGTAGTGTTTAGGAATATCCTCATTTATTGATTCGTTATCGGGCGCAAGACATGGCTTGTGTCCATCGACCTTGTGGAAAAGTTTGCATTCAGTTGAAGTTTGCAGCAATTAAAGCCAGACAATCATCGTTTGTGTCGTGATTTTGTTGAGTAGACGCTTGAAATGTTGCAAGTCAAACGAATTCTTTACTCTCTAACTTTGTTTAGTGATGAGGTTCGCTCCATTCTCAATTTTAATTATAAAGATTTCGAATTTGAGGCAAGAAAAAATCTATAAGTGATTTATGAGCTACTAATGCACACCAATAAAAAAGCTTTTTGGTGCGGTTTATGGTCTGGCGCCCCAATCGGGCCGAACTTTTTCAAAAATCAATAAAATTAAAATTTCATCCTTCCAAGGGCCCCCAGTAAACGGCTAGGATATTTAGTTTTAACAAGAAGGTACTACGTGCCATACTGCCGGCGAAATCATCGAGTTATGATCTGAAATTTGACGCCACTGCACTACTCTTGTTGAGGTTTTCGAAGCCTTGCTCTAAAATTGGCTCGATGTAGTTTTTAAGACGCGCTCATGGTAGCCATATGCCTGAAATCATTTCTCATCATTAATGCCGTAAAATTCACACCTGCCAAAAATCTCACACCTTTTTTAAAAATAAAACTGTGGTCCGTCTTAAGGGTCCATTTACTAATTAGCGACAATTTTACTATTCCAAAAGCGCAGAGCTTAATTTATCTGTGGATTAGTAAAAGAATATTCGTATGCGCAGAGCTGTAAGAGGATTTTTAAGGCTTTCGCTTGCACAGAATACCAGAATTTGATTATAATATAATTGAATATATGTATATTTTCCGCAATCCAAGAGTATACTGCAAAAGGGTAGTAAACCTCGTCAACTCATTGATTTGGGCACTGGTTTATCAGTTACTTACTTTTCTTCTAATCATCCTCTAAGTCTACTTGATGTGATTATGGTTTCCAACTCTTCATATGTTTTGCTGTACATATAACGTTGACATGTGTCGTCTCACAACACAGGCAACATTAAAGTTCAGAGATTTTTCCTCCGTTAACAATGACTTATTACAATCTGATGCTAGCCAGCTATATCGAGGAATTTGTTATTTTGCCTCCAAGCTTATTACTTGCAATCCCTAATTTCAGAACTCTTTGATAGGCATGTTCTGGAAAAATAGTTGCAGTGCGCAATTAAAAATGTCCGTGGTTTACGTGTGAATTTCAGCATGCGATTAAAATTCTATATGGAAGTAAAGTCAAACGAGTTGCAACTAGGATAAATATTGGCGGGCCCGTAATTACTTTACACTTCTAACAGAAGAGCAAAAAGATTTTTTTCATCAAAACTGAGCTCTGAACATACTTCAAAAAAACTATGGAGTATTTTACGCTCAATCGGTATTGGAAAACAGGCAACAGTTGATAATATTAGCAATTTTCATCCCCAATAATGACATCATTTTTGACTTTCAAAATTTTCATGTTGTTTCCGAAATTGATGTAGTCAATACAGTACGATTTATAAAAACCAATGCTATAGGCGAAGATGGTGAATGTATTAGATTTGTAAAGGTGAGCCTACCTCATATCTTAAGTGCTTTCACACACATCATACATTTCTGCATGACTACTTCAATTTTTCCTGATAGTTGAAAGTTGGCAAAGATCATTCCTGTTCAATCATTCCTGTTGTTAGGACTCAGTATGATATGGACTATCTGACGGTCCTGTGTTTGCTTGACTCCTCTAAGATGTTTGATAGCGTGGATCACAAGCTATTGTGATAGCATAAGCTATTTTTCGGTTTATAGCTATTTTCGTAATCGTCATAAGAGAAGTCTATAATGGTATTCTTTTTGAATTCGGCACTTTAGCTTTAAGGTGTACCTCAGTGGTCAATTCTTCGCCCAATCTTATTTAGTCTCTTCATTAAGCACTTATCTAAAACATGTTCGGATGCTCAAATACACTTCGATGCCCAGATTTATTTTTCCAGACATATTGGGCTTGTTGAGGATCTAATCGTCAGGATTAATGATGACCTGCCAGATATATATAATTGGTCACTGCGTATAAATCCCACCACATCTCAACTTATCTTAATAAGTAAAAAACATGTTGGCAAGGACAGAATATCACAAATGTTTCTAAGCGGTGGACAGCTCAATCTCATTGAGACGGTAACTAATCTTGGGTACAAAATAAATAGTTCACTCTTTGCTATTGATCATACGAACTACGTCGTTGGCGGTATCTATGCTGGACTACGTATACTTCGGCCCTCATCCAGTTCCAAACCAATACGAACAAAGCTTAGACTTGTCAAGGCCTATAATTGATCACGACGCAATTGTTTACTGCAAGCCTGACTATACTTACAACATAAGATACTTTTTGTTTTTAACAATATGGTCAGATATATATACAGAGTGAATCGAATCAACCATGTTTCACAATATCACACATAGGGTCTTGGCTGCTCATTACAATAATTTTTTGATTTAAGATGCTGTAAATGCTGTCATGCATAAAATTATACAGAACATATGTCCCACCTAAGATACAATTGACCCAATCTAGCGGAACGCAAAATATTATAATTCCTTCCTTTATTTTCTTGAACTTTTCGCCCCTTTTCTTCATCCACGGTACCAGGGTTTGGAAATGGGCAGTAAGAAAAGTTGGCGTCTTGCTGAGAGAGAGGAAATTCCTTCTTCGTGTTAACACGTAATCGTGTTGATTACGGCGCGGGATTGTTACCATACCGACATTTTTAAGCTATGCCCGCCTTATACAAAAAATAAGACTTGATGATTACCTTTCGTAGCATGTTTAAAATTGAATTACAGATGATATTTCTAGCTTATGGACGAGATAAGTGATGCCTGTAAGCTTTCCCATTTAAAAACTGAAATTTGTCTGTAAGAGCTCATTTCTTCACGACGATATTGTTGCGTCTAGATATACTGGTCAGAGTAGTGCTTGGTACTCCCAGTTGATTGTTGAAGGTGCGTGTTGTTGTCGAAGTATTGGCCCAATCGCCTCAGGCACCACAGTACGAGGGCGGGTCAATAAGTCCGTGACTTTTGGATTAAAACACAGATTTTTTGATAAAAAAATAATTTTATTTTTCAACGTAATCTTCCTTGAGCTCTATACACTTTGTCCAACGCTTCTCCAATTTTTTTATCCCTTCCAAAAAAAATGATTTGTCGAGGTCCCCAAAATAGGCCTTTGTTTGCGAGATGACTTCATCATTGGAGTCAAATCTTTTTCCACCAAGCCATTTCTTCAGGTTTGGGAACAAGAAGTAGCCGCTCGGAGCCAAATCTGGAGAATAGGGTGGATGAGGGAGCAATTCATAGCCCAATTCATGGATTTTTTCCATGGCAACTGCACATGTGTTTGTGGTCGACTGTGAGCAAACGCAGCACCCATCTTGCGGAAAGCTTTCTCATGCCCAAGTGATCATTCAAAATTGAAACCACTGAGCCATGCGAGATCCCTACGGCTTCCACAATCTCTCGCACTTTCAATCTTCGGTCGGCCAACACCATATCGTGAATTTTTTCGATTGTTTCGGGTGTAGAGACCTCAACTGGGCGTCCAGGACGTTCGGCATCTTCAGTGCTTGTACGGCCACAACGAAATTCATTAAACCACTTTTTTACCATTAAAATCGATGGTGCAGAGTCCCCATAGTATTTATCAAGCTTAGCCTTGGTCTCGGTAATGGTTTTTTTTCGCAAGAAATAATGCTTAATAAGCACACGAAATTCACTTTTTTCCATTTTCTCCTCAAATTAGTGAGTAGTCTGATAAAAATAGCTGTCAAACACAAACTAACTGACGCAGCAAGTTTAAATTTTGACAGGAGTCAACTGACAGATGCCTGTTGACAGGAGCAGTGTTGCTGTTTCAGTAAAGAGGTCAGAAATTCAAAAAGTCACGGACTTATTGACCCGCCCTCGTATATCAATATGAAAACATGTCTCTGAACTCCATTAAAAATGTCATAACATTTGATTATACATTTTAACCCTTCCGCGCTCGATGCGCGCTCGTGCACGTAACATTGTGTTCCCGTTATATTTTTTTACATATTTTGTGCTCCGATTTTTTTTTCTCTATTTTTAAATTTTTCCAAGAAGTTTTCTGTGGCTAAATCAATTACTGCCGTTCGAAATTTGCACATTTATATTTAATTGCGCGTCGTGATCGTTCAAGTGAGTGGTTGAAAGTTTATTTTCGATATATTTTGAAAACAATATTTTTTGTAAGTCAGTGTTTGTTTTTTTTAAAGTTTTTTGATATTATGTGGTAGGAAATAGACTCAAATAATATATTTAAAGTGAATTTCAATGATAAATTGTAAATAATGACTTTTAAGGATTTTGAAACTTTGATGTTGCATTGATGCAACATTTGGCAACCACTAGTATATTAAATTGATTTTATTTTTGCTGGACAATAATGGCTTCGCGTAAGGTTTTGACGGCGGACGAAATAAATATGATGATGGATTTGAATTGGGATGCTTCAACAAATGAAGCAGAAAATATGGATGATAATGATTTGTTGGCTAAAATTATCCAGAAAGGAACTGAAGAAGTTCTGAGAAATCTACAAAGAAGATTCTGAAGCAAATGTTTCTGAAGACGACGAAGAACCCAACAGCAGCCAGGAAGCTTATGATAAATCAACACAATTGCATACCAAGATATATATAATAAAAATGAATAAAAAAGAGTCTATCGTTATTAGAATAATTGTAACAACTGGTTTTGCTCAATAAGTCTGATGGTGGCTCTGAACGGCATACTTTCTGTAGGCACAATTCGTGGAAATAGATTGGAAAACAATTTATACACAGACAAGGAGCTGGCTTCATCAGGACGGGGTTCTTATGATTATAGAGTTGAGCGAGGATATAATATTGTGCTGTTCGCTGGTATGAAAATATAGGTGTCCAGCTCATTTCTAACTATGATGCTGCAGAACCATTGGTAAACAGTACATAAACATATCAGTACTGCGAGATTAATCGCCGGAAATAGTCGCTGTGTACAATAAGTATATGGGGGCCGTAGATCTGGCCGACATGCCTGTTTAACTAAGTCGCATCAATCAGAAGTACAGTAAGTACCCAGTCAAGTCATAAATACTGGTACACAGAAAAATCAGCGCCAATTGAAAACGAATTAACATTTAAAAAATTTTTTTTTGTTTTTATTGGGTTATTCAATGGCTACAAATGAACAACTTATTCGAAATGACTTCCATTCACCTTCCAGCACGACTTAAGACGATGTGGCCACTCATCGATTGCGAGATGCACTTCATGCACGGGGAAATTGTCCACTGCACCGACAAGGACTCGCTTCAACGACTCAATATTAGAGTGTCGAGTAGAGCAAGCCATGCCCTCTAATACGGACCAAAACTTAAAATCCAACGGGTTGAGGTCTGGACTATCAGCTGGCCAATCATCCGTTGATATGAAGTTCGGAACTTTGTTTTTGAGCCACAGTTGGGTCGTTTTTGCTTTGTGAGCTGGAGCAGAGCCTTGCTGGAAAGTCCATGGCTTGTTGTTGAATATTGATTGGTTGAGAGACTTCACAATGGGTTCCAAGACGGTCGATTGATATACTTTGGCCGATGTTTTCACTATTTTCTCGCATAAATGGAGCTTGGTAGCGCCATCGTGGCTTCTTTGAACCCTCGGGATGAGTTGGGATGCTTCACTGGATGACCGATTATTGAACGATTCTTCTACGGTGAAGATTTCGTCGTCAGTGAACAGAATTTGTCTGTGAGCGTTCTTCGCGTACCGGCTGAGCAACGCTTTCGATCTTCGCTTGCGTTTTTCCTTCAATGCGGCCGTGAGCAGGTGTCCAGTGTGTCGCTTGTACGCGCTGAGTCCTAAATCTTCATTGATAATTCGAGACATGGATTTTTGCGAAATTTGCATTTCCCGCGACAAGATTTTCTGTTTTCGCAGCGGTTTTCGGTCGCTTTCAGAGTTCTCATAGTGCGCGGACGGCCGGATCTTTGACGGTCTCGTACTCCACCAGTATCCTCAACTCCCCTCCTCCTCGGGAGTTTGCCATTGCCCGCCGAAAGGGTGATGACGATTCGAAAAATTGTTGGCGATGTCGGGGATCGAACCACGGACCCTCTGTGTGATAGTCCAATGAGCTAACGTATACGCAACATTATCTCCCGTCCAACCCACACTTATTTTTTGTAGGCTCTTATTTAACTCTTTGTTCATTCGGTTGTCAAACGGTTAAGCTCACATATATACGAAGTTCTTCTTATGGTAAGCAGTAATAATATAGTTACATTCAAAAACTTGACGTAAAAAGGATGGCATCGGTTCACGATAGTATCACAGTTTCTAACATTTAAACGACATCTGCGTTGGTAGTTTAAAATATATAAGCTTGAGGGATGAACGCGGTGATCACAACACATGTACGAGTATGTGAGTGAATACCCAGCAGCAATTCGATACGGTGCTATTATACATTGCGTAAGCAATGGGAGACGTAAGCACAATAGGAAACGTAAAGAGGGGGCACCATTTATTCGATGTTTTCAAGTTAATGACTCGAAAAAAATTTGTGGCGTTGGCAGCTCACGTGACATAACGCTCATAGTTGCTCTTATTCTTTGCTAGATTTAAGCAAAATATTTTCGTTCGCATGCTTACCACCGCATATCAATCTGAAGTGTGCCTACCGGCATTTTCCACATACGAGTAGTTACCAACATAGAGAAATTTCAACATCCTTTACTTCGAAAGGACATTTATTATAAAAGTACGGAAAAGTCATGCCAAAAACTGAAAGAAAGGACATCTCTCTATACAACTGTAACAGATGCGGTAAACATTTCAAAGGAAACAATTACAGGTGCGCAAGCAAAAGAAATCTTTCACGCCAACAATGCGGTGAATATGTCTTATGAATAGAACTCTGCCTCACACACAGCATATGTACACATTTCGAATTATTGTCGGGGAAAGTTTCTTTTGTAATGCTCGTATAATGAGAAATGTTTTACAATAGGAAACAACAGAAACGCATAGTAAAAATATGAGCTATCCCTGACCTTGTTTCGGGTGATGTTTAAAACTTTCAAATTAACAAAATCACTCACACATCAGTTTGGAAAAAGAAAACTTTTCAATCAGACTTGATATGTTGGATCCTTGACTGCTGACGCTTTAGTTGAGAGTAGTTTTGCAAATGACAATTTCGTGTAGTGTTTTCAGGTTTGAATCTATTAACAGATACTTTATAACATCCCATTGGGTGGCTAAGTGCAAGTTAGAATACAAAAAAAAATAATCTTGAACATTTCAATCAATTTGATGAATGGTACATGACGGAGGTAAATCGAAACAATATTTGAACGGAATAATTTCTTAGAACAGAACTCCATTAAAAGTTCTTTTAACTACTGAAGGCGCAAAGATACTCGTACGTAATGTGTATTCAAATAGATGCAAACGAAATACGATGAACTCTGAGTTAATCCTTTGTTTGAAATTGTTTCTTCGGGGAAAAAAGAGGAAATTGAAACGCGCTTCAAGTGTAAAGTTAAGGCAAAGT
Source organism: Volucella inflata (assembly GCA_928272305.1). Classification (NCBI taxonomy): domain Eukaryota; kingdom Metazoa; phylum Arthropoda; class Insecta; order Diptera; family Syrphidae; genus Volucella; species Volucella inflata. The sequence goes on along the minus strand of OV743716.1, from coordinate 37,754,442 downwards.
CCTGAAGTGGTTAGATGATTTGAATCGAGAACATGCAAGATAATGTGTAGCACAGAAAATTGTCTGAAATGCCGTTCCCCTTCTTACAGAGTGAGTACAGCTAAAGTGAAATGGTTCGTTATGATTCGATTAAACAATGTCTTAAGTACTTTCATCATTCTTTACCCCTATTATTCTTAATGAAATTTATGTTCATAGGGACAATAATCTCCTCTTGTAAGAATGCCACATTTTCACCTACATAGCATAATCCGACGCTTTCCAGCCAGACTGTTCGTAAAGACATGTGGAGGGAAACAATAACATTTGTCTCTTGGCTCAGTCGAGAGTCGCTTGCATTATTTTTCGGTTTGTAGGTGTTAATTGGTCATCAAGATCATACACTTAAATGTTGATCTCTTGCCTGTGCCAAATATTCCCATACTTCACTTAAGTTTAATGTCAAACATCATCCTATGTAACCAGAAGAGTTGCGTTTCGTAAATGGATTTGTTAATAAGCAATTGCTGCATTGGGTAAGGTTAGACGGGGTGTTCCAACCTCAGCGATTGTATTAGAGGAAATGTAGTGTTTTGGTGCTGACGGAATGGTTACCGTCTGTTACAGTTAATGGAGACCGATATCGATCCGTGTTAACGAAAGTTTTTGGGATACATTTTTAACTGGAAGACTTATTGGATATGTGAATTCAACTAGACAGCGACGCTGCAATCGATATTTAGTGTACGATTCGCTAGGAATTGCTTAGCTTATTGGAACACTTTTCTTGGAATCTCTGATCTCTGCCAACAATCTTGAAACTTTAAACGGCTCAGAGGCGTCCATTTTTGAAAAATCTATCAAGTTATGCAAACAGTAGTGGAAAATTTGGTCCTTACGAAAGATTAAGAAGATGAGATTCTGCCAAATATGGTCATTTTCGAAACCTCTTTATGGAAAACTTATTTTTGTGGCCAAACGTGGAGGATGCCATCGAATTAAAAATGACAATAACGTAAAAATGGATGTGTCCATTTGAATTCACATGGCTTTATTGCAAAAACTTTCAATCTAAGGGACCTTCTTCAATATTGAAGGACTCTTCAATAAAGTCAAAGTAGATGCAGAAGCACTTTAGCTGTGAAAGTAAAGACACCTCTTTGTGTTTTGAGAAAATAGTTTCTTAGAAGAAGAATTAATAATACTAAGTAAGGACAACCTTAAGCTCGGAGACGCACTGTAGAGTGGTGATCTCTTTATCCTTATAAAGAACATGGTTTTCTGTTGAAACAGATCAGTTAGTTTAATTAGACTATTTAGTTCATAAAATTTTATATTCTTAGTCTGCTTGTTCAACTTCAGTCAATTCTAATTTTGTTCATTCCCTTTCATGTAGTGTTGATTGCTCATGTTTTTTGTTTAATGTTAGTGATGTTCAAACCGTTTTAAGCAATCTGAAGCCCATAAAAAAAGCAAGCAGACATTCTTGGATTTGTTCCCATTGTTCTGCGTCATTGCTCTGACTCTCTCTCGTTTCCTTCGTCTGAATTGTTTAATCAGTCAATTTCTGATGGCATTTTTCCCGATGTTTGGAAAATTTCTACCAGTTTACCAGTTTACAAATCTGGTAACAAGCATCTTATCTCTAACTATAGACCGATCACTAAACTATCAATAATTCCTAAGCTCTTGGATAGTTTTGTAAATGATAAACTTACCCTTACAATCAAGCAACATGTCAGTAAATATCAACATGGTTTTTGGAAGGGTCGATCAACTATATCAAACTTAGTTGAGTTTACAAATTTCTGCATTAAATCTTTGGAAATGCATAAGCAAGTACATGTAATTTATACTGACTTTGTCAAAGTATTTAGCAGGGTAAACTTGACTATTCTTTTAGAAAAGCTAAAGGCGTTTGGATTTTATGGTCCTTTGCTGCAGTGGTTCAAGACTTTTTTGCATGGAAGGAAACAGTATGTCTCTATTGGTGATTGTTTCTCTCTAAGGAGATTTTAGTTTACTCTGGAGTCCCCGAAGGAAGTCATCTAGGGCCATTTTTATTCTTACTTTTTGTTAATGATCTTCCTGACATATTACAACATTGTCATTGTCTAATGTATGCTGACGATATAAAATTTTTTACAGTAATTTCGACAATAAATGACGTTTTGCTTATTCAAAAAGACTTAAATTTCTTTTCAGAGTGGTGCATTTTAAATGACTTAATCCGTGCGGCATCGGATAAAGAATAGTGCCGCAGTGCGTCCCAGCTTGTCGTAAGAGGCGACTAAATGGGACACCAATCATATACAGGCAACTATGACACCAAAAATGAGCCTGTGACACTTTAACACCTTAAAACTTTCCCACAAATTTGTATGCAATCAGTGGGTTCCCACGTCTGGAGACTACCGGTGGGGTAAAAGAACAGTCAATCAATTCGAAATGAGCATACAAGTGTCAAACCACTCAAACTTTAGATACACTTCATGGAAATGATCGCAATTAATAGCACTACCCCGCTGGGCACCACGATTGCAACGCACTCGGGTGATCCCAGAGCAAGCAGAAGTGCTTGTGTCAGAGCCCGACGGATTCAGGGGGCGGGCAAAATGAAGTTTCCAAAATATTTTCATAAACTTCGGTTTGCAAGTTGGAACGTCGGATCGATGACCTCGAAAAGTTTAGAACTGGAAGCGATTATGCGTCGCAGAACTCTACAATAAATAAAGCGCGTTTTCTAGATTTAAAAACTAAGGCATTTAAGATGTTCTACCATGGAACGGTCAATAGACGAAACGGTGTTGGAATCGTTGTTGCAGCGGATCTTCTAAACAACATCGTTGGTATCTTGAAAATAAGCGACCGCTTGATGAGTGTTAAACTCGTCATACACAATGAAACGTGGAACATTGTTAGCGCGTACGCTCCACAAAATGGATGCGACCAATCGGAAAAAGATACATTTTGGTCAGAGTTCGGTAATTTGTTTAGAAATATACCTACCGATGAGATGCTCTTCGTAGGCGGAGATTTAAATGGCCACGTCGGAGAAACAAATGTTGGTTATGAGGACTGCCACGGAGTAAAGACTTTGGAACCAGAAATTTAGCTGGCGAAGACATCCTTGTAGCGTGTAGGGCTTACGGCTTAACCGTCTTAAATACAATGTTTATTAAACATCAACAACATCTTATCACCTATAGCAGCGGAGGCCACGAAACGCAAATAGATTATCACCTCTGCAAAATGTCGATGAGAAACCGTGTTAAGGACTGTAAAGTAATACTTGGAGAATCGCTAGTAAGCCAACACCGTCTGCTCATTACAGAATTTTTCACAGCGGAACCACCGAAAACACGGGCATCGTTTGGAAAGCCAAAAATCCGGTGGTATAATCTATCGAAGGAACGAAGCGCAAGATTTATCGTACCGGCTAAAGAAGTACTTCAAAATATAAATGGTATAGCAGACCCACTTAGCCCGCAAGAAATGTGGAACAGCATGCACGAGGAATGCATAACACTCGCAAAGTCCCATCTGGGGACTATATCGAAATACCATCACGTCGGCAAAGAAACATGGTGGTGGAATGACGAAACCAAACGAGCTGTGGCCGACAAGAAGAGTGCATTCCAAGAGTGGACAAAATGCGATCGGAGCGACGATATCGAAAAAGATCGACTGGCTCTTGAATACGAGCGCCTTAAAAAGATCGCAAAGAAAGTCCTGGCTCGAACTCGAGCGGAAGAAGCGGAAAACCTGTACCAGGAGTTGGAACAAATATCCTCACGATCGGCAGATAGAAGACAAGCTATCCAAGAAGTTCAAACGTCGTACAGTACTAAAATGCCAAATATTTTTAAGCTCGCTGCACAGAGGAGAACAAATTCAATGGAAATAACCTCGCCGAAATACATCAAAAACGCAGACGGTCGTTTACTAACAAATAAAAAGGAAATTTGTGACCGGTGGCTTGAATACTGCAAGGAGTTGCTTAACAAACAGTTTCCACGTGATATCGTGCCGACAACTGGTCTATTCGAGGAGGAAGTTTCGGACTTTTCAATCTAAGAAATAAGTATAGCAATTGGAAAAATGAAGCCGGGGAAAGCGGTGGGACCAGACAGCATTCCATCAGAGTTTTGGTCGAAGATGGCGGGGATCGGCAGCGTTTGGCTATCGAAACTTTTAAATAAATTAAAATGTGGACAACCTATGCCGAATCAATGGAGAAGTAGCTTCTTGGTTCCATTATACAAAGGAAAAGGCGACACTCGAGAATGCAACAACTACCGTTCAATCAAGCTTATGTCACACACAATGAAAATCGTCGAAAGAGTCTTCAACGAACGTCTTCGGCAAATAATAGGGCTCGATAATAGCCAGTGTGGATTTGTTGAAGGAAGATCGACGGTGGACGCTATCCAAAGCCTACGAATAATAATGGAAAAGCACCCAGATTCGTCTAAGGATTTACACATGGTATTTATCGACCTCGAGAAAGCATTCGATCGAGTGCCTAGGGATCTCATATGGGCCGCGCTGAGGTCTCAAAACGTACCGGAAACGTATGTTAGAATAATACAAGACATGTACGGAAACGTGAAAACTGCGGTTAAAGGCTCTGCTGGACTAACGAGAGAATTTCCAGTTAATGTCGGAGTGCATCAAGGAAGCGTACTTAGCCCTTTCCTCTTTAACGTAGTATTCGACTATCTTTTAAAAGACTGCATGCGCGAAGCAAATGTAACGCCAATTCTCTTCGCTGACGACGCAGTTATACTTAGCGATAACTTCGAAGATTTACAGAACGCCTTAGATTCATGGAGAAATGCGCTAGAGAGAAACGGGTTTAAAATAAGTCGTTCAAAGACGGAGCATTTGACGTGCCCATTTGCGCATCCGTTGCGACCTGTTCCGGATATAATGTTAGACGGAGTAGTTCTTCCGAAAAGCACTATCTTTAAGTACTTAGGATCAATCGTTAACATGGAAGCTAAATGTGATGATGACGTAAACCAGAGAGTGAGTGTGGGGTGGATGAAATGGCGGGAAAATTCGGGAATCTTTTGCGACCGAAATTTTCCACTTAAATTAAAGGGGAAACTCTACACCATGGTTGCTAGACCAGCTCTTATATACGGTTCACAGTGCTGGACAAACGAAGCGTTTAAAAACAAAATGACGGCAGCGGAAATGAAAATGTTAAGGATGTCTAGTGGAGTCACTAAACGCGATTGCATTAGATCTACACGTACAAGATGAAGTCTACATATAAAGAATTCGGTAACCGAACAGCTTGAGGCGAATAGAATAAGCTGGTATTGCCACGTTCAAAGAAGATCTGCGGAAAATCTGGTTAAAAAGGCATTATCAACTACGGTCACTCCAACTGTAAGAAAACGAGGTCGGAAAAAGAATTCCTGGATTTCTCAGATGAAAAATGCGCAATAACGCCTGGGGCTAACCACTGAAGCGATCCAGGACCGAGCATTATGTAGACGCGTTCTGCGGTCTGTGACATTAGCCAACCCCATAAGCGGAGCAGCAGCGATGCAGTAAAAATGGGAAACTCGTTACGCATAAGTTCGTATAACGAGGAAAGGATTAATAAAAGGATAAGAAGAAGAAGAAGAAGCATTTTAAATGACTTAATGTTAAATGTTGACAAGTGTGCTTGCATGAGCTTCAATAGGACTATTTTTAATATTTTTCCGAACTACTCACTTAACAATAAACAATTAAAAGTAGTTGACGAATATGAGGACCTAACTACGTTATTTCCAAAGCCAGTTCTCTTTTAGGATTCATTAAAAGAAACTCATCTGATTTTAAAGATCCTTATACCCTTAAAGCTTTATTTTGTAGTATCGTTCGACCTGTCCTGGAGTATGCTTGCGTTGTCTGGTACCCTACCACTGCGTCTCATATAAATAGAATTGACAGGATTCCAAAGAAATTTTTAAGATTTGCTTTACGTCATTTGTTTTGTAATAATCAGATTGCGGTTTATCCTTCATATCGTTCTACATTGTCTTCTTCTTGGGTTTCAAACTCTTGAATCGAGAAGGAAAATGTATTGTGTTATGTTTATAAGAGACATTTTATGTGCAACTATTGATAGTGAAAATCTTCTTATGCGTCTGAACTTGTTCTTTTCGTCTAGAGTTCTAAGGAAAAGGCCATTGCTATTTGAGGCTCGTCACTCCACGCTCTATGGTCAATGTGAACCTATTTCTCTGTGTACCAAGATATTTAACATTTACTGCACCGAAATAGATATATTCTTGCCCAGAAATTCATTTAAAAATGCTTTAAATTGTGTTGTTGACCAATGAAATGTATTATTTCTATTTAATTTCTTTTTTCTCTGTCTAACTATAGTATATCATATTGTTTTAGTTTTAAGTTTTTTTTTAGTTATGAATTTCGAAATCTGTTGATTTAAATAATTGTAGATTAATTTTTTTTAAATAAATAAATAAATAAATAAATAAATAAATACATGGCTTGGTAGGGCCGTTCATCAGATTGACATAAAATAAATTGTCGCTTACTTTAACAATATATCTCTATACATAAAAATCAATATTTGTTTGTTTGTCATTTATAGACTCTTAAATGGTAAGAGATTGAGCACTGATATCTTTGGCAACTTTGTTCAGAATTCTGTAAAAAAGGTTTTGGTACCAATTTGTTTTTTGTTTTTTTGTATTTAATGCAAAACTTTATGATGATTGATGAGTTACAATCGAAAATGTTTACTTGTTGATCTATTTTTGCAAAAATTAAGAAGTAATGTAGGGAAAAATTGTTGGAAATATTGAAAGCTATAATTTTTGTGAAGGCATTTACCGATTGTACTCGTATCTCGTGCAATCAGTGCCTAAAGTGGATTTCAATTCAAATTCTAATATATATCTTACACTGGATCCACACAAACAAAGCTAAAAGTGTTTTGGATTATAAAAATGTATACTTGATGAGTTTGATTACTTACTTACTTTAGGTGGCGCTACAGTCCGGAGTGGACCTGGGCCTCAGTCAACAAGCTTCTCCAGCTAGCTCGATCCCTGGCTAGCTGTCTCCAGTTTCGCACGCTAAGTTGGCTGAGGTCCTCTTCCACTTGCGTGCGCCACCTGAGTCTTGGCCTTCCTCTACTGCGCTGTCCCTCGGGGGCGGATGCGAAGACTTTTCGGACCGGAGCATTGGTGTCCATGCGCTCTACATGACCCAGCCATCTCAGTCTTTGGATCTTCACTCTTCTGGCTAGGTCCATGTCGCTGTACAGTCCATACAGTTCGTCGTTGTATCTCCTCCTCCACTCACCGTCAATGCAGACGGGACCGAAGATCGCCCGAAGAATTTTTTTCTCTCGAAGCAACCAAGAACACCCTCATCCATTTTTGATAATGTCCATGCCTCTGCGCCATAGAGCAGGACCGGGATTATTAAAGTCTTATAAAGGGTGACTTTTGTTGTCCGAGAGAGGGCTTTGCTACTCAATTGCCTTCTTAACCCAAAGAAACAGCGGTTGGCAAGAGTTATTCTTCGCTTGATCTCGGCGCTGGTGTCGTTGTCTATATTTATAGCGGAGCCTAGGTAGACAAAGTCCTTAACTACCTCAAAGTTATATCAGTCGAGGGTGACGTTCTGCCCGAGATGTCGGTGTTGGTTGTCCTTTTTGCTTGACAGCATATACTTGGTCTTGCCCTAATTGACCGCTAAACCCATTTTCGCCGCTTCCGTCTCAATACTCGCGAAAGCGCCACTGACATCACGCTGCTTTCTCCCGATTATGTCAATATCGTCGGCGTATGCAAGTAGTTGGACGGACTTTTGAAAGATAGTGCCTCTTGTGTTTGCTCGTGAGTTTTGCACTATTCTTTCAAGTACGATGTCGAAAAAATCGCATGACAGCGCATCGCCTTGTCTAAATCCTTTCTGGACATCAAAGGTCTCGGTGAGATCTTTACCGACCTTGATGGAGCAGCGTGCATTCTCCATCGTCATCCTGCACAGACGGACGAGTTTGGCAGGGATGCCAAAACTAGACATTGCTCTATATAGCTCGTCTTTATAGATGCTGTCATTCGCGGCCTTAAAATCGATGAATAGGTGGTGTTTATCGATCTGAAGCTCATGGGTCTTCTCCAAGATCTGCCGTAGTGTGAACATCTGGTCGATGGTGGACTTTCCTGGCCTGAAGCCACACTGATATGGATCTATCAGGTTGTTGACAAACGGCTTCAGGCGTTCACACAATACGGACGATAAGATCTTATATGCGATGTTAAGGAGACTGATGCCTCTGTAGTTGGCGCAGTTCAGAGGGTCTCCTTTCTTGAGAATTGGACAAACAATGCTGAGGTTCCATTCATCGGGCATACTTTCGTCCGACTAGATCTTACAGATGAGTTGGTGTATGCTCCTTACCAAGTCATCGCCTGCCGCTTTGAAGAGCTCGGCAGTCAGGCCATCCGCTCCAGCAGCTTTGTTGGACTTAAGCTTCGATATGGCTATCTTCACTTCATCCAGGTCGGGTGGACGGAATTGTTGGTCATCATCGTCCAGGTTGAAAGGTTGATTCTGCCTGACAGCGGTATTTGGTCCGTCATCGCCGTTATACAGTCTGCAGAAATGATCTTTCCAAATCCTCAGCATCGACTGCGATTCTACTACAATGTTCCCTTGTTCATCTCTACAGGCTTCGGTTCGGGGTTTGTTTCCGCGGCATGTGTTGAGTTTGATTTGTGTTTGTAATAATAACAAGACTGCAAAGACAATGACCCGAAAACCATATCTCGGGCACTGAGTGCCCAGAGTCGAATTTGTATGGTAATAATTGCTTTCAATATGATATCGGCATTGCGATGATATAAAAAGGGTATTTATGAGTTGTTTCAGGTCGCGAGTGGGATAACCCGACGTACTAGGTGCGGTGAAAAGTAACCTCCTTGGGAATGGAAGAACAATTTTTTTTATTTTATTCAATAGAGTCCCCCTTTAGCTTGATACAATTATTCCAGCGATTTTCCAACTTCTTGATCCCGTACGAAAAGTAATTTTCCGGAAGGTCTGCAAAAAACTCCTCCGTGGCGTCGATGATTTTCTCGCGTGAGCTGAATTTTTTATTGATGAGCCATCTTTTGAGGCTTTTCGGGCGAATGCGGTGGATGCGACAGCAATTGGAGCTGTAACTCATTGATTTTAGCCGTGGTTGCGATGCTCTTATGCGTCGGCGTATTGGCTTGCAAAAACAAAATTTTTTTCGCTTCATGTGAGGCCGTTTTGCAGCGATTTCGGCCTTCAATCGCTCCAATAATGCATAGTAATCCTCGCTGTTGATGGTTTTTCCTTTTTCGAGGTAGTCCACGAAGAGTATGCCTTGACAATCCCAGAAAACCGACGCCATAACCTTTCCGACCCATTGAGCCTTCCTCGGCCGCTTCGAAGCACTCGTGCCGGCTTCAGTCCATTGCCGGGCACTCATTCTGTTCTTTGGTTTGTAATAGTGGATCCAGGTTTCATCAACAGTTATCAATCGACGCCAAAAGTCCGCCTGATTCCGCATCAGCAAGTCCAAACACTCTTTCGAAGTGCTCTCGCGTTTGTGTTTTTACTCAGAAGTGAGCATGCGCGGCACCCAGCGGCAGGATAACTTTTTTCATATGCAGAACCTTGCCCAAAATATGGCGTGTGCGCTCAGTACTAGTCTTTGTGGTATCTGCGCGCACCTTCACTTTCCGGTCAGCCAACACCATTTCATGTATTTTTTTGACATTGTCCTCTGCGGACTTGATCGGTAGTAATCTGACGGAGCATTAGCCCCATAATATTTATTCAACTTTTCTTTTGTTTCCTTCGCCGTTTTGCCTCTCAAAAAATAACGTTTTATGAGAGAACGAAAATCATTTTTGTCCATACTCAACATGATGTCAAACAGCTGTCAAAACAAATCTAAAGACAGTATCGCACTGAAATTTGGCATGTCTGCCTAAATATGAACGGACTTCAAGGCACCATTACCTTTTTTGCAGTAGCAGCGCATTCCGGGGGTCAAAGAGGTTACTTTTCACCCCACCTAGTAATCACTTAAGCACTCTAATATTTTTGTTTGAGTTTGCCTTCTATTAGTCATAAAAAGAAATACGCTTCAGCATCATCATACGTCATCCTCTGTGACTAGAAAAGGTGCATCTTTGGTAAATGGATTTGTTAATAAGTAGTTGTAGTGAGTTGCTGCATTTGGTCAGACGAAAAGATCGAGGTGTTCCAACAGCAGTGATTTTATTAGAATAAATGAAGTGTTTTGGTGTTGACGGAATGGTTTTTATGACGGATATGAAATTGGGCTGCTGCGCTATAACGATATGATACCGGCGAGTCGGTTACGGTCAATGGAAATCGATATCGATTCGTGTTAACAAGTTTTTTTGGGATAAAATTTAAACATTTTTTCGTGACCAAACTCGAAGGAGGCCATCAAATCAAAAATGACAATAATCTAAAAATGGATGTGTCTAGTTGAATTCACATAGACTTCTTTGAAAGGTATTCAATTTAACAGAATATGTTATGATGGCCAGATGAGAAAAATTGCAGATGCAAAAGCACTTTCAGATGCAAAGGTAGAACCACCTCTGCGGTGAGTTTGAGAGCACGGGGATTTTTCTGAACTTCATCTTTTTTTAGTGATATTCCTTGGCCAATTGTTTAATAAATTGTGCGTTTTATATCTTTTTTTTTAATATCTCGGATAGTTGAGTGGATAGTTTTATAATTTTTCCATTTTTTCGATATCTAATAATGTTTGACCACGTTGTCGCCCCATTCTGTCTTTATTGTTCAATTGATAATGACATTTGAGCGCAGAAAAAGTAAACTGTTAACTAGTTTACTTAGTTTAGGTGGCGCATTAGTCGGGGGTGGGCCTGGGCCTCAGTCAAAAATCGTCTCCAGCTAGTCCAATCTTTTGCTAGCTGCCTCCAGATTCGCACGCTAAGTTGGCTTAGGTTCCCTTCCATTTGCGTGCGTCACTTGAGTCTCGGTCTTCCTCTACTGCGCTGTCCTTCAAGGGCGGATTCGAAAATTTTTCGGACCGGAGCATCGGTTTCCATCCGCTCTACATGACCCAGCTATCTCAGTCGTTTGACCTCCACCCTTATGGCTAGGTCGATGTCATTGTACAGTCCGTACAGTTCGTCGTTGTATCTCCTCTTCCACTCACAGTCAATGCAGACGGAACTTAAGATCACTCGAAGAATTTTCCTCTCAAAGCAGCCAAGAGCACCTTCGTCCATTTTGAATAATGTTCATGCTTCTGCGTCATATAGCAAGATTACTAAGGTCTTATATAGGATAACTTTTGTTGTTCGAGAGAGGGCTTTACTTGTCAATTGCCTTCTTAGCCCAAAAAAGCAGCGATTGGCAAGAGTTCTTCTTCGTTTGATCTCAGTGCCTGCGTCGTTGTCTCTATTTATAGCAGAGCCTAGGTAGACAAAGTCCTTAACTACCTCAAAGTTATATCAGTCGAGGGTGACGTTCTGCCCGAGATGTCGGTGTTGGTTGTCCTTTTTGCTTGACAGCATATACTTGGTCTTGCCCTAATTGACCGCTAAACCCATTTTCGCCGCTTCCGTCTCAATACTCGCGAAAGCGCCACTGACATCACGCTGCTTTCTCCCGATTATGTCAATATCGTCGGCGTATGCAAGTAGTTGGACGGACTTTTGAAAGATAGTGCCTCTTGTGTTTGCTCGTGAGTTTTGCACTATTCTTTCAAGTACGATGTCGAAAAAATCGCATGACAGCGCATCGCCTTGTCTAAATCCTTTCTGGACATCAAAGGTCTCGGTGAGATCTTTACCGACCTTGATGGAGCAGCGTGCATTCTCCATCGTCATCCTGCACAGACGGACGAGTTTGGCAGGGATGCCAAAACTAGACATTGCTCTATATAGCTCGTCTTTATAGATGCTGTCATTCGCGGCCTTAAAATCGATGAATAGGTGGTGTTTATCGATCTGAAGCTCATGGGTCTTCTCCAAGATCTGCCGTAGTGTGAACATCTGGTCGATGGTGGACTTTCCTGGCCTGAAGCCACACTGATATGGATCTATCAGGTTGTTGACAAACGGCTTCAGGCGTTCACACAATACGGACGATAAGATCTTATATGCGATGTTAAGGAGACTGATGCCTCTGTAGTTGGCGCAGTTCAGAGGGTCTCCTTTCTTGAGAATTGGACAAACAATGCTGAGGTTCCATTCATCGGGCATACTTTCGTCCGACTAGATCTTACAGATGAGTTGGTGTATGCTCCTTACCAAGTCATCGCCTGCCGCTTTGAAGAGCTCGGCAGTCAGGCCATCCGCTCCAGCAGCTTTGTTGGACTTAAGCTTCGATATGGCTATCTTCACTTCATCCAGGTCGGGTGGACGGAATTGTTGGTCATCATCGTCCAGGTTGAAAGGTTGATTCTGCCTGACAGCGGTATTTGGTCCGTCATCGCCGTTATACAGTCTGCAGAAATGATCTTTCCAAATCCTCAGCATCGACTGCGATTCTACTACAATGTTCCCTTGTTCATCTCTACAGGCTTCGGTTCGGGGTTTGTTTCCGCGGCATGTGTTGAGTTTGATTTGTGTTTGTAATAATAACAAGACTGCAAAGACAATGACCCGAAAACCATATCTCGGGCACTGAGTGCCCAGAGTCGAATTTGTATGGTAATAATTGCTTTCAATATGATATCGGCATTGCGATGATATAAAAAGGGTATTTATGAGTTGTTTCAGGTCGCGAGTGGGATAACCCGACGTACTAGGTGCGGTGAAAAGTAACCTCCTTGGGAATGGAAGAACAATTTTTTTTATTTTATTCAATAGAGTCCCCCTTTAGCTTGATACAATTATTCCAGCGATTTTCCAACTTCTTGATCCCGTACGAAAAGTAATTTTCCGGAAGGTCTGCAAAAAACTCCTCCGTGGCGTCGATGATTTTCTCGCGTGAGCTGAATTTTTTATTGATGAGCCATCTTTTGAGGCTTTTCGGGCGAATGCGGTGGATGCGACAGCAATTGGAGCTGTAACTCATTGATTTTAGCCGTGGTTGCGATGCTCTTATGCGTCGGCGTATTGGCTTGCAAAAACAAAATTTTTTTCGCTTCATGTGAGGCCGTTTTGCAGCGATTTCGGCCTTCAATCGCTCCAATAATGCATAGTAATCCTCGCTGTTGATGGTTTTTCCTTTTTCGAGGTAGTCCACGAAGAGTATGCCTTGACAATCCCAGAAAACCGACGCCATAACCTTTCCGACCCATTGAGCCTTCCTCGGCCGCTTCGAAGCACTCGTGCCGGCTTCAGTCCATTGCCGGGCACTCATTCTGTTCTTTGGTTTGTAATAGTGGATCCAGGTTTCATCAACAGTTATCAATCGACGCCAAAAGTCCGCCTGATTCCGCATCAGCAAGTCCAAACACTCTTTCGAAGTGCTCTCGCGTTTGTGTTTTTACTCAGAAGTGAGCATGCGCGGCACCCAGCGGCAGGATAACTTTTTTCATATGCAGAACCTTGCCCAAAATATGGCGTGTGCGCTCAGTACTAGTCTTTGTGGTATCTGCGCGCACCTTCACTTTCCGGTCAGCCAACACCATTTCATGTATTTTTTTGACATTGTCCTCTGCGGACTTGATCGGTAGTAATCTGACGGAGCATTAGCCCCATAATATTTATTCAACTTTTCTTTTGTTTCCTTCGCCGTTTTGCCTCTCAAAAAATAACGTTTTATGAGAGAACGAAAATCATTTTTGTCCATACTCAACATGATGTCAAACAGCTGTCAAAACAAATCTAAAGACAGTATCGCACTGAAATTTGGCATGTCTGCCTAAATATGAACGGACTTCAAGGCACCATTACCTTTTTTGCAGTAGCAGCGCATTCCGGGGGTCAAAGAGGTTACTTTTCACCCCACCTAGTAATCACTTAAGCACTCTAATATTTTTGTTTGAGTTTGCCTTCTATTAGTCATAAAAAGAAATACGCTTCAGCATCATCATACGTCATCCTCTGTGACTAGAAAAGGTGCATCTTTGGTAAATGGATTTGTTAATAAGTAGTTGTAGTGAGTTGCTGCATTTGGTCAGACGAAAAGATCGAGGTGTTCCAACAGCAGTGATTTTATTAGAATAAATGAAGTGTTTTGGTGTTGACGGAATGGTTTTTATGACGGATATGAAATTGGGCTGCTGCGCTATAACGATATGATACCGGCGAGTCGGTTACGGTCAATGGAAATCGATATCGATTCGTGTTAACAAGTTTTTTTGGGATAAAATTTAAACATTTTTTCGTGACCAAACTCGAAGGAGGCCATCAAATCAAAAATGACAATAATCTAAAAATGGATGTGTCTAGTTGAATTCACATAGACTTCTTTGAAAGGTATTCAATTTAACAGAATATGTTATGATGGCCAGATGAGAAAAATTGCAGATGCAAAAGCACTTTCAGATGCAAAGGTAGAACCACCTCTGCGGTGAGTTTGAGAGCACGGGGATTTTTCTGAACTTCATCTTTTTTTAGTGATATTCCTTGGCCAATTGTTTAATAAATTGTGCGTTTTATATCTTTTTTTTTAATATCTCGGATAGTTGAGTGGATAGTTTTATAATTTTTCCATTTTTTCGATATCTAATAATGTTTGACCACGTTGTCGCCCCATTCTGTCTTTATTGTTCAATTGATAATGACATTTGAGCGCAGAAAAAGTAAACTGTTAACTAGTTTACTTAGTTTAGGTGGCGCATTAGTCGGGGGTGGGCCTGGGCCTCAGTCAAAAATCGTCTCCAGCTAGTCCAATCTTTTGCTAGCTGCCTCCAGATTCGCACGCTAAGTTGGCTTAGGTTCCCTTCCATTTGCGTGCGTCACTTGAGTCTCGGTCTTCCTCTACTGCGCTGTCCTTCAAGGGCGGATTCGAAAATTTTTCGGACCGGAGCATCGGTTTCCATCCGCTCTACATGACCCAGCTATCTCAGTCGTTTGACCTCCACCCTTATGGCTAGGTCGATGTCATTGTACAGTCCGTACAGTTCGTCGTTGTATCTCCTCTTCCACTCACAGTCAATGCAGACGGAACTTAAGATCACTCGAAGAATTTTCCTCTCAAAGCAGCCAAGAGCACCTTCGTCCATTTTGAATAATGTTCATGCTTCTGCGTCATATAGCAAGATTACTAAGGTCTTATATAGGATAACTTTTGTTGTTCGAGAGAGGGCTTTACTTGTCAATTGCCTTCTTAGCCCAAAAAAGCAGCGATTGGCAAGAGTTCTTCTTCGTTTGATCTCAGTGCCTGCGTCGTTGTCTCTATTTATAGCAGAGCCTAGGTAGACAAAGTCCTTAACTACCTCAAAGTTATACCTGTCGAAGGTGACGTTTAATACGAGACGTCTGTGTTGCGTGTCCTTTTTGCTTGACGGCATATACTTGGTCTTGCCTGCATTGACCGCTAAACCCATTTTCGCCGCTTCCGTCTCAATACTCGCGAAAGCGCCACTGACATCACGCTGCTTTCTTCCGATAATGTCAATATCGTCGGCGTATGCGAGTAGTTGGACTGACTTTTGAAAGATAGTGCCTCTTGTGTTTGCTCGTGAGTTTTGCACTATTCTTTCAATTACGATGTTGAAGAAATTGCATGACAAGCGCATCACCCTGTCTAAATCATTTTTTGACATCAAAGGTCTGGGTGAAATCTTTACCGACCTTGATGGGGCCGCGTGCATTCTTTATTGTCATCCTGCACAGACGAACGAGTTTGGCCGGCATGCCAAAACTAGACATTGCTCTGTATAGCCCGTCTCTATAGATGCTGTCATACGCGGCCTTAAATTCGATAAATGGGTGGTGTGTACCGATCTGAAGCTTTTGGGTGGTCTCCAAGATCTGCCGTAGTGCGAATATTTGGCTTCCTGGCCTGAAGCCACACTGATATTATCAGGTTGTTGACGAACGGCTTTAGGGGTTCACACAATACGGCAGATAATATCTTGTGTGCGATGTTAAGAAGTGCCTCTGTAGCTGGCACAGTTCAGAGGGTCTCTTTTCTTGAGGATTGGGCAAACAATACTGAGGTTCCATTCAACGGGCATACGGGCATTCGTTCGACAATATTTCAGAGACCCGTTAGAGAATTGAAAATAATTCAATGTCTGACTTTTTTTGGGATGAAATTTGTTGGAACTTTTAAAATAAATTGAATATTATGCCATAAATCAAAAGCACAAATATGTATAGTACAACGCTTTTTAAATGTATGAAATAAAAATGAATATAATATTGGTAATGTATTTTTGAGTTAAAGCACAGTCCGACTTATTTTTTTACCAACTGTGTGTCAATACCATGTATAGGTACATATGCATGATGTTTATAAAAAACTTTTACTAGTTGGAGCTTGGAACACGTAATAAACTATCTTTTTCAAATCATATTTCAGAGAGATCTATAGAAATTCATGACTATTTCATGCTAAAAGCAGTAGCGATAAGATATGATAAATGGTAGTCTGTTTCGATTAACTTTTCGGGTCGTTATTTTATCTTAATCGAATTATATTATCTAAAAAAACGTGCGCTATCTTTATTATTTGTCGTGAGTATGCACAATAACTTTTTTCATTCGATTAAAGTATTGTAGCACTAAAAAAAATTCCCAAGCTCTGTGGATTTTCCTAAAACTATTGATTGGATTGGCAAGTGGATCTTTCATCGCCTTAAGCATTAGTCTTGGTCAGAACCTTAAACCAATTTTTGCGGACGGATGGACACAAAACGTCAAGAAAGTAGCATCATCCGACGTCCTCTTGGATAGTAGAAACAACATTTTGAACTTCGTGTCGATATGGATCTGCGAAACAGACATATACAGATCAATGGTCCAAAATAGAGGACAGAAAAAACTAGTGATTTGTCTGCATCCCTAGCGACAGCTTAGCTGCGTTGAAACATTTTCTAAAAACTTCTCTGAACATAGTCGGAAGACTAAATTTATTTACGTCGCAATAAAATCGTGGGAAATTAGAGTATCGAGAAGGCTCCGATGAACATGTCTCGGGCTGTCTGTTACGATAAACCACATAGTTTGTTTCATTAACTATTAATTCAAACCGTTGTTGATGATACACTGATTACGTAAATTCTTGTTTAAAAATCTCAGCTGAAGAATTGTTAGCGCCATTTTTGTTGTACTTATTGACGTCCGACGGTACATTTAGAGCGCATGTGTACTCTGACGAATTGTGCCTCTGACAAATACATTTAGCCACAAAAACTATTATTCATCTTACTTGATAAAATTGAGAAATTTCATTGAAAGGAGCAAACATGGAATGCTAAGACTAAGACATGTTTCCGGCCATCTGCTGACTCAACTGGGGTAATTGGAGCAGTGAGGTTTGATGGTGGTGAAATGTTTTGAGGCGAGAATTCTCTCAAGTTAAACGTGTTCAGTTTTATAATTTTCTCGAGCTTGTGGTGCTAGTAGAACACATGGCAGAATAGTCAAAAATGTATATAAGCAACATCTTGAAAAGTTTGCCAATACCTCGCAGTTTTTCAGTGCTCAAGATTTCAGAACGCTAGATCTAGGGCTCATAAATGACATTTTGAATACCTTTATACCTACTTAGCCAGCTTATCTTCGGCAACGAAAATGAGTAGAAAGATTCAGTGGAGAGACATTGAGGATAGGATTCAAGACGAGCCCTCAAAATATATGTATTCCCAAGATGATGAAGAATTTCTCTTGGAAGGAGGGAAACCGAAAACTGATAGCTCGTGGGAACTAAAATTCGGTGTTTCGGAAAGTTTATCTGTGCAGGCGGTGAGGACGGTATGGATTTTTGAATCGATATTCACTTACCCCAGATAGGGGGTAGTGATCATTTCCATAAAAAGGCACTGCTAGCCAAGACATAGATTATTGTATAGCTGTGTAGCTAGGATTTGGAAAAATAAAATTTTAGCCGGGCGCACCAGCACTTGTCTTAAGGCCTGTCGCATTTTAGAAGAAGGGCGACAAACTATTTTGACAAACATAGGTGTACCTTCAATATGAATTCAGAGATATTAGATACAGCATAAACAAATTGATGAGACAGAAAAGACGGATTCATATTGGAGGATATCATTGAAATGGTCGATAGAAATGCAGTGATATCAACAAAAGACGTATGCGTGGTTTTTTAATATTGTATGTCATCACCTAACCACAACATCTTTAATGTGGGCAAAATGCCTACTTTCGCAGCTACAATAAAAGCAGGCAGGAAGTATTTAACATTAGGGAATATCGAGCATTGAGTAGATATTAATAAGAAAGTGAAAGTGGTTGAGGAAGCGTCTATACTCAGTCACAGACAGAAATGCTTTGAAACCAAGTTTCATCACAAGGCTTTCAGTTCATAATCTCATCTCCTTGTAGTGAAGTTTGGGTACCCAACTACGCCATTGGCTGAGGGTAATAGAGTGTTTTTACCTGAATAGGCGAACGACAGACCAGACAAGAGCGAATGAGAGGAAGACGCTACTAACTTGGATGTAAATTTGCTGTTCAGGGCAAGCTTGGATAAGTTATTTTAAGTTTTCGGCAAGTAAGCGAACGCCATATAATAACGGACTCAAGGCCAATATAGGAAATATAAGTCTAATCTGGATGATCGAACTTTTGCTCAGCGTTCCAGCTTTTTTTTTTTTTTTTTTTTTTTTTTTTCCGGCGAGGGCAGGTGAAAATCTTCCATCAGACACTATGATGATCAGAAGCGCGTGCTCATAGTAGTGTGAGATTCTTACTCACTAAAACACCTCCCTTCATTGTTGATTTTAATACCGTAACTAAGTAGAACTTATCAAGCAGTTTTTATTTCATAAGTTAGTCACGATTGGTAGGACACTTTCCAATGGAAGACCCTACATATTCCGCTTTCTTAATGCGGTTTCAATTTATCGCGCAAGGTCCAACGGTTTAGTTCGTTGAAGACGGCGTAGTATGTTTCGTTCGTCCAGGACTTCTAGGACTGTATTGTTGATATGGCCGCTTAACCGGACTTTATGTTTTCGTGCGCAGTTCCTGACTTCATCTTCCACGAAAGGAACTCCGAGGTCTCGATGCAGGTCATTATTTCTTATAAACCATGGGGCACGCACAGATTGTCGTAGCACTTTATTTTCAAAAGTTTGTATTATATTTACATTTGATTTCTTAGTACAACCCCAGAGTTGTATAACATAGGTCCACACCGGCTTTAGCACTTGCTTATAAAGAAGCAACTTGTTTTCTAAGCTTAGCTTGGAATGTTTACCAAGTAGCCAGTACATTTCTCTGTATTTGGCCTCTAGTTCTTTTCGTTTCTTTCTAACATGCGTTTTCCATTTAAGCTTCGCGTCAAGTGTCATTCCCAAATACTTAGCCTCGTTTGCAAAGGGGATACACACCGAGTTTATAGAAATGGGCAAGTGATTTATCTTTCTGTAGGTGAAGTCAACATGTACAGATTTTGTCTCATTAAGGGTAATTCGCCAGATCTTTGTCCACTCGTAGACTTTATTTAAAGCAGTCTGGAGTTTCGCCGTTGAGTCTTCTATTGATTCTCCAACCGCTAAGATAGCGGTGTCGTCAGCAAAAGTAGCGAGAACAGTATCCTCGACGTGTGGTATATCTCTTGTATATAAAAGGTACAAAAGTGGGCCCAGTACGCTTCCCTGCGGTACTCCGGCTAGGATATCTTTATATTTCGAAACATCATTTCCGTATCGAACGCGAAAAATTCTATTTTCAAAATAGCTTGTCAATATATTATAAAGCTTTAATGGCAAAATTCGTCGCAGTTTGAACTTCAAACCTTCATGCCATACTTTGTCAAAAGCTTGTAAGACGTCAAGAAATACGCTCGAACAAATCTTTTTTTCTTCTAGGGATCTTTCAATTACATCAGTAATTCTATGCACCTGATCAATTGTTGAATGCTTAGTCCCAAATCCAAATTGATGGCTGGGAATAAGATTTTGGTTTTCGATAATTGAGAGAAGACGTTTTAGCAAAATCCTCTCAAAGATTTTCGACAGGATCGGTAGAAGAGAAATGGGTCTGTATGATTTTTTATCGTTTGGAGGTTTTCCTGGTTTTAGTACCATAATGACTTCTGCAACTTTCCACTGGCTTGGCACGTATTCAAGCCTCAGAGCCGCGTTAATAATGTGTAAGAGCTTTATAAGTGCTTTTTGGGGTAGCATTTTCAGAACTTCTCCGGTAATAAGGTCATACCCCGGAGCCTTCTTTGGTTTTAATTTCCTTATTACAGTTTTGATTTCAGCAAGAGTTGCATTTGTCATTACAAAATTACTATATGCTATTTCTAAAGAATTGGTGCCGGGTGCCAGTGTCGGGCCGTCGGAGGGCTTGAAAATTTCTTTAAGATAGTCGGCAAAAACCTCCGTTATCCCCCTTAGCCCATTCGTTATTGCCGACCTTGATTGGTGGCGCGGGGATTTTGGGCCTTTTTAAGCATTTTAAAGCTTTCCAAAGCGAGTAATTTGTTTCTTTTCCTGCCATCAGGTTTTGAACATATGTATTTACTTCGGAATTTCTGTAACTTTTAAGAGTCTCCTTGAGCAGATTACAGAGCCTGTTTAAGCGTGTTTTATCCTGCGGCGCTCGAGTTGTTTGCCATCTTTTGCGAGCTTTTCTTTTTTCTCTTATCATATCTTTTACCTCAGGCGGGTAGTTTAAGCTACGTTTAGCCGTGTTTTTTCGTTGACAAGGTGTATTGTTCCACGCAGCACATTGGACTATTTCAACGAAAGAATCCACTTCGATTTCAAGTTCAAGTGCTGCTTTAAGTGAAACGTCTAGTTCTAGGTTATTATTAATCTCATTTCTGAATCCTTCCCAATTAGTATTTCGTCCAGTTAGTCTTAATGGTCCTTGTTTTTTAATAAACGTGTCGTTCATTGTCAGTATGACTGGAGAATGATCGGAGGAAAGATCGAAGCTTTCATCAACGTTTATATCCGAGTTACGAATTCCTTTAACAACGAAGAAATCGACAAGATCGGGTATTTTCGTTGTGTCTGTTGGCCAATAAGTCGGCTTGCCCGTTGAATAGAAGTCACAATTGTGTTCCATACATGCTTTATAGAGTATTTTACCCTTTTGGGAGACACATCTTGATCCCCAAAAAGTGTGTTTGGCATTGAAATCACCGCCAATCATAAAAGCCGATCCAAGAGAATTGAATATATTTTTAAATATATGTTTTGAAGGCGTAAATCGTGGAGGACAGTAGATGGCTGAAATAGTAAAGGAGTTCCGTACCAATTTTACGCGCACCGCAATTAGTTGTACAGACTCGAGCTCTACTTTTATATCTTCGTTGTGCTCAAGAGACTCTTTAATGTATACAGAGGATCCGCCTCTCGCGTTTCCCGAAGGGTGATACGCGTAGTAGTCTTTAAAACCTCTAATTTTTGCAGATGACCCATTTTTCAAGTGGGTTTCGGAAACCAAACAAACGTCAATGTCGTTTTTCCTTAGGAATAACTCAAGTTCATAAAGTTTTTCTAAGATTCCGTTTGCATTCCAGGTGAGTACGTTTAATTTTTCCCTTTTCATTTTTTAGGCGAAGGACGTTTTTTATTGAACCTATTTTCAAACTTCTTTAGCTTATCTAAAATAAGTTCATTGATTTTGTTTTGCTGCTCAAGCTGCGCGAGAATAACGGAAAATACTTGGGAAGCAGGATCTCCGGAATCTTTTGCCTTTAGCTTGGTAGCTTCAGCGTATGTAAGTTTTTCCGATGCTTTCTTTTCAACACTGGAATCAATCACTTTCGCCTTGGCGTTTTTAACGATATTTTGAGCAGATCCCGATGTTTTTTCTTTAGTTTTGGGATTCTCTTTTTGTGGCTTAAACAACTTGTCACGTCTGTTTTGCAACTCCTTTGCTACTTCACAGCCACGGAAATTTGCTACGTGTTTACCCCTGCAGTTGACGCAAGTCGGAGGGGTTTGTTTGCTTACGTTGCATTCTTTGGACAGGTGTTTACCTGCGCATTTTACGCACCGAGGCTCTTTTTGGCAGTAAGCTTGCGTATGGTTAAATTCCTGGCATCGCTTACACTGCGGGATCAGTTTCGAGTTTTTGCGTCGAGGCTCAATTTTAACAATAATGTTGAGGATTGACTTAATATCGTATATTTTTTGGGTATGTTCAGTGTTCTCAAAGGTTAGCATAAAGAGGGGAAGGCTACGTTTAACTGTCATATCCTTTAATTCAATTTTTTGTTTCTCTCGCTTTTCGATGCTGACGACATCAATGATTTTAAATCCCTTGTTTTTTAAATCACTTACGATATCTTCTTTTGGGCAAGACGGATGCAGTCCTCTGGCGACGACACGAATAGGTCTTTCGCACTTGTTCTCGTATGTGAACCATTGGATTTTTCGACGCTTAACTTGCGAGAAAGAATGCGATAGTTGTCAGCGTCCTTGACGTTGACTTTCCATACATTATTATTGCGCGATGTTACTATATAGTCCGATCTCGGCAGGGTCATCAATATGTTTTGGAGTTTCTTGTAATCTGAAACTCCAGTGACATTGATTGGCGGGGGTGTTCGTTGTTTTTCCGCTTTGATTTTTTCAGGACTCATGTTATTGTTGACATTTTTCTTCGATTCATCTCCCTTTGCTTCACGTTGAGAGACGATTTTGGGAGAAGACGCAGCTTTACGCTTTTTTCCGGGGCGTTTTTGCAAGATCCAGTCGGTTTCTCGACCTAGCTCTTCTTCATCTGTTTCGTAGATATTTTTAACAGATTCAATAGACATAACGTCGCTGTTTGACTTTTCCTTGGTTTTCAGTTTTTCCAGTTCTTTTTTAAGATCTTCGCATGTCGCTTCCATTTTGGTTAGCCTAGTACGAAGTTCGGTATTTTCGTCTTTCAGGCTATTTATTTTCGCTGAGGTCCATTCTTCACAAGACGACGTTTTTGATGTCGTTGGACTTCTGTTGTTATCTTCTTGTTTTGGAGATCTAGGTGGTGGAGATCTCGAAACCCGTGAACTTTTTCCGAACGGGTTGATAAGATGCAATAATTGGCTCGCCCCAGAATCCATCGAGCCGACCTCCGTAGAGGGTGGATTTTCCAGCATAGCTGGTCTGCCACCTGGGGTAATAATTCCATTTGTTTTACTCATTGCATAATTAGTATACACTTCGCGCTCGGTATACGGAGGGTGCATTTTAGTCGCCTCTTACGACAGGCATGCATACCTCGGGTATATTCTAACCCCTACCCGAAGGGGGCGTTCCAGCTTTGACATCAAAATTGTGCTAGGGGATCTTAACGCAATTTATTCAGCCGTCTTTGAGCGGGTCATCGGAAACTACTGCCAGCATAACTCAATGCCATGCATTGGATTCTGGGGTCTAGAAATTGTAATGCGAACACCTAAGGAGGTAGTATGCAGTTTCCACAATGTAAACATCCATAAGGCTACTTGGCTATCTCCTGATAATTTACATTGCGATCAAAGACAGACACTCCTTTACCTTTCTGTATGAATGGGGGGCCAACATCGACTCGGATCATGACCTTGTTGCAGCTAGGATAAAAATGTGTACATCACATGTACAACGGAGTCAAGTAAGAGAAAGTTCGACGTCGAAAAGCTACACTCGTCTTACTTACTGTTCTCTTAGATCACTAGAATCTTTGACGATCTCGTTTGCCTCAAGTCCCTTGGAAATCCTAACCCGTTACAAAATAATATCAATGTTGTCAAAGAGCAAATAGAGAGGAGCCTGCACCTGATGATTGATGGATTAAGGCAAATAAAATCATATTAAGCTGTCCTCGAAGTAGACGACAGAGAATTTGTTTGGCCAAATCTAGACGAAGTTAAGTAAGTATGACAGAGATACAACTGCCTGCTGAGCTACTTAAAACAGCTGGATCTGATGAATGCAATGAAATCTCGGCATCATTTGTCTGGTCAACAAGTAAAAAACTCTTTGACTGCATTAGTTATAGAGGAATAAAGCCTCCTAAACATCGCTTTCAAGACCTTTTCTGCCGTATTATGCGAACAATGACCCTCACTATTTATAAGTCGATCTCAAAGTTTTATATGACAGCGTCCATAGGTCCGAATTATGCAACACCATGCCTAGATTCCATAGTGAATTGACCTTCAATACCTTCAATGTTAAGAAAGGCTTTTTTACAGGTGACGTGGTGTAATGTGTACTTTTGCGCATCGCTTTAAAAAGAGCGTTGCAAGATTCACTAATTGACGTAAGTATTAAGGCGGAAGGGCCAAAAATGAATATGTCCGTAAACGGGGGAAGGGAAAATGACCCAGGGTCGATTATCATTGGCAGTTTCAACTTCGAGGTAGTGAAAGACTTTGACAGCGACGCATGCTACAAACTTGGAGTTCAGCAGTGGGAGATGCTGGCTATAGAGGTTGTTGCTGAGGCGTAGGTTCAGTCTGATCTGTAGCGCCAACTTAGTCAGTATGTAATCGAAAAAATTGTGCAGAACTCAGGTGTCAAAACCAGAGCCACAAGGACTTCGTGTACCTAGTTTTAGCTACAAACACAAGTAATGACATCATTGGAGAGGTAGAATGGAGAAAAACTCTTAGCAAAAGCCCTTCCCTCGGGTTAGGAAGACAAATTTACCTTTTTGTACGACAAAGTTGACCCTTGAAAAAGGTCTGATAATCCCAGTCATACTCGATCGTACAGGGACATGGGCCTTTTCAAAGAGCGGATGTGGAAATTTCCGTCGTTTAAAGTGGTAAAAACTCCGTGTGGTCTTTGGTTGTATCTTTGTTGTCGGTGAGTGAAGATCGAGGTTTAACCACTCACTTAACTGACTAGGTTGGCAATAAAAGTTCAAATCCAATGCACAACCAGGAGTTTGGGACATGTTCAGCGAATGAACATCAATACTCCGGTTCGATGGATCTCCACACGAAATGGCCGGTGCAGAAGAAGACCGCTCCTTAAATGGCGTACACGAGTGGAGAAAAAACCTCAACCATCTTGACCTGCAGAACTGGCAAATGATCGGACCATCTGTTGGTTGTGGCAGAGATCAACTTTGAACTGTGTTGAGTAAGTTATGATGTTAAAAAAAAAAAAAAAAAAAAACTGTGGCGCTGGCAGCCCGGTTTGGGCCATGGCCTAGCTTTTTGACACTCATTTGTGTTGCTCATGTTTTTATTTATTTTTGTTACATCTGAGCGGGGCCTACGGTTTATCGCCGAGTCCGAACGGCACTCTTTAGAAGCTTTTTCGTAGGCAATTCTACTTTCGGGAGTTTGCCATTGCCCGCCGAAAGGGTGATGGTGATTTGAAAAATTGTTGGTGACCCAGCCAGGAATCGAACCCAGACTCTCTGCGTGACAGTTCAATGAGCTAACTATCGCACCATCGCTATCGCCATCACGTTAACTCATAGAAAATTTTCGGAGTATCTAAGGATGAATCGCCCCGAATTCTTTGACCAAGTAAAGGCTCTCCATTGAGTAATTGAAACTAAATGGGGAAAAGGCGAGAAGGATTTGCCTTTGATAAAAGTATTGTACGAGGGCGGGTCAATAAGTCCGTGACTTTTTGAATTTCTGACCTCTTTACTGAAACAGCAACACTGCTCCTGTCAACAGGCATCTGTGAGTTGACTCCTGTCAAAATTTAAACTTGCTGCGTCAGTTAGTTTGTGTTTGACAGCTATTTTTATCAGACTACTCACTAATTTGAGGAGAAAATGGAAAAAAGTGAATTTCGTGTGCTTATTAAGCATTATTTCTTGCGAAAAAAAACCCATTACCGAGACCAAGGCTAAGCTTGATAAAAACTATGGGGACTCTGCACCATCGATTTCAATGGTAAAAAAGTGGTTTACTGAATTTCGTTGTGGCCGTACAAGCACTGAAGATGCCGAACGTCCTGGACGCCCAGTTGAGGTCTCTACACCCGAAACAATCGAAAAAATTCACGATATGGTGTTGGCCGACCGAAGATTGAAAGTGCGAGAGATTGTGGAAGCCGTAGGGATCTCGCATGGCTCAGTGGTTTCAATTTTGAATGATCACTTGGGCATGAGAAAGCTTTCCGCAAGATGGGTGCCGCGTTTGCTCACAGTCGACCACAAACGCAATCGTGTAACAACTTCACAGGAAGGTTTGGCGTTGTTTAATCGCAATATGGAGGAGTTTTTGCGCTGTTTTGTAACCGTGGACGAAACATGGATCCATCACAACACACCAGAGAACAAACAACAGTCAAAACAGTGGGTTTCTAAGGGTGAATCGGCGCCAAAGAAGGCCAAGGTGGGTTTGTCAGCCAATAAAGTTATGGCGACTGTTTTTTGGGATGCACGCGGGATAATCCACATTGACTACCTTCAAAAGGGAAGAACAATCAATGGGGAATATTATGCCAACTTATTGGACCGATTCAATGACGATTTGAAAAAAGAACGACCTCATTTGGCCAAGAAAAAAGTTCTTTTCCACCAAGCCAATGCAAGGGTGCACACATGTGCAGTTGCCATGGCAAAAATCCATGAATTGGGCTATGAATTGCTCCCTCATCCACCCTATTCTCCAGATTTGGCTCCGAGCGACTACTTCTTGTTCCCAAACCTGAAGAAATGGCTTGGTGGAAAAAGATTTGACTCCAATGATGAAGTCATCTCGCAAACAAAGGCCTATTTTGGGGACCTCGACAAATCATTTTTTTTGGAAGGGATAAAAAAATTGGAGAAGCGTTGGACAAAGTGTATAGAGCTCAAGGGAGACTACGTTGAAAAATAAAATTATTTTTTTATCAAAAAATCTGTGTTTTAATCCAAAAGTCACAGACTTATTGACCCGCCTTCGTATTTACATCAGCACTTCGAGGATAGGAAATGAATCGTATGAGTAATAGAAAGTCCAGGCGCAGAGTTTACCTCTTGGCCACAGAAATTTGAGTGTAAGGTCAGTTGGGTAAGCCCATTAGCATTATTCTGACAGCACAATGTGCCCACAATAAACGTCTACACAATCGCCACTTTACACAAGTGCTCCATTTGTGGATGAAAAAACTGCTCAATCCACACTCACTCCCTTATCACGGAATACGATTGCTTATTGATTTTTATTTTTTTTTTGCAAAGAATCCCAAAGTGCTGAACTGACTAGGAACACTCGTTCAAGTACTCTGATGACGCAGACCCTATTCAGGAGCGTTTTCACATAACATGTATTCCTACGACTAATGGCCACCATTTATTCCGACACCCTTGTGCTTCCTTTGCCGGAAAGGAAAAGAAAAGAAAGTAATTTCCCCCAGTGAAGCGT
Source organism: Volucella inflata (assembly GCA_928272305.1). NCBI lineage: Eukaryota > Metazoa > Arthropoda > Insecta > Diptera > Syrphidae > Volucella > Volucella inflata. The sequence goes on along the minus strand of OV743716.1, from coordinate 37,727,043 downwards.
CAACATGTCTCCGAGGAGAAAAAGAAATAAAAAACTAAATCGATTGCTATGTACGAGTATTTGTATTCAAACCCTGTTGCATTTGTTGGATAAAGATTAAAGATTTCCTTGGCTCCGCACTTGAGATCTTCATTTGCATTGTGTATGGAATCCGTCCAACAAATGCATTGTCCAAGATGTAAGGAAGACACCAAGACAATTGTGTGAAATCGACTGGAATTTACTGCCACAATGATGGCAATCCAGTCGTCTCGCATCTTACTTTCGTATCTTTCGTAAATAATTCAATTCAATTGAATCCCCATGTGTGTGCGCGAATAAAAATAGAAGCCAACGTATTTCATTTAATTAATCAGCCTCTATAGTGGCAGCAAAAACAGTAGAGGCAGCTGAAATCCGCAACATCATCATCATCATAAACAATTCTCGCAAAGTGAATCACTCATTCAATTTTCTCTCCTCTGTACACTTGGTTCTCTTCCTCGATGCTTTTCTAAATGAATTCAGAGCGAAAATACAATGGCTGCTATGCTATAGGCTGCTATAGGGAGCATACTCCTACCACTAAAACAAAAAAATAAAACTGAATCAATGGATGTCGTTCTCATTCTCATTCTCATTCTCGTTGTGGTTGTTGTTGCTTTCGTTTTCGTATTGTATATTAGAACAAGTGGAACACAAAGTCCTTCTTGTCACGTACAAAAGGATAAAAAGAAAGATGGTATGCCTGCCACCCAGGAGTTACCCTACATTCATAAAACAGAGCACAACGCAAAACATCACACTACAAGGAGCTGTTGTTTTTGGAGGAGCATCTCCTATCCAAAAAGGTCACATGAAGGATGGAGAGATTCTTAACACATAAACCAGAGGCTCAAGTGGTTGGTGTTTGAATATAGACACTCGTACTTGTGTCTTATACTGAGGTTCTATCTCTATCTCGGTTCTACCGGGGAGTTTTCGACTTAAAAATCGAGTACCTCGCGAACAATTTTCTTTTTGACTTGACAATTATGCAATTCTAAAGCCATAGTTGCGATAGTTGTCTTAGCTTACATAAGCGTCTTTTATTACTACCCACGCAGCAACTCATGATGGAGGAAGTGCTGATGGGGTTGGAAAAAAGGAAATTCGTTGTCGCTTTTGTTTTGTATCTATTGTCATAGTGGCTCACCTTCTCGCTTCGTTAAGAACCTTCCGCAAGAACATCGGCGTTATATTAGTTAGATTCTCCATAATGTTATGTTGCCGCTGCAGGGGGGTTGTTTTTGTTTTCACTCTTATTGTTCACACGGTTTAATGGCGTCTCTTTGAGACATTACATCACGCACTAGCACTGATACTGATACAATCAAACTCACTCACTTTATTTGCGAATCACATTTGTTTTTATAATTTACCCGGATCGAATCCGAATTCACTGTACCGAATTTGATGAGTTTAATCCGCAAAGACCGTACGAACACGAATATCAGAATCTCACTGATTGAACGGAGTGTAGAATTCAACCGGGTTACTGTGCTGCAAGAGACCAAAACACTTGTACGCAGTAGAACTCTAGTGAGCCATAACTTTTGGAGCAGCACACATCACTTGTACTTGTACGTTGTACGCAGCATTCCTTGAATGTCGAGAACGCTTTTTAGTATGTGGTGAATGTTGGCATGAAAAATGCAAAAAAAATAACAACACAACACATTAAGGAAAAGTTTTCTCTCTTTGCTTTGACTTTCCTGCTTTTCCTCCTCTTTGGCTTTTGGTCGGTCCTCTGTTTTTGGGTCGATTTTGTTGGAGAAAAAAAAAATCAAAACCAAAACGAATAAGATGCCGCATTGAACACAATACTATAAGGGGGATGGATGGAGACCCAGCCATGGATACATTTCACAATTGAGAGTGAGAACGTTTTGTTTTGTTCCATGCCGGCATGGAAGCTTACTCTCAAAGTTTACGCCTCTCTAAGTTGGTCTCTCATTGTGAGAGTATACGGAAAAGTGCTTCCACTTTGGTTCATTAAAGTGCATCAGACAGTTTTAATGAAGGGAATTTGGAAAAGACGATAAAGTTAGTTCGTGGGTGCCCCAATCTTTTGTATCTAAAGAAGAGCAATAACTCTATAGGCCTTCTTTTGTCTTTGACATGCTTTATTGGTAATCTGACTACAGCTGCAGAAGTACAAACGCTGCTATTTTCACTTCTGTATACCATGTCCCAATCAAAGATGCACTAAAATCAGTAAAGTCCATTCTGGGATCACTGAGGGAGCATGAAAACGCGATGCTCTGTTTAATGCTTAAACCATTTGATTGCGGTATAAAGGGCATTTATCCCTGCAGAAAATATTGTGAAGAATATCAGTCGTTTTGCGTATTTTTCCATAGCGAAGTTTTCTGGGGATATGCGCACCGATGGATTGGCCCAGCAGCGCAACAATAAAGTTCTGCCTCAAGTATTCTGAACGTCATATCATTCCAGGCAGCCAACATTAACTCGGATTACTATCTTGCATACCGCCAAGGTATGAATGCGGATTTTCCAAGAGTCACAGCAAAGAACAAAGAACTGAGATGATATAACGTACAAAAACAACAATCTCAAGAGAAGGACAGAATCTATGCCAAATGCGTATCTCGAAATCCCTACCAGCATCGAGAATTGAAGAGTAGTGGCAACACTGCCAACGTGCCTTCACAGCCGTCGCTAAACCCAGCACATCAGAGTATAAGTGCTGGGACTAATAGGGTTCAAGATCTTTTTTTGACCCTATCGTCGATGGCGGGATAGTTAGCTCATTGGATTATCACGCAGAGCCTGGGTTCGATTCCTGGCTGGGAAACCAACAATTTTTCGCCATCACCCTTTCGGCGGGCAATGGCAAACTCCCGAAAGTAAAATTGCCTACGAAAAAGCTTCTAAGAAGTGCCGTTCGAACTCGGCGATAAACCGTAGGCCCCGCTCAAATGTGACAAAAATGACAACATGAGCAACACAAATGAGTGTCAAGAAGCTAGGCCACGGCCCATACCGGGCTGCCAGCGCCACAGTGTGTGTGTGTATTAGTGTTGTTTAAGCCTAGGAAAGTCCAAAATCGACCAAATTTTCACAATCTGGCGGAATGCAAAAAGTCCAAATTTAAGGCTGCATGTGACAGCATTTCTAGAGTTGAGCTACGTCTAGTTTGGAACACTTTATGTATTCTTAAAGAATGTGGAATAATCCTCACGATGTTTTTGATGAACAACGGCGGGTGAAGGGACCATTTTAACCTGTGGATACGTGAAAATCCGCGACTAATGCACGAAGAGCCATTACATCCATTCAAAGTCACTGCGCTACAGAGCAGTGATGAATGAATTTTTCATTGTTGAATGGATGAATAGGGACTGGAGGGCATGTGGTTGTAGCAACGAAGCATACTGCATGAGCAAGTATTCTATATCCAAAGATGTGAAATAGAGAAATAGGATGGCCTATCTTGTACTTGTGCGGAACTGTAGAGCGAACATCAGAGGCACTATCATTCAAAAGTATGAGGAACAACTAGCGTACAACTACAACGAATTGAACAAGTGCTATAACTTTGGTCCTATCCGGATCATCTAAGGAAACTCTTTATGAGACCTTGATCATCCCAGTTCTAATTTTTGGCGCCGAAGGATAGACTCTATCAGAAGCGAATGAAGATATTCTCTACTGTTTCAGTAGAAAGATTCTTCGTAAAATATATTCGGCGCGGTTTGCGTTGATGGAGCTCGGAGGAGAACTGTGCGGCGATATCAACGTTATCAGAAAATTTCAAATCAGTCGCCTGAGATGACTAGGATATGAAGAGCGTGCGGACACCAATGCTATGGCCTGCAGTCTTGAAATCTAGCCCACAAAGACAACGCAGTAGATGAAGACTTCAGCTTATGTGCTGTACACAACGGACCTCAAGCGGAGTGCGCAACTGTTTACAGTTATTTAAAGATCAAGCTGACTGGAGAAGCTTCTTGGTTAAGGCCCAGGTTTGCAAATGTAAGTCCTTCTAATGCTGATTACGGCTTTTGATCGTTTGAGGTCGATGGCATATGCTCATACAGAGCAGTGCGTATTCACCCGAAACGTCTGCGTAAGCTGCTGCATTCTTCCTTTCGTCAGGTGCCTTGTCGCGCCAAGGATTTAGTAAGAGTCAATGGTAGTATGTTTTGGAAAACGACACAGGGGCGAACAAGCTAGAAGTTAAATGGTTCAACCGTATGGCGAAGACGTCAGTAGATTATACTTCAGTTGGAACTCGCAAAGCAGCAGGGCAAAACAAGAACTGCTCTTCTTCCTTTGTGGACTTAGACAAAGCTTCTTTAGGGTCCATTGAATGTACAAACGAAGAATGAGCAAAAGTTGTAATTGGGTCAGCTTTTCTACCTCGAAAAACAGTAGCCGAACTCGAAATGACTGGTCTGGTTTGGTTGTCAAGAATGTTGGCTATCAAGGTTCTATTATAAGGTTAAGAACCTGTAATCGATCCAAGTCCCCAGACATCGATGACAAAAGTATATATATTCAGTTATGTTATAAAAAAGTATATACTATCTCTAATTGTGTACTGTACACAGTGTGGCAAATAATATCCCGGACACGAGCTATATCTCAGCAACCAAGTGCGCCATCTATTTGTCCGACCGTTTTTTAAAGTTTGAATTTTTCTTTACTGTATATCAACATTTCACTATACTTACTCGTATTTCAGATCACCTTTTCATTTGATGTTGAAATCTTAACATGGAATAAAGAGAGGCCATTAAATTCCACGAAAAGCTTAAAATGCATCAGAAACATTCCGATTGACGCAACAAGTGTACTGTGATGATTGTTGGGGAAGAACAGTTGTTTTCGAGTGGCATAAACGTTTTTTGGCGACAGAGAGATGCTGAAGTATGACAAACCGAAAGGTCAATTTCAGTTCGGACGCCTGAAAAGATACAAATAGTACGTGCTTTTGTTGCATGTTTCACACACATTGATTGATGATGTCAGAGACGTCATTGCGGCCCAAAGAACTGATCCAAACTTTATGAAAATAATTGTTACGGGCGATGAAACATTGTGTTTCCAATACGATCCAGAAACTAACACGGCGTCTCTATAAGCAATATTTCATAGAATGCCGTATATTATTCTATGAAAATTGCCTGTGGAGACCACTAATAGTATGCTATGAAAAATTGCATTCTATGGATTGCTTAGCTCATAGCATTCTATGGATATTATTCTATGAGCTGTCATTTCCCTTGTAGTTTGACATTTGTGTTCATTTCTTTTCACGATGGCTGAGTCGCGGATGGTGGAAATAATTTAATTTATTAATAATTATCGACAATTCCAGGAATGGATTCACCCAAAATTTATGCTTCCTTTTCTCCGTTTGTTTTTGCAATTTCTTTAATTCCTTTAATGGGAGAATAGACCGAAGTGCTTTGTTTTGCGACATTTCAACGAATGAAATAGTATTCTATGAAATGCCCACCCTTTATTTTATAGCAATCTTCGATCTTTCTTTCTATGGAAAGTGACAGATGGTATTCTATGAAATATTGCTCTTGGAGACGCCGTGTAAGCGTCAAAGTGCGGAATGGAAGTCATAAAATTCGCCACAAGGACAACCTATGCCGAATCAATGGAGAAGTAGCTTTTTGGTTCCATTATACAAAGGAAAAGGCGACACTCGAGAATGCAACAACTACCGTTCAATCCAGCTTATGTCACACACAATGAAAAGAGTCTTAAACGAACGTCTTCGGCAAATAATAAAGCTCGATAATAGCCAGTGTGGATTTGTTGAAGGAAGATCGACGGTGGACGCTATCCAAAGCCAACGAATAATAATGGAAAAGCACCCAGATTCGTCTAAGGATTTACACATGGTATTTATCGACCTCGAGAAAGCATTCGATCGAGTGCCTAGGGATCTCATATGGGCCGCGCTGAGGTCTCAAAACGTACCGGAAACGTATGTTTGAATAATACAAGACATGTACGGAAACGTGAAAACTGCGGTTAAAGGCTCTGCTGGACTAACGAGAGAATTTCCAGTTGATGTCGGAGTGCATCAAGGAACCGTATTTGCCCTTTCCTCTTTAACGTAGTATTCGACTACCTTTTAAAAGACTGCATGCGCGAAGCAAATGTAACGCCAATTCTCTTCGCTGACGACGCAGTTATACTTAGCGATAACGTCGAAGAATTACAGAACGCCTTAGATTCATGGAGAAATGCGCTAGAGAGAAACGGGTTTAAAATAAGTCGTTCAAAGACGGAGCATTTGACGTGCCCATTTGCGCATCCGTTGCGACCTGTTCCGGATATAATGTTAGACGGAATAGTTCTTCCGAAAAGCACTATCTTTAAGTACTTAGGATCAATCGTTAACATGGAAGCGAAATGTGACGACGACGTAAACCACAGAGTGAGTGTGGGATGGATGAAATGGCGGGAAAATTCGGGAATCTTTTGCGACCGAAAATTTCCACTAAAATTAAAGGGGAAACTCTACACCACGGTTGTTAGACCAGCTCTTATATACTTATATACGGTTCACAGTGCTGGACAATGTACTAAGCGTTTAAAAACAAAATGACGGCAGCGGAAATGAAAATGTTAAGAATGTTTAGTGGAGTCACTAAACGCGATTGTATTAGATCTACGCGTATAAGAGGAAGTCTACATATAAAGAATTCGGTAGCCGAACAGCTTGAGGCGAATAGAATAAGCTGGTATTGCCACGTTCAAAGAAGATCTGCGGAAAATCCGGTTAAAAAGGCACTATCAACTACGGTCACTCCAACTGTAAGAAAACGAGGTCGGAAAAAGAATTCCTGGATTTCTCAGATGGCAAATGCGCAACAACGCCTTGGGCTAACCACTGAAGCGATCCAGGACCGAGCATTATGTAGACGCTTTCTGCGGTCTGCGACATTAGCCAACCCCATAAGCGGAGCAGCAGCGATGCAGTAAAAATGGAAAACTCGTTACGCATAAGTTCGTATAACGAGGAAAGGGTTAATAAAAGGATAAGAAGAAGAAGAATTCGTTTCAACTGGTGAAACAACCATCTTGAAGTTTTGATGGTCAGAATCCATCGTATTCAACCCGAATATTGCGATCTAAAAAGTTGGTCTCTGTTGCACGGTAATGCTTAGAATAAGAGTACACAGCACTTATTGTTTGAAATCAAGTGTGTGTATTAAATCATCCGCCTGAAAGTTGAAAGAATATGTTTTTGATGACATTCCGACCATTCAAGCAGCTTCGACACAGGCACTAGAGACAATTTCAGAAATCGTGTTTTAATTATGTTTTCTAGAGCCAGTCCGTATATTTTGCTACACGGTGTATGCTCGAAAGCGTATGCTTTTCTAGACATAACTGATGATTGTTGCACTATAATTCCATCAAAGCAGCGGCTTTCTTTTCGAGGGAAGGACAAAACTGGCTGGCTTGATTCCTCAAGTGCAAAAAGGCGTCCCCATGTGTTTCTCTTCTCCTGCGTAGCACCCTTAATTGAATTTTAAGGGGTCTCGTTGAGATCCCGCAAGGTGCTGTTGGCTTTCTGGCTGTATAATGAAGTGCTTGGTAAAATATAAAGCTTGAATCTACAAGGCTAAGATAATACCAATAATATCGTATGCATCATTTCCTGGTAGAACAAACTCACTAGTGCTTTCACCAGCCTGCAAAGACGAATCTATCTGTAGGGTTCCCTTAGCAACCAAGCTGCACTTAATGACTTACTGAACTCTTTCTAATTTCAAAGTATTTCGAGAACGCAAGGTTGTTCTGAACGAATTAACGGTAAAAGATATGTCTAAGTGCTCTGGTCAGAAAAAAAACAATTGTTATAGGGATAGTGCAACTATAATTTCAATACAATTTCGTACATTTCGAAAATTGGGAACACTGACAAAAAAACAAAGAGGGAAAGTAAGAGAGAGAGAGAGGGAGAGCTTTATGTAGATAGAAAAATGTAAATGGTGTGTCATTTCATCAGAGGGTAGCTGTGGCTGCTGCTGTGATAACAAATAAGAGTATCTGTGGCAAGTGTCTGTTTAAGGGATACAAACTCACAATTGGCTAAGGAAATGACTTGGAATAATAATTGCCACTTGGTATTGGCCTTGTTGAGCTTTTCATTGATGCGATAGGCCCCTCATGCAGTTGTAATTTGATTATACCATGGATTGGAATGAATCCCGTGTAACATTCCAATTTAAATAAACAAAAAAAAAAGTATTACTACAAAGCATTGGAGTCTGTTGGACCGAATCTGCATTATCTGCTTTAGGTAGGTACGTACGAAATAGTATGCACTAATGGAGAAAGTTGTGCTATTACCGTAAAAATAGAGACGGAGATGTGCAGTTTTTATTTTTCTAATTTATGACGGATCCATCGATGAGAAAGCAGAAAAACAAGAATGAGAACAAGAACAATAGGCCAATGAATAGAGATCGCATAGTAACCCCGATAGCACAAGTGGAAAGCAATAACAATGAATCAGAGATGACCATGAGTTAAGAGCAAGGATGAGCAAATGTTCATGTCCTGGTGAGGAGTGTGTCATTCAAGACACTGGTTTTAAAAATATAAAAATGTAACTTCTCTACATCCATAAACCATAGTGGGAATGCTTCTACCTGGTGGGCCCCAGCCAGAAATGGTTAGTCATTTTAGAATCTTGATTTAATGCCAAGGTGCTGAGACACCCAAGTACAAGGTTGCATGACCAGTAAGTGAAATAACAGAACTGATATTCGATGGTGCCTTTGACGCTGGGGTCAGGTTGGTTTTATAAGTGCCTTATCTCAATGTGCTATATTAGAAGCCGAAGTAGCATGAACTGTCATGTTTCAGTCAAGAGACCTTGGTTTGTTCAACTGACACGCGGCGTACCAGCAATACTCTATGTTTACAATGTTGTGTTTTTTTTTTATTCCAGTGCTAACTTCGGATTTTTATATTTGTCAAACCAATTGTCAGATTGCAAACTGTCAGTGTCATTTTTATTCAGTAGTTTACGCAATTCGTGATGACATATACTCGTATATATATACGCTTCAACAACGTTAACAAATTTTGCTCATTTGGTTCCAAAATATGGTTCTGCACGTCAAACATATAGAGCACTTGCACCATATTACCTAGTCAAGTCATAAGTACTGTTACACAGAAAATTCAGCGCCAAATGAAAACGAATTAATATTTAAACAATTTTTGTTGTTGTTTTTATTGGGTTATTCAGTGGCTACAAATCTTGGAACAACTAATTCGAAATGACTTCCATTTGCCTTCCAGCACGACTTAAGACGATGTGGCCACTCATCGATTGCGAGATGCACTTCATGCACGGGGAAATTGTCACTGCACCGACAAGGACTCGCTTCAACGACTCAATATTTGAGTGTCGAGTAGAGTAAGCCATGCTTTCTAATACGGACCAAAACTTGTAATCCAACGTGTTGAGGTCTGGACTACCAGCTGGCCAATCATCCGTTGATATGAATTCCGGAACGTTATTTTTGAGCCACAATTGAGTCGTTTTTGCTTTGTAAGCTGGAGCAGAGTTTTGCTGGAAAGTCCATGGCTTGTTGTTGAATATTGATTGGTTGAGAGACTTCACAATGGGTTCCAAGACGGTCGGTTGATATACTTTGGCAGATTTATGCACTCCTTTCTCGAAAAAATGGAGCTTGTTAACGCTATAGTAGCACACTCCCCACCATACCATTACAGACGCGGGATGGTGGCCTCTTTAAACCATCGGGATGAGTTGGGATGCTTCTCTGGATGACCGAGCATACACACGATCGTTCTGCTTATTGAACGATTCTTCTGGGGTGAAGACTTCTCGTCCGTAAACAGAATTTGTCTGTGAGCGTTCTTCGCGTACCGGCTGAGTAACGCTTTCGATCTTCGCTTGCGTTGTTCCTTCAATGCGGCCGTGAGCAGGTGCCCAGTGTGTCGCTTGTACGCGCTGAGTCCTAAATCTTCTTTGATAATTCGAGACATGGATTTTTGCGAAATTTGCATTTCCCGCGACAAGATTTTCTGTTTTCGCAGCGGTTTTCGGTCGATTCGTTTCTTCACCGCTTTGATCGCTTTCAGAGTTCTCATAGTGCGCGGACGGCCGGATCTTTGACGGTCTCGTACTCCACCAGTATCCTCAAACAACTTCACAGCACGATACACAAAATTGCGAGTGACTCCAGGCGGTCGCAACGTCCTAAAGATATCGCCTTTTTTCATGTTGCATCTGAGTAGGACAACTACAACAATACGATTTTCGATGTCGCCCCATTCCATGATTGTAAGCAATTAATGTCAAAAACTTTTTACGTCACAATGAAGCATAAATATCAACTGTCAAATCCAATCAATACGAAATGGATGCGCCTAGTGTTGCATTCGTAATGAGTGAGTTCAGTTGTGTACCAGTATTTATGACTTGACTAGGTACACCCGACATAGTTGACAAACTGAGATCGTTTTTGCACAACATTTTCTTTGGAAGATGCAGTGGCACCGAGACGCATTAGACAAGTGCGTACTGAAGAGAATATTGTGGGCCCCCGCCCAATTATGAAGGCTTCTTCCATCAATAACGTCGTCTTATAAAAAGCGGGGGTAGAGCAAAACTGGACTTATCAATAACATCTTCCGACTTTTGCACCACTGAAGGTTGCCATGATTTGTCCAGCTACAAGCTGCCGGTCATAGGCTTTGTTGAGTGGCAAGATCACCGGTTTTCCATATCAGGACTTAAAACACGGTACTGTGGGAGTTTGTAGCCCCCCAGATTTCGGCCGAGGCTCAGCTTGTTGAGGTAGGCCCCCTTGTGGGAGCGTCTCGGTGGCTGTGGTTTAAACCTTAAACGCAGGGAGAATGCACCTACTGTCTCACCCGATGTAGAGTTGCAACGAGTACCAAGTACTCGGTGCTGAGACCCTAAGATCAGTAAGATGTTTTAGATGAACCTTAACTCATATCTAGGGTGGAACCTGTGCCCTTAGCACGAGTTCCGAATTGGTGTTAAAAAAATTGATGGAGAGCGAAGGCAAAGCGTATTCTTGCTCCCATGGATGTATGGGCATTCCGTAAAATTGAGTCTACCCTTTCTGAAGAGAATATTGTATCAATTCAGGAGAGTATTGAATAATATCTAAATTTATCGATTCGACGTCTTTGACAACTGCTTGGTCTTTGTCCGTCCACTTTAGGACAGTTTTACGCAAAGTTCCTGGCTTACAAGATCTAGCTAGTGGAATAATTGAATCCGAACGACCATAGTTTGGGTCAAAATTTCGTTGAATGGGCCCAAAATCAACTGGAATTGCATCCGTCGTTTTATTGAAAAATTGTGTTCAACGATGAGGCTCATTTTTGCCTCAGTGGGTATAAGCAAAATGGTTGCATTTGCATTATTGAAAGGTTTTTACATTCCGAAAAATGCACAGTTTGGTGTATTGGAGTCATCAGACGATATTTTTTCAAAAATGAAGCTATTCATCGTGTAGCGGTCAAAAGTATTCGTTATAGAGCCATGACTGGTGATTTTTTCGTTCCCCGATTGAATGTACGAATGTGGAAAAGATGTAGTTTTAACAGGATGGCGCTACGTGCCATATAGCAAACAAAACAATCAACTTATTGAAGGAAACATTCAATGAACGCATAATTTCCCGTAATGATTTGACGCATCTTGATTATTTTCTTTGGAGATACGTACGAGTAAAGTCGCTAGCCTACACTGACAAACCAACAACGATCGACGCAATGGAAGCCAACACAATTGTGATTGAGGATACACGGCCACAAATGCCAAACAAATTTGGTCGAAAACTTTGTCTCTCGGATGAACACAAATGTTAAATTTTTAATGAAATTTCATGTGTCTTGTACAATATCAATGTTAGTACTGTCTTAAAAAAACACTCTTTATTACAGAAAAAGTATATGAGCTCGCGGATCCAGGGCACAATTTTAAAAGGTACGAGGGCGGGTCAATAAGTCCGTGACTTTTGGATTAAAACACAGATTTTTTGAGCTCTATACACTTTGTCCAACGCTTCTCCAATTTTTTTATCCCTTCCAAAAAAAATGATTTGTCGAGGTCCTCAAAATAGGCCTTTGTTTGCGAGATGACTTCATCATTGGAGTCAAATCTTTTTCCACCAAGCCATTTCTTCAGGTTTGGGAACAAGAAGTAGTCGCTCGGAGCCAAATCTGGAGAATAGGGTGGATGAGGGAGCAATTCATAGCCCAATTCATGGATTTTTGCCATGGCAACTGCACATGTGTTTGTGGTCGACTGTGAGCAAACGGGGCACCCATCTTGCGGAAAGCTTTCTCATGCCCAAGTGATCATTCAAAATTGAAACCACTGAGCCATGCGAGATCCCTACGGCTTCCACAATCTCTCGCACTTTCAATCTTCGGTCGGCCAACACCATATCGTGAATTTTTTCGATTGTTTCGGGTGTAGAGACCTCAACTGGGCGTCCAGGACGTTCGGCATCTTCAGTGCTTGTACGGCCACAACGAAATTCAGTAAACCACTTTTTTACCATTGAAATCGATGGTGCAGAGTCCCCATAGTATTTATCAAGCTTAGCCTTGGTCTCGGTAATGGTTTTTTTTCGCAAGAAATAATGCTTAATAAGCACACGAAATTCACTTTTTTCCATTTTCTCCTCAAATTAGTGAGTAGTCTGATAAAAATAGCTGTCAAACACAAACTAACTGACGCAGCAAGTTTAAATTTTGACAGGAGTCAACTGACAGATGCCTGTTGACAGGAGCAGTGTTGCTGTTTCAGTAAAGAGGTCAGAAATTCGTATCCTTCGCCAAAGTCGTAAAGACAAAATATACTATACGACGGATTTTATCATAGCGAACAAGATCTTTCAAAATTACGAAATAGATCCAAAAACGAGACCCCCACGCTTAACAAAGGAAACAATTGCGATTCCAGCAGACATTACGAAATTACTGAAGAAGTGTGGGACCATTACAAAGTTGTCCTGGTTGATGAGAACTCGGGCAACTTCGAGTCAGTTCGAAATCTCAAACAACATCGGTACCGAACCAGGCAAGACGGATTACGATCATGTCCAAGGGAATCCTTACCGTCCTGTGCTTGACTTTAAGTTGGTCCAATGGTCCAATACTCCAAAGATATCCCTAGCTCTAGCTTCGCCAAAGTTAAAGACAGCTGGGTACATGAGGTTTAAGAACATTCGGGAGAAGATATACTCAGAACTAAGGCTTACCCAAAATTAAGATTAATGATGGCAGGCATCGAGGAGATCTCTCTCAGCCGTCCTTTGGGCTGTGTAAAGCAAATTGTGTACGTCATTCGTGCTCACCATAAACGAGAGTCTAAGAGACAGTCGATAAAATGTGGTGCAAGATGGGATGAAAGATGAAAGAGTCTGGCATATCTTGCACATACGAGGAGACGCGTGGTTTTTAACCTTAAGCCAATGGCATTTATTTTTGGGTGGAAAATTTGGTTCTCAATCATTTGTGAATAAAAAAAAGATACTTATTTTTATATGTGAGTCTCAATTTACCAGTGGTAATCTTAATGTTTACCTATATTATCATACAAAAGAACCATTCCTTACATTTAGTTTTTGAAGATTATTTCTTTCAAATGTTGGTCGTTATTACGGCTACAGTTTTTAATAACGCATTATGGGTGGTGCTTGATCAATGACTCGAGTAATGTTGGCCTCCAATTCCTCAATCGTAGCCCGCTTATCGGTGTAAACTTTGGACCTTACGTAGCTCTAAAGGAAAAAGTCTGGATGTGTGATGCCACATGATCTAGACGTCCAACTCACAGGTCTAAAGCTTGAATCGTTCTCGCAACAGTCATGGTTTCATTGGCTGTGTAGCAAGTGGTCCGGTATTTTTGAAACCAAATGTCGTCAAGCCCACGACAACAATCTCATGGCCGACCTCACAGTTATCGGCCGGGGTCAGTTCAATTCTACCAGCCCATTTACCATATCAAACCGTTGTTCTGTCTGGATAAACCTCCCGATCGTCTTCGGTGTGCTTCGCACCTTCAACAAAATTTTTATCGAATAAAGTGGATCTTATTAAAGGTTTTCAAGACGACTCGGAAGATCGACGGGCTTCAGATCTTGTCCAATTTGAATTTATTCTTTCGAGTCAAGATCCTTACGTAAAATTCGATAAGTTTTTGCATACGACAAGATAGGTTGTTAAGAACCACGCAGAATCGATTCATTATGGTAATAGCGCACACTCTCCGATACCGCCCCTATATGTTCTTCACTACGCACTAGATGTGGTTTATTTGGTCGCGAGCTGCGCGTTCGGTAGGTCGATTTTGTGAATCTTGCTCTAAGCACACGAAATGTTTAGTTGTCCATGGCTTCAAAGCACCATCGAAAACACCTTCGGGGTAAACATTCACATACAACTTGATGCAACAGTCTAGACCTGAAAAAGTTATCGACCTCAATGTGTTGGCAGGCTCTAATGATAGACACGGTGGCTTTTCACGCAATTGCTTCTTCAAGCTTGTAAACAATGAAAAAAACAGTCATTACGCGAAACATTGATGCAGTTTTATCAACTATTTTGTAAGTTACAGCCTTCTAAAGTTGGTTGAGGTTCGATTAGGCACATCTGTAATTTAGTGACAACCTATACAACCAAGCGATACTACCATTTTAAACCAGAACTTTTTGGTGGGCTCGATTCTCGATCGGAAACTAGAGTAGAAAGTGCTAACTTTGCGAAGAATGGTCTCTTATATACGAGTAGTATGTACATAGTATAAGTGTTTTGGTTCATAACATGAACACATTCATTCTCAAGAACCAAGAACGTATCCACTCCAACCTAATGGCTATTTGACAAGTGACATTCATGCAAAATCCCCGTGTAAGAGGTTTTTGACGTCAGTTGTTTGAAATCGTGGAACGGGGCCCACTTGAAAATCATGCTGTCATGGATTTTGCGGCCACAGAAATTCACCCGAAACCTTGTGTAGTGAAGCTATTTGCGTCCGAAAATTGTACGAACTCGATTCGAGGGTTCAACATGGCTACCGCCCAGCTTCTGTGATGGTTTGGAAGAATCGCCTATGAGGGGTCACCGAGCTTCATTTCTGCGAGAAAGGTGTCAAAACCTGGATGAAAGGATATCAAACGGACGTTTTAAAGAACTTTGTGGAGCACTACAACAAAACCGTGGACATTTTAACAAGACTCCGCTCGAGCACATTCGGCAACTTGACTCAAAACTCACGTTCCGAACAACACATTCGGCAACTTGACTCAAAACCCACGTTCCGAACTTTATTGATTGGCTATATATTAGTGCAAAGCTCAATCTATGAGACTACACAATGTGATTCGTTTTGAAGACTTTGGCTTGAACTACTCGAAATCCAAGTATTGGGTCTTTGAAGAGAGTGGTGAGCCAAAATGAGTGCTATATCGTCCGCAGTCCAAAGCGTCAGATCATCTGCCGCCACAGGGTGAAGAAAACAGATGCAAGAGTGAAGCGCTGTCATAGTTTCCTTGGTTTGCTCATCTTACCAGCATTTGCGAGGGCCTACACAGGTATGGGGCGTGCAGAAAGTGTGTACGCCCAAACGGAAGAAAGCTGTTCCCTTGGCAACGACATTGATATAGACTGCGGCTCGGCGATCACAGGATGAGAACTGGAACTGGTGTACCGATAGGACATGCACTAGCAAACTCTTAATTTACGATATTGGAACTGAAGAGATGAAAGCGTAAATTAGGACTGGCTACGATCGGCTTGTCTCTCTCGAAACGCAAGATCCGGTGAGCAGTCGCGGAAGTTACGGGCTGATGAAAGGTTACTTGTGATCAACTTTAAATTGCTGTAAGTGCCGCGGTGTGAGTGGATGCGCTGTTAAGGAGTCTTTGAAAGCGCTTTATAGTGGCGTTATACCGACCGTGGCCGTCGTGTTGCTGGCTCGGTAACACAGATAGAAATTTATATTCTTGGTAGATGAATAAGATGGCAAAGAACAGAAATAGGAATAGGAGGTTGTGGGTAGGTGGGCATATCGACTCATATCCGTACAGAGCTCATGGTTGCAGCAGGTATTTGTAAGACTAGCTGAGAGGAGAGCTTGTTAGGTGTCACGAGGTTCAAAGAGCGCGAATGTTAGCTTCATCCTGAATTAATACTTACTTGGTTCCAGGGTGGATCAAAACTACGCGGTAAGGGTGAGTTTTTATACAGTATTAAGTTGGTTATCCGTAAGTAGAATTTCCTCTTTCTCCCCAAATCTTCCAGTGATAGGAAGTTCAAGACGCTGTTATTGAATCATTGCGGAGTATCCGCAGCTTGTTGGCTAATATTGATTGGTTGTTGGTTTGGAACGTTTGACTAATAAATTTACTTAATAATTCACTCACTCTAAAAATAAAGATAAGCATTGCCATCATACCACAAAACCCACCAAATGTATGATAGTAATCAGGTTTAATTCTCACAATAAGTTTTGACGCTTCTTCTGAAGACAAAATGTGCAGACGGTCGTTCTGTTTATTGAAAGACTCTTCAATTTTCGTCTGGATCAAAATTGCACTTTAATAGTACACGAAATCATTACAGAGCTCAAACAGCCGGTCCTTGGCAATCTAGACGTCCACCTCTTTCGTTGAACCATTTCATAGTAAGAATCATATTGTTGCGAGGCAAACAAGAGCATCAGGCGAGGATGGGTTTGCTGAGAACGACCCTGCAAAATGTAAAATTACAACGATGTTCGGATCTGCACATGGAATGTTGGGAACTTCAACAGGACATACGAGGGCTGAAGATTCTATTAAACATACATCATTGCCATCTAGGAACATATGTTTACTTGGGTGATTATTTCAGAGAACAGTAACAGTATCAACTTGGAGGGAAATTTCTTGTTAGCACAATGCTATACAATATGTATTCGTTTTTTAGCAAATGCCATGTAACCATAAAGACTAGGTTCGAAAATGTCGGTTTGATAAGCGCTCATTCTTCTTAACGACGGAAGAAATATACGATGCTGCCAAAGTATGTTTCTAAGGGGTTCTCGATTGAATCTACAGTAGAATCGGAAGGTGTACTCAAGGCGACACGTGTAGTCTTGAAATGATTGAGATGTTGGTTTACTGACCACGTATCCCCCTACTCAATAGATTAGATGCAACATTTGTAAAGTGCCGAAGATCTGCGGGATCGATAATAAGAAGCCGGGAGAAATGCTGCAGCTGATGTCTTGGGTTTCACCATGACTAAAAAAGCATTCGTTTAGCCCCTCATAGAAGCACGATAGCAGTTCGTGCGGTCAATTAGCAAAGTTTTAATAAATGACATTGGTTTCTCCGAAGAAAAAAAAAACGAAGAGTAAATTCTTCAAGGAACGTGTCAAGTCAACAAGACCCAAATAGAAACCTGTAGTCATAGGTAAGGAATATAAATAGTTGAATCACTGTGACGACTGTCGGTGCTGATGATAAGGAAAAACCACATTTGGAAGTTGTTGAACAGCGGGGAGGCCCCAAACTCAGCTGTCCAGCAAAATAAACTATGAAGAATGAAATGAAATGTCATGATAACTACAATGTTGACCTCTAAAAGTGCAGTTTCAGACCAAAAACGTTCACAATCTACCAAATTTTCACACTCCGGCAGATCCTGGAAACAATTCAAGAATTCCAAATTGATACCACCTACCTTTTCATCGATTTCAAGCCTGCATATGAGAGCATTTATTAAGACGAGCTATATAGAGCCATGTCTAGTTTTGACATCTCTGGCAAGCTCGTTAGTCTGTGTATGAACGGCGTTGGAGAACGCTCGATTCAGTCACGACTTAACAGAGACATTTGATGTCAAAAAAGGTTTTAGATAGGGTGTTTAGTTTAGTCGCGCTAGCATGAGACTTCTTTAGCATTATACTCGTACTTGAAAGAATTGTGTGGAAGGTGGAACCCACAAATGAACACTGGAGGTACGATCTTTGTGCAATTAATAGCGTACGCCGATAGTATTGACATAATCCGAAGAAAGCAGTCTAATGTCAGTGGCACTATTGCGAGTATTGATACGGAAGAGGCAAAACTATGTTCGAAAAACTTAGGAGATTCTATGTAAGACCTTAACCATCTCAGCACTGCGTTAAGGGGCTGAAGCATGGACTCTAACGAAAGCGGATAAAGATATCCCCAGTGGTTTTGAGAAAGAAATCCTTCGAAATATATACGGTCCTGTGTACTTTCACAGGCTTTGGAAGGGACGAAATATACAGTGTGCATCGACCTATTCAAAGAACTGCGTGTCAGTCGGTGCTCCGGCCCATCAAGTCATCGAATCTTACCCGGAGAGACAATATAGCAGGGAAAGACCTTACGTTAGATGGCGCGCACAAACAACTGACATGGAGTGCGCAGCTGGAGGCAGTTTGCTAAAGATCGGGCTAACTTGAGAGCCTTGTTAGTTATGGCCCAGATTCACCCTGAACTATAGCGCCACATTAGTAGGCTTTGATCGGATTCCGAGAGTGCTCATGATGAACTAAAACGCTATCTGTGGGAACGGTTTGAACGTAACAGGTTGTGAAGCAGTTTGTAGTTCTGTTTCTAGAGCTATTTGTACAGCCTGGGTTGTGGAAAGAGTTGTTAGACGGTTTCGTATTCCATAACAAGACGATTATGCCATGTAATACAAGAACGAAGATGGGGAGAGTATGAAATTTATATTCGTTCATTCCAACGCCAATTCCTGTACTTATATGACGAGCAACCATTATAACAACCCCATTGGCACAACCATGCAACGTCGGAATTGGCAGTAAATTTGATAACTTTTTTACTGCCGCAGAATGCCAGTCACTGTTTACGAAGGGCAAATCATACGGCAATTGGATCGAATTGGGGAAAACACATCACAATAACGCGTTCACATTTTCTGGTGGGCGTAGTGCAATATAAGTAAAAAACCATTCCATCAACGTCGCTCAAGATTTATTCAAAAGGAACCTCATCTGGTGCTATAAAATCATTAATAGCCCAACGAGCTTGGATAACGACTGTAGATTTCGATCAATTTTCTTCCGCTAAACTCAACCTCAACGGGAACCTCAATTTGGTCTGTTGTATCGCGTGACTGTCCATGCTTCCGATGTCCTTGATTTCACGTGCTACAAACGATTATGCGCCGGCCAACTTCCATCATTCTGCCTTCCAACAAAAATA
The DNA here is from genome assembly GCA_928272305.1 of Volucella inflata. Classification (NCBI taxonomy): domain Eukaryota; kingdom Metazoa; phylum Arthropoda; class Insecta; order Diptera; family Syrphidae; genus Volucella; species Volucella inflata. The sequence continues at coordinate 37,707,751 of OV743716.1, read as the reverse complement.
ACAAAAAAAATCTATCATCGAACTGCTAAGGATTCGGCATCGCACACAGTGTATTTCCGTGCGAGTACTCAGTCGAACCACTGTAAACAAAACCAACACCTAGTCTGATGTCATGCTTTGAACATTGCCAAAAAAAACTAACAATCAACCACACTTTAGCGGCATGCCAGAGAAAGGCAAACACAAACAATTTTTTGGCCATTAGCCACATTTCGCACATCAAACTATTGATTCCAAAAGTAAATTCAAATTGTGAGAGAAACTCCTCCAGTCACTCTACTTCACGACACCCGAGAACCCCTTACATGGAATAGTCGTTGTCGTCGTCGTAATCGTTCAATGACTTCTTAAAAACTTTTCGCTTTCGGATCCATTTGCTCCAGACAAACAATAGGTAGCACCTGTGCCCATACGGCATGGTCATAACTCAAATTCAATTATCAACATATACTTTGCTATTTTTATAAAGTTTCACATGTTCGCTTACCGTGGAAATTTCAAAGGAAAACACAAAAAATTACAAAAAAAGAGAAGGAAACGACAACGAAGCTTTTTCTTAAGTGGAGCGATAGAGTGACCCACTTTTGTTTCCTTTTCTGTATCGCCCAGCACTTGGTTTATCTTGAGTTTTCAAGGTTTTTTAAATCCAAAAAACAATCTAGTATTTCTTGCATGATTAATTTGAAAGAAAATTACACTTGCCAAAGAAGGAAATCGAAAAATTGCAAGTCAATGATATTTTCACACTCACCCCTAAGATAATCACTCTGGCGAAATCGATGGATTTCTCTACAAATCCCACATTGTGGTGATGGGTAAAACTATTATTTGTATGAATTTCAATATTTTCTATTCGAAATTGAATGGTTATTGATTTAATTTCACTGAAATTTCACTAGAAATTCGATTTTTTACTCACGAAACTTGTACGAGAAGTCGATTTTCACCGAAGAAAAGTAGACATTTTGGAAAACTATCTACAAAGTTGGTAATCTGACAGATGTCAGTTGGTTTGTGGATGCCGTGTATGGCATTTGGTCAGCGTTCGAGATTGCAAATTGACGGACTTTTCATTAAATAATCCAAAATACAGGATTCTTAGTGAAGTCAAGGAGAGTTCCTGATGAATTTCAAAATATAGAAATTTTAAAATTTTTCCATTCCTTGTTTTGGAGAAAATTTTGTGAAAAATTGAGTCAACCTCAAATGACCTTTCACATAGAGTCCACAGTTTATTGGCAATTTCCAAGCCTACCCTTAGGCGTCCATATTTATCTCCTCATTAATCAGCTGTAATCTGTCAACTGTCAAACATTTCAGCGAAACAAATTCGACCATGTCCGCTGAAGACGAAGCAAACGGATTACAGAAACTAAAGTGTGTTAATTCGAAGAAACTTCGTGAAGCTCTTCTCTCGAGAGATGACATAACCAAATTCGATAATCCTCAAGGCGATGCTCTCGTCGAAAATCTATTCCTGGAGCATTTTCAATCCCTCTTTACGTACTATGATGAGAAAATTGTTTGCAATAAACGTCGAGCTGGGACAACAGAACCTTCATCGATTCCGCCAACCAACGATGATCTTTGGATATTCGGTTATGGGTCGTTAGTTTGGAAGGCCGACTTCCCTTTCATTGACAAGAAGCAAGGTTACATCGAGGGATATCAAAGAAGATTCTTCCAACACAGCATCGATCATCGGGGAACGTACGACAAACCAGGTCGTGTTGTTACTTTAGTGCCTTCGAACGATTCCGATTCCTCTGGACGGGTTTATGGTGTGGCATATCGGATAGCTGGTCAGCAGAAGGACGAAGTGCTGGCACATTTGGACTACCGTGAAAAGAACGGCTATCAGAGGTGTACACTGCGGTTTACAGAGTTCGGTGGCGGTGGTGATAACTTTGACATCATCATGTACATTGCCACGAATGATAATGAGTCATTTGCTGGTGGCAACGAAAATGACTTGAAACCGATAGCTGAGCAAATATACAAATCAGCCGGACCTAGTGGACCGAACAGAGAGTATCTGTTTAACTTGGCTGATGCAATGAGGCAACTGTTTCCCGGTGTGGACGATGAACATTTGTTTTCGCTAGAAAAAATGGTTTTGGAGCTGCAACGTAGAGACAGTTTACTGGCGGATGCGATTAGAAAGGAAATTCGTAGTATTTTGATGATGACAGGTTCGACGGAGGAGGTGATAGAAAGGTTCAAGGAGCTTCTGGCGAACTGTGGTCGTAGTGAATTTTTGGATGAGTGGTTCAGGCAACTGGATGGCATTAGAAAATTAGTCAATTGACATTCCATAGGAAGTAATAAAATTCGTGATAGCAAAGTTTTGTGCTGTGTTTTTCTTCTTTTTTTTTTTAATGGGATTGTTGAAGTCAGGCATGACCCTGGCCGTTAGAAAGCCAATGGGGATTGGACATCCTCAAATCAGCTTTGGATTGCATGTTGTTTACTGCAAAGATTTCTTCGTACTTTCTGAAGGCGCTTTCGACCCGTGAAGAGTCTTTGTTTCTAAATGTACCGACCGGCATCTGGGAAAGTTTGATCTTTTTAACGGTAGTTGCGTTTTATCATCTTCAACCTAGAGGCTGTGATTTTAAGATGATCTCATAGAATTTGCGGTTATATTTCCACTCAAATTTCTCCCCAATTTTCGACGAAGAATTCTTTTGAAAGTGTTCAGGATTTGCTTTGCTTGCCTGCTACGGCTAGCATTTGGTAACGCTGTTTTCTACAGCATACATTTCATTCTCTGAGCTGAGAGTTTTAATCCCATATGCTTCGCCGAACAGTAGTAATACCTTTTTCATCGACTGAGTTGACGCCGAATCTCCACAAGATTGTCGTTTGTGGGCATGATGTATACTCCGAGGTAGGCAAACTTCTTCTTTTCTGTGTGGTTTGCAGCCTTTTCTGGTTGGAATGTCAAGCGCTAAATTTGATTGCATCAAGATATTGGCCCCTGTTAATGTTTGGACATTCAGAATTTTGGAGGTATATGCCGTATCTAATAGCACGTTGTCTTTTTCGGTTTGGTCCTTGAGAGAAATCACTGGTTGCTGTGTGGATTCGTAGCTTTGGAAATCGAGTGTTACTTTTCACCGTATTAAGAGCTGGTGCAGTACTGATTAATCAGAAGCCGTATTTATTGTCGTGTTGTGAAGCAGTGATTTTCGATTAGTCTTAAGGATATTTTAATCATAATCGGGACAAACTAGGTTGGCTTTGTTCAGGGGCTATCAAGCTTGTCCTTGATATAGTCTTCAGCTTCGTCGAACACACTCTCCATGCATGTCTTGATGTGGATATTCAGGGAATACCCTTTTTAACTTGAACACCCGAGTTTAACGAAGTAGCGAAGATGAGGTGTGTGTTTCTGTTTTTGTTTGAAGCTGTGACGGTACTGTGATTAGACTCCATCTAGGAAATTCATTCGATTTCGTGTTTATAGTTTTGTTATTTTGATCACTTGTTCAGTCTTCGGGCCAATTAATTCATCAGGTCGATTCTAGATGGACATTTGAAGGTAAGGTGGGTACGATTAACGCATAGTAACAGTTAGAATAACTAAAGTTTACGTCAGCCAGTGTCTATCGTTTCTGCATAGTAACCAGTCATATAAACTCCAAAGATAGTAAGCTCAATTCCAACCGCTTATAGGTTCAGGGAGTGAAGACCAACAGAAATCTCAGAATATTCATGCGATATAGGTTCTCATTTAAGACCTGAGCAGAGTAAGGTGGTTAGAGGAGAGAGAAAGAGAGATTACCAGGCAACACCCTGTAACTCTTGACTAATCTTATCCAGATAACTATTCGGTATACACTGGAAACAATAGGTTCGCAACTATGCGCAGAAACCTAAGCTTCTGTCTCTCAGCGAACCTAACACTTTAATGGCCAAATTCAGGAGTAGAGTACGGCGGGTTGCGAATATACAAAGTATATTTTATTTTCCCAAGAAAATCATTTGGTTGTTATTCTGTATAACAATCTTATTTGAACGGAACGTGTCGCGTGGCAGGGTAAAATACGTTAATAGTCTGGTGGGAAAAGCTCTTACGAGCGTGCTACTTTTATCAGACTCAAAAGAACGGTTTGACGCAGCTGGTTATGTCTAATGGACATGTCCTGTTTTTGTCCTGGTGGCAGCGAGCTTTTTTCTGTAGCGTTTGTTACGGCAGCTTGAATTCTTGATCAAGCTTGTTTGAGACAGTTTTCCTGAAAGCCGTCAGAAGTCTTGTGAAGCTTCCAGGGGTGGAGAGATTCTTAGGATCCATAGATGGGAAAGGGTTTGTGGTGAATATAGCTGCAGGTAGACTAAATAAAAACATTCTGACGTGCCTAAATCGTCAGTCACTTTTCTGCTAGCCCTCAGTATCTTAACGGGGCTCTATTATTAATGTACTTATGTATTAATGGAGGATTAGCTCTCTGTGGAACATCAAGGAAAAGTGCGTTGCATATCAAGCGTCAAAGTATCAAAGGAAAGTGAATCTAGCCCGCCTTTTACAGTGAAGGCATTCTAAATGAAATAAAAGCTTATGATGGGTCAGAGTGTCACGTACGGGTATTGCAAAGAGGAAGGCTCTCTAATCAATTTTTTGGACTTTAACAGCTAATCTTAAACATTTGGACAACGAAGGTAATGTGTACTTACTATCTTATAGCATGATGTTTTCCAGGATATGACATCAGGCGTCATGGTGTTTACAATTAAAACGAAAAGGACAAAAGTAAGCATTCTGGAGCTACAAAATATTTTCAACCATTTGTAAAGCGGTATCAGTTTGAACTGATCAAGGATTTATAACTTAGTCATTTAGTGGTAACTAGCGTAATTGTAGCTAGCAGCAAAAGCTTTGAGTCTTTTAAATGTTCTCACTGGTTTCTTGTGGTCCAAGAACGGGGTGGTCTCAGGGTTCGTGTGGTGGTGAAGACGATCCTCCTGCTTTTAGCGAATCTCTATATTTCATTCTGTATGCATTCCACCCGAAGGTCCCTGCGCACATACTGGTATGTGCTCTACCTTTCTATTTGTGAAATCAACATGTGAAGATTTTGATCCGTTTAATCGTATTCGCCATTTGTTGTCCAATTTTGAATGTGCGAGATCGCCTCTTGACGTCTACGAGTTGAGTCCACATTATTATGCGCAACTGACATTTCAGCCGTGTCGTCAGCAAATGTTGCAATCATTTTTAATTCTAGGATTGGGATATTGTGAGTATATAGGAGATAAAGTATTGGTCTAAGAATATTCTCTTGGGGTACACCCGCTTTGATTTCTTTAAGCTCTGAATATTTATATTTCTCTTTTATGCCGAAGTATCTGTCTAAAATGTACGATCTAAGAATTTAAGCCTGTTCATTGGGTAGTATCTTTCTTAGTTTGTAGAACTTTTTTCTCTTTAAGCGCTTTTGTTTGTAATTCAGTGTACCTGATCAATGGTTGAACTTCTAACTCGCAAGCCAAATTGAAGTTCTGGAATGATGTGTTTCGTCCTAAAGTAGGTAGCAGTCTTAAATAAAGTTTGGACATAATTGGTAGCAATTATATGGGCCTATAGGATATAGGAGGTGATTTTCCCGGTTTGGAAATCGTGATAACTTTAGCTGCTTGAGAGTTTGATTAGTTTATAGATGAAGACCTTGGCGCTTTTTCGCGTTTATAGCTTTAAACACCTTTCTTACTTCAGATCAAGATGCAATGAATATTTCTTCATATTATTCATCCAATCCTTTGTTAAGCAAATCATCATGCTGGCTTTGGTCTGGTTGGACAATTTCTTTTGGATACCCTGCAAATCTTTTAGCTTTTAGCTTTTTTGCTTTTAGCACACTTTCTATCATGTTTTTAGATTGGAGCAACGTGAATGACTGGACTCTTTAGTTTCCTATTAGTTTTCCAGAGTGAGTACTCTGTATTTTTATCACTGCAAAGTTTTTATAAGAAGTAATTAATTTTTGAATCTTTTAGTTTTCTTTATTGTTCGTCTAACTTGATGTGAAAGACTGTTGAATTTTTTTTTATCCAGAGGGCCTCTGGTTTGGTGCCACTTCTTACTCGCTCCCTATTTTCGCCAATTAATTCCCTAATTTTGAGAGGATGAGAGAGGATAGTAGCAGATTTTTTATATCCTTGATAAATTGTTCAAACTCTGAATCAAGTTGTTCTTTAAATCGCATTGGCGTAAGTGATTCTATCTTCTCTTGAAGACTTGATTTGAAGCTTAGGCAGTCCGTTCATTTGTTACTTTACTTTAGGTGGCACTACAGTCCGGGGTGAACCTGGACCTCAGTCAAACAGCGTCTCCAGCCAGCTCCATCGTTTGTTACCTACTTCCAATTTCGCACGCCAAGCTAACTGAGGTCCCTTTCCACTTACGTGCGCCACGTGAGTCTCGGTCTTCCTATACTGCGCTGTCCCTCGGAGGTGGATTCGAAGGCTTTTCGGACCGGAGCGTTTGTGTCCATCCGCTCTACACGACCCCACCATCTCAATCGTTAGATCTTCATTCTTCTAGCTTGGTCGATGTCGCTGAACAGTTCGTACAGTTCGTCGTTGAATCTCCTCCTCCACTCACCATCAATGCAAATGGGACCGAAAATCACTCGAATTTTTCTCTCGAAGCAGCCAAGAGCACCCACATCCATTTTTAATAATGTCCATGCCTCCGTGTCATAGAGCTGGACTGGGATTATTAGGGTTTCATACAGAGTCACTTTTGTTGTTTGAGAGAGGGCATTGCTAGTCAATTGATTTCTTAGCCCAAAGAAGCAGCGATTGGCAAGAGTTATCGTTCGTTTGATTTCGGCGCAAGTGTTGGTGTCTTGAATTAATAGCGAAGCCTTGGTAGGCAAAGTTCTGAACTGCCTCAAAGTTGAAGTTGACATTCTGTCCGAAACGTCTGTGTTGAGTGTCCTATTTGCTTGACAGCATATACTTGGTTTCGCCCTCGATGACCGTTTAACCTATTTTCACCGCTTACGTCTCAATACTTGCAAAAGCGCCATTGCTGCGCTTTTTTCCGATAATGTCAATATCATTGGCATATGCGAGTAATTGGGCGGATTTTGTTTGCTCGTGAATTTTGCACTATTTTTTCAAGTTTGTTGAAAAAATTGCATGACAGCGCATCGATTTGTATAGATCCTTTTTTGGCATATCAAAGGTCTCGGTGAGATCTACTCTACTCTGCAATGTCACTAGACATTGCTCTGTATAGCACGTCTCTATAGATGTTGTCATACGCGGCCTTAAAATCAGTAAATAGATCGTGTGTACTCGTATCAATCTGAAGCTCATCAGTTTTCAACAAGATTTGCCGTAGTGTAAATATTTGGTCGATGGGGGACTTTCGTGGCCTCAAACCACACTGATATGGACCTATCAGGTTGATGACGAACGGCTTCAGGAGATCTTTTATGCGACGACGTTAAAAAGACTGATGCCTCTGTAGTTGGCGTTAGTTCCAAGGGTCTCTTTTCTTGAGGATCCGACAAACAATGCTGAGGTTCCATTCACTGGGTATACTTTCGTCTGATCATATTTTATAGATGAATTGGTGTATGCTCCTTACCAAGTCATCGCCTGCCGCTTTGAAGAGCTCGGCGGTCAGGCGTCTGCCCTGGCAGCTTTGTTGGACTTCAGCTTAGATATTGCTATCTTCATTTCATTCAGGACGGGTGAACAGAATTGTTGGTCTACATCGTCTAGGTTGAAAGGTTCATTCTGCTGACAGCGGTATTTGTTTCATCATCGCCGTTACAGATCTACAGTCTACAGAAATGATCTTTCCAGATCATCAGCATATCGACGGTTTTCTGGCTGGTCTTCGATGCTTGGTGCTGGCGGTATTGGACCTCTTAAGAGATTAAGAGACACTCGATCGGAAAAGGACTTGGCGATCTCTTGCGATTATAGCCGTCTGACGTCGAATTTTCTCACAGCATTAGTTTGTCTTGGCGTAGTTTGGGATATCCGCAACCGTACCTTGGCTACAACAAGGTAATGGTCTGAATCGATGTTGGCTCCTCGGAACGTACGGACATCCATAATACTGGAGGAGTGTCTTGCGTCGATCGCAATGTGATCAATCTGGTTGACTGTTGATTGATCAGGAGTTCTCCAAGTCCCCTTGTGAATGTCGAGATGTGGGAACCGTGTGCCAGCTACGACAATGTTCCGCCGACAATTTTAATGTTACAGTAAGGGCATTGCTCGTCTTGTTCAAGAGCTCATAGAAGTGGTCTTTGGTGCTGTTATCTTTCTCCTCTGTGGGGGCGAAATGCACTTTTTATAATGTCTATGGCTCTTCGTAATAGATCAGTACCGGGATGAGCTTCATATGTCACTTGTCTCTTGTCTTGTCTTGTCTAAAGAAATAGATAATGTCAGAAAGGTTTAAGACTAGGTGACTTGCTGGCTTGTGATTTAATTAGCATCAACGAATTGTGTGGAGCTGACAAGGGAACATCGGAGGAATGATCTATCAAAAGTCTGCGCAACTACTAGCGTAAGCCGAAGATACTCGTATCAATATAATTGGGAGAACATGGCGCGCTGTTTTGCTATAAATTCAGCCAACCACACCTCAGCAGAAATAAAACGAAGAATCACACTTGCCAATCGTTGTTTCTTTGGGCTAAAAAGGCAATTGGGTGGTAAGGTTCATAACCGCAAAACTAAGGGCACTTTACATAAGACCTTTTCCATCTCAATCCTATGTAACCTTCGGATGAAGAAAAAAATTGTCGGTCCCGTTTATGTTGATGGGCTTTGGAGGAGAAGATTCAACGACGGACTATATTAACTGTACAGAGACTGAGAAAGAAATTTGCACGCCAGTCGCCTGCGGTGAAGCGCGATTGGACACTTATTCTTCGACTCGCAGACTATTCGAATGGCGCCCGGAAGTAGAAGGGAACTCAAACATACTTGAGTGTGTCACTGTACGTAGTTGGTTGAAGGCCGGGCTAAAAAAAAGAGGCTTGCTTGTCAAGGCGCAGATTCAAAATAGAGGTGGTGCTTGTGGTGGTGCTTTGAAACCAATAATATTAGAAGCACCTTCTCCGAAACAAAGCCTTTAGTAGATTAAAATTATTTCAGAGGTTTGGAGGAGATTTCTTTCGAAAGTGGTACCTAGATGTGAACAAGCAGTATAAGTTGTTGTGCCCAAAAAAACTCCAAAAAATTCTACAAATTAGTTAGAATATTCAACGGCAGCAAACCTCAAATTAGTAAAATTACCTCCATTGAAACTTTAAAAGGACACTTCCAAGGTTTGTTGAATCAGCCAATACTTTCTGCTCCCTTTTAATACGCACAGACATGTTTTGAGGACGACATTTTGGACGCGAGAATACCCCCCCCCCCCCCCCCCCCCCTAGTAGTTAAATTAGCGCTGCAAAAAACTCAAAACAACAAGGCAGCTGGTACTGACAGGATACCAACGGAACACTACAAATATTGTACTGATAGTTTCGTAGAGGCTCTTGCGCTCTTGCAGTAGAAGTCAATAGAATTTGGAGAGAGGTGAAGTTTTATCCCTTACACAAAAAGGGGGCCGTGAACGACGTAGCAAATTACCGAGGAATTGCCTTTCTGAGCTCCAACACTTAAATTTTCACATCGATTTTGCAAATACGACTAAAGGAACGGATACAAGTAAAAGGACTCTTCAGTGAATTTCAAGCTGCTTTCCGGGCAGGCTACTAAACTATAGATCTGATTTTCACCTTGTCAAATATAGCAAATTTTTTCATCGAAAGAAAGAAAGAACTTTTTGCATTTTTCGTCGATTTTAAGCCAGCTTTCGACACAATAGATTGCAGTGCCTTATTTTACAAGCTTTGCAGATTTGGATGTCATACAAATTTATTAAAATAATTCAGAGCATGTATGCAGGCTAGAATGTCAGTGACCAGGGGAACCCCTCAAGGGGGAGTTATATCTCCACTCCTTTGGGTACTGGTCATAAATGACATTCTCAAAAAGCGTAATTCAATGGGCATTAGCGCCACGGTATACGCGGATGACGTGGTGATAATAGAGCAGGGAAAATACTTAAACATTTTAAGTGAGAAGTGATCTGTGGTCTCAATGTCAATCCCTCCAAAACGGAATTGGTTCTCTTTACCAGAAAGTACAAGATACCGCAATTCACACTGCCAAAACTCGGCGGAATGAAGCTGTCCCCTTCGGATAGTGCGAAGTACCTTGGCGTGATTCTGGATAAGAAACTGAATTGGAATATCAACGTAGCGGAAAGAATTAAAAAGGCATACAATGCTCTTTTCATATGTAAAAGAACTGTGGGAAAAATTTGGGGCCTTAAACCTGCTATGGTGTATTGGCTATATACGGTAGTGGTGAGACCCATACTGACATATGGCGCACTAGCATGGTGGAAAGCAACAACTAAGAAAACGACTTACGGAAAATTAGCGGCGGTTCAGAGAACGGCTATCATAGCCATTACAGGAGCGCTACGTACCACCCCTGCGGCAGCATTGGACACCTTCCTACACCTGACAGCGCTTGACTTGAAGATAAAAAAAACTTGCTGGCAACAGTGCGATTCGACTCACTAATCTGGGTCTTTTCAAAAACAGTAGCTTCGGACACGGTACAATCCTGGAAGAGCTACTACCAGGCAATACTATTAGAACCGATGAAATCCCTTCCTTAATCGATTTCGACATTCCGTATGATATACTATATCCGGAGAGGAAGGACTGAAAATGCAGTGACAAGATCAAACGAAATTGCAGTTTTCACAGATGGCTCGAAGACAGAGGGAGGAACAGGTTCCGGAATCTTCTCGGAGGACCTGGAACTAAGAGTCTCCATAAGACTACCGGACACTAGCAGTGTCTTCCAATCAGAGGTTGTAGCTGTCTTCAGGGGGGCTGAGCTGATGCAGATGAGATCGGTATCCGGCAGAGATATCGCTATCTACACCGACAGCCAGGCCGCTCTTAAGGCAATGGAGTCAAACAACGTTAACTCTGACACAGTCAGGGGCTGTCGCACAATGCTCAAAGCATTATGCGTTCAGAATGAGACTGTGCTGGGAGCCAGGGCACTCCGGTATAGAAGGAAATGAACAAGCAGACGAGCTTGTAAGAAGAGGAGGGCTGCTCGACAATAGTGAGGTTGCGCACCCCTCTGCACAGTAAGGGGCACTATCGAGGAAAAATCATAAAGACCGCCAGCATAAGGTGGCTGAACCTGGAAGGACATAGGGTATCAAAGGCCACTTCTCGACGGTAACAGATCTAGGAAGCTTATTAAGCTAAATAGGGATAAGCTTAGGACGCTAATAGGAATACTAACAGGACACTGTCTACTGCTGAAGCACGCAAAGAGACTAAAACTAACAAATACGGACATTTGTAGATTCTGCGGGGATCTACAAACGGTTGATGGCATAACACACATATTATGTGAATGTGAGGCAATATCGCGCAGCCGAAGGAAATTCTTAGGAAAATATTTATTTGAAAACTTAGAGGAAATAGACGGTACGGACTTCAAAGGCCTTCTTGGCTTTTGTAGAGAAATTAGGTGCTTTAATAGGGAAACAGTTTAGGTTTTCTGCATTTTGGAGTTGGTTTTAACCCACAGGGGATCGCGATGGACCCGTTCTGGTGCCTAGTGTCTGTGTCTTATGGCACACCCTATTTTACCTAACCTAACCTATGTATGCAGGCACAACGTTGAGTGTTTGGGATGGTGAGAATCTTTCGGAGAACTTCGAGACTTGTGGAGGGCTTAAGCAAGGATGTTGACTCAGCCTCGATTTGTTTGCATTGTTCATCGATGATTAGTCTGATTTTTTACCAGCAGGAATTACTTTTGCTGGAATTCTTATGAAAGAACTGATGTATGCCGATGACATCGTTATACTGGCAGAGTCAGCGGAAGCAGTTAATGATAGACCGTCTCCTGGAATATTGCAACACCTGGAATTTGACGGTTAATCTTAGTAAATCTAAAATGATGATTTTTCTAAGAGGTCGTGGGCGCTATGTGAAAAACGAAAAAATCTACTACGATGGACAGGAAATTGAAACTGTAATTTTCGGATACCAAATAACCAACAATTAATTAACTAATTAATTCACTTTATTAGAGGAATTACAATAATATGGTGTAAAGCAATCAGAGGATGAAGTTTTCTGAGAGGTTGGCGGGAAACAACTGTCAACCTCTTCTTACTTATTTGAATCAATATAGGGCTATACATAAAGTAATAGAATACTGTTCATGTACTTACATGAAAGGAGTAATAGAATAATATTAATAATATGCTTATGTACCTACATACATTACAACTCTCCCCTCTGAACGCTCTGTTAATTTTTACATTTATATGTTACAATTCTGTTTCTTAGTTCTCTATTTTTATAACAAAATTCATTTGAAGCTGGTAGTGAAGGTGAATTCATTCATTCATTTAGGTGGTGCTACAGTCCGGGGTGGACCTGGGCCTCAGTCAACAAGCTTCTCCAGCCAGCTCGATCCCTGGCTAGCTGCCTCCAGTTTTGCACGCTTAGTTGGCTGAGGTCCTCTTCCACTTGCGTGCGCCACCTGAGTCTTGGCCTTCCTCTAATGCGCTGTCCCTCGGGGGCGGATTAGAAGACTTTTCGGACCGGAGAATTGGTGTCCATGCGCTCTACATGACCCAGCCATCTCAGTCTTTGGATATTCACTCTTCTGGCTAGGTCCATGTCGCTGTACAGTGCATACAGTTCGTCGTTGTATCTCCTCCTCCACTCACCGTCAATGCAGACGGGACCGAAGATCGCCCGAAGAATTTTTCTCTCGAAGCAACCAAGAACACCCTCATCCATTTTTGATAATGTCCATGCCTCTGCGCCATAGAGCAGGACCGGGATTATTAAAGTCTTATAAAGGGTGACTTTTGTTGTCCGAGAGAGGGCTTTGCTACTCAATTGCCTTCTTAACCCAAAGAAACAGCTGTTGGCAAGAGTTATTTTTCGCTTGAGCTCAGCGCTGGTGTCGTTTTCTGTATTTATAGCAGAGCCTAGGTAGACAAAGTCCTTAACTACCTCAAAGTTATATCTGTCTAAGGTGACGTTCTGCCCGAGACGTCGGTGTTGGTTGTCCTTTCTGCTTGACAGCATATACTTGGTCTTACCCGCATTGACCACTAAACCCATTTCCGCCGCTTCCATCTCAATTCTCGCGAAAGCGCCACTGACATCACGCTGCTTTCTCCCAATTATGTCAATATCGTTGGCGTATGCGAGAAGTTGGACGGACTTTTGAAAGGTTGTGCCTCTTGTGTTTGCTCGTGAGTTTTGCACTATTCTTTCAAGTACAATGTTGAACAAATCGCATGACACCACATCGCCTTGTCTGAATCCTTTCTGGACTTCAAAGGTCGTCTCGGTGAGATTTTTACCGACCTTGATGGAGCAGCGTGCATTCTCCATCGTCATCCTGCACAGGCGAACGAGTTTGGCAGGGATGCCAAAACTAGACATTGCTCTATATAGCTCGTCTCTATAGATGCTGTCATACGCGGCCTTAAAATCGATGAATAGGTGGTGGGTATCGAGTTGAAGCTCATGGTTCTTCTCCAAGATCTGCCGTAGTGTGAATATCTGGTCGATGGTGGACTTTCCTGGCCTGAAGACACACTGATATGCACCTATCAGGTTGTTGACGAACGGCTTCAAGCGTTCACACAATACGGCGGATAAGATCTTATATGCGATGTTAAGGAGACTGATGCCTCTGTAGTTGGCGCAGTTGAGAGGGTCTCCTTTCTTGAGAATTGGACAAACAATGCTGAGGTTCCATTCATCGGGCATACTTTCGTCCGACCATATTTTACAGATGAGTTGGTGTATGCTCCTTACCAAGTCATCGCCTGCCGCTTTGAAGAGCTCGGCAGTCATGCCATCCGCTCCAGCAGCTTTGTTGGACTTAAGCTTCGATATGGCTATCTTCATTTCATCCAGGTCGGGTGGACGGAATTGTTGGTCATCATCGTCCAGGTTGAAAGGTTGATTCTGCCTGACAGAGGTATTTGGTCCGTCATCGTCGTTATACAGTCTGCAGAAATGGTTCTTCCAAATCCTCAGCATCGACTGCGATTCTACTACGATGTTCCCTTGTTCATCTCTACAGGCTTCGGTTCGGGGTTTGTTTCCGCGTAGAAGAAGGCATCCTTGGTGTCGTCATCTTTCTCCTCTGTGGGGCCATGCGCGCTTATGTTGGCGAATTTAGCCTTGATGCGGATTGCTACGAGGCGCTCGCTCACATGCCGGAAGCTGAGGACTTCTCGTCTTAGTCTGTCTCCGACAACAAATCCGCATCCAAATAAGCACTGCTTTTGCCGTCGATAGCAATTCCCGTAGTAGATGTCGTAGTTTTTCATCTCCTTTTTGTCCGGCCCATCCCATCGCATTTCTTGGATGGCGGTTATGTCTGCTTTGCAGCAGTCTAGGGCCTCCGCTGCACGTGGTCTATTAAGGGATCTAAATCGTTTGCGTGGGTTGTCAACAGTAGATCCGTCCATATCCGAGGCTTGTTGATGCTTCGTAACTTAATCTTTTTTAAATGGCCGGGCAGTTATCCCGGCGGCACAACTCCCAACCTGGAGGACCAGTTCCATTTTGAGTGCCCCTAGGAAGAGGGGTCGGTTACACCGAAGCCAGTAACCCGTTCCGGGATGTGAGCGCTGCCGTTGGCCCTTATCTCCAAATATGTCGGAGTAGCCCGGATAAGGTCTTGTTTTGTTTTTCCGACACTAATCCTGGTTAATGGCGCAGGAAACTCGCCATTTGCCCCCTTCACTTCGCAACCTACCCTCCACGGGGAGGCGTGAAGTAGGACTTATAAGCAGAGCTGCAAGATGTTCGGCTGCAGAGGCTCATTCTCGTCATTTCAGGAACCAGCACCTGTCGGAAGATGCTACTTCTACGAGGCCTTATACTAATCGTTGCCATCCCATTGTCTTATTCAATATTGTAAAATATTTGTAAAACATTTGTTGATTTGGAATAAAATTGAAATTGAGTTCAAATCCAAAGACAACATTGTGTTGTTTTTTGTAGCAATCACCTTAGCATATGTCGCAGCTTTTGATCCTCTTTTGTCTGGCCTATCCCATGGCGGTAATTGGGTTGCGCTAATAACTGCTTGATACCAATCTGGGGTCTTCAAGAGTTGTTCGTTCACGTGAAAAGTTGAAATTCGTTTTACTTAAATGTTTGTTGGAGCCGTTAACAAAGTATCTATCAGAGGCTGTTAGTTGTCTACGAACTTGGGCTTATTTTCCAAGTTCTACTTTCAACGCAACACCGATTCCGAACCTCCAAATCCCTAAAATAGCCAGCTAAACGGACGTGCTTTGTGAGGTTATGCGATCCACCCTTGGAATATTCAGGGTTCAGGGTCCAACGCAACTACACGACTCATCACTCTCCTGCGCATCTAAATCATCACAATTTTTCTGAAGATCGGTACTTTTGGATTGAGCCACTTTCTCCAGCTATCCAAATCATAGAAAACCCACCCAGGTGCAACTTTTCAGATGCAATTCTCATTGCCAAACGAACATTCAGTGCATTGGCATGGCATGGGAAAAAGAAAAAGAAAAAAGAAAAAAACATCTACGAACCCTATCGGTTGGCGCATCTCCATCTTCATTTTGATCTCCATATCCATAGTTCCAGTCATATTCAAGCTCAAGCCCAAGCCCAATCGCCATCTGGGAGCAGGCGACAGGGTTTTTCGTTCGCAGCAAAAGATCGCGCAGCATAAATCAAGGCACCAGCGTATTAAATCATCTCGCGGATTTTTTTTATGCACTGAAGCCATCACCATCAAGCATGAGCATCAACTGGAATTATGGCTGGAGCCAGGCATTGTTTAAACTGCGAGCGTCTCTTTTTGTTTGTTATTCGGTACGCCTACGCTAGAGCAAGCAAACAGCAAGCTCTGGCGCACATTTAGGCCATCAGACTTGTGAGATTGGTTACTCTTGTCTAATACGAGTACCTCGTGTCGTTGTGGCTGCTGTTGCAGCTACTCTTGTTGTGGCACAGTCGCTGCGCCTAGACTGGGTTTCTACTTCTTCTCGTGGTCTTCTCACCTCTATGCGAAAACATTGCAATGCCATATCACCCTCCTTCTCCTGATCCGCCAAACCTTATCCAGCTACGTCGTTTAGTCAGTTCGCGTTCCGATTACAAGTATAGTAAACCAACAAAATAAAGAAAAAAAAATCTTAAAATGGTATCTCGCCGAGATCATCTTGGAAATCTATGGCCCGGTGTTGTGTCGCCTCTTTGGAGGACACAAGGCGAACAAATCTCAGTGATAGCAGTGTTAAGTCAACAATGTGATGGCGTACTGTAGAATCATTCGACGCTGGTGGAGCGGTGTTGGATGGAGTTCTGTGTTTATGCACAGGAGCTGGAAAACGTCAAAAGAATCTAATAGCAACCGAGGTACGAGTACACCGAAGAGAAGCAGAACAGACCAGAACGTCTGAATAATTTGTCTTTGCAACGAGTAGCACATCCATTTAACCAACAACAGCATAGTGGGAGAAGATGTGGTCTAGAGGAAGCTGGAGCAGCAGCTGTGCAGAGCTTTCTTGTATGCTGTGCTGGCCTTGGCGATGGTGTCGTGGCTTTTGTCTATGGTGGCAATGATGATGATGATGGTAATGGTGGCGGCCTAGACAGGGTCTCTTGTGTTTAGTGTTTGAGGGTATTGTTGTAGCGTGGCGACTATGACGGCTGTGTGTTGTTTTGGTGGATGCCTCAGCTATTTAGCTCCTAACAATGCCAATGGCGCCTCTTACACTGCTTACAAAAGAAACGAAAGCCAGCAACTACAAATCACTTTGATGCCAGGATGTTGTTTTCTCAGTTTGGCTGTTAATTCTGGATGCTGTAGATAAATTGCTTTTTGGTTTCTTAGAATTCTTTACATCTTCAAAAATGATTGGGAAGGGTAGCCGAAGGAATAAATGTGGGTCTGTGCCGAGGGGTACTTCGGGTTTCGGGGCAGATTAAACTGACTAATTTTTGTATCTCGGAAGAGTTGAGCTACTCGTAGTTTATGTGATATCATTGTACCGATATTTTTGAGTCGAATACGGGTATTACGAGCAACGTTGTTTAGTCCAATATCTGGTGAGACTACTTAGTTCTACGACTAGTCCGTGTCCAATTTGAGGTTTTGTCAGACCGAAAACTGTGTTTAAGGAAAAGGAAACGAGTTTTCTCATCTAATTGGAGAATCATTAAGTAGCCAGTCGAATCAGTTTGGGGGTGATATCATAAATAAGGCTATTGAAAAAAGGGTAGACCATTGGTACAGTATTAGCATCAAGCTCCTTCATCTCTAGAAGCGTGCAAGGCAAGTTGTGGTGCTGTTAATACCCAGAATGTCAAAGTGTTCCAATAAATGTTGATCTCTGATTGGAACTCAGTTCTCTGTTTCATGGTAATCTGAGATTGAAAAGGCTGTTTGCTGTTCAGAGTTTTGTTCACAGGATTAGTGTCGGAAAAACAAAACAAGACCTTATCCGGGTTACTCCGACATATTTGGAGCTCAGGCCGATAACCAACAATTCCGTCCACCTGACCTGGATGAAGTGAAGATAGATATCAGAGCTTAAGTCCAACAAAGCTGCTGGAGCGGACAGCCTGACTGCTGAGCTCTTCAAAGCGGCAGGCGCTGACTTGCTAAGGAACATACACCAACTGATCTGTAAAATATGGTTGGACGAAAGTATGCCCGAGGAATGGAACCTGAGCATTGTTTGTCCGATTCTCAAGAAAGGAGACCCTCTGAACTGCGCCAACTACAGAGGCATCAGTCTCCTTAACATCGCATATAAGATCTTAACCGCCGTATTGTGTGAACGCCTGAAGCCGTTCGTCAACAACCTGATAGGTCCATATCAGTGCCGCTTTAGGCCAGGAAAGTCCACCATCGACCAGATATTCACACTAAGGCAGATCTTGGAGAAGACCCGTGAGCTTGAGATCGATACCCACCACCTATTCATCGATTTTAAGGCCACGTATGACAGCATCTATAGAGACGAGCTATATAGAGCAATGTCTAGTTTTGCCATCCCTGCCAAACTCGTCCGTCTGTGCAGGATGACGATGGAGAATGCACGCTGTTTCATCAAGGTCGGTAACGATCTCACTGAGACCTTTGATGTCCAGAAAGGACATCGCTGTCATGCGATTTGTTCAACATCGTACTTGAAAAAATAGTGCAAAACTCACGAGCAAACACAAGAGGCACTATCTTTCAAAAGTCCGTCCAACTACTCGCATACGCCGCCGGAAGCGGGGAAAACCGGTTTAGCGGTCAACGAGAGTAAGACCTAGTATATGCCGTCAAGCAAAAAGGACACGCAACACTGACGTCTCGTATTAAACGTCACCTTCGACAGGTATAACTTTGAGGTAGTTAAGGACTTTGTCTACCTAGGTGCCGCTATAATTTTAGACAACTAAACCAGCGCTGAGATCAAACGGAGAATAACTCTTGCCAACCGCTGTTTCTTTGGGCTAAGAAGGCAATTGACTAGCAAAGCCCTCTCTCGGACAACAAAAGTCACCATTTATAAGACCTTAATAATCCCGGTCCTGCTCTATGGCGCAGAGGCATGGACATTATCAAAAATGGATGAGGGTGCTCTTGGCTGCTTCGAGAGAAAAACTCTTCGGGCGATCTTCGGTCCCGTCTGCATTGACGTGAGTGAGTGAAGGAGAAGATACAACGCTGAACTGTATGGACTGTACAGCGAGATCGACTTAGCCAGAACAGTGAAGATCCCATGACTAAGATGGCTTGGTCATATAGACCGGATGTAGAACACCAATGCTTCGGTCCGAAAAGTTTTAAAGTTTTCGAATTCACCCCCGAGGGACAGTAGAGAAAGACCGAGACTCAGGTGGCGCATGCAATTTGAAGGGGACCTCAGCCAACTTAGCGTGCGAAACTGGAGGCAGCTAGCCAGAGATCGAACTGGCTGGAGACGCTTGTTGACTGAGGCCCAGGTCCACCCCGGACTGTAGCGCCACTTAAAGTAAGTAAGTAAGGTCAACACCACTTCACGCTTTCTAAGTTGGGACTGCAAAATTGTTTTCGAAAATAATAAATTTCTTGTATAGCTTATGACTTGAGAAATCCATTCTGAGCAACAAAAACGTTCTAGCTAAGCAACTGTTGTACGATCAGAGTGTCCATTAGTGGCGTTAGTTTGATGCCTAGATACGAGACTATGACGATACATAGGCAATCAGCTGGAAAACAAGTTATCAATTTTTTTCAGATCTTCCATCAGACGCGTGCCCATAGAGTTTGATAGGAATGCCAAAACTAGACATTGCCCTGTATAGCTCATCTCTATGGATGCTGTCATACGCGGCATTAAAATCGATAAAAAGATGGTGTGTATCAATCTGAAGCTCATGGGTTTTCTCCAGAATTTGCCGTAGTGTGAATATTTGGTGGACTCTCCTGGCCCGAAGTCACGCAGGTGTGAACCATTAGGTTGTTGACGAAAGACTTCCGGTGATCACATAATACTGCTTCTGTAGTTGGCGCAGTTCAGAGAGTTTCCTTTCTTGTAGATTGAGCAAACAATGCTGAGGTTCATTCATCGGACATACTTTCGTCCGATCATATTTTAGAGATGAGTTGATGTATGCCCTTCTCCAAGTCATCGCCTGCCGCTTTGAAGATCTCGTTAGTCAAGTCGTCCGTTGTTGGATTTTACTCTAGATATCTTCACTTCATCCAGATCGGATAGATAGTATTGTTGGTTTATATCATCTAGGCTAGAATGTTCATTTAGCCTGACAGCGGTATTCATCACCGTTATTCAGTTCACAGAAATGCTCAATTAAAACCGTCAGCATCGAGTACAACTTGAATACGATGTTCCTTAATCAATGAGAAGCACGTGTTCGTCTCTCCTCTTCTGTTCGTATGGTTCGTGATCAGCTCTAGTCCTTCTATGCAGCGCCGCTTGCTGGCACTCGACGTCAAACCAGGGGTGGCCGAATGAAACGCAGCACATCAGAAGTAGCATCTCTGATGGCTATTTTGAAGTGTTGCCACTAGACTTCGACACTTGACGCTGGTATCGTAGGACTTCGTAAGAGATTAATGAAGCAATTGCAGCCGTTCGACATCAAACTTCCACACAGAAGCTTTTCGGAACTTTCGGACAACCACAATACGGAGGGATTGTCTAGCGTCGATTGCAATGTGATCAATCTGGTTGACAGTTGATTGATCAGGAGTTTTCTCAAGTTCCCTTGCGACAATATTTTGCCTTGCCGCAAAGTCGGTTAGCCTCAATCGTTATCGGAGGCAGTATCATGCAAGCTATAGCTTTCGACATAGCTAGGGTATTGCTCGTAGATCTTGTTCAAGTGCTCGTAGAAGCTGTCTTTAGTGTCGTCATCTCTCACCTTTTTGCGTGAGTGCACTCAAGACTAACATTGGTAAATTTAGTCTCGATACAGATTGAGGCGCTCATTCAAGTAGCGGAAACTCAAGACTTTTTGCCTAATGCTGCCTCCAACATCGTCGCTAACAACCGCCGTAGTTTATATCGCAGTTTTTGTCATTTCTTGAATGGCGGCAGTCTAGGGCTTCCGATAGTTGTTTAACTGGAAGTGGCCTATTAAGGGACCTATCATTCCACATGCATATAAAAGTGTGTTGTCTTTAATTCGTTTTCAGGTATTTTTAACAGCAGATCCATTTGTGTCCGCTTTGAAATGTTCGCCTTTTTTCATTGGCCGGGCAGTTATCCCGGCAGCCCTCCCAACCTGGAGGGCCAATTCCATTTTAGATACCCCTAGGACGAGGGGTCAGTTAAATCGAAGCCAGTAACCCGTTCGGGGATGTGGGCATTGCCTTTGGTTCATTAAGGGCTTATCCACCACCATCTCTTTTCCAATACCTTGACTTAGTCTTGAATATTATTGCCGGCTTGAGCTCCAAATATGTCGGAGTAGTCCGGATAAGATCTTATTTGGGTTACTTCACTATTTTGCTTCACAGCTTATTCCATTTAGAGTACGGATTACTTTATCCGGTTTATAGGTCTGCTATTTTTGTCTGCTGGTCAGCTCTAGAGCTTATAAGTTTGATAAGTGGAATCCGGATGGACATCGATCAGTACACGATGGCTGTCACTTGGAGGTGATCGATGTATAAAATACGAGTAATTGTAACACTGAGCATTGCCAGGTTGCCTCCTCTCTGGGCCTGCCATATTTCTAAGACACCCAACTACCAAACCACTACTCATGGCTGTTAAAAACACAGGGATAAGCACAAAGTCCATTAAGAAATTAAGAAAATAGGTGCGCCCATAAAATTCGTTTTTCGGAAAAAAGAATCTGAGGTCGCCGATCTACGAAATGATATGGTATATCTGGCTTTTGGGAGCAAATAATGCTTAGATGACAAACTCAACAAAATGCTCTCAAACAGATGCAGTCCCGACCGAAGTACCAAGAACGTATTGAACTTGACGAACTTGAAACGGATTAGGAACTATTTTATCGGATTATTGCTCGAATAAAACCCTCATCCGTGAAGTAAAAGCCATTATGTGTCATGAAATATTACGCCTACCGATTCCATCTAAAGAGTGGATTATCGGATTCGCGAATGACATTGCCGTGGTGATTGTAGCAAAAACGCTGGAAGAAGTAGGAGCCATTGTTTCCCAGCCTGGGAACTAAATATAACGGAACATATCTTTACAAGAAAGATGGATACATCCCTTTATATCAGTGGTTAACGGATTAAGTGGAATCACGACAGAAAAAGTTTTATTTGGCTCAGTTTTTGTCTGTTACAAACAGCCTTTGTTAAATTGTTCATTGTTTGATGCCTGTGCTTGTTTTAATATGCGATCTTACAGTGTAAGTAAACAATGTCCTTTACCGCTTCAAAATTATAACTTCAAATTGAAGCGTTTTTTCTTGTCGACAGGTATGTGAACCTTGGTTTGCTATTATTTATCCGCAAAACTATCTTCGCCACCTTCTTTCGTCCGAACAGATTTTATTTCACAACATTGGAACTGTGTCTTGTATTTTTGGTTTACATTATAAAATAGCCAGGTGTCTTTGCCGGATATAAAAGTGTCGCATCGCCACGAAATCGATCAGCCTTAATACGTTCTCGGAGGTTATTTCGCCCTCGCTGCGTACAAACATTTGAAGGGTACTAAAAGCCCTTTGAGGGCGCCATTTTGAGCTTCTGACTAATTGTAGGAGACTATTAACGTCAATATTATTAATATCGCTTAAGTTATTATAAAAGAGGGATCCTAAGTGTTGTTTTCTTCTTAGGCAAGCGCTGGATATGTACAAAGTAGGTAGGAGATTGTCTCCTTCTTGTCAACGCAACTTCTGCAGAAATTGTTTGTAAGCATGCCAAGACTTCTTGAGTGTTTACCTATGAGACAGTGTCTAGGATGACATGATAGCGCTTTTGAGCAATTTAGATTCAGCTTTGGCCGCTAGATATGTTGACCCAACAGTCGACATAAGATTTGTTCGCTCTTCGCATTCACCTTAAGAATTAGTTTGCATGTAGCGATTGGTACACCACACGTTTGTCAGGCGAATGTCGAACCACTCTGCCATTTCCATAAGAGATGATTGGCAGTCTACTAGGGTCTAAGAATATAGCGAAAATGAGTTCAGGAATCTGACATCGGCTCGGCTGTCCCAAATGATGCGGATTTCTTTCCCAGGTATCACATTTTTCCTCAGTCAAGACAGAGTTTCCCTTCTTTAAGGAATTTCCGCCTGGAAAACGCTACAGTGATTTGGAATGTTAAATGAGAGAGTCTTAGTTTAAGCTTATCGCTACCAACCTCGCTGTCAGTTTTAGAATCATCCTTATAGAAATGAACTGACTTGTCGTCCATGAATGCATCAACCTCCCAAAAAGAGTTGGGGCACTACAATCTGTGGTGGACCTGGGCCTCAGCCAACAAGCGTCTTCAGCCACCTCGCTCTTTAGCTAGCTGCTTCCAATTTCGCATGCTAAGTTTGCTGAGGTCCCCTTCCACTTGAGTGCGCCATTTGAGTCGCGGTATCTCTCTACTTCGCTGTACCCCGGGGTAGTATTCGAGGACTTTTTAAACCGTAGGCTTGGCATCCATTCACTCTACATGACTCCGGTATTTCAGTCACTCTTCTGGCTAAGACGATGTCGCTGTACGGTCTTTACAGTTGGTCGTCTTGTCTCCTTTTCCACTCACCGAGTATGCAGATGGGACCACAAATCATCAGAAAAATTGTTTTTAACTAACAGACATCACGTCAACCGAGAATGTGTATTTTCAAAACCCGTCAATGTCAAATCATGGATAACTACTCATACATATTTAGAAACCAAGAGAGAAACATACCACAGGAGTAACTCCGCATATATGTATACGAAAGAACCTTCTTGTGACTCTGGCGACATTCTTTAACATTTTTCCATTCATCGTTCTCCTGTCAATGCTCTGTCAAAAGCATCATTTAGCATCACCCATTCCACGCGCATTATTCTGATTTCTCTGGAAATTCTTTAGATAAATTCCGTCTGCACCTGTTGACAACTGTTGAATTCTCACATCCATTAATCATCCTCGTCACAA
The DNA here is from genome assembly GCA_928272305.1 of Volucella inflata. Classification (NCBI taxonomy): domain Eukaryota; kingdom Metazoa; phylum Arthropoda; class Insecta; order Diptera; family Syrphidae; genus Volucella; species Volucella inflata. Next base: position 37,684,029 of record OV743716.1, on the reverse strand, counting down.
ACGAACGCACTTCATATGCAGCACACCTCATAAACTTCATAAGCCTCATAAGCATATATCTATAAGGTCACCCCTGTCAAATGCCTCCCTGCCGACATTAACTTCAACTCGTAGCCCGCCAATAAATGACAGATGGTTGTCCGCGCAAAACCACAAAGATGACGTCTTGCCGTATCTGTAAGATTTGATTGATTGATTTATAATTGTCTGTGATGTAGCTACTGATGGACGCGTGCAAGACAATGTAAACATGGTAACTGGCTCAGACAGACAGACAGTTAGACGGACAGGCAGACCGCTGACATAGCCATGTGTAGCCTGTCATCGGTTACCAACTTCAACGGTGCGAAATGATAAATAATCTGCACATTGACTACCTCAAGCGCACGAAATGAGCGAATGGATTTTTATTTATGAGTCCTTAGGACGTCTTCATTTCGATCGGGATGATATATGGTGTCAGGGGACGGCGACGGAGGATGTCTCTGCTTCTGGATATAAATGCAAATGTTCGAGAATAACTTGGATATGTCTGACCTTTTGCGGATGAAGCAACCACGCGAGTAAAGTGCGCCCAAAAAGGGCCAGTAGATACCAACAACCTACATCTCGTTTCGGAACCAACAACAGGTAGAAGCCAATAAATCACACCTTTGCCGAAAACATGGTTCCGAAAATAATCTGCACGTCTTTGGTGGGAACGTAGGGTCCATGGATCGGATGCACGCGACATATGATATTTTGGATTCGAAGGTACTTTGACCGAAACGATGTTGTATGGCTTTTGCCAACATCATTGTGGGCTACTGTTGGTCAAGGGGTTTATCTTGTCGCGGTGTGCCTATAGATAGTCAGGTAGGGAAAACCGAGTGGTTTATGGTTCTAAGGAATTTAGGTTGTGCTTGTTTGGGGCCCATTTGCATAAAATTATGTGTTGCGCTGGTTCAGGTTTATTTATTTCAAATTTTCGTTAGAGACGCTTTTGCTTCTGCATTTAGGAAGTTTTTATTTTACTTTACAACCGCCATTGCAGAGCATCGTCTGCAGGGAAATCTATTGATTTTGATCAAAAATGTTCCTACACATAAACATTTTTTCGCTAAAAATGCAGATAATCAGTGCGTTCTGACCTGAGTCGAATATCAGCGCTCAAAGGCATCTGCATTTGGAATCCTAGGGAACATAAACAAACGCAGGCAGCCGAATATGTAGTGGAAACCACAGAATTCTATGAAGCGGACATCGTAGTCCAGGAAAATGGCTGTTTGACATTCGTCATCGTAATAGTGAATCGCAGCAGAATTAACCACGAAATCCTGAGCTTTTAAAGCAGTGGCGAACGCCCAATGCTAATATATGCGCGTAAGTAGTAACCACGATACTAAGATACTATTAGGTATGCCAAAGCTGATATCTTAGATGTCACTAGTGTTTTGTGTAGGTACCTGCCGTGAAGGCTCAAGCCTATGGTGAATCTTGGCAGTACCAGATTCGAAGTCGTGTGTAAGGCACGACCCTCCCCTATGCTGAATGGTCGAGGCCTATCTAATACCTCAGCCAATCTGTGAGTCATGGCACCCGGTTGTAGTGCAACTCCGCATTGAATAGACCAATCAGTTCCATAGCTGTCAAATAGTAAAGCACAGGTCGTAGCAAGCTACGACATATGTTTAGCCATGAGATATTCCAGCACCTTTTGGTCTACTCTCCCCGCGACGTTGGATATAAAACACAGCCACAACGATACTTCCACAAGGGGGCCAACTCCTAGGTCAGGCTGGAACAGAAGTTCCAGGGCCCCTGACCTCCCGTGGTACCAGAATATAGCTTCCAGCTGGGCGCCTTACAGTCTAGGACTGGCAGCCGTTGGCACTAAAACTCCCTACTGCGTCTTCTAATAAATACTTCTCTTGCAAAGCTACGGATTCTTTTGAACCGTACGGTGTCAGTGAAAACTCCACTGACATCGTATCCCTCACCATTGAAGATGGTGCCCATAGCATGGCAGTCCCTTACATCTGAGTTATTTTGGCACTCGCACAGAACATGCAGCCAATCCTCATGGGTAGCTCAACGTGAGCAGTTGGTCATCCACCCCGCTAAGCCCTCTCTGATGCAAAAATGCATTAAGATAGCCATATCCAGTTAACAAAAAGGCCAGGCTGAGGCTAAAGCTCCCTTCAGGAAACTTCCGCATGGTCAGCCTAAGGAAGCTCTAAGTAATCCTATCATTTTCGCTAGCGTCCCATCTAGATACAACGCCGCATGCATTAAACAAGGTTTTACGCTCTCTCCAGGATAGGGCGTGTACTTCTCTCGATTAAACCCAGTCTCGCTTTTTTAACGGGATCCATTTTCTGATCTTGAAAGCAATACCAAGACGTATCACATCCAGATCTCGAGATGGCACTCCCAACACAACTCGCATTGCCTCTGTGGAGACAGTGCAGCACACAGGTAGGCAACCGGGCAAGGCGACTCTTTGGCAAGTCAAAATTCGACGGCAGCCGTCTACAGTCGTTAACCTGTCGTACCATAGCGACGCTTCATATGGTATGTTGCACAAGCAGCAAAGAGTCCGTCGTATATGATACGAACAGAACGCCTATTAAGCCCATGAGGCATGAATTTCATGCGCTCACCCAGCGTTATGCCTAAGTATCTGACCTCAGTTACAGACCTTATGCTAACTCCGTTCATACGAATCAAAAAAGGTCGACTTCACGTATTCAATTTGCCCTTAAGCAACATTGAAACGGTCTTCTCCTGTGACACTTTGACGCCAACGCTTTGAACGAGATCTTTCTTCTTATTGTTCCGCAAGAAGCCTGGACTGGCTCTTAAGGATAATCAATCGCCACAAAAGGGGAACTATCATCAGGTTCCAGATAAAAGGACCGCAGATGGACCCCTGGGGGCACCCGCTCTCCACGTTAACGCAAACGCTATCATGTGCATTAACCACACTCGCTCTTCTACTAGAAAAATACCTTCCCCAAAGCCCGATTTCCTGGCAGTCCAATTTTTTCTACCTGGCAAGTCTTTTCTGCCATTTCAAGTTATCGAAGACACCTTTGAAATCAATATAGATCCCTATAACCACACTAGTGCTGCTGTTCTGGACTTAGTCTTTGAGAAGAGACCATGTGTCCTCTACACACTTGCCTTTCGTGAAGCCGATTTGGAAGGGGGACATTGGTTTCGTCATATTCTCAGTAATCCTTTCCACCATGATGTGGTGGATGTCGCACAGTCTCGATGAGTCCACCTATGACAGGCCTTAGAGAGCATTTGAAATTGTGATATTTCTTTGTGTAGAGCATTGGTTTTGTTGTCGATTCTTATTTGTTCTTAGAAATCAAAGTTTGGCCAATACATCAGCGACACACATTCTTATATCGGATAAGGGTGTCGGATCAGGGCTGGGCTAAATGGCGGCGTGAGGTTTCCGCTTGGAAGTACAGTATGTGAGTAGGTTTAAAGATTCGTGTATGTAGAGGTCTGCAGAGAACACCGGAGTGTCGGTGTTCTGCCTGTCTTAAAGCAATCTGTGAATTTAATAGAATAATCTGTGCCATTTGTAGTCCTTCATGTAACCCTGGTGAACCTATGCAGAGTCATAGTTTTTTATTCCAGCCAATAACTGGATCAGAACTGTTTACAACCTTTGGTATGTTGAGAAATACAAGTTCTTCTGGGCATGATGGCATTACTAATCTTGTACTGTGCTTATATCTTCCTCTCTTTAAAAAAGTATCTGCGGTTGAACTGAGTAATTATAGGCCTATATCACTTTTGTCTTCAATAAGCAAGATCTTCGAAAAAGATATCAAAAAGAGGATGTTGAGCTTTTTAAATAAAACTAATTTTTTCAGTTCTCTGCAATTTGGTTTTCAGAAGGGTAGATCTACTGAAGAAGCTCTTTTATATTTTTGCTCTCAAATTTTTGCCTACCTGGATAAAAAGAAGTATTCAGCTGGCCTGTTTGTTGACGTCGCTAAAACCTTCGAAATGATCAATCATGATATATTGTTAAGTAAAATTGAAAATGCTGGTTTTCGAGGCTTTATTTGGGAGTGGTACTTGAACAATAGGTCTTAAAAAGTGAAAATTGATGACACCAGAAGCGCAATTAAATTTATTAATTTAATTTAAGCCTCAGGGCTCTGTTCTGGGACCAATACTCTTCTTGATTTACATCAATTACTTATTCAGACTGCCTTTTAAAGGATTGCTGACAGCATTTGCAGATGATATAGGTTTTGCTCGCGATTCAGTCAGTGCTTTGAACCTTATATCATATATCAGTTGGGATCTTCATCTACTAAGAATATGGTTTGCGGAGTATAAAAAGCCCTCCTTCTTATCCTTTTATTAACCCTTTCCTCGTTTTACGAACTTATGCGTAACGAGTTTCCCATTTTTACTGCATCGCTGCTGCTCCGCTTATGGGGTTGGCTAATGTCGCAGACCGCAGAACGCGTCTACGTAATGCTCGGTCCTGGATAGCTTCAGTGATAAGCCCCAGACGTTGTTGCGCATTTGCCATCTGAGAAATCCAGGAATTTTTTTTCCGACCTCGTTTTCTTATAGTTGGAGTGACCGTAGATGATAGTGCCTTTTTAACCGGATTTTCCGCAGATCTTCTTTGAACGTGGCAATACCAACTTATTCTATTCGCCTCAAGCTGTTCGGCTTCGTACATTGTCCAGCACTGTGAACCGTATATAAGAGCTGGTCTAACAACCTTGGTGTAGAGTTTCCCCTTTAATTTAAGTGGAAATTTTCGGTCGCAAAAGATTCCCGAATTTTCCCGCCATTTCATCCATCCCACACTCACTCTGTGGTTTACGTCGTCGTCGTACAAGGCCTAAATATGTATGTACCTGGGATTCTGTTAAGCTTAGGTGGGATGACGATGATGATGATGATTTTCTTATAAACAGTACCAGCTACGTATTGAATAGACTTTTAAATGCTTAGACCACAGGTAAAATAGATGTCAAAGAGCAGGCATATTGGAGAATGTGAGAGCGTGTAAACTATCATACCAAATCCCGCGCCTTCAAATATAGCAAACAGTCCTTTGGAGACTAGGTTCAATAAGAGAAGCCATGTTGTACCTCTAGTGGCTGGCTTCTTGTCGACTATCGACAAAATCAATTTATGACTTTACTACTTAGAATGAATTGGATTAATCTGCAAGAGGGGCCGTTAATGTCCAGTTCTAGAACAAAGTAAATGATCATATCAATGAAAGTTTTTGTTGGGACTTTCCAATGCATCGTAACAGAGAGCGCAGTGCGGTCTACAAGGATTTCGTAAATATAATTATAGTTCGATATTTTGCAACTGTACGTGATGGAAAGATCGGCGATGTAGCAGGAAGGATAACAGGGTAATGAGTTGGAGATTCTACCTTTTTTCCTATGGAAGATTCCTTGACATTCATTAGTTGTACAGAGATACCAACAAGTCTTTGTGCGATGTACGATACGAGCTGACAACTGGCCATGTAGGCGGATCATTTCCAGATTGTGTTAGGATTGATCCGCTGGTGGATAGCTTTTTCAAAATATGTTTATATATTGAAGATTCACACATGAAGATTGTTTCGCAGAAACTACCATAATACTTGCAAGAACCTGCCCTACCTTTCGTTGTTTTTGTTTTTGTTTTTCCAATTCTGCTCGAGATGGCTTGGCACAGTTAAAGTTATTTCTGCTGTCGGAGAAGAGTAATGCACCACTGTTGACGCTTATCTTTTGTTTCTCTTACTGTAGGACAGAACGTAATAAGGGCAACCCTTAGAATGGGAGTGATTGTTTGACATGAGCAGTTTTATCACCTGTTTTTCTTGGTTACATGTCAAAGTTGACTTGGGTACATGCCATCACGGTGTGCCATCCCACTCGGAACTATGTAATGTGTCAATCACCGCCATTGATCTTAAATAGGGAATAATCCCAATTCGTGATCCTTAGACTTTCATGGGAAACGCCATTCAGAGCACGAATTCGTAGTCATTGTCTAGGCTACACTTTCCCGTTTAGTAATAAATGAGGCCTATCTTAAACCTCCACCAATTTCCGGCTCATGGCACCCTGTAGTATTTGCTACATTTCGGGTTTTTTTTTTTACCAACACTTGGAATAGCATACTGCCACTTTAGTTTTAAATAAGAGCCAACAAGCCACCCCCATCGAAGGGGGAGTCTTCCTTTAAGAAATCAAAATTCCGGAGCTCCTGACTGCTATGTTGACAGAATTAAGTCTCTGAACACGCCAACAGTAAGGTCTCACCATAAATCTCATGTGTCGAGTGCCCGTATACATAAGACAAGCTTTGCTCAAACTATTGAACAGATGTAGCCTGTACATCTTTCCCTGGGCTGGGGACCTGACATGAGCAGAATGTTTCACGTTTTATAGTAAACACCTGTCTGTGTAATTTGAATTTCATTGAATGTTCATACATGGATGGGGGTCAAGATACCGCTTACCCACATTAGAGATAATGCCAAAGCAGAATTGTGTTTAGGGGACAAGGACAACCCTTGTTATGAGTCGATTCTGCCCTAAAACCTCTTCCTGATCTTAGGGTCATGGCATTCAGTACTTGTTGCAACTTTACATCGGTTTGACACAAACTAAAAAAACCCTTCCTGAGTTGTTAGGTTTAAACAAGACTTTAACAGGTCAGGCCCGGCTCGAAGTCCGGAGGGCTATGAGTCTCACAGTACCCCGTAGTTGGTAGTCTTGCCATTCAACACGACTTACGACTGGCAGTTTGTAATAAGCCAAATCGTAGCAACCCGTCCATGCAAAACGTACGAAAATCACCCAAAAAATTTACCTTTCACGGCAGCCAAAAGCATCTTCATCCATCATTGAAAAGTCAATGCCTCTGCGCCGCAGAGCAGGACTGGGATTGTTAAGGTATTATGTAGGGTGTTCGAGAGAGGGCTTTATTAGTCAATTGCCAATGGCACAATGAAACAGCGATTACTAAGCTTTGATTTTCGTTTGATCTAAGTGCTGGTTTCGCTGTCTAAATTGATATATGGTAGACAAAGTCCTTAATATTGTCAGAGTTATATCTGTCCAGGGTGATGTTCTGTCTGATACGTCGGTGTTGACTGCCCTTTCTTGCTGACAGCATATACTTGCCCTCGTTGATCGTAAACCCATTTTTGCCGCTTTTGTCTCAATACTCGCGAAAGTGTCAGGATTATGTTGAGGAAATCGCATGACAGTGCGTGGCGTGGTCTAAATTCATTTATGACATCAAAGGTCTCGGTGAGTTCTTTACCGACCTTGACGAAGTAGTATGCATTCTCTGTCATTATCCTGAATAGACGGATGAGTTTGGCAGGAATGCCAAAACTAGACATTCCCTGTATAGCTCGTCTCTATAGTGGCTGTCATACGCGGTCATAAGATCGATAAATAGGTGGTGTGTATCGATTTACCCTCAACATCGACTGCGACTCAACTATTATGTTTCCTTCTTCATCTCTACAGATTTCGGTTCGGGCTTTGTGTCCGTGGCATGTTTTTTACCTTTGGTATAACTACCGAATCTCATTCCTTCAGTAGCAGGGCCAGTAGGAGAGCGGTTTTTCGTTTCTCCTCTTCTCCTAGTATAGCTCGTGATCAGTTCCAGTCTTTATATGCAGCTCAGCTTGATTGTCGCATGTGCTTGCCGGCACTCAACGTCAAAACAGGATTTTCGTTGTGTTTCCGAAACGGCAGCTCTGATGGCTTTTTGGGAGTGTTGCCAGTGGTCTTCGATGCTAAACGTTGGCAGCAGAGGACCTAGTAAGAAATTAATGAAACATTTGTAGCCGTTTGACATCGAATTTTCACACAGTGAACATCTTTGCGATGTTCGGAATATCAGCAACCGTACCTTGGCTACAACATGGTAAAACTCCGAGTTGATGTTGGCTCTTCGGAATGTTCGGACATCTATAATACTGGAGGAGTGTCTTGCGTCGATCGCAATGTGGTCAATTTGGTTGACAGTTGATTGATCAGGAGTTCTCCAAGTTCTCTTGTGAATATCGAGAATACCGCGTGCTAGCTACGACAATGTTTCGTCTCGCTAAAAAGTCGGTTAACCTGAATCCGTTATCGGAGGTGGTGTCGTGCAGGTTATATCTTCCGATAGAACTTCTAAAGATGCTTTCTCTTCTTGGCTTTGCATTAAAATCGCCGAGGCTAATTTCAATGTCTTGTCCAAGGGCTTAAAGTAGATATCTTAGGTGTTGTCATCTTCCTTCTCTGTGAAGGCGCGTGCGCATATAAGGCTAAAGATGGCAAATTAAGCCTGATACGGTTTGTTACAAAGCGCTCGTTCTCATGCTCGAACCTTAAGAGGTCTTGCCTAAGAACAACAAAAATTCCGAATCTAAAAAGTTGATTCTTTTGCCGTGGATAACATTCGTTGTAGCAGATTTCACAGTTTTTCTTCCTCTTTTCTTCCCATCGCATCGCATTGCTTGACTTGTGGTAATATCTGCTTTGCAGCAGTCCAGGCCCTCCACTAGTTATTCAGCTGCACGTGGCCTTATGGGGGGATTTGATATTCCAGGCTTTGATCCAATGATCGTTGTCCTTATTTCGTTTGGAGGGTTTCCCAATAGTAGACCCGTTCATATCCGAGGCTTGTTGGTGCTTCGTACTTCGTAACTGAAGAATTCTTCCGTGGCCGAACAGTTAATCCGGAGGCCGAAGACGTTCGGGGATGCAAGCACTGCCCGTGGCCCATTAAGTGTTCATCCTCCTTCATCTCTTCTTTAAGACCATGACTAATAGTACGTTCAAACCGACCCCAAATTCAGCCTTTCGGACAAATTCAACATTTCAGCCGAAATGCTCCACACAATTTCCAGCATTCGAAACGTTGAATTTCAGCGAAATATTGCAATTCGTCTCTGCATTTAGAAGGTCGTCAAATCGAACAAACCTTTTTAATTATTCCGCACGTACGTCATTCAGCGCAACTTTGAAAGAAGTCAGCTGTTCCAATATTTACAAACACTACCGACTATGGGCCTTAACCAAAAAAAGTATAAAAAAAGGAGGAAGTGGGAAGACAGCAGCTGTCATATAAATGTTTTTCGTTCAATGTAAACGGTGAAATGAAACTTCGAAATTCCGGGTCGGTGTAAACGTACTAAAAGTCTCGGAAATCTTTTGCCGTCTGAGTTCCAAAAATGTCAAAGTAGTTAGGATAAGGTCTTATCTGAGGTTATTTGCCACCTTAGAGCGTGTAATTAGGTTCACGAGGTTGACCCAATGACAAAACTATCCACCTGGGGAACAAACAAAAGGTTTTGAAAAGATAAGTCCAACTTTTATAGTAGATGGTTAGACACCAATAAATTCTCTAATGACCTGAGCTTTCAACATACCAAAGAAGGTGTCATATGTCATGAAGCTACCTCTTAATAGATAGTTGACTCCATTAACACAAATTCCTCTACGGAAACGTCCGTATTGCATCTGTCTTAGACTTAGCTTAAAAAGTTTAAATAACCTAGCCATGGTTGAGCCGATTTGGTGGTTCAATTATATATAGGTATATTCAGGGATAACCTAATCGTATTGCAACATACCCGATGTTACACTTCAACACCACCTCCTTTCTCAAACAGGCTTTGAGTGGCTATGGGAGAGTTAAGGATCCAATAAAATATTCTTGTCAATTCGTAATCCAATACTGGTGTCTGTAAGCGCCTTTGGTGTTTTCAGAACGGAATAGGTTACGATCAGCTATTCTATCACTCCAGCTCTTGATATGAATTGAAGGTCGAATTGCCTTCCCTCCGTGCGAAGAGAAATGAAATTCTTGAATTAGTAAGTTCTGCCGTCATAAACTCTTCGCGTTGACAATGGCATGGGGCCATGATGAATTGCACGGAATGATGTAAAGTCTAACGAAATACGTTTGCTTAATGTCGTAGAGTTCTCATCGAAACTTAAGGCAAAGCTGGAGGTTTCAGAAAATTTCCAGCTTAATTTTTAAGTGTGAAGAGCGTGGTTTCCTAACGATTTTATCCACTGATGGCGTCTCGGGGTTTACATTTGGTTAAGTTCTGACTTACGAGTACCTTACCAACAACAGCTCCTTGCTCCTCCACCATTCCTGAACATATTCTCAGTTTATCTTATTGTAAATAATAGTTCCCGAGCTGCATTAAATTCTGGCGTTATAGATACGAGTACATACACTCAGATCGTGGTCCTTCCCTCCGTAACTTCATCCTCTTAGGCAATTCAAACAAACTCCGAAGGAAAACCAAGTAACAGATGCTTGAACAAAATAACAACGCAGCAGTCAAGAAATGTTTCCAACAATCTTTCGATGGAAATTGTGCAAATCAGGACGATTAAGCTAGTCACCGAGTCAGCCAATTTATAAACATTTTCTCATAGATACCAAACCATATCTGTGAACATCATCGAAATCGAAATTCGCGTATTTGCTTACAAGTTACTACATTTGACAAAATCCTCAACTCCATTGTTTGCGTTTATTTGAAACATTTTAGCACCTGCTCTGCACTGTTTCGTTTCGTTTGGTTTGTGTTCTGGTCTGGTCTGCTTCCAACCTTGGACACAACAAATGCACTATACGTTCCCATATCTTGTGGTGATTCTCTGCTAAAAGACCATATCATCGATTGCTCCTACACTTATCAGCGTATAAATGTCACAATAAAACAAAAAAAGGCCAAAAGAAGTTGAAACAGCGATCCAAGGAATACAATTCCATTCAAGATATGTGGCATCCCTCGGGATCTCAAGGCGCAGTGAAAAATTTCGTGCCTCCGTCATGAATGCGTTTTAGCAGAAAACAACGTGTACGAGCACTCGTATTCGTACGAATATCTACCTCAATGGCCAGACGTTGCAACATACTCGTATATCGAACGGTTCCCATTCCCTTTCTTTGTGCCGAGTGTGTGTGTGTGCCATATGAGAAGCTGATGTAGCAGGACTAGAATGAGACGAAAGGAGAACAAAAAAAATGGCAAAAAGAAGCACTTACCTGGCGAGGGGCATCTTCTTACACTCGTACTCGTAGCTTTGGAAAAACAAACGAAAATATAGCAGTGCAACCCCATGTCCTGCTTTGCATACAATGAGATGCACAGCATGTAATCTTATTGTGACCTACACCAATATTTCTGGGAATGTTTGGTATCATCACACTCTGGTCTCCTGGCCTGGCCCTGGTCCTAGTCCTGGTTGTGGTCTTCCTCCAAGATAAGCTGTGCTATATTGACCACTGTTGTTGGCAGTTGGCAGCAGTTTGCAGCAGTTTGGAGACTCTGTGTTACGCTTGGCATATGAAAAATCAAACGCAACCACATCGGTTTCCAGATGCCTGGAGATTGGACTCTCTACTCCTTGTCCATAGTGTGCGGTACTAGGATTTTGTCACAAAAAAAAAAAACAAAGAAAACCTACCCAAACCAACGGCACAAAAATCCAAGAGCAGCGATAAAAACGCTGCGCATACATTTTGTCGCCCAGCAGACGATAGTTTGTCTCTTCAACTCCCTCTGGCTATGTACATTTGGCTACAACCAGACGACAAATCCGTACCCAGTTGTCTGCTGGAGAACTGAAGGAGGCATCTACGAATATCCAAATGCCATGGAGACTCTCGATGACATTATGGAAAATTTGTGCACTATGAACTCATGGAAATTTTCGTTTTCTTGGTGACGGTTTTGTTTTTGTATTTGGACGGCTTTGTGGCGCAACATTCACTGCAGCTTGGACTGTTTTTTTTTTTGGTTTTTAGTTATTTGGTTGTCTCCTGCTCCGCACTGCATGAATCATACGTCGTATGTTGTAGTACGTGGCGGTGGTGATCCGTGGCTGTGATCCTGGACTGGGGACTTCGAGATGAGGCAGAGTTATTTGCATAGGTCGCTTACAATACATCTCATTACAATAATTCAGCATTTCCAACACCATTTGGTTGCATTAATTCGAATTAATCCCTGTTTTGCAGCGAGCTTCACTCTCAGCATTAGGGCAGATGATAAAAGCAGTTAGAGGAGGCTACAAAGACCACTTGGGATCACTGATTTCAATTGGTCACTTTGTGTTTGGTGTTTGAGACAGCAAAAAGGAGTGTTCCATGTCGATGAGGCGGGTTGAGCAAGGTGATAGCATTAGAAATGAATTTGTGCAATGTCGATCGGTTGGATGATCAGAGCTTGCCGGATGTGTGGTAAAAATTCGACGGAGTGTCTGAGCATGAAATTTTTTTCGCATCGCATGGTTATTGGTGCCACACAAACTTCACTTATTCATTGAATTTGGATCTTTCGAGATCTTTCCGAAATTCTGCGTTTCTATCCCTGTTTGCTTGTAAATCTGTAACTGCATCAACGTTTTCCGTTCATCTGTCCATACAGAGGAGTCAGACGTGCAACTAGTCCATTTTTCTTCAGTTTTGCGAAGAAAGGTGTGAAGCGCTTCAGTGATAAAGTGCCTACAGTATCAGCACTCACGCCAACGCCAAGTATCTGCAGCCTGATGTGGGTGTAAGCCAGATGGTCATAGAGGTATTAGCTCGTTATGTCGTCGTCGCTTTCACAGCAAGCATCGCAAAACATTGTGTCACCACATGTATGTCCAGCATATTTAGGAGCTGAGAAAAGAGCTGTGCCCCGACGACACCAGGAAGTAACCCGCAGACTTTTCTGCTAGACACAGCAGGAAGGCCGCTGACTTCTAAGAGGCGTCATGCCACCTGCATTTTCATTTTCATTTTCAATGCATTTTCATTATATCAGTTCATTAATTCTTACTTGCTATACAAAAAACGCTTAAAAATTAGCTTAATTAACTTACAATTTATCTTAATTCTAACTTACTGGACATGCGGACACTCTAAGTTAAACCTAACAATTAAATATGTCTTTCGACGTACGAACATTATTTTATTATATTATTCAATACTAAATATACTTAAAACTAAGAAAACAATTTTATTATTTCAAAAAAAAAACTTAGTAAATGGATTTTTGTTTATATATAAAACTTAAGACTAAGCATAAAAACTAATATACAAACTACTTAATCTACTTATACTAATTTTTTGTTTTGTAAATAAATACGATTTTTTTTTTTTTTTTTTAAGAATATTACAAAGATATTGTTACCCATCTCGATTATTTGTTTTTTTTTTTTTTTAAATTTTTTATTTTTTATTTTTTTTATTTTCTCCTCTTCTTTCTAACTTAAACCTACCTAAAGCTATGTAAGTCGGCCACGGCTAAAGAATTAGGCTGACCCACTCTGCTCCCTAATGAAGCTACTCTGTACTAGAGGAATTCGACGATGGAGCTTCCTCCTCTCCCACAAGCCACCAAAATTGTTGGTGCTGCCGAGCAACATCCCTCATATCGCGACTCCCTACCGCCCTACTGAACCGGAGACGCTCCGCACAGCCGTTTGCGACGTCTCTGTCATAGTTGAGTCGCCTGTCCGCAGCTGTTCGAGCGACGTGGAAGATGCTAATCTGTCCTGGAACAGACCTTTCATATCGAGGTAGAGGAACGCTTCTGGAGGAATAAAGCCATCAAAGCGAACTCTCTCATGATACAAATAATTAGGGTAGTAAGCCCCGGAGATCAGGTTGTTCGACGAGGTCATTGCTCTTGCAATGTGCCTTCGAATCAACTTAATAACAAAATTGTCCACTCTTATTAGGTTCGCCCTATTGTACAAGACCTCATTAGGATAGAAGTTTATGTACTCAGACTCTGGTGTTCTGTATAAGGGAAGACAAACCCTAAGGCAAGCCCTCTCAAACACCCGAATCTTTTCCAAAAGACTTGCTTTCACGTTGAACCACACGGGACAACCAAATGTAAGCATAGGCCAAATAAGGGCCATGAGCAGATCACCTTTACCCTCGCATCGAGTTGCCTGCTATAAAACAGTCTCTTTGTAAGGGCAAAAGCACCTTTAGCTCTGGCTAGAGCAGCATCTACATTTTTGTTAAAATACAAAAACTGATCTAGCCAGATCCCAAGGTATCTGACTACATTTCGACAGGCAATAGGCTGTCCGTGTTGTCCAATGATCGAGAACTTTCGCCAATTTTTTATGGTGGCCCTAGAGGCTCCAGACAACGGCGTCCTAAAAAGAATGGTTTCCGACTTCTGAAAGTTGATTTTCAACTTCCAGTCATCGCAAAATCGTCTTATCTTATCGAAGTCACGTTGTAAGAGAGTATTAATGACCTAGATTTTTGGACCTGTTCTGTACGCTATCAAGTCATCTGCGTACGCAAGTGTATGGGGAAGTGAACCTATCAAGTCGCTTGTATAAATGTTGAATAGGATCGGCGAATTGACGGCGTGTAGTAATTCGATGTATCGATGGAACACAAATAGGGCTGCGGAAACAGAGTCAAAACGGGCAAATGTTTTTTTAATCGAAAGGGATTTCACAGCTTAAGCACAATAGCTCATATGAATAAAAAGTAGTGAAGTTACAATTCTTGTAGTAAATACTACGTTTGCAGTATTTTGGTATGAATAAAGACGTCTTTTCTACACTACGGTTGTCAATTTTTGTCTAATAGCTCGTTTAGAGCCATTTCGTATGAATAAAAGTGCCATATACTTTTGATGTAGTAAAGTGAAAAGCAGACTACAAATATGTTTACTAGAAGAAAAATGTCTTATTTGCTTAAAAATTAACGGGAATCAGTTTGAGATTTTAGGAATTGAAATGGTTTATGTGGTCATGGCTATGTTTATGAATTACTGAACGGCACCGCAAATCATATAAAAGAAAACGTGACGTTGACATCGATAATTTTAAAGCGATGTTTAGATTTACGGAAGAAAACGTCGATTGGTTAGCTAGCATTTTTTAGGCCCGGACAGGGGAAAGTCAAGAGGTGGCGCGCTTACGAACTCGCAGAAAATGCGAACGTTGTTGCGGTATGTTGGTGATCCAGGTTTCCAGGTAAAAAATCTATGTATTTCGCATGACATGATGGTAATCAATTTGGTCTAAAATTGCTTCAGGTTGGCGTGGGAGAGGATATCGGGATACATCAAACGACAGCCAATTCAAACGTAATGCAGAGTATGTACGCGAATGCTACAGGTGCTTTGCTTTTAGCTGATGATGGTTACGGAATCGCACCGTGGCCAACTACGCCATATCGCGAAACAGCAACACCGGCCTAACGTTTGTTCAACAAAATTCATGCCAAGGAACGTGTTGCAATTGAATGTGTTTTCGGCAAGGCGAAAAAGAGGTTTCCCATATTGCAATCTAAAATATGACAACAAACCGAATGCCATCAATGATTTTGGCTTGCTTTGTTGTGCATAACATCGCAAAAACTTTGCATGATAAAGATTTTCAATATTTTGAACATGAAATCGAAATAGTCAACATGCCTTTACGTGAAAACAGGCAATACTAACGAAAAATTTGTCAGGTTAGAACGAGGTTAATCCTCGTAAAAAACGTTTTAATAAAGTGCCTTATTCGAAATCTAATTTAAATTGCTAAACTAAAAGTATTCCGCTTAACCAAACACATTTGCAATTTTTAAGTTATTTATTTTATTAAAAAAAAAAATGCTTCTTGTTAAATGAAATGTAGAAATGTGTTGATTAATGAATCAATCCTTTTTCTCGAGTTCTTGCTCATAAAATTTGGTCTGTATTTAAATTAGATGTTCTGCTTTTGTTAATATTCCTCCGCATCTATCGTCAAAGTCCTTCTGAACATCAAATAACATCAAATACATCCAATTGTTTCATTAAGATTAGGCGCTGCAAATCACTCAAGCTTAACCTTATTTCCCTGCTGTGAATCTCATCCTTTAAGAATAAACAAAATGTATATTGGCACACGTCTATATTGGTTAAACTCCTTAATGACAAACGAACCTCATATTCTGATGATTTCATTTCAGAATTCACAGTGCTTATGCCACTGGATGCTGACTTACTGCAGTGCGTGCTTGTGGAAGGCAAAAATTCTTCATCTACCTCAGTCTTGGACGTTGTCTTACGAATATAGGATTCATCTAATTTCTTCCTTTTCTTAGACGAAGGCGTTTTCGATACGAACACGTAATGTGAAACCTCAAGTTTGGTCTGATAATCATCTTACTTACTTACTTTAGGTGGCGCTACAGTCCGGGGTGGACCTGGGCCTCAGTCAACAACCTTCTCCAGCCAGCTCGATCCCTGGCTAGCTGCCTCCAGTTTCGCACGCTAAGTTGGCTGAGGTCCTCTTCCACTTGCGTGCGCCACCTGAGTCTTGGCCTTCCTCTACTGCGTTGTCCCTCGGGAGCGGATTCGAAGACTTTTCGGACCGGAGCATTGGTGTCCACGCGCTCTACATGACCCAGTCATCTCAGTCTTTGGATCTTCACTCTTCTGGTTAGGTTGATTTCACTGTACAGTCCGTAGAGTCGCGCAGACGCGACCGAAGAATTTTTCTCTCGAAGCAACCAAGAACACCCTCATCCATTTTTGATAATGTCCATGCCTCTGCGTCATAGAGCAGGACCGGAATTATTAAGGTCTTATAAATGGTGACTTTTGTTGTCCGAGAGAGGGCTTTGCTAGTCAATTGCCCTCTTAGCCCAAAGAAACAGCGGTTGGCAAGAGTTATTCTTCGCTTGATCTCAGCGCTGGTGTCGTTGTCTGTATTTATAGCAGAGCCTAGGTAGACAAAGTCCTTAACTACCTCAAAGTTATATCTGTCTAAGGTGACGTTCTGCCCGAGACGTAGATGTTGGTTGTCCTTTTTGCTTGACAGCATATACTTGGTCTTGCCCGCATTGACCGCTAAACCCATTTTCGCCGCTTCCGTCTCAATACTCGAGAAAGCGCCATTGACATCACGCTGCTTTCTCCCGATTATGTCAATATCGTCAGCGTATGCGAGTAGTTGGACGGACTTTTGACAGATAGTGCCTCTTGTGTTTGCTCGTGAGTTTTGCACTATTCTTTCAAGGACGATGTTGGAAAAATCGCACGACAGCGCATCGCCTTGTCTTAATCCTTTCTGGACATCAAAGGCCTCGGTGAAATCTTTACCGACCTTGATGGAGCAGCGTGCATTCTCCATCGTCATCCTGCACAGACGGACGAGTTTGGCAGGGATGCCAAAACTAGACATAGCTCTGTATAGCTCGTCTCTATAAATGCTGTTATACGCGGCCTTAAAATCGATGAATAGGTGGTGGGTATCGATCTGAAGCTCATGGGTCTTCTCCAAGATCTGCCGTAGTGTGAATATCTGGTCGATGGTGGAATTTCCTGGCCTGAGCCACAGTGATATGGACCTATCAGGTTGTTAACGAACGTGTTTAGGCGTTCACACAATACGGCGGATAAGATCTTTTATGCGATGTTAAGGAGACTAATGCCTCTGTAGTTGGTGTAGTTCAGAGGGTCTCCTTTCTTCAGAATCGGACAAACGATGCTGAGGTTCCATTCATCGGGCATACTTTCGTCCAACCATACTTTACAGATGAGTTGGTGTATGCTCCTTACTAAGTCATCGCCTGCCACTTTGAAGAGTTCGGCGGTGAGGCCATCCGCTCCAGCGGCTTTGTTGGATTTCAGCTTAGATATTGCAATCTTCATTCAGGTCGGGTGGACGGAATTGTTGGTCATCATCGTCCAAGTTGAAAGGTTGATTCTGCCTGACAGCGGTATTTGGTCCGTCATCGCCGTTAAACAGTCTGCAGAAATGGTTCTGCCAAATCCTCAGCATCGACTGCAATTCTACTACGATGTTCCCTTGTTCATCTCTACAGGCTTCGGTTCGGGGTTTGCTTCCGCGGCATGTTATTTTTACCTTTTGGTTAAACTTCCGAACCTCAATCTTGGAGTAGCATCTCTCAATTTCCTCGATCGCGTGCCTCTCATGCTCTTCCTTCTTCCACCTTGAAGCCGGTGCTCGTCTCTCCTCTTCCGCTCATAGAGCTCATGAGCAGCTCTGGTCTTTCTAGGCAGCGCCGCGTTATATGCATCTTGCTTAGCTGCATGTGCTTGCCGGCATTCATCATCGAACCAGGGGTTTCGTTGTGGTGGACGAGTGAAACCCAGCACATCAGAAGCGGCATCTCTGATGGTGTTTTGGCAGTGTTTCCAATGGTCTTCGATGCTTGATGCTGGCGGCATTGGACCTCTTAAGAGATTAAGAGACACTCGATCGAAAAAGGACTTGGCGATCTTCTGCGATTTGTAGCCGTCTACGTCGAATTTCCTCCCAGCATTAGATTGTCTTGGCGTAGTTTGGGATTTCCGCACCCGAACCTTGGCTACAACAAGATAATGGTCCAAGTCGATGTTGGCTCCTCGGAACGTACGGACATCCATAATACTGGAGGAGTGTCTTGCGTCGATCGCAATGTGATCAATCTGGTTGACTGTTGATTGATCAGGAGTTCTCCAAGTCCCCTTGTGTATGTCGAGATGTGGGAACCGCGTGCTAGCCACGACAATGTTTCTCCCCGCCGCAAAGTCGATTAGCCTGAATCCGTTATCGGAGGTGATGTTGTGCAGGCTATATTTTCCGATTGTTCCACCAAAGATACCCTCTCTTCCTAGCTTTGCATTAAAATCACCGAGGACAATTTTAATGTCATTGCTAGGGCATTGCTCGTAGGTCTTGTTAAGGAGCTCGTAGAAGGCATCCTTGGTGTCGTTATCCTTCTCCTCTGTGGAGGCATGCACGCATATGAGGCTAATATTGGCGAATTTAGCCTTGATGCGGATTGCTACGAGGCGCTCGCTCACATGCCGGAAGCTGAGGACTTCTCGTCTTAGTCTGCCTCCGACAACAAATCCGCATCCAAATAAGCGCTGCTTTTGCCGTCGATAGCAGTTGTCGTAGTAGTTGTCGCAGTTTTTCATCTTCTTTTTGTCCGGCCCATCCCATCGCATTTCTTGGATGGCGGTTATGTCTGCTTTGCAGCAGTCTAGGGCCTCCGCTAGTTGCTCGGCTGCACGTGGTCTATTAAGGGATCTAACATTCCACGTGCATATCCGAAGTTCATTGTCCTTAAATCGTTTGCGTGGGTTGTCAACAGTAAATCCGTCCATATCCGAGGCTTGTTGATGCTTCGTAACTTCTTGTTTTTTTTAAATGGCCGGGCAGTTACCCCGGCGGCACAACCCCCAACCTGGAGGACCAGTTCCATTTTTAATGCCCCTAGGACGAGGGGTCGGTTACACTGAAGCCAGTTACTGGTTCCGGGATGTGAGCGCTGCCGTTGGCATATATAGAGCTCGTCCGCCACCATCTCTTTTCCAAGACCCTGACTAAGCCCTGAAAATCTTTACCAGCCTGAGCTCCAAATATGTCGGAGTAGCCCGGATAAGGTCTTGTTTTGTTTCTCCGACACTAACCCTGGTTTATGGCGCAGGAAATTCGCCATTGGCCCCCTTCACTTCGCAATCTCTAGTGAGATTCCCAGATGGTGTCACGGGGAGGCGTGAAGTAAGGCTTATTAGCAGAGCTGCAAGATGTTCGGCTGCAGAGGCTCATTCTCGTCATTTAAGGAACCAGCACCTGTCGGAAGATGCTACTCCTTCGAGGCCTTATACTAATCGTTGCCAGCCTGATCATCATCGGAACTGCAAAATTCAATTTGAGTTTGAGGTACACCAACTGCAACTCCATTTAATACAATTGTTAATAACAAATTAATTGCTTATTGAAATGTTGAAATACTTAAAGTTCAATTTAATCACAGTTGGGTTTTCTTCAGTTCCCATGAGTTCGAATAACATTTTCTCACCGGTATTTGAAACGTATTTCCGATTGCCAGTTTTGTTATGGTCGGTCTTTGTTTTGACGCGCGTCTTCATATTATTCAGCTTTTTGTAAATTTGCTGCTCACAAAGCCCTTTTGCAACAATATGAAATCGATGATGTCCTTCACGGCCAGTTTCTCTTTCAATTTCATATTTGGTGTTTGGCCCTCCTTCAGCAAAACAGTTCCACATTTTTGCACGGCTGTGCTTAACAAAAAGTCGCTTACACGATTTATTTGTCTGTTCCGTTTATCTTCATCTAGAAGGTAAACGTGGGTGGATGTCCAATTCAGACCCTTGTAATTCAATTTTATCCATCTTAACTCAACCAAAATCAAAAATTCAAACTAAACCACAAGAATTCACTTTGACAGATGTCAATTTGTAGCATATGCTACATTTCCCAATTTCGAAACTAGTACCTATTGCATGTTCGAAATTTTTTTTATTCATACCAAATGAAGAGTTTTGGGGCAGAGTTTACTTTTCAGTAGATGCTACAGATTTTTGTGTTTACTACTTTTTATTCATATGAGCTAATGATTGTAAGTCAAATTGCAGTAAAAAATACTCTTAATCAAATAAGCAATAAATCTTATTTGGCTTCTAAGTACGTCTATGAAAGAATAAAGAACTATTGGAATATTTTTAATACTTAAATTTTAAAAGAGATTCTGGTTATCCACTTGAGCCGTGGTGCATAACACCTTACCGAAGCCCACAAGATGGCTCTAATGAGAGTTTATTCAATGAAAAACATTTAAAGGCCAGATGCATTATTGACAGAACCATAGTGATTTTAAGGGAACGATGCAGAATTTTGGAATAAAATAAAAAAAGACGATATACCCCAGAAAAAGTGGCCC
The DNA here is from genome assembly GCA_928272305.1 of Volucella inflata. Lineage (NCBI taxonomy): Eukaryota > Metazoa > Arthropoda > Insecta > Diptera > Syrphidae > Volucella > Volucella inflata. Next base: position 37,663,320 of record OV743716.1, on the reverse strand, counting down.
GATTTGGAAACGCAAGACTCAAAATTCGAGTCGTCAATATGAATCGTCGGAAGAATGACTAAAATCAACATCTTTGTTGTATATTGTGGTGTTGAGACTCTTTCCTCCGGTTTGTGATGACCAAATGTATTCAAATTTCGAAGCCCTTCCACAGCTACTTATTGGCCACTTGCTTCTATAATTTGCTCTTTGGAACGGGTCAACAGTTTTTCTTCGTCAAGTCCGAGACCTGTGTTTTTGCTTCGCAGCCTTATTATACGATAATTTCGTTTTTACTTACTAAAATGATGCAGTGTCGCCACAATTAATCATCTTTCACAGCTGGACACACACAATTCAATTTATTGGCGAGCTCATTCCACAAACGGATTGCTGGGGATTTTCCTTGCGCACAGTTCTGGATGATATTTTTTAGCCAAATTGGGGTGCTCCTTCATGAATTCTGCCAGCATTACCTTTTGGGCCAAATTTATTTTATTGCAGTTAGTTCTATAACAATAATTATTCCATATAATACTTAATACACATTTTTACGTGACTTATCATACACTCACGGATGAGGCGATTTGCCCCCTGGTTTTGTTTTCGTCGATGGATTTGACCGCTTTATCCAATTACCATCCACTAAAACTGCCAGCTCTATTGGTTGCGGGGTCGGTTTCGTCCCGTCATCTTACAGAGGAAGTTGCGGAAACGTTCTTCCTATTGCCTCTCTTCTGGGCTCTCATCGCGTAACTTTTAAGACGATCATCGTCCAAACGATTGTATTAAACGACGTCGTCAAAAGTTTGCCTCGTGTAACACTACAATCGCATCATGAGAAATATTTTGAGAGCTACTAAACAGGTTAGATGTATAGAAAATGGCATTTATTCTGTCACTGTTGAAATTAGTTGTTTTGTTCCGATTCATTTTTTATTTATTTATATTTATAATGCAGTCTATTTGCAGTCTCATTTTCCATCGAATTGTCGTCGATGGGTTCGGTATCTGCAATATTGTTGTCCATATTGTGGAAGATACATAAGTTGTGCAATGCGGCGCAAACATTAGCAGAAATAGCAACTTTGCTAGGGTGGTACCTGCTCTTCCTTTCCTCCATTAAGATTCTCCATCGATCTAAGTTTCTTGCCTTAGAATGAATTTGATTGAAGTGTATCTTAACCCAAAAGCCAATAATTATGGTTGCGTTAGGGGGAGTTTCTAACGAAAAAGGCTCTTTCATTGGAATGCTTCCAAACCAATGAGTCATGTGCGGATCCAGCGTAGATATTAAAAAAACACGCAGATATTTTTGCTCCCCTCTTGTGTAAATTTATTAACCTCAGTCTGATGCAGGGCACAATTCCGAAAAAACTGAAAACTGCTGTGGTTAGACCTATTTACAAAGGAGGTGTTAAAAGTGAAATCGCCAATTATAGACCGAAGTCGTCTAGAAGATGTAATTAGAAGTAGACTAATTAGCTTTATTGAAAACCACTCCCTTATCCACCAAAGTCAGTACGGTTTCCAGAAGCAAAAAAGTACTGGACAATTGCTTGGAGAGTTTGCGAATTGTGTCAATGAATCCCTAAATAAAAGTCATCACATTCTGGTAATGTTTATGGATTTTAGTAAAGCATTTGATACAGTAAACCATGCAAAGCTACTAGAAGCACTTGAACGGATGGGTATACGAGGAGTGATGGCGGACTGGCTAAGGGATTATCTATTCACCAGGGCCTTTCGTGTAAAAATCAAGGACGTTTATAGTGAAAAGGAGCATGTACAATATTGAGTTCCTCAAGGGTCGAAACTGGGTCCAATTCTTTTCATTTTGTACACAAATGAACTACTTCGAACTTTTAAAAATAGCATTCCATTTGCTTACGCTGATGACACCGCGATAGTTGTACGCCACAGGTCTCTTGAGACGGCAACAAGACTAATGTAGGCAGAGTTTAACAATGCACTCAAATGATGTCACGACAATGGCTTAGTAATCAACGCGGCGAAAACAAAGATGATGCACATCCGAAGTCCACATCATAAAGCTACGCAGGAGCGAGTGTTTTTTCAAAATGATGCCTGTCCTAAATCAAATAAACACTTAATTGACATCGTAGAAAGCTATAAATACCTAGGAGTCATCATTGATAGCCACTTCATCTGGGACAAGCAAATTAACAAGATACGCTCTGATTTAAGGAAGGCTTCATTTGCATTGGCGCATCTAAGAAATCATGCAATACCACAAATTTTAGAGCTGGTATACTACGCCTTGATTGAATCCAAATTAAGGTATGGAATACTGGCTTGGGGTAACGCCTCCAAAACACATATCGAGAAGCTGCAAAAACTCCACAATTCTGCATTGAGGCTAATAAACTGCGAAAATGTTCCTGACGAAAGAAGATTTAAGGTACTTGAGGTGGAAAATATCTTCAAAATGACATTGGTAATGGAATACTATAGTGACATCCGCTTTCAAAGGCCAATCGAACATGACATTAACACCAGAAGACGTACTACGGGTATGTTACAAGTGCCCTTGAACTACAATAACTATGGTAAAAGGCAGCTCATATATAGCGTTCCCACAATATTAAATGAATTACCTGCTGATCTTAAAAATATTGTTAATTTTAAAAACAGAAAAAAAATTATTAAAAATTTTCTTTTAAATTCACAAGATTAAATTTAAAATAAATAAATTCATTTTAGTTTAAACTTTTGAAAAACAACCTTCTGCAGAAAAGCCATTAAGGCTTCGCAGATAATTTATACAAATTGTTAAGAAACTTTCATGCCTGAATAAAAAAAAAAAGAAAAACAAAAAAATTTAGCATTTATTGCAGTTATACGCATTTTATGATCGCAAATCTTAAATAAAACAATTTATTGGACACAGCTTTAGTTCTTAGTTGTAACGCTTTTATGGTCTCGCAAACTATCTTTAAAAGGGTACTTTGGCCAACAGAATTTCAAAGTCGTTACCAGTCAACCATTGGTAGCCACCACCAGCTAGGACCTCCAAGGTAGCACCAAGTCTTAAAATTGGGGGAATACATGTTAACCGCGAGCTGCTCCTCAGGTTTACCGCAATAGTCCGACAGAATTTTCACTTTCTTCGTTATCGAGAAACAACACATAGTAATGCCGACGCATTTTTATTAAACATTTAACAAACAAAACTAAACAACAATTAACCATTAAATATGAAACGATTGTAAAATAGCAATCGTTCAATCGTCGTTATTTGACAGTTCAATGAGTTGTACGAAGGCATTAGTGAATCGTCAAAAACGACGTCGTCCGGACGATTGAACTATTAAGTGTTACACGAAGCAATACAATCGTCGAAACGACGTTGTCAGACGATCGTCGTCTTACGCGATGAGAGCCCTGGATAGAAATAAAGTGCGCTGTTTCAAATCAGATCAAGAGGCCCATTGGATTCATCGGGTGTCACTTCCCTAGACCTGTTCCTCTTCTCCATCGTCCCCTTAATTGTGACAGTTTTCGCAATCGCATCTTCGACAGCACTTGCCCTCTCTTTGTGCATTGCTTTTGTCCATTTCCACTTTAACTAAACGGTAGTCATTCAGAATGTGCCTCTTCTGAAGGTCCTTTTGCAAAAACAAGTCACCAAAATCACTCGTTAATTCTAATAAAGTTTAACCATGACAGGAAGGTCTCTTAGGTAGCTGCCTTCATCGTTTTAGTCCAATCTACTGAACGCTTAGAAAGAGCAGCAGGAGTCATCGCAGAAAGTAAGCCAGCAGATCCTGGGTCAGCGCTTAAATTGGCGGTATGTTGTTTTTTGAGTAAATACTGCAGTAAAGTCCAGTTTGGAAGACTTTGGCGCTTAATTCCTTGACCCACTTGACTCTGATTATTTGCTGAGATTGAGATTGGTAATTCCAGGAACTCATACAGCTAAAATGGCAATGGCGCGTTTTGCCCGTAGCAATATATTGGTCTACGCAGTTATACGGCTGACAACTCACAACGGAAGAGATTATCAAATATAGTTGGTCAGTAGTGGCCTCGGATATTACCGGATTCACCGTTGAAGACCCTTGCAAGTATTTAAATTACACGACCTTCGGTCTTCACGTGGAATACTTGAACCCTTCACAGGCTACGGGCAGCCAAGCAATAGGATTTAGGCTTATTGATTTTGCAGCGAGACAAAATATAACTATAGCAAGCACACGGTTTCCTCATCTTAATATATACGTAAGGGGCAATGGGCAAGAGAAAATCGACGCCACCAAAGAAAGTTTCTGCGAGCTCGGCGTTTGTCTGCCGTATAGTCTGAATGTCTGCAACCCTTCACCAGGAACTTGATGAGTCTAAGCCGAAATATGGCTTGCTGATAGCGATTCATTGATTCTGGTACAATAAACGACCATTTGAGAAATTCAGGAACAACGCATTAGGCAAACGTGTGTGATTGTAAGTGTCCGATGTCAAAATTCCTGGCAGTATGTTTTTTGAGATATCTAAGACAGGATTTGCGGACACTCTCGTACACAAGGTTATTGTTGGGAAATTGATCGAATTGCCACAAGTTCCAAGTTTACATGTTGGAAGCTTCAGACTTTTTGCAATGAAAAATCAGCAATCGAGTGGAATCCTGCCTTAAAGTCTTCGCACATCATCCAGAACGCCCTGTATGAAAAGGGTACAAGTAAAACACTCTAAACCTAGCTCTTAGGACTATAAACAAAGGACTAAGCAAAGTTAAAAGAATCACTCACCAAACAGATGAACCAAACACGAACCCTTTTATCCCAAATGTACCTCCTGGTTACCTGATTTTCAATTCAATTTAGTTCTGCTAGAACAACCTAACACTACAAGTGCTTCCAGCTCTTTTCTAACAACCATTTTACGATGCATTACGCAAGCATAAAACTTCGCACCGATGGATAACGTTACGCTAAATGATGATTTCGTTAAACCATAACTATCATCGACAAAGAAGCAAACTCTGGCCACCGCCTAAGCACCTAATTGGATGCGGTGTTCGTCTCTGTCAGATCTCTGCCGGATCTCGAAGCCATCGGCCATCGACATGACTCTCCTGCATTCAGCATTTTTGATCGATTCCAATTAGTCTCACGTGCAAAATTCAATTGCCAATCATATTAAGACAAACAGTCACCCTTCACGGTTCCTAAGCATAAGAGCGCACAACAGATTCAAACGACCCAAACCACCAAGCATCTCATGGTCTAGAATGAATTTAAGGCACCATATCATAGATACTGTATCTACAATATATCTGAACTGAACTGCACTGCTGAGGGTAATTGTGGAGTGCATCATCCAGCCCAGAAACCATTAGTCATAGTGCAAACATTAGCTCGAATTTCAGAAAAAAAAAAAAAAAAAAACAAAAATCCACCAGACGCGACGCGACGTTTAGAGTCGGAGGAGTCGAGGAAACCAAAACAGTCGGCATAGTCGAAACCATCGAAACCTTCAAAACCATTGGAACCGTTGTGTCGGAGTAAGCGGTAGGAAGCGTATCAGCGTAGCGTTAAAACTCCAACATTGCACACACTCTACTAGTGGATACCATTTGGCGAGGAAATGAATCCGCTGCACTCTAAACCAGTGATAGTGGAGTGGCAGTTGAATGCGCATTACATGCCAGTACAACATACACCATACACCACACACACGGTTGGAACTTGGAATTCTGGAATCCGGCACAAGTAAGAACCCAAAGCGCAGGCTTAAGCGAAACGCGGTTTAAGATTTAGAGCGACATTAGAGGAGTCAATCCATCATGGTAGAACATTACCATAAATTACAGAAATAATTGATTATTATTGCCGCGCACTGTTGCCAGGATGGTGAAGCGTCAGTGCTGCAGTGTACAAAACGGAAACATAGATACTCGTACACATCGTATGTGCGCATGTGCATTTACTGCACACATAGATCACCACCACCACCATCAGCACCACCACTGTTAAGGTCTGGTCTGGTCTGGGGTTGTCGATTTGTCCGGTACATCCTCCTCCTAGCTAAAGTACGAGTAGTGAGAGGCAATATTGGTTGCAAGCATTACTACATCATTGGAAGCATCATTTAGCCGAAGAGGTTAAGAAACCAGAGCAAGACCGAAAGCAATTTCGTGTTAAATGTGCGTTGTGGCGCACAGGTACATATCCGTACGTCGCGAAAAACCCTGGGAACCATTAGTGGCGCATGTAAACTGATATTGACCAGCACCAGCACCAGCACCAGCACCAACTGGAAGTATTCGTACCAACACGGTCACTTGTTGGATAAAAATAACTTCTCAGCAGAGCTCGAATGCGAATTGGCACGCATTCGCACTCGTACTCGTATATCCGAATCATTGACATGCGTATGACATCAGGTTGGATTTGGATGGTCCAAATGTCAATGAATCTGCCATCTTCGGATGTACGTCTCTGTGTCAGGACATTAGTAGCATCAGGGTAAAATGATGTAAGGAAATTACTTCCCTCTCGTCAGAGAGTTCAGGCAACTGGTATATGTAGTCCTCTAATCGCCAACTGCGACGCGCCAGCAAAGATGATGTTGGCCTAATGATTTGTTGGCATTCAATGCCTACCTGGATGCTTCAGTCTCAGTCTCAGTCTCAGCCACAGTTTCAGCGTCAGTTTCAGTCTCAGCTTCAGATCTATGGCTGAGACTTTTTAAAGAGTTGGAGGCGTTTTCGCGTTCACTGAGCCTTTGGAGGAGAGTAAATCTAAAATGAAATATGCCAGCGATTAACAGTTGTTTTTCGTAAGTGAAACTTAAGTAGAATGAGCGTCATTTACTCGTAGTTGGGAACGCTCTGATGGTGTCTTCTCCCTCTTGGTCATGGTTTCGGTCTCATGGTCTTTACAGGATTCCCCCAGTGTTTGTACTGAGTAATTTGTGCAAATCACATCCAGGTGGTGCTTATGGTGGTGGTGGTAGATGCATGGTGGTACAACATGAGTGATTGACGCTGGAAATTGTTACTAATAGCGTTGTAAACAGATGTGGACACACTTTAAGTGAATGAACCACAAGAGAACTAGAGTTTCCAGTTCGGTGTTAGTACTGCATTCACATTCTTCTTGCCTTTGAAATTAGTGGCAGTGGAATTTACTTTGTAAGGCAACTGTAATTCACTCTAATTGGAGATAGATTTCTTGAGAAATTTGTGTTCATAGGGCTGATGGAATTGTTCGGAATATGTTGGTAAGTCGAGGTCATTAAAATTGCCTTTGATCCACCTTAGAAAGGATAACTACAGAGTGGAACCACCGCTCGGGTTCCCAGAACCCTACGATAGTACCGCGTAATCTCTCATAAAGCCAAAAAGACATCCACTGCAAGGACCCTAAAGGGTACCATGGTCTGTCATCGGGGGTGTTTATTTAAACCTTCCATAGCGACTTCTCGGAGTATTGGCTTGCTGAGAGTTCAAGTGACCCATAATCTCTTCATCTTCTTCCTGAGTTGTTCGGCTTTTGTAGACAACACTTTGGGCAGAGGTAAGACTCTATGGAAAAGTCCGATACGAAAGCGTATTTGCCCACAACTCCGTGATGAAAGGCTCCACAGGGCCGTCAGCATTGACTGTCAGCCAAGATAACTCTTTGGTCACCTTGGTTGCCTTAAACATGATTCGTCATTGAACCCAATCTACCGTGGACTACCGTGCCCGAGCTATCGTTGCTATTGTGTCGCACCGGAGTACTTAATCCTGGAGAAGCTATTCAGGATTTTCTAGGGTAGTCCGGTACACTTTTTTGCCTCAATGCCACTTGGATATCAGTCTATTTGGCCGAGTTGAATGTTTTGTTGACTTCGATCAAGATCCGGTCACTTGGACTCCTCGTCTTTCAAGGGGATTGTCATATCTGCTTTATGATCCCTAGAACGGCGGCTGCAATTAATGTCGAATTGCAGCACTCCCTTATCCGCCTCTTTCAGAGAGAGATCACATCTCTCTTTCTTAGATTTCCTCTGAGCTATCCATTTTGCATTGGCCCAAATGGTGACGCTTGGGGTTTCAACGGTCACTTATATATCCGGAAGCATAAATCATAGTCACAATCTTAGGAATCCAAATAGAAATCCACTAGTTGATCGGCCTCCTCTGTACTTAATATTGTACTTAAGTCAAAGTAGGAGCGCCGCCAAATAGATCTTTTCTAGGCTCTTCTCGTTTAAGTCGCGATTCATTCCATCCGGTGATACATACATATCTGGAGTGTCTCCGGGGTTTGGGACCACCACGAAGAAAATAATCGGATAGTCGTGTAGACCCGCAGGATCTACCGGACAGACACTTGCTCCCCCCAAGTGGCAAAGCCAAAGTCTTGTCATGTCGGCTCTGTCTCTGCAGCCGGTTCGTTTCAACTTCTATATCTTAGAGCAGTGAGATCAGCGTGATCTTGGAGTCTTAATTTTTGACCGAACAGGTCTGCAGCACAATGTTTTACGTTCAACTATTGGAGGAAAAAGTGGACGCTGTGCGAAACTTCAACGATCGGAGTTTGTGAGGGAGCTACAAAATTTCCAGCATTTTCAGCACATCCCATACTCAAAGGAGGGCAGTTCACTATCGAATCGAGATCGTGACTCTAAGCTTCAGTTAAAATTCGAAAAATCATCTACTTCGAACTGAAAACAAGTTTTACGCTGCGGTTCGTTGGAAGAAAGGATTTAATATTTTGCTGACCTACGCTCCGTCGTCAAGTAACCCAGAAGTTGCAGAAATTGATCCATCCAGCCCGGAAAGCGACACAACAGCTGGTTTCACAGCAATTTGTATGACATTTAATGCCGAAGTAAGTCGCTAAATATGTGAGCACTTGCGTGCTTGTCAGCGCAATGAAGTTTAACGCCACAAAAAATCAGTACAGGGTCGTCATTTCGACCATATAAACATCGATATCTTCGATCCGCTGCCTGTGCCCAAAGGCAATCGCACTGCATGACTTAGAGACGAACGACATTAGAGCTGAGACGATCGAACAGGCTTGAGTTAGTGGTTGGCTAGTCCCTTCGGAGTAAAGGAAAGCCGGTGGAAACAGTTCTACATTCACTGACTTGTCAAATCGAACCTCTACATTACAGAAAGTATACAATGATCAGCGTTATCATCAAAAAAGGTCAGCGTTATCATCTCTGAATATAGATGTCTCACTTGGGCAGTTGATTAGTCTTATGCTAAAAAGGAGGATAATCAACTCCAAACTGGCTGAAGCTTCTGCCAAAAGATGCTTCAGCAGAGGTATGTCGCTAGGCGGTGTCCTTTCATACCTTCTCTGGAACATAGTGTTCAACGAATTGAAGATATACCTGGACGACTGTCGTAGCAGAATGGTAATCTATGCAGATGACGTTGGTATAGCCCACTCAGGATAGCATATTCATACCATTTATGAACTCTTGCACCACAATCTCAACAGATTAACCCGCTGAGCGGTTCGCTGTGGATTGGGAGAGTAAACTCTCATAAAAGAGAACTTGTTCTTACCTTACTTAACATTAGGTGGCGCTACAGTCCGGTGTGGTCCTGGGCCTAAGCCTCAGATTTGTTTTAATCATTTTTTTAACATCAAAGTTCTCGGTGAGATCTTTACCGATCTTGATGGAGCAGTGTGCATTTTCCATCGTCATCCTGGCAGAGATGCCAAAACTAGACATTGCTCTGTATAGCCCGTCTCTAAAGATGCTGTCATATGTGGCCTTGAAATCGATGAATAGGTGGTGTTTATCGATCTGAATATCAAGGGTTTTACCCAAGATCTTCCGTAGTTTGAATATTTGGTCGATGGTGGACTTTCCTGGCCTGAAGCCACACTGATATGGATCTATTAAGTTGTTGACGAACGGCTTCAGGCGTTTACACAATACGGCGGATAAGATCTTATATGCGATGTTAAGGAGACTGATGCCTCTGTAGTTGGTGTAGTTCAGAGGGTCTCCTTTCTTGAAAACCGGACAAACAATGCTGAGGTTTCATTCATCGGCCATACTTTGTTCTTTACAAAGTCATCGCCTGCTATTTTGAATAGCTTGGTAATCAGGCCGTCCGCTCCAGCAGCTTTGTTGGACTTCAGATTGGATATTGCAATTTTCACTTTATCCAAGTTGAATGGATGAAATTGTTGGTCTACATCGTCCAGGTTGGAAGGTTTAATATGCTTGACAGCGGTATTCATCACCGTTATACAGTATACAGAAATGCTCTATCAAAACCTTCAGCATCGACTGCGACTCTAATACAATGTTTACTTGATCGTATCTGTAGGCTTCGATTTGGAGTGCCCGTGGCATCTTGTTTTTTTTACCTCTGGATAGAATTTTGCGATATCCTGCAGTTGTAGCCGTTGGACATAAAACTTTCACAAAGTATTGGCTTGTCTCTGCGATGTTAGGGTTGATTGATCGGGAGTTCTCCAAGTCCCGCTGTGAATATCGAGATTTGGGAACCGCGTGTTAGCTATGACAATGTTTCGCCTAGCAGCAAAGTCAATTAGCCTGAATCAGTTATCGGGGGTGGTGTCGTGCCGGCCATATCTTCGGACAGAACTACTAAAGATACGGATTGCTACGAAACGGTCGTTCACATGCCGGAAGCTCAAGACTTTTTGCCTAAGTCTCCCTCCAACAACAAATCTGTATTCAAATAGGGGCTGTTTTTGCCCATCGCATTTCTTCGATGGTGGTTATGTCTGCTTTGCAGCAGTCTAGGGGATCCGCTAATTTTCAGCTGCACGTGGCCTATTAGGGATCTAAGCCCACGTGCATATCCGAAGCTCGTTGTCCTTAACTCGTTTGCATGGGTTGCCTTGTAACTTGTTGTTGCATTATAACTTTCCCCACTAAACCGGAAGGCCAGTTCCATTTTTGAAAGCTCTAAGACGAGGGATCGGTTAGACTCCTTATTTACCATTGGTCCGTAAAGGTCATTATCTCTATTTCAAGAGATATTTTTGTCTGCTGGGCATCGACCAAAACAATTGATGTATAGAAAATAGTTGCTACAGTGGATAGCCACAGGTTCACATCTCTCAGTGCCTATCCTATTTCTACAGCACTCCACCGTCCTCCTTTCTAGGAAATTTCTTGATTATTTCAGCAGGCAAGTAGCTGCTTGTACAGGTATTCGCCTTAAAGCAACTAGATAGTGGACAAAATAACGTTTTGGCCACGCTATATTCTGAAGGAATCCCTTCAGGGAACATTTAGTCAACATTTCGCCCCAAATTTATGTTAGGATCCCCTCTAGATCTTTCGGGGAGGAAAATGCCTCATGGGCGACTTGTCAGTCCATCGCTTAACGGTTGGATCCAACACTGGGGGTGTTTTATTAGATAAGCTTACTCGAAGCCTCCCCATTTGTCTTCCAAAAAAATGCCTGTGTTTCAGGCGGAAATTCTCGCAATTAAGAAAGTCCTGGTTTTGCTGAACGAAACCATGATTTCGTGGAGATCAGCAGATCAGCACTTTTTCTGCGTGCCGGGCCAAAGAGATATTCCAGAGAACTCTAAGGCCGACGAATTTTCCATCCTACCTGGAAAATGTATTACCAGTCGCTATGTGCCAGCTGATTTGAAAGCTGAATGCTTGCAGATAACAAATTTTATGTCGACTCTTGTCAGTATATGTCATCGCTAGACACTGTCTCATAGGCGAACTGGCAAGAAGGCTTGTCATGTTTGCAAACGACTTCCATGGACGAGGAGGTGGAGACTGTCCTACTTTGAACATGTTTAGCTCTTTCCGAAGACGAAAATAACACTTAGAAGCCTTCTTGTCCAATGATTTAAATGATCTAAACAATACAGTCGGTAACAGTCTCCTACTTTTCGTCAGGAACTCTAAACGTTTCCAATAGAAGGATGATCGCAGATCCACGTGGCATCGCAAGTTGGTCTTTGTCTACCAGCCACTCTAAACTAACCTAACCTAGGGATGCATCCTTGTGGCGGCAACATTACCAAAAGTCGCAGTACTTCATTGCGATAACTTTTAACAGTTTAACATGCGGTCAGAACACCTTTGGTGCTACGTTCGATATGTTCGATATATGTCTTCGTGCCAAACGACCTTTACCTGTTAAACCTCCTCGTCATGACAGGCAAACCGAAGAAAGGGAAGGTTTTCATCTGTCCCATTGTTTTCATCTGTCCCGTTGAGCAATGTGCCACAAATGGCGACATTGTGAATAGCACCGAAGTTAACATCACAATCCAATTAATCTTGCTACATAAATGGCCAACAAGAACATTACTCTAAATGGAACGCTCACCGCGGAGTGTAAACACTAATTCTCGTAGTATGGGCTATACATCTGTGTTCCTGTAGGTGGTTTCATCCAAAATATTCATTCCCTTATCGAAGTAGCGTCCTCCTTTCCTGTAGAATTTCCCCACTTACTTGTTGAATCGTAAAAAAACTTTAAACACAGCAAAAACAAAAAAGAACAAAAAAATTCCTAAAAGAGCAATTTAATCTGACAAATTCCGAAAATAACTCATCGCCATACGACAGCACAACACCAAAAAGAACACCACTTACCCAGCTCCAGACCGGTCGTTGAGAGATTAAAAATTAATCACCGCGCACCGGTCATTATGAGACTTCCCAAATGAACAAAATACCTTTTGATAAGGCACAGGCCAACAATCCGCATCCAAAAAACAACCTAAAATGCACTCCAAAGTGTCAACAAGTGTCAAAAGCGACTCACAACACACATAACACAAGAAACCAGCTCCCCAAATCGAAGCAACTTGAATTGGAATTCTTTACGATCACCATTTGTGGTCGGGGAGACGAGAAGACGAATGTCTGCACAACGCATTAAAGGATGAACTTTTGTCCGTCTATCAATGCAATACACACTCAAATTCAAAGTTGTCCGTCTCGAGTTGAAATTTAATGGATTACTCTTGACCACCGCCGAAAAAGGTGTATCAGGTGACTCATATCGATTTAATAGCTTACTTCGATGTTGGTGCTGCGATGGTTCCCATTGAGGTACGTGTATCGCCACCAACCAGAAGCAGGCGACAGAACATGCTTTGAAGGTTAACATTTTTAATTAGACTCATAAAGGCAGTGCTTGGCTCGAGATACGGATATACTCGTACGTTTGACTCCATGGTGTTCCTGGCTGTCGTTGGCGCCTAGATCGTTCGATATGAAGATATGAAGTTATTTGCCCTCAAGTTGGAGACTCCAAAGACTTTGGAACCTTCGAAATATCGGAAATCTTCGGTGACTCTATCGAATTTTGATCGATACCGTGAACTGATGTTGGATGCTTGGCATTATGGGCTTCTACTGGTTTATCTCATTAACGCCTTCCTCATATCTGTACACCCACTTGGTTGCAGATCAGTTCAAGAAAGAGTTGAATTTTGTACTTGTTTGTTGTTGTGATCTGCAATCTTTGGATTTCTGATGTTGCAGGAGAAGAGATCTTGTGCGATTGGAGCTGCTAATTGCGCATGCGCATCATTATGGCTGCTGCAGTTTCAGCCAAGAGGATGCCACCATAAGTAATGGTTGTGTGCCATACACTTGGTATCTTATGAATCGTATCTCATCGGAGATTGTTTGTGGGTGCAGACGACAAACGACAAACGACATACGACAGACTACGAACGATCAACGATCAACGATGGACGATGGGAACAACGATGGTTCTGCCAACGTTGTGATCTTGTGTACAACAATCTCTGATGGCCACCGAACTTTTGTTCATTAACATTTTCCTTAGAATGAAATTGGCAGCTGCCTATCTGTGAGATTACTCCCGTGGTATGGATACTTTGTTTTGGATTTCTTACGATAAACCGGACTGTATTAGTTGGATTTTTGGTGAACAGTGCGACCTGTAAGTAACGTGTTTACTGTGTGTCATATCTTTCTCAATAGTCCTGCCAATTTAACTTAGTCCAGATATCAATGAAGGTTTCTGCTTTGGTTTTTAAACTTGGGTTTGAGACTCAGAGACGTTGATAAGACACTCAATTCGATCAGATTCTCTTCTTGCCATATTTAGATGTCTTGACTTGGTATAACGCAATGGGTTGTTATTCAAATCAAAGTTCTATGCAGCAGGTTAAGGATTCTTACTTACTTACCTACTTACTTACTTACTTGTCAGGCTAGCAACCCTTAAAGTGTCAAAGCCTGGGCAACAGTAGTCTTTCATCCATTACGGTCCCGGGCGCTCTGCTTCCAGTTGGAGATGCCAAGTTTTCTAACGACCGCAATCGCCTGGTCTCTAAACCAGAAGATCGGTCTTCCTTTTCTTCTCGAGCCTGATGGCTGGGATTCGAAGATCCTCTTATCTGGAGCATTGTTGTCCATTCGCTCGATGTGGCCGAGCCAATTTAGTCGACGGATTTTTGTCTTCCGGACTATGTCCACATCCTCGAACAGCTCGTAGAGTTCGCGGTTTGCCTTCTTCTCCATACGCCTTCCTCGCAGACAGGACCAAGTATTTGACGAAGGATTTATCTTTCAAAAGTGCCAAGAACTTGATCTGCTGCAGGACTGGCAAGATTACAGCTTTGTAGAGCATGATCTTTGAGTTAGGAGCTTGGACCCAAGTTGTTTCGACAAACCGAATTAGCAGCTGCCTTGGGTTATCCTTCGTCGAATCTCCACCAAGATGTTACTTGTGGAGTTGACATTTGCTCCGAGGTAGATAAACTCCTTGACTACCTCTAAGTTGCAGCTGTCGATAGTGATATTTTGTCCTAAATGGTGTGCGACGGATGGATTTTTGTCGACAGCATATATTTTGCTTTATCCTCATTTACCTTACGACCAACTCGTTTCGCCTCTTCTTCGATTACCGTAAAGGCTTTAATTACAGAACGCTGAGACCTTGCGATGATATCGATGGCGTCCGCATATCCCAACAGTTGAACAGACTTAGACAAAAAAAGTACCTTCCGCTATAACTTTGGCCCGACGTACTACCTGTTCTAAGACAAGATTGAAGAAATCACATGATAACGCGTCTCCTTGCCGAAATCCGGGGCAGGTTTGAAATAAGTCGGAGGTTCTATTCCCATGCTGCACAGCGCATCGCGAATTTTCTAGTGTTGCACGACACAACAGGATAAGTTTCTTTGGGATCCCAAATTCGGTGCGATGGATACTGTCGTATGCGGCTTTAAAGTCGATAAAGAGACGGTGTGTATCGATTGAAACTCGATGGTCTTTTCTAGGATCTGTCTTAGTGTGAAAATTTGGTCTGAAGTGAATTCGCCAGGCCGGAAGCAGCACTGATATTGGCCGATGTGTGCGGTGCAATACTGCTTGAGAAGTTCACACAATACACTGGATAGAATCCAATAGGCCACGTTAAGTGGGGTTATGCCTCGATAGTTGTTACAAAACATAGGATCACCATTTTTGTAGAAGGGACAGATAGAGTTGATGTTCCAGTCGTCCGGCGTGCTTTCATTCTCCCACACTTTGCAAATGATCTTGTGCATTTTCCTTACCAAAACATTGCCTCCGGCTTTAAAGAGCTCTGATGGCAAGCCAGCGGCCTTGTAGTTCTTCAGCTTTCGGATAGCTCTGCCGACTTCTTCTAAGCTGGATGGGAGGACTGCCTATTTCATCGACTGGTGGGTTCTTATCTTGCCCTATCACTCTCTCTTGGTCATGTCCTTCAAGCAACTGTTGGAAATATTGCTTGAATACATCCACAATTCCCTTTTGATGGGTAACGAGGTTGCCTTCATCAGTACGGAGTGCTTCTAGACCCGTTTTATGGCTTGTAGCCAGATTTTTGATTTTTTTAAAAAAGCTTCGAGTATCCTTTCTGTTCCAGCATTCCTGTATATCCATGAACTGGGAGACTGCGTAAGCTCTTTTCTTTTGACGTAGTAGTCTATTCTCCTCCCTTCTTCTGGTTCTATACTTTTCCCATGCTGCTCTGGTGACGCGTTGCAGTGTTTTCTTGTATGCTTCGTCTGTTGCTCTTTTGCTCACGCTCTTCAACATACCACTAGTCTCTATTTCGAGGTGGTTGGTAGCCCAGAGTGGTTTCGGCCACCTCTTTGATGGGTGTAGCAGTGCGACCACATGGTGGTGGCTTCGGTGGTGGGCAGAGGCATTTCGGAGAGTTTTTCTGCCAGGCGCTCCCTGTAGTCTCAGGTTATTTTAGGTGTACGTAGGCGTCTAATGTAGAACCTCCTTTTAGTATGTTGTGGCAGCCTTCGTTTATTGGACAGTCGAGCTCTGAGTCGGGCTGCTACCAAATAATGGTCAGAGTCGCCGTTGGCCCTTCTCAATGTTTGAACATCCAGGATATTCGACGAGTGTCGTCCGGCGATGGCGATGGTGCGATAGTTAGCTTATTGGACTATCACGCAGAGAGTCTGGGTTCGATTGCTGGCTGGGTCACCAACAATTTTTCAAATCGCCATCACCTTTTCGACGGGCAATGGCAAACTCCCGAAAGTAAAAAAATTGCCTACGAAAGAGCTTCTAAGGGGTGCCGTTCGAACTCGGCGATAAACCGTAGGCCTCGTTCAGATGTGACAAACATGACAACATGAGCAACACAAATGAGTGTCAAAAAGCTGTGCCATGGCCCATACCGGCCTGCCAGCGCCACAATGTTTTTTTTGTGTTTTTTGTCGTCCGCCGATAAGCACATGGCCGATTTGGTTGGCGGTTCCACCGCCCGGAGATAACCAGGTTGCTTTGTGGATTCTTACTATTGTATAACCAAAGGGTTAAGAACACAGGTGTTCTTTATGAGCTAATCCAGGGGCAGAAAGCTCAAGAGTGCATGAAATATTACAGTCGAGCTTGTTCGTATAGCGCCCTTTTGGTGGTAGGTACCTTGGTCTGAAGAGCCCATGTTCATGGCCTGGCTTTACGTTTCAGAACAGTTGTGGTTATTTTGTTCCTGTAAATCTTCTTTTTCCCATGTAGCAGTGAACCAAAATCCAGGTGCTTCTTCTTATATGTTAAGTTCAAGGCCTTGAACAACAGTATGTTACCTGCTGGTAAGGCAATATTCCCACTAGTATGAGAGTGCGTAGCCTTGTTTGATCCTTTCCTTATTGTAGGAAAATTTCCCACAAACCAGAATGTTTCCAAAGGACTTAAGGGCCGTTTTATAGACTTTCATAGAGGTGGTAGACATCCAATTTTTATACTGTCTTCAAGGCTTCAGGACTGTTGGGAAAATATTTAAACCGAAACTACAGAATATAAAGGGATCACAGTACTAGATGGAAACCTTAGACCGATTGCTATGCCATCTTTTCCGGAGGTGGTTCATTTGTTATGCCACAGAACGTGGAGGGACTATGAATTGTGGGTATACCTCTGAAACGTACGTACACTGTGCAATCCTGGTGCTGTTTAAAATTTTCAATCCATGCAGGCGCTGCATAAGGGTGATATATGCCTCGATCCAGCATTTGCGATATATGGGAGCAGATATGCAAAATTTTGTACAGATATCACAAAACAGAGCGCACATTAGTATGCGAATTCGTCGTGGAAAACCTGCAACGCTCAACGGTACTTAACTTACAGAAACAAAAGGATTGTTTGGCAGTGATCCATGTAGAAGCAACATTGAAGATCGTAATCGTCCACGCGCACACGCTTCCACCGACGAAAATGAAGACTTTTTCAAGGAGAAGTTCTATAGCCTCCCGGTGGGTCGTACGCAGCCTGTCCGTTTTGTAATGTCAAAATGTTGTCAAGTACTTCAATGTCAAAATAGGAAAGGAATATTTCATCTACAGACAGCATAGACCCCACGATACGATATAATAGTCGATTTAGCAGCAGCTCGTTATACCGTGATACAGGTTTGCAATACTATGAATCTCCAGGTCGTCGATTGAATATGGAATACACAAACATTTAGATAGCGAAGCATCTACTCTGACCCATTTCTATTTGCAGCCAAATTAGGAGCTCTGACAGAGCAAAATAACAGCAACGAGGGACGAGTATCGAGCTAGATAAAGGGACGAAAGAAGATATTGGATAGGAGAAAAACGCCTACGCTCAAGCATAGAATAACCCTGCACTAGGGACTGCATCCGGATGTTTTTTAAGAAAGTTAAGGCTCAAACATTCTCTTCCATTTCGGACTGCAAGATCTTCAAAACCGTAGCCACTGAAGTGCAAGTAATAGCCTATTTGTTTGGGTTTGCCACTGAAACTACTCAGTTAAACATATTGCGTTAGTGGGAGTCGTACTCAAAGGAGTAATGAGCAACTCTGCTGATCTTTGTATCATATCATTCCTAGTGATATGCAGATGTTTTGTTGATTAAGAAAAGTAATGAGATTGCTACACCATACGGTTAATTGGAATAACGACTGAAAGGTAAAGATAGTGAATAGCTTGAGAATGTTCTTAAGCTTCTTTACATCGTAATTTAATATGCAACTTCGCCAGCTGCTGGGTATTTGTCTTCCAAATTTGCAACAATTTACTGTCCAAAAGGGTTTATACTATCCTTGCCGCCGTGTACTTCATATGGATTCTATGAAGTGTAAAATACCTCTTTGCCTTTTAGCCTTCTCTATAGGAACTTCTCATAGAGTACTACCTTGTTCTCCGAGATGGCACCTGCCCTATGGTTTCTTTTGATTTTAAGGTAAACATGATTAGTTCATTGCAGAACCAAATATTTTCTGCTCCGTGTTCAATCCCACTGTTTAATGAAAGTTTAACTCTCAGTGAGCTCGAGTCCCATTTGATGAATCTATAGGTGTGAGCTTGGTTCGCAACTCAATTTAGCGTTCGGTGCTGTTGTGGAAATGTTTAATGTTAAATGCCAGGGCGGCGATCGGTCGGGATCGGACTTTCTTATAACTTCTTTGCTTGAGTCTCAATATTCACAATGGCGGTCTTCGGATCATGAAACGCTTAATCCAATTGATCACCAGGTAGGGCATGCTTCTAACATTCCGAGCAGCTAAAGTTGTCTTGAATCAGCACCTTGTTGAGGCCAAGTTAAGTTGGTTTTAATAAGCGCAAAGAAGAACTACTGTGAGAACTGTAGAAAGGTTACGTTGGCAAGAGATCGCCAGACCCCTCACCGAATGCCTAACCCGAAATCCTCAACAATGACTTATGCCATATTTTTGATGGTTTGAGTGTTAATGTTATCTGTGTTACGGAAACATGGCTAAGGCCTGATTTGAGAGAAACGGAAAGTTCGACCTAGAAGATCTCCTGTACAATATTCCGGGGTACAAAATAGCTCACAATGATAGAGTCACGACTACAATATTGTAATATTTCCTTGAATTGCCATGAAATTGGGAAATCTGCAGCAAGTGCTACTGAGTACTCGTATCTTCTAGCAGAAGTTACTGATGGCAATACCAAAGCATTATTGGCCTTGTTTATAGTCCCAATCCGAGCTGTTCTCATGAACGTATGTTCACCACACTCCAAGAAGTGTCCGCAAACTATGAACACAAAATTATACGCTGTGATTTTAATGCTGACCTATTCAAATGTGACAGCAGATCCCACCAACTGTTAGACTTAGTTGCAACTTCCTCACTTGCTGTTGTTAACGCATATGCTGCCCGCTTCACATGTAACTGCTCTCGGAGTCCTCTGGACCTTTGGTTGGAATCTGATCGCTCAATTGTGTTACTATAGGACCAGTTATCATTGGAGAGTGTCACTAACTACGATCTAATTTTCTGCACATTGATTTATCTCGTACCTCTATACTCGTATTATCAATTTTCAGTAGATAACTACGCATTGCAAGTGCAGGCGACTTTAATCCCTTGGCATAGTTGTTATTTTGTCCCAGATGTGTGTGAAAAAGTTGACCTATTGCGGTCTTAAATACTTTACTTGATCAATAACCATGTGCTTCTAAAAACAGTACAGTACAGTTCACGAGTACATCAGAGGTTCATAATACCATTAAAGTTCATCGCAAACTATAGTCGAAGTGGAAGCGAAATTCAATTAGTCTGAATTGCCGAGACTTCTGTCGAGCACGTAATTTCCCAACTTCCATCACGAGACACTCTTACTTTAACTTACTAACTTTAGGTGGTGATACAGTCCCAGGTGAACCAGGTTCACCTGGGACTCAGTCAACAAGCTTCTCCAGCGAGTTAGATCTTTTGCTTGCTGCTTCCAGTTTCGCACGATAATTTGGCTGAGGTCCCCTTCCACTTGCGAGCGCAACCTTTATTTTTGATAATGTCCATGGTTCTGCACCATAGAGCAGGGTTGAGAGTATTAAGGTCTTATATAGGATAACTTTTGTAACGGAGTGCTTTACTGGTCAATTGCATTATTAGCCCAAAGAAGCAGCGATTAACAAAAATTATTATTCGTCTAATCTCAGCTCTGGCGTCGTTGTCTGTATTTATAGCAGAGCCTAGGTAGACAAAGGGTGTTGGTTGTCCTTTTTGCTTGACAGCATATACTTGGTCTTGCTCTCATTGACCACTAAACCCATTTTCGCCGCTTCCGTCTCAATACTCACGAAAGCGCCACATCACGCTGCTTTCTCCCGATTATGTCAATATCGTCGGCGTATGCGAGTAGTTGGACGGACTTTTGAAAGATAGTGCCTCTTGTGTTTGCTCGTGAGTTTTGCACTATTCTTTCAAGTACGATGTTGAAAAAATCGCACGACAGCGCATCGCCTTGTCTAAATCCTTTCTGGACATCAAAGGTCTCGGTGATATCTTTACCGATCTTGATGGAGCAGCGTGCATTCTCCATCGTCATCCTGCACATACGGACGAGTTTGACAGGGATGCCGAAACTAGACATTGCTCTGTATAGCTAGTCTCTATAGATGCTGTCATACGGGGTTTTAAAATCGATGAATAGGTGGTGTATATCGATCTGAAGCTCATGGGTCTTCTCAAAGATCTGTCGTAGTGTGAATATTTGATCGATGGTGAACTTTTCTAGCCTGAAGCCACATTGATATGACCTAGGTTGTTGATGAACGGGGTAGACTGATGGCTCTGTAGTTACTGCAGTTCAGAGGGTCTCCTTTCTTGAGAATTGGACAAACAATGCTGAGGTTCCATTCATCGGGCATACTTTCGTCCGACCATATTTTACAGATGAGTTGGTGTATGCTCCTTACCAAGTCATCGCAGGGGCTTTGAAGAGTTGGGCTTCAGTTTAGATATAGCTATCTTCACTTCATCCAGGTCGGATGAACGGAATTGTTGGTCATCATTGTCCAGATTGAAAGGTTGATTCGGTTGATTCTGCCTGACAGCAATATTTGGTTCGTCGTCGCCGTTTTACAGTCTAGAGAAATGAATAGCATCTCTAAATTTCCCCGACCACGCGCTTCTCATGCTCTTTCTTTTGCCTCCTGAGAAGGGCAATTTTAATGCCGTAGCTAGGGCATTGCTCGTAGGTCTTGTTCAAGAGCTCATAGAAGGCATTTTTGGTGCCGTCATCTTTCTCTTCTGTGGGGTTGTGCCCTAATATCAAGCTAGTGTTGGCAAATTTAGCCTTGATGCGGATTGCTACGAGGCGCTCGTTCACATGCCGGAAACTCAAGACTTCTGGCCTAGGTCTGTCTCCAACAACAAATCCGTATCAAGTTTTTCTTACTCTTTTTACCCGGCCCATCCCATCGCATTTCTTGGATGGCGGTTATGACTGCTTTGCAGCAGTCTTGGGTCTCCGCTATTTGTTCGGCTGCACGTGGCCTTAAATTGTTTGTATGGCTTTTCAAGAGTAGATCCGTCCGTATCTTGGTTATGTTTCTTAACTTTCGACTTATCAGTATATTATCTTGTCTATCAGAAGTCTTGCAAAAACACTTTCCCAAGCAAATTTCAAGTCATTTAGATCATCATAAGCTACTTGTTTCGTTCCAGTCTGGTTTTCGAGTCAACCATAGTTAAACCTCTCGATGCCTCCTTGGCTTTTTAAAAGCTTTTGACGCAGTCGACTCCTTTCTAAGAAACTAAGAAGGTATTTTGGATTTAGTGAAAGTTCGGCTTGTCTCATTACGAATTACTAAAGTAGTCGCTGTCATGTTGTGGTTGGTGACAAATCCTCTCATATTAGGACTATATATGCAGGAGTACCTTAAGCCTCAATACTGGCTCCAATATTGTTTTGCGAATTTCTTAAAGTCCTTGCTCAAACGATAATGCTCGCTTCTATGCGGATGATGCGCAAATATACTTATCTAGAACTATCGATCTAGTTGAGGATCTTGTTTGCAGGTTGATTGAGAACCTATCCGCAATCTACCAATGAGCGCTACGTATTTGTTTGACTACTGCCGCCCATTTATCTCAACGACATGCAATTGCAGTTCGTGGAGACTGTAACCAACCTGGATTTAAGGATAAACCGCTCCCTCTCATTTGTAAGCCACATTTATAACATTGTGGGACAAATTTAAGTCCACGCAAAGTTCGATTGCTGTCTAGTTTAAGACGCGTACAGAAAGCTGTAGGATTGAAGGAGGAAACCCGCTGCATTCCTTCGGGCTAAGAAATTAATCGAGTAGTAAGGGCAAATCCCTTACAATCAAGACAATAAGACCTTGGCCAGTTCAGCCACACGTAATGGCTGGAGCATGGATTCTGTTGAAAGGGGAAAGTAATATCCTCGGTCGATTCGAGAGAAAAATCATTTGAAAGATAAACGGTCATGTTTGCATTCCCGGTCTGTACGGGCCAGGTTCATTCCGAAATGTAGCGCCACTTAATGAAGGAATCGATTTGGAGTTTGTAAAGAGGCATTCACTCATATGGCCAAAGCCTCGCGTTTGCTTCATAGAGTTAGCCCTTTATTACACGAGAGTTTAGGTCATTGTAACGTCTATTCAGCACCGGCCATGCACCATGGATTATCTCATCATTTATCGCTTACGACACAACTGATTGTTTATCCATAGGACTTGCAGCTCCAAGTAATCTTCTTGGAATTAGCTTCGACTTGCTTCTATAAGGAGTTCACAGTTCTGATTATGGATATATCCGTTGTGAGGAATTCTTATTAGACTCGTCTTCCACAACATAAATTCCATAACTTCTTCATTTCAATATTCGCATAGCGCCATATTTTTGTCTTGATTTTAAGAAAGAGTTGTACCATCATAAGCATCATCCAGCCTTTCAGTTGTAATTCACAAAAAGATGAAAGAAAACCCAGAATCGACCCCACAGTTTAAGCAATGGAATTTCCCTTGAGAATGTCTTCCGTTAAATGCTTGATATCACCCTGTGCCTTTATAAATGCGGTGCAATACCGTCCAGACACATAGCTGCCATCGTCATCTTCATCCTCATTAAAATATCTTTTACCAAACTCAGCTAAACAATGAGAACACATACCCCGAGTGTACGAGTATCTGCTCCATGTGGCTGGCTCCAGTGGATTTGGTCTGCTCTCCCTCTCATGCGGATTCAAATTCTGCTCGTACCCCCATAAGTCAGATACGATGCAAAATTTTATGATTGCCACAGATGCAGGAATTTATTGTACCCAAAACAGATCCCGCCTGGGATTTAATTAAAATTCATAGACCCAAGGCCCCCAAAGATCAGCTCTAAATAGGGATGCAGCAGTTCCAACTGCAGTCTTAAGCTCTTCCAAACTATTTGGATCAGATCGGACTAAAGGCAAAAAAAAAAGAAAAATAATTGCGATGGCATTTTAATTAATCTCCACTCCTCCGCATATGAACTGACAATAGCCGGAGTGCCTCGCAGTGCCATTTGACATTGGCCATGAAGTCAACCTTAAGCTCCAAGCCTACAGACTCAATTGGCAAGTGATCTGCGAGTATTGGAACTGTTGCGCTTCGCTACGAATACTCGTACTCGTAAATGGCTGATTGTTTGCAGGTGCAGAATGACGTGTCGTAAAAGTCGCAGACCTCGTCAATAGATTCGTACACAACTCATCATTGCTTGTGGCGCGCAGATCGATGACAAACAGTCAAACAACCAAACAAACGAGCAGAACTACAGCGTGACGCGTGAGTTTAGCTACGAGTACGATTACGATTGCGATTACGAGTACGTCAACCGCATGCGGTCGAGCGCGCATAAAAAGCGCTGAACAAATTTTGTATGCTTCGAACCGGACCGCTAAGCTGTAAGCGTTAACATTTAGTAAAGCAGCCATTTGAAGTTGTCGTTGTTGTTGCTGTTGTTGGTGTCGTTTTCGTCGTCTACATTCTTCATTTCAAGTGGCTTGACGTGACGGTAATTTTACGGCACTGACAGCACAACTGGCAGTTGTTGGGAAACACTACACGCGGCCGACGCCACCACCACCGCCTGCCGGACAGCCGTAGCGCTGAAACAAGCATAACAATTTAATCGAAGTCAGCGGTGGATATGGCTGATTAGTGGCCGTTGCGCTTTAAGTGAGTGGGAACCTTGGATTCGCTTAGAAGTTGGAGCTTGTAGGACCTCATAATTATTTATTGCATTTGGTGCGATTGTTGACAAAGTTGCTGCTGTTGCTGTTGCTGGTGCCGCTGACTTTTGAGACGGAAACTGAGTTGACACATGGCATGGCCTAGTGAGGTGAAATTTTTTACATCATTTTTGCGTGGCATCGAGTCTGGGAAAGTTTGTGATTGTTTTCCCAAGTAATTATGATGAATGGACCAGGATCTCTGTCGATATCGGTATGCATTACGTTGCAAAGTAATTCATCGTACAACATTGACAATATATCCGACTGATGTGGACCGAAATAGTTGCTGCTACTGGAATTGTGTCATGGTCATGGTATAGCTTCGCCCTCTTCTGGTGGAAACCTGGAATGTTGTAACAGTGATCTGATGGAAGATGATCAGTACAAGTGTTAGCGTAAGTTGCGGTTCCAAAGATGTCGGCTTTGTTAAGTCAGAAAAGTTAAGGGACAAGAAAAGACACTTAACGGACACGGTTTAGAAACCGCTTTAAAGTGGACCACGAATCCTTATTTCGAGATCTCTCAATTCTGAGGACCTTCGTTTTAGCTGGATCGATAAAAGTATACAGAGGATGCCCAGTCTGTTACGGTAAAGATCTGTCAAAATAGACAGGCATTGGTTTTCTGACATTGAAGATTGTCCCGGGAAACTGAGAATGTCTATAGCAATCCTTTTCAGCACACTCTAGAGGACTACCATCTGATGGTAGCTGAAGTTGAAATTGAAGCGTGGAGCAAACCAAGTGCTTTGAAGGCTAGAGTGCTAACAATTCCAACTCCTTCAATGGCGGCACAGAAGGGAGACTGATCGGCCGAGTCAGACCCACTGGGCCAAATAAAGCCCCTGAAATAGAAACTGCATTCACCTCTTCTTTCCCGAAGTAGTGTATGTACGTGTCCCAATATTCATCGAAGGCAAACTTGTGTCCCACGATACCTGGGGGGTTAGGTATGTCACCAAGGTCGAGTGTCTGGGTTGAATGTCTGAGCTTCAGCACACATCTGGAATATTTTAGGCAGCGCAGCGCTGTGCGATAGGCAAGATACATTCTACGATTCGACTGGGGATGCTAATCTGTGCTGTGCATTGTTGGTAGATTTCGGACTTTAGCTTGCCTAAGAGTGATCTTGCTTGGCCATCTGCTTATGTGTTGTACTGTCTTTGCAGAGGCAGCGTAGTTACTACTAGGAGTACCTTCACTTAATGTTTCCATATAATGGTACTGCTATCAAGATAGGACTCGATAGGAATCGAGATAGGACTCCAAGTGAGAGGTAACGACCAGATTTCTTTGGGGCATTCAGGTCTTGCTTTCTGAATGTGTCAGATCTAGATGGCAATAAGGGACGTACTGTTTATGCGTGTGAGTCGAGATTTAATCTCAGCTAAGTGGTTTTCGCCGGGGACAAGCTCCTTGAATACATTCTACCAATGGAGAGACCTGTACGAGGTGGCAAGCTGCGCATTCTGGAATCCTATCGAGAATTGGGTGCTTGTTCTGTATTTGGTTTCCATCTATTCGGACGAAACGAATTTGAAAATTATGGGCGCTATCTCTGATGTTGAATTGAAAGAATCCAGAACCTGTGCTTGATCTCTTGTGGGAGTATCGTAGTGGCTGTGGGTAGGACTGCGAGCTATGAGATGACCGTGCCATCAGTCATAGCTGCAACCAATTGCCATGGTCCGTAGAATGGCAGATGTATTAGAAAGGCCTCAACCCTCTACCCAGAGAGTGCAGAGCCTTACACATAACCTAGAATTGGTACTGATGTCGGTACTTGCACTCACCCTAAATGTGTTGATAGGCCGATTATATCGATCTCTCGTGCGAAAACTACGCTGCAGATACCCTAGTTAAATACTAATGATATCTGTCTCGAACCAGACCAAAATAATAATGTTTCTGGCAGTCCATTTGTCGATAAATATTTCCACACCCGATGCCAGGACGAATTCGTCGTTGTAGCCAGAAAATCAACAGTTTCTTATTTACTTTGGTGGCGCAACAATTCGGGGTAAGCCTGGGCTAGGTAAGGCCGGCGTTACAACCAATAGAGATCGTAGGTCTGGTGGATGGTGGAAACAATCCTGTTTGGGGCATTTCTTGAGCACGATATTCGGCTCAAGACAGTGAAAGTTATAATTCAGGTAGCCGGAACTAGTATGTCACTGAAAAACCTCGAAATGCCAAAGGTGACGAAACCGACACACCCTTAGTTCCTCTGACCCATAGGTAAGGCAATCGTTGCGTCAGCTTCTTGTTGCTTTGAAAAGTACTGCCACCACCAAAAGCAGTACCCATACTCATTGCATACTGCGATTGGAGGAAGATGGGACGTCATATATTGCGGTGCCAACGCTCAGAGAATGGCAGAAGCATCTGGTTGAATTCACGGAAAAGTTTAAGCTGCTCGTCAACAGTTTTAGCTCTTTTACTCGTACTTTAAGTGGCGCTACAGTCCGGGGTAGACTTGGGCCTCAGTTTTGGCTCTGGGCTAACATTTTTCACGAAAATAAACGCTAAGCAATGGTCTTAGCGCTATCTAATGGATAAGCTGTGGAGATTTTTTATAGGAGATCTCCATGTCGCAGTGAGATCTTTACCTTGTTCAGCAGAAGAAGTTCGCAAAAAATCAACTGAGGCAAATCCGTCAATGGTTCGCCAAAGAATTTCCTAAGAAGTGATTTGCAGCTGACGTTTTCCATGAGGTTACCCGTTGAAAGGTTACCAATGAGTCAGGACAAATATTGTGCAGTCTGGGTTCGATTCCTGGTTGGGTCACCAACAATTTTTCAAATCGCCATCACCCTTTCGGCGGGCAATGGCAAACTCCCGAAAGTAAAAATTCCTACGAAAAAGCTTCTAATGAGTGCCGTTCGGACTCGGCGATAAACCGTAGGCCCCGCTCAGATGTGACAAAAATGACAACATGAGCAACACAAATGAGTGTCAAGAAGCTAGGCCATGGCCCATTCCGGGCTGACAGCGCCACAGTGTTTTTTTTTTTGTTTTGGCTCATTCTAGGTACAGTCAAGGCTTTCAATCGCCAATCACACTTCATTGGTAAACAGATCAAAATCGACTTAAGACCAGTTCCTATCCTTCAGTTATGCTGCAAAAAACTATGCACCAGCTAAGGAAACTTTATATAGATTCAGACAGTGAGAGCTTTTACATCTAAAATTGGCAGCCTTTAGTCACAATTCCTTCTAGCTAGCAGCCTTAGACCTATCAATTCAAGTTCCTTCCTACCAAAGCAAATGGGCTACGATAACCATATTTATCAAATGTTTGGCGGAAAACGATACCAGATTCCACTGAACGATTTGACCCTGCTGTTTGAAGGGTATCCTTTGCACGCCTGGCCATTCTAAAGTTGACGAATAATCTACTTCGTGATATTCACATCATACGCTGCATGGTTGAGTGCTGTTGAAATAGGGTAGGCGCCGAGTGATGTCAATCTGGCGATACATAGTGTTGCAACCGTTTCTACACATCAATTGTGGTTATTGTACCTTCAATTGTTAACCGTCGGTTTGTCGATGCCAAACCTGACTCCATTTAACCAGCAGACAAGTATAGCAGCACTATAGAGAAGACACCGGGTTAATTCAAGACTTGAAAAAAAAATAGTGATGGCTGAACCCTTAATGGACAAATGGCAGCACTCACATTCCCGATCGGATTACTGGGTTCGTTGCCAAAAATGGAACTGGCCTTCCAGGTTGGAGGCTGTGCTGCCGGGTGGATACATCCTGCAAAAGAATTAAGGACAAGGACTTTCGGATATACACGTGGAATGTTAAGTGGCTTAATATAGCTCACGTGCAGCCATCTACTAGAGGAATACTTGAAATGCTGTAGAGCCACACATTACCGCCATCAAAGAGATGCAATGGGATACCCGGACAAAAGAGGATAAAGAGGATAAAAAACTGCAACATCTACTACGGCGGTTGCTATTGACGGCAAGAGCAGCACCTATTTTGATGCGGACCCCACCTGGATGAAGTGAAGATAGTCATACGAGTATCTAAGCTTAAACCCAACACAATTGCTGGACAAAATGAGCTCAATTTTTAAATATGTTCAGACGAAAGTATGCCCGATGAATGGAACCTCAGCATTGTTTGTCCAATCTTCAGGAAAAGAAACCCTCTGAACTACGCCAACTACAGGGGCATCAGTCTCCTTCACATCGATTACAAGATCTTAAATGCCCTATTGTATGAATCCTGAAACCTTTCGTCAACATCCTTATTGGTCCAAATCTGTGTGGCTTCAAGCCAGGAAAGTCCGCCATCGACCAAATTATTCGCACTACGGCAGATTTCACTACTATTAAGGCCAAACTGTAGTATTAGGCCATCTATAAGCGAGCTCAAGAACGCAAGGCTCTTTGAACACAATTAGAAGTGTGAATTCATTATGTCCTGCTTCAATTCCAGGTTGAAATCGGATCGTGGGATATGAGATCGGCAATAAATTTGCGCGGCAAGACTTACTAGTAGGTTAGGTTAAGGTTAGGATTAGGTAGGAGGATTTTGTTGTCTGTGTTGCTTAAGTCACTTAAGTCATTGTGGAAGAAGGCTTTGCGAGAGCTGGACATGTACAGAGGATGTGAGAGATTGTCTCGTCCTCCTCCTCGTCCATGCAGCTTCTGCAAAAGCCATGCCTTCTTGCATGTTTACCTATAAAGTAGTGTCCAGTGATGACACCTATAATCGCAATAAGATGTTTTCTATTTAAAAGAATTAAGCTCATGGAGCGATTCTTGAATTTAGAGAGCATGAGTCCAGTGATTTCATAGCGGCCTGACTGACGGAAAAGATGCGGATATCCATTGCAGATATCACATTTTTCTTCAGCCAGGATAGGACTTCCTTAATTGTCAGAATTTCCGCCTGGAACACGCTACAGTGGTTGGGGAAACGGAAGAAAAGGCTAAAGTAAGCTTTTCGGCAAAAAACACCACCAACAACCCCACTGACCAGAACGT
Organism: Volucella inflata; assembly: GCA_928272305.1. Lineage (NCBI taxonomy): Eukaryota > Metazoa > Arthropoda > Insecta > Diptera > Syrphidae > Volucella > Volucella inflata. The sequence goes on along the minus strand of OV743716.1, from coordinate 37,633,856 downwards.
TCAGAGAAGCGGAGGGAGTAATGCGTAGGGCTCCGCTTATGCCCAGACATGCCGTTCTTTGGACTTTACTTAGCTTCATACACTTTGCTGCTTTGTCTTCGGCCGTCCACCAAACAACCACCCCGAAGGTGAGTATCGGTCTCATAACCGAGATATATATCCAATGGGTGATGCTGAGGCCTCATTTGTTCTCAATGGCTTCTTTTGCAAGAGAGTAAAGCTATTGAGGCTTTCTTAACTCTTTTTTAGATATTTCGCTGTATCGGAGAAGACCAAGCTGGTACTGTTGATTGAGGGAGGGTCTAAATATAGTCGGGATTTTGTTTTTCCTAGATAAGAGTACAAGACGGGTTTGATGGGGTTTATTCCCAGTCCACAAAGATCCGCTCGGCTTGAACAAGGCGCAAAATTAATCATCCTATTGAAAGGCGTTAAAATTTTTGCAAATGGCGTTGTTTATTATATTTGACATTTGTGAACTACACAGCTCCAGAATACAAACAGACAAGCAATGGAGCGCTATACTCTGCTGTCAAGCCATACTCAACCTCAAAAACGAAGAGGACGATTTTGTGTCGAAAATCATCATGAGCGATGAGGCGCATTTCCAACTAAGCGGTACGTCAATAAGCAAAATCTTCATTTCTGGGGCACTGAAAATCCACGTGTGATGTACGAAGAGCCATTACATCCATTCAAAGCCACGGTGTGGTGCGGCGTTCACGCGGAAGGAGTGATTGGGCCGTATTTGTTTGAGGACACCATCTGCAATACAGTCACTGTTACTGGCGAACGCTACAGGGCCATGATAAACGGCTTCTTACTGCCGGAATTGGATGAGCGGGGCTTGGTGAATATGTGGTTTCAATAAGACGGTGCAACCCCACACACAGCACGAGCCACAATGGATATTGCGACACCGCCTTGCGGCGTATCTCTGCTGACACTTCTTTTGACAGAGGACCCACCCAGTTTGGAGTTGATAATCCTGCTCTTTAGCATGAGACTGATCGAGTCCCCAAGTGAGTCATTTACCTTCAGAGCTGAAAGCGCCGTCGTGATTGCGGATGTATTGACGTTGTTAAAGGCGCCTTCTATGTCTAGGCAAGCTACCATTGTAGTTCTCTATAATGTAGGGATCGTTCAAAGTGGCTAGTTAGTGAATGTAGAGCCGTTTCTACCGACTTTCCTTTACAGTAGGCATGTTGTGCCGTGGATAGGAGTCTAGGATTAAGGCTAGATCATATATGGATATCAATAAGTCATTCTAGAGCTTTTAGAAGGAAAGATGGTAGACTAATAGGTCTTAGGTCCTTTTGGACAACATGAAAACATTTTCTTCATTTGGGGAAGAAAACTACATTTACTCCTCTCCATGACAGAGGTATGGGATGGTTCTGCGCAGTACCTCATGATATTTTCAAGCGATGGCAAGATCATATCAAAGGATCTTTGCAGCTGGCCTGGAATTATACCGTCTGGCCCAGCAGTCTTGTATGGTTTGAAGCTATCCAGTGCCCAGAGCGATTTGTCTCTTGTGATAAGGCCAATCTTTTTTGTCGCGGCTGCAGCAGTTCGTTTGTAATTGTTGCTAGCCGTAAAAGGGGAGCTAGCTCGAAATGAGTATCCAGTACGTAGCAGGTTAAGTGATTCGTCACTTGAGGTCGTCCAAGAGCCGTCCCTTTTTTTTCAAGCAGCTAGGTATCGGAAGATTTGTTGAAGGGATTTTTCTTGGACGTGATGCCTCACAGGTTTCAGTGGTGGCAAGACTTAGGATTTGAATTTCTGAGGACAGACCCGCTGGGACTGTATGCGTTCTTGGGTTTCAGAGCTTCATAGAACAATTGTATGTGTCATGACCGAACGAATTCCTCCAGAAATCTCACAGAGAGTAACTGCCTTCTGCTCTCCTTCGTTATGAAAGAGTATAGGTATCTTACTGGCGTCTTAAACCAGAACCAAGGTCTACACGTCAGTGTAGTAGACATATTTGATACCATCTCTTGGCATACTTCTGTATGAGTGGTAATACGCTTCGTTTTTGCAAGTCTAAGGTGCAAATGTTGTGCACCTTGGTAGTGTAGTCATTTGTCTTTTTCCAAAGGCTGTACTTTCACTAAGAGAGACACAAAGTACTAGTACATTCGATTAGCTCCTTGCCTCAGTTCGGATTTTAAGCTTTATCACGATGCCACGTGATGTTATTCATAATTGGGTTTTCTATTGATCATGTCCTTCTTGGGCCTACTTCCAACAAAATCCCTTCCAATGCTATTAAGACATAAAATAGTTAAATTTCATTTCTGTATAGCTACAGCAGTAGCAACTGAAACTGTTCTTCACTCCATGACACGATTCCAGCTAATTTCAATTGTGAAAAATCGACTCCATTCGATTGGCATTTACTCAAAGTCATAATTTGGCCACCTTCGGTTCGAAATTAAATTCCAGTAGCCTGCTAGCCGCAGGAGCACACTTACCCTCATTCCACCTTCTGATGATAGGATAATTTGTGTCCAGATCTCGGCATCTCCAGCTTCGGCACAGTGTGCTGGAGCAACAGGTGATTGGCGAAATGTTCGGTCATAATACAAATCATTTTTCATGATTGACTCGCGCGCACTGCCAGCTATGAGTCAGGTAGCTGGTAGGTTACTTGTACATACTCTTAGTTCCATTCTCAGGGAATGAACACCAGCAGCGCCCGTATTGGTACTCGCCACTTGGTATTCGTTATTCAGCTCTCAGCATTCAACACCCAACAGTAGCCGTTTCGTCATTAAGTCCTGTTGGTTTCCAATTACGACGTGATCTGATCTGCCGCCAGGCTACAGGTAGCCGACGACGCATTGATATCAAACTCATAATCTTGACAAAGCGGTGCGCAGCAGCCGCTACACCAGAACACCATAACAACAAAACACCGAAACACCAAAACACCTGAACACCACCACGTCGATCTTACATAGCATATTTGGATTGGGATTCGTATCTTAGGTGAACCATCTGATTGATGGCCGACTGATTTTGATTGTGCTCACACCGCTGCTGTTGCTGATGCTGCTCCACAACTTGTGACTCGTACTGTGACTGGGACACAAAAACTAGATTTGGACGAGCTCCATTCGAACATCGGAACTACCATCGAAAGATATCATACATACGACGGGTAGATCGGCGGACGAGATGTATTCGTAGTATGACTACACGATGTGGAGGTGTTGCTCGGCGAGCATTAGGAATGCTTTTCAATTTGGCAAGACTGTAATTTTCCAACTGAAAGTGCTGGTCTTCCACACGTTTCCGCACCAGTTGTAGACGTGAGACAATTTCCATTTGATCTAACTGGAGTTTGGTAGGAACATTCGGGTTTGAGATAGAATTCGTGTGTGCTTCCTGGCTCATACTCGTAGTACTCGTAGTGTTGCTTGTCTTTTGTCGCACGTTCATCGAGGCTGCTGGTTGTTGTTTCAGTGTTTGGAGTTTCGCCAACGCCTCCGACCAACAAACACCAACTTAAGATTCAGTTGTTGCCGCACATGAGAAAATTCGGGAACACAACTCGAAATGTCACACGACAACAACTACTCGTACTGACGACGACAACGTTAGGGATGACAAAGTGACAAGCGACCCGAGCGGGTCTGAATTCGGACAGATTTGTTGCTTTTTAGTTTGTGCTTCTGTTTTGTGTGTTTTTTTTTGTCTTAATGTTTGCTTCGTCGTTGTCTTGTTGGTGTGGAGTTTTTTCGGTAGCCAATTTGTATTCCACTCGATGGGAGACACGTTTTCGTTGTTTATTTCTTCGCCGAATGTTTTAATGGGTTTTTGAGGAGACGGTGCTACTACTCGTACACTTCACTTCGAGAGAGATGTTCACGAAAATGCTTTGCTACCGTTTTTTCGTTCGATGTTTTTGGTGGAACATTTAGTGTTTTCCATTTTGGAGGCAAGTCCAGTGGAATTCATAATGTGTGAGGTGATAATAAAGTACAAATTTAGCATAATCAAATATAAAGACCACGTGAGTGAGTGGATGGAATGTTAACAAACATTCGTTGGTTTCATAAGACTGTATGACATTTCGCATGGCGAAAAGGAGTAACTTTGCAGCATTGAAATACAAGTACGTATCCCTTCGTTGAAGTGAATCGAAATTCGAGTCCCTTAGAGCTACTTCGTTCTTCATTTTATAGTACTTTGTGATGGTCATCGTTGCCATCTCAGAGTACATTTAGATTGAAAACGTTGCCAATGCGGATGAGAATATTGTATTAAGCTTGAAATCTTCTTCTTTACACTCACTTTCAATACTTGTAAATCACAAGACTCTTGGGCGATGTATTAGAAACCATATGTTTAGTAGAAAATTGTGAAGGCCTAACACCTTCTCGGAAATGAAGACAAACATAACTCGCAAGATATATGTCGTGTGTTACTAACTTATTTACTAAGTTGGGGGCAAGAACCGATAGTGAAGCTGAGCTTCTTTAACTATCACGATCACTATCGGCTTCTTTGCTGAACTCCACACTGATTGAGGTACACTTCTTTTTGTATGCTCAACCATACGAGTAGATGCGGTCCGCCTCTTTTGCGCCGCCCCTCGGGGTCAGAGTTGAAGACTCTTCAAGGCGAAGCTGAAGCTTCCGTTCTTACAACATGGCCCAGTCATCTTATACGTCTACGTTGGATACTTAGACGCCTGAGTCTGATTTCTACTATAGATACGAGTAAGGTCTTGAAATTTCCCTCTCTCATCCCCAGGTTAAGCGGGAATTGTCTGTTGCTGTTCATTTTACCTGACAGAGGGATTTCGGTCTTCCTGCAGGAGTTTTCCCATTACCTTAGTATCGACTGCGACTCTACCCCCAGTTTATCATGTAAAGGGTGTTTTTTCTAAGAGCTTGAAAACTTTAAATAATAATACAAGACAGAAATATTGTTGCAACGAGTTTTTTATTATTATAGTCTGGTAGATAATTTCATTTATTTATTTTTTAAATATGATTTCTGGCATATGCCCGCCGCGGCTACGAGTTACATGGTCTATTCGATCAGTCCAATTTCCCACTACTTTTTCCAATAAATCTGGCCGTATGGTGTCAATGGTGGCTTGAATATTGGCTTTCAATGCTTCAAGAGTTGCCAAGAGTCTGTCGGCATAAATCAACGACTTAACATAGCCCCCTAAAAAATCGAGAGGCGTTAAGTCGCACGAACAAGGGGGCCAGTTAACAGGCACACCTCTGGAAATAAAGTTGACACCAAATTGATTTTGCAATAAAATGATGGTTAAGCGCGCTTTATGGCAAGTTGCGCCGTCTTGTTGGAACCAAATGTCGTCGATGTTTAGCTAATTTTCCACGTAGTCGAAGGACAAAGGCCAACAAGTTGAGAGCGGCGACGAATCGACATTTCGGCATCTTCTTCAATACTTCGCGCTACAACAGTAATATTCACTTCGGTACGAATATTTCTTTGTCTTGTTGATGGTTTTGAATCGAAAAGAGCAAAAGTAGTGCGAAAACGATCAATAACTGCACGAATTGCTTGCTCACTTGGCCGATTATGTTGACTGTTAAATTGACGAAGTGCTCTATAAACTTCACAAACAGATTTATTTTTTTTAAAGTAAATTTCCACAACTTGAAAGCGTTGTTCTGATTCATGATGAATTTCCTAACCCTACTGAATACAAATGTCAACATAGTTTGACATTGACAGCTGTCAAACCATAGACAATAACCATAGAAACTCATTCAGCTAAAAACACATCTTTTAAATGCCCTTTATTCTTTGACAAAACTTTCAATTCTGAAATAACAATTTTCCATTTTCTTGATCATGCATCTCCTGCTATGTTGCCTCTTTTTTTGGTCGTGGAGCTCATGAGCGGATCTCGTCTCTACGCAGCGCAGCCTTAAATGTTTCTTATTTAGCTACAAGTATCTGCCTACTTTAGTCCAGAGGTTAATTTGTGGCCCCTCTTTAACATCAATCAAAATGGAAAGTAGCTTCCTTTATGGCTCGTTGGGAACATTCACACTCGGGTACTTGTCTACATGACCCAACCATCTTAGTCTTTGGATTTTCACTCTTCTGGTTAGGTTGATTTCACTGTACAGTCCGTAGAGTTCTTTGTTGTATCTCCTCCTCCATTCCTCTTCAATGCAGACGGGACCGAAGATCGCCCGAAGAGTTTTTCTCTCAAAGCAAACAAGAGGAATCCATTTTTGATAATGTCCATGCCTCTGCGACATAGAGCAGGACCGGGATTATTAAGGTCTCATAAAGGGTTGTCCGAGAGAGGGCTTTGCTACTCAATTCCCTTCTTAGCCCAAAGAAACAGCGGTTGGCAATAGTTATTCTTCGCTTGATCTCACCGCTGCTGTCGTTGTCTGTATTTATAGCAGAGCCTAGGTAGACAAAGTCCTTAACCACCTCAAAGTTATATCTGTCGAGGGTGACGTTCTGCCCGAGACGTCGGTGTTGGTTGTTCTTTTTGCTTGACAGCATAAACTTGGTCTTGCCCTCATCGACCGCTAAACCCATTTTCGCCGTTTCCGTCTCAATTCTCGCGAAAGCGCCACTGACATCACGCTGCTTTCTCCCAATTATGTCAATATCGTTGGCGTATGCGAGAAGTTGGACGGACTTTTGAAAGGTTGTGCCTCTTGTGTTTGCTCGTGAGTTTTGCACTATTCTTTCAAGTACAATGTTGAACAAATCGCATGACACCACATCGCCTTGTCTAAATCCTTTCTGGACTTCAAAGGTCGCCTCGGTGAGATTTTTACCGACCTTGATGGAGAAGCGTGCATTCTCCATCGTCATCCTGCACAGACGGACGAGTTTGGCAGGGATGCCAAAACTAGACATTGCTCTATATAGCTCGTCTCTATAGATGCTGTCATACGCGGCCTTAAAATCGATGAATAGGTGGTGTGTATCGATGTGAAGCTCATGGGTCTTCTCCAAGATCTGCCGTAGTGTGAATATCTAGTCGATCGTGGACTTTCATGGCCTGAAGCCACACTGACATGGACCTATCAGGTTGTTGACGAACGGCTTCAGGCGTTCACACAATACGGCGGATAAGATCTTATATGCGATGTTAAGGAGACTGATGCCTCTGTAGTTGGCGCAGTTCAGAGGGTCTCCTTTCTTGAGAATTGGACAAACAATGCTGAGGTTCCATTCATCGGGCATACTTTCGTCTGACCAAATTTTACAGATGAGTTGGTGTATGCTCCTTGCCAAGTCATCGCCTGCCGCTTTGAAGAGCTCGGCAGTCAGGCCATCCGCTCCAGCAGCTTTGTTGGACTTAAGCTTCGATATAGCTATCTTTACTTCATCCAGGTCGGGTGGACGGAATTGCTGGTCATCATCGTCCAAGTTGAAAGGTTGATTCTGCTTGACAACGGTATTTGGTCCGTCATCGCCGTTATACAGTCTACAGACATGGTCTTTCCAAATTCACAGCATCGACTGCGACTCTACTGACATGTCCTCTTGTTCGTTTCTACAAGCTTCGCTTCGCGGTTTGTGTCCGTGGCATGTTTTTTTTACCTGTTTGTTAAAACTTCCGAGTCTCATTCTTGGAGTAGCATCTCTGAATGTGTCTTCTCTTTTGCCTCCTGATAAGCCGGTGTTCGTCTCTCCTCTTCTGCTCATAAAGCTCGTGAGCAGCTCTAGTCCTTATTTGCAGTGCCGCATTGCGTGCCTTTCGCCATTCGTCATCGAACCCGGGGGTTCGCTGTGGTGGTCCAGTGAAACCCAGCACATTGGAATTGGCATCTCTAATGACCCTTTGGTAGTGTTGCCACTTGTCTTCGATGCCTGATGCTGGCGGCAAGGGATCTCTTAAGAGATTAACGGAGACTCGATCGGAAAAGAACTTGACGATCTCTTGCGATTGTAGCCGTCTGACGCCACAGCCCCTCACAATATTAGCTTGACTTGGCGTTGGTCGGGATATCCGCAACCGTACCTTGGCTACAACAAAGTAGTGGTCCTCGAAACGTTCGGACATCCATAATACTGGAGGAGTGCCTTGCGTCGATTGCAATGTGATCAATCTGATTGACTGTTGATTGATCAGGAGTTCTCCAAGTCCCCTTGTGTATGTCGATATGTGGGAACCGCGTGCTAGCCACGACAATGTTTCGCCCCGCCGCAAAGTCGATTAGCCTGAATCCGTTATCGGAGGTGGTGTTGTGCAGGCTATATTTTCCGATTGTTCCACCAAAGTACCCTATCTTCCTATCTTTGCATTAAAATCACCGAGGACTATTTTAATGTCATAGCTGGGTCATTGCTCGTAGGTCATGTTAAGGAGCTCATAGAAGGCATCCTTGGTGTCGTCATCTTTCTCGTCTGTGGAGGCATGCGCGCATATACGGCTAATGTTGGCGAATTTAGCCTTGATGCGGATTGCTACGAGGCGCACGCTCACATGCCGGAAGCTCAGGACTTCCTGTCTTAGTCTGCCTTCGATAACAAATCCGCATACAAATTGGCGCTGCTTTTGTCGTCGATAACAATCGCCGTAGTAGATGTCGCAGATTTTCATCTTCTTTTTGTCCGGCCCATCCCATCGCATTTCTCGGATGGCGGTTATGTCTGCTTTGCAGCAGTCTAGGGCCTCCGCTAGTTGCTCGGCTGCACGTGGTCTATTAAGGGATCTAACGTTCCACGTGCATATCCGAAGCTCATTGTCCTTAAATCGTTTGCGTGGGTTGTCAGCAGTAGATCCGTCCATATCCGAGGCTTGTTGATGCTTCGTAACTTCTTGTTTTTTTCAAATGGCCGGGCAATTACCCCGGCGGCACAACCCCCAACTTGGAGGACCAGTTCCATTTTTAATGCCCCTAGGACGAGGGGTCGGTTACACCGAAGCCGGTAACCCGTTCCGTGATGTGAGCGCTGGTTGTCCCATAAAGGTCTCGTCCGCCACCATCTCTTTTCCAAGACCCTGCCTAAGTCCTGGAAATCCTTACCAGCCTGAGCCCCAAATATGTCGGAGTTGTACCGGATAAGGTCTTGTTTGGTTTTTTTTCCGACACTAATCCTGATTTATGTCGCAGGAAACACGCAATTTGTCCCCTTCACTTCGCAATCTCTAGTGAGATTCCCAGATGGCGCCACGGAGAGGCGTGAAGTAGCACTTATTAGCAGAGCTGCAAGATATTCGGCTGCAGAGGCTCATTCTCGTCATTTAAGGTCGCAAGATGCTATTAGCTTACTGGCTCTTACCGAACTCTCTAAACTTTACAATATCAATAAACTTTGCCTTTCGGCCTTAAAACTATCTTACGACTAATGGTCTTATTTATCAATAAGTGGGAAATATTTCTAAGAAAATAGTTTTAGAAGAAAACTTAGATACTTTATCATTTTTTTTAATTTTTATATAAAACTTAAAACTATACCCTATTCTACTTAACCTACCTAAGCTACTTATTCTAACTTAAATATAATCGGGGTGGTGAGCACTCGTAGACTTTCTCTCCGAGTGGTCACCATCTCGATTGCGATTTCGGGCGCCTGGCAATCCTCAACATCGTGCACAAGCACCGCCCAGACTTAACTGATGCCATGAAGCACCAATCACTTCTTAGAAGTGCCGCCCTATGTTAACGAGCCCGGCCTTTCCACGAGATCCCCCTAACTATCCTTAATCTAACTTAAAACTAGGAAAAGTGTGTTAGCTCAATAACGTTCCGACCTAGGAAAGCATGACTACCCTCCCTACTTCCTTGAGCCACCAGAATTCGGCGAACTGTTTTTCGGCATCGACCCGATCCCTTTCCGCAATCGCGGTTCTAAAACGGAGAAGCTCTTGAGCATTAGCGACATACCCGTCGTAGATGAGCCGCTTGTGCTTCGCACCGCGGTGGCGGTGGTTTATTACCGGAATACCATCCCTACTTTGCACTAAACCTTTAGCATCTATATGAAGAAAAGCCTCCGGCGGGATAAAGCCCGATAGAAGTGAGCTCTCATGGTACATGTCATTGGGGTAATAAGCCCCAAAGATCAGGCTGTTGTCGCTGGTCATTGCCCTTGCAATGTGCCTTCGAATCACCTTAATCAGGAAATTGTCAATCCTATTCAGATGAGCCCCATCGTAAAGGGCTTTGTTGGGATAGTATTTCTTGTACTCTGATTCTGGTGTTCTATACAAACCCAGGCAGGTCCTGAGACACTGCCTTTCAAACACCCGAATCTTTTCCATCTGAGACGGCGCTACATTAAACCACACAGGGCAACCATACGCGATGACTGGCCTAATTAGGGCCACATAGCATATGACCTTCACCCTGGAAACAAGTTGACTGCTGTGAAACAGCCTTCTTGTCAGGGCTAAGGCCTTCTTGGCCCCAGCGAGACAAACATCTATATGTTTGTCAAAATACAGATATTTATCGAGCCAGATACCAAGGTATCTAACTACGCTTCTCACCGCTAATGGCATCCCGTGTTGTCCAATGATGGCCAAATTTCGCCAGTTATGTCTGGTATCCCTAGAAGCACATCGCAATGGAGTCCTAAACAAGATTGTTTCTGACTTTTGGAAATTGATTTTTAATTTCCAATCATCGCAATACTCCTTAATATGATCGAAATCACGCTGCAGAAGAGCATTGATGACTTCGATTTTTGGGCCTGATCTGTACGCCACTAAATCGTCTGCGTACGCTATAGAGTGATTGAGGGAACCTACTAGATCACTTGTGTAAATGTTAAACAGGATCGGAGAAATCACCGCCCCCTGTTGTAAGCCGTTTTTAATATCAAAGACTTTGCTCGAAGTGACGTTGCCACATTTGACAACGAACTTCTTTCCCATAAGCATGTTATAAATCATATACAGCAGAGGTTTCGGCATACCCCTCCTAGTTAACTTATAGAAAAGCCCCTCTAGCCATACGGTGTCGAAAGCCTTTTCAAAGTCAACCAGGCAGGCACCCGTACACTGGTTCTTACACTTATTCCATTGTATGTCGGAGATCAGCTTTGACGCAGCATGAATAGTGTCATGCTTCGCCCTAAAACCAAACTGATTTTCCGGAATTATATTATTTTCCTCAACCCACCTTAACAGCGCTCTATTAACCACTTTCTCGAATACCTTGCTTATATTCGGAAGTAAACTGATTGACCGAAGATTAGCAGGGTTGGTTCTGACTTTATCCCTTTTCGGGACAGGATGTACCACTGCTATTTTCCAATGTGTCGGATAATATGCATTATTCAGCGCATTGTTAAATAGCGTAGTGAAAATATCCACTGCTTCCAAGGGTAGGTGTCTTAATACGACGTTTGGAATACCGTCTACTCCCGACGACTTTTTGTTTTTCAGAGACTCGAAGATGCACAGGAGTTCATCTTTTCGCACGAACAAATTCGAGGAAGCTCGCTCATTGGCGACGATGACATTTGCAGCGTTTTCTTCACTGAATACGGTAAAACCGTGATTCTCAGATCGCCAATTTTGAAGTTCATTGCGTAAATAATAGTGACTTACGTAGGCCCTGTTATCAATGTCGTGATTACGGTGAACCGGATTGTTCACCGTATACACGGTTTCGAAAAAAGCGCCCAGCAAATCCACTTTCTCCTGTGGGTCTTCGACCACAAAAAAACCATCGCCTGAGTCGGCACTTTCTGGACTTATACCAACCGTTAGTAGTATCTGTCTGTTCTCTGTCGTCTGTGGAATTCGAACACATTGAATGTTGTTGTGATCTTTCCGCCTGAACAATTTATTTATCTGCGGGAACATATTCGGACTACTGGATTTTATAGCCCGAATCTTATTGCCCCAGTACAGACTTACAGCTTTACTGTAATTTTGTTTTATTAATTGTTTAAGGTTTTTGATCACTGACTTCAATGTTCTTATTTCCGGGTTTTGTCTGTCAGTAAACTGTCTGTACAGTTCCTTCAGTCTCGTGAGCAGTCTACTTTTGTATGCGTACAGTGCGTTTATTGTTGGAGTTCTGTACTTTTTGGTCTGGTCTTCGTCGGAGCATTCTACCCGAGGAATAGTCTGCTCCATTGTGCGTTTGATAATGTCTTGCATAGTCAGTAAATCACAATCGATTTCTTCGTTGGTCAAGTTTCTATTAGTCGGAGGATCAATCCCATTCAAATGTAAATTCCGCTTTAACATTCTGGAGAAGCGCGACCACCGTACCCTACGATAGTCGTACGAGTACACCTGATCGTACTGCTCCAGCAGCGTTTGTTCATTTGGGATCCGTATTGTGGCTGCGAGTCCGTAGTGATCACTATCGTACTCGAACGCTCGCAAACAGTTCCGTGTGTTTAAATCCACGTCTGTCAGCTCTAGTCTATTGTCTATAAGAGCCAAGTCCAAAAAGGAACCAGCTGATGGAAAGGATGGAATATTCGTCGCGTACAACTCAAGTTTGTACTCAATCATATATTGACTCCACCAGTAGTGTAACTGGTTACCCCTAGTGTTCGGCGGATTATTTCCCCATGCCGCATGTTTAGCGTTCAGATCTCCGGCGAGACAGTAATAATTTTCTTCCGATTGAAGCTGAAGGCAACGAAAAAGTATTTCGAGCTTAGTTATAAAGTGAATGGGATTTGGTACTTCAGGTGCGTAAAGCGACACTACATACAGTCGCCTTTGACTATGAAGAGGAATGCATATGATGCAGGCTTCCAACACCCGGAACCTCAGCAAATCCCCGCTGTATATGACCCTATGGCGTATGCCCTTGCGTAATAAGATACCAACTCCACCCCCTCGTAAGGAGTGAGGTCGGTCCCTTCTGTATGTATTGTAGCCACTGTAGCCAATTTTGTGATTCTGGTTAAGCTTAGTTTCGCTTACCAAAAGCACATCCGGCCGTTCACTTAACAACAGGTTTTGCAGATTGGTTCTCCGTTCGATTCTGATTAGTGAATTAACATTTAACGCAAGGATCTTTAAGTTGACCTCATTCAACGTAGCAGACATTATATCGGCGTGCCAGACTTCTCAAACAGTGTCGAATAGATGACGTCAATTCGAGCCGCTTGTTCATTTAATTGTTTCTGGAAGTGATCGATTTTTCCGTGTAGGGACAGAAGAATCGCTTTCAAATCCAAATCTGTTTCCGGCGCTTTTTCGGCTACCTTTGACATATTTTTTGCTGTTATTGCGGCCTTACCCGATCCAGATACCATTTGGGCAAAGGATATACTGGGTGCCACAAAATTAGAGAAAGCACGACTCTTTTGACGCTTCTCTTCTTCGATGAACTGTTTTCGAGCCTGGACTTTCTTTTTCAGCTACTGGAACCTTGGACAACCTCTGAAATTGGCAGGATGCCCTGAGTTCCTACAGAGTACACAGAAGAGTTTATCCCTATCCTCTACTCTATCACTACCTAGAGAATATTCTCCATATTTGTGGTCCTTGTCGCACTTCACGCACCTAAATTGCTTATTGCAATTAGCTGCGGCGTGCCCGAACCTCTGGCAGCGCATACATTGCAGTACACGATCTGCTCTCTTTAATTTTTCCCAACTTACAGCATGATAGTACAGGAATTTGATTTTTCGCAGACTATCGATTTTGCTATTGGGGGTTAATTGCACTAAGAAGAATGGTAATTTGCGGTTACCATCCCTTGCCGCGGCCGTGGTAAACGGCTTGACACCTACGAACTTTAGGTCGTCGCTTTCAAACCTTTTGAGCTCTTCTTCGAGCTCTTCCGTTTTTACTGCGGGATCGATTCCTTTTAACAGCACCGTCTGAAGTTTTTCACCCTTAGGGGTATACGTATAATACTCCGTGTCCGCTTTTCCCAGGGCGTTACGTACTTTCTTATACTCTTCCATATTACTACACATAATAATGTGCTTATTTGCACTTAATCTTTTCACATAGAAATTCTTAGTTACTAACTTACATAACCTAATACTATCTTTTATTTCAAAATTACTTACATTAATTGGGGGAACTTTTTCTCTCCCCTTGTTGCTAGGATGTTGTTTTTGTTGTTGCTGCTGCTGTTGATTTTGTTGCTGGTGCTGCTGCTGTTGTTGTTGTTGATGCTGCTGCTGTTGTTGTTTTTGATGCTGCTGCGGTTGTTGTTGTTGTACTTGTCTTTGACCTTTTTGCGTTTGTTTCTTATGTTTTAAGCGTTGTTCTTGTTGTTGCTGTAGTTGCTGATGCTGGTTTTGCCTTGACGGCGATTTTTGATTTTGCTCCATCGGCAACTCTTTCAATGTTTGTAATTGCTGCTGTTGTTGTTTTTGTTGTTGCTTCTGGCACCGCAACTTTTCCCTTTTTTCAAGAAGCTCCTTTATAAGCTTATCAAGCTGAGCCTCTTCGTCTTCTTCCTCTTCCGCAGAGGTATCAGTGTCTGATAATATTTTGAAAGAGTTCCCCTCTCCGACGTATCGGCACTCACCCCCTTCAGACTCGTACGAAAACTCTTTTCCGTCCGCTTCGATGTTTTCATCATCTTTATTTTTCTTTTTTGCGGACAGGTTCGATGACACCTTGCCTTTTCTTCGCCTCTTCTCTACTTTCGAAGTATCGTCCGACTTCTGCATTGCTGCTGCTGCTTTTGTTGTTGTTGCTTGCTGATGCTGCATTTCACACGCTCTTGTAGTCATGCGTTTTGTCAACGGTTCAACCTGCGGGACCTCCGGCTGACCGGTATCCATCACTCCTCTGCCACTTCTACCACTTTTATTAATCGGTGATTTCAAATTAAATGAAAAAACGAAAAAAAGATCCACTCGAATCTAGAACTGGACTCGAACCTGGGATCCTCCACGTCTCGAGTCGACCACTCCTTCTCTGGGCTAAACTGCCTTTTATCACTTCAACACTTATGCTTTTAGTTTATTGTCTTTGCACTTTTATGCACACTATTAACAAGTCGACCGTTCTCGATAAGAGCTAGGAAACGACTGTACTTCTATGTGGCCTAATACTAATCGTTACCATTTCTATGACTATTTCTTACTTTTTTATATCTGCGTCATAGCCCGAACAAGGCAATGGCTTGTTTTCTTCGCAATGCTACCTAACTATACCTTTCCTGCTGCTATACGCAATGTCTTTTGTGTTTTCAAAAGTAAAGTAGGGATCAAGAAATATTAATATGCAAAAAGCATAGATTCAGGAAAAAAGGATTTAAAGAAAAGCACACACAAAACAACCCTGTAATCCTGTTTCGGTAAATTTACCTAGAAGGGTGGTGGGCAGCCATGGGTTCATCAGGCATTGGAGCACTCTCCCATTATCTTGAAGGATCAACCACCACAGCTAAGACGGACGGTCCATGATGGAAGCGGTCAGAAGAAAGGCGCAGAAACAGCGCCAAACGTATTGATTGATAGGAGCCTTTACCGAAGTTGTTGGCTCTTGCCCTTGTGTGGTGTCGTCTCCCCCATCGAGTAGTCTCCTTTGCCTTAGAAGGCATCTCCGCTCCACCTATTTCTTTCCTGCCCAATCCGTTGTTTTGGCCCACCCCATCATTTTATGTCCGTTGTCTCTTTGGAGAACCATATTGGCGGGAAGAATTGGTGATTTCTTGAACAATGTCTTTCTGCTTCTATGCTTGTCAGGGGAACAACTAATAGGTCTGCGAGAAGGCAGAGACAGGAGTCTCTTTGGTAGTGACTGACGGGCACTTTAGTAGAAGCGCGTTACGTCTAGCGCCAGTTGGACGGTCAGGAACCCTCTGCGTGCATAAACCCCAGAAGATTTGAAATTACGAACCAACAAAATTCATTGTAAAAGAAAGATATTTGCAAAGACTGGACCACTATTTGCGTGCCCCGCACTAACGTCAATGCACACGGGCATTTTATTTTTCCCCCTAAATCTCGAGTGACAGTTTGAAACCACCAACCCCGCCAGTTTTTTGTAGATTTCGTCAGTTCAATTTTTTGAGTATTTTTTTTGTTTTGCTCGCAGCCCGGCCATCATAAATATTAGAATTTGTTACCCGGGGAAAATTTTGCAACAATCTTGAAAGCTAACAAGTTGCCATCAAATGTACTGGATACAGGATCATTGATTAATAATCTGATTACTTCTGTATATGATCTCCAAATATCAATCAGGAACGATTGAGCCATTATCACTAATTTGGATGCAATCATCATCGCTTCACTCTTTGCTACAGTTACACTGCTAACATTATACTTAAAGGAGCAGTTCTTCATAGTCTTGATCCAGTTTTCTTTGTGTACTTCTTGTTTTTTTAAGAATACGACGTTCTCATGGGCTTCCAAGTCGATCTCGTCCTTCGAGAAAGTTGAAGTTGGGCCTTAAATTGTTGCCACCGACTTTCTGCACTTGATACGAGCAGAAAGGATGTCCGAAAACAGTCTTACAGGCCTGATCAGTCTAAGGTAATCACAGCTAGTATAAAGCTTGTTCTTTCTTATCCTTTGATGTTTTAATAGCCAGAATATCAGCACACATTCGTTGGCTACAAAGTGGTGTCAAAAAAATCATTGTTGTCGCCTAAGAATGCTGGGAAAGTCAGATTACTTGATCTGTGTATTGAGACAGTTACTTTAAATGCTGAATGATAATGTGCTTGAAATCTCTGAGGGCTACGATAAACTACTCACTTACTAACTAACAATTCTTATAAGGATTTCCTCCTCATTAAGCAAAGTTCTAATCAATTTTTAATAGAATTATCAACTCAAGTAAATATCATGACCCTTGGCCTGGCGATCTCATTACCAAAATATTTCACCATTCAATCCATTCATCTTAATTTCGCATCCCACTGATAAATCAACATGCGACTCCAGCTGCTCCACCACGAATGAGCGAAAAAAGAAAAAAAAAATCAGCTGAAAAGTACTGGTCGCAATAAAGCGCCCAATGGCACCCCGTCGAGAGTAATGATCGATAAACAAGATTCGCTGCGCGTATGTAAATCGACTCACCTTCTATACACCACAATGTGCACTCTTGAAGCCTCTCGCTAGCCACCAGTGGGGTTCGCGTTAATTTCACACTCAAACACGCACATGATCCACGGGGGAAATAGAACAGGTCTTATTGAATATCCACCTGAATGCGATCGTTTATCACTGGGCCACCCAATCCACCTTGGTTGGCTTTTCGATTTGGCGTGGGAAAATTTTCATCCACTTGACTAGATTCTGATGAACAGATTCAAAGATCTACAGATTAATAGATTTACAGATTCACTTGTGATCCTCATCCTTAATTAAGGGAGCAATTAAATTCATCGCGAAAGATTGATTGTCACCGCAGGCCACTTTATGTCCATTTTGTCATTTAATCAATCGGCATAGCGAATTAATAACTCTGCTCTACTGTCAATCTCTCACTGTCCATGGGGGCCATCGTCTTCATCATGGTTCGCGATCTTCTTCCTCCTCGTCAGTGTTACGAGGATATTTTAGGCAAAACAATGGAACTCATCGGTTCCAACCTCTAATGGAAATATTGACGACAGATGAGTTTGACAGATCTAGCAGACCTGGTTGCAGAAACAAGACGAGAGGACTACGACAACAACGGAGATTTAAACAACTTCGGGAGTAGAACTTCAATGACATAGCCAAGAGGGTTACAGCAACAGGAATAACAAGAATGACGATGACGATCAAAATGAAGATGAGGAGGATGACGACAAGAGGAATGAGGACAACGACGACAATGATGATGATGGGGCACCAGATCACAAGTGACGATAATGTGCTGTCACAGGCACGGCCGCCCCATGCATAAATTGAATATGAGAACATGGAGTCATTATTACTGCTGTCCCTGTGGCTCTTGTATACCATAGATGATACTCTTTGGGAGTACTTGTGGTGCCTAGGTCCGATCTTCTAGCTCCTAGCTCTCATGCCAGCGTTGCGAAGATTTATTCGTTTTATTCAATTTTATTGATTATGTCATCAGGATCGATGTTGTCTCCTCTATTCGTTGACGCTGCTGGTGGATCAATACAACGAGGATGACTGCTCAACGGGGACAAGGATGAGAATGAAGACGAAGACGAGGACGACTCTACGACGACGACTTCTACGATGATGATGATGCGAGGATTGATTGATTTTTAATTGACTCACAGTTGATTGAGATTGACGACAGTACGATCACAAGATCACAAGACCAACAAAATGAAGAAAGCAAATCTCACAGAGACCCCATGATAGGCACTGTTCCAAGTAGATAGGCACCTTGGGTGGATCTGTGTAGTGTGTACATCATTGCGGCTCGTTACTCATCTCCGCGCCCACTCTACCAACTAGTGCGGCAAGCAATTAAAAATTCCACACTCCATTCCGAGGCGCAACAAATGCGCGCACAATTTATTATTTAACCCAAGTCCCAGGCAATTGGCAATCGATTCAGGAATCCTTAGCCATCTAGCCACATATTCATAGATGTGCGCCAGCGTCATTTCGGTAAAATAATCCGCCCCATTCAGGAAGGATTGCGGACTAGGACTACATACATTCATAGGTGGTTCTCGGTTCGGTTTTAGTGCCCCGACTCGGATATAATTAAAATATCTTAATAAAATTCACAGCACGTGCTCGCAGGGGACAATCCTCGCGAATGGAGCAGATTTAATACGTGACCTCTAACTCTGGAATTGCATATGGTGCGCCGCTGCCACCGCCGCTTCGGCATTGGACATTGGAGTTTGGTACTTGGTGCTTGGCGCTCCGTTGTTGGACAAGGATTGAGTAGAGTACGCCACCACTACACCTGGGAGATGGTAATGGCAATTGTATGGTTTCGAATTGAACTATGGAGAGTGCCCTCAAGGTGTCTGGCGACTCGGTGTGTGACTCTGTGACTAGTATTTGTAGTTCCGCGATATCGGAGGATTGGGTGGATCAATGAAATTAATCTAGCGACCAACGAGTGTAGAGAGATCGATTTGTGTCTTCAGGCGAATGAGGGTTTATTGACTTTGTACGATGACAAAGGTGTGTGTTTGGAGTGGTTGCTGTTTTCCGAAATGAGTTTTTGTGACATTTTTGGAATTCCTTTTGACTTGGATTAGGAAAGGAACAACACAGGCAATTGGAGTGGGTGCCAATGGTTTGTGGTTTTACACACTTTGTCATGTACGAGTATATAAAGTTCGAAAGGATGACCAAGCATAATTGATGGAAATAGAAGGGCAAGAGTGTGCGACGTATTGACGCCTCTAACAAAAGAATCTCATGGCTAGATCAAGCTAAAGTGAATACATAAGCAATGAGTTTTTAGAGTACAAAAAGAGCGGCGATCAGTCTATTTGGGAGCGAAACCAAAAGGACATCTTCTACGAAAGTCACAGAACTAACTTGTACAAAAGTAAGAAATCTTTGAAGGAAACGATATTTCTGGACAAATCATCATTTGTGCTCCTAACAAAATAAACAATCTCCCTCTGGATTTATCATACAATAGTATGACGTCAAAGAGGATTTAAATTATTAAGTAATTGACTGTACGTCATTCAACTTTAAGGATATTCTTGACTTCAGAATCAAAAGCGAGGTTTTTAAGTATTTGATGTATAGCGGATCTATGTTTTCGTGGACATCTCTTACTCCACTACTCGTGGGATTTATAAAGAAAGATAACCTTACCAAAAAAAAAACAAAACCCGAGGCGGGAATTCCTTTAATACCGGGCGGTAATACTGTATCTACATCGACAGGCTCCTGCAATATGTAAAGAGAAAAATAGAATGGTGCTAGTAATATCCTTAAATGTGGACAAGCCACTGCTCTCAAATCGCTAAGCGACTCTTCCAAGCGCCAGAGATTGTTGGACGATACTGTACCGATTCCTAAGTGGCCCAATATTAAAAGAGCCAAGAATCCATCTGGGCCTTTCAATGTTACGTCTCTGGGGTCTTTTAGAGAAGTCCTAAGGGAAAAAGGAACGCCAATGGATCTTTTACACCCAAACGACGATAGTTGGTCAAGTTGAAGCTTCCGGGTAACCAGGACCACCTCCTATCACAACCAAAACTATTTTCAAAAACCTTTTAGTTTTACACAAAAGCCGTAGATGGGTAAGGAGAAGATACAAGGCTGGATACAAGGCTTGAGATCTAGAACTAGTATCTGGATCAAGTTCAGTAATCCAATCCTTCTAACTGGAGGAATTAAGGGGTCCCCATAGTTGATTTTGATCAATAAGGAGTTCTTTCATGCACTTGCGCAGATCAAAGGCATTATTCGGTTCGTTTTTGAGACGATAAACCCACGGGCTTACCAAAACGAGGAAACTGATAGAAAAGCTACCCGTGCTCTTATGATATGTAATAGCCTAGTGGGGAAGTCGTGGAGCTGTACCGCTAACATTCTGCGATAGATGTACATAGCGATGGTGAGACCAATGATCACATATGGTGCAGTAGCATGGGCAAAACGAACCAGTGTGGTCACAACAAGACGCAAAGACTGGAGTGCCTATGCATCACCGGCGCAATGTGTACATGCCCAACTGCTGCAATGGAGGTGGTGTTGGAATTAACTCCCTTACACCTCATTCTCTCAGAGTCGGCGGATAAAACTATTCTAGGAATAGCAAAAGAAGGAACTTGAAAGGAGAAATGCATTAGTTCGAAAGAATATGATGCACTACTCGGAAAATTTCCACTCTTGGCATTAGGAAATATAACTTTGAAACGAATTTCTTAACGAAGCCTAGCAACAAGAAAGAATGGAGCGATGAATCCACAATCTATGGACTGACCTACCACACGATACAGACGGCTCGAGAACTGATGAACGAACAACTGCAGGAGTGTTTGGGCCAAGAACGAAACACCATGAATCCATGGGCAAAAGTACCAGCATCTTTCAAGCAGAAATATGCGCCATATAAAGATGCGTTCGAATCAATCTCGAAAAGAATTACAGAAACTGTTATATACCAATAATGTCAGATAGTTAAGCAGCTATTAAAGCTCTGGACTCCATTGCCATTAAATCCTACAAATTCTCAACAAATTGGGAAAGAAAAATAGATTATCTGTCTGCTGGATACCAGGCCATGTGGGCATTATTGGTAACGAGGCGGCGGACTCTATAGCAAGAAAAGGGGCATTCTTCGGGATAGGGGAACACACTCTACGCGACAAAATTCCAGAATTCAGAAAAGGAGAAAAGGGCTAGAACTTTTCGGGATCTCCAAGGTCTGAAACAAGCCAAAAAACTCTTTGGAGATTTTAATCTTAAAAGATTTAAAGCATGTATCAGTCTTATGAAAAATAACCTACGCATACTAACTGTTTTCCTAACGGGGAATTAAAAACTCAGGGAACACCTAAGGAAGATAGGGATATCAGATGAAGTCCCTGCAGATTCTGCAAAGATTCCACCGAAACTCCCGAACATATACTGGAATCCTGCGGGGCAATGACCCAAAAATGGTTTTAATGATTGGGAAAACACCAAATTCAAGAAAAGAATCTACCAACCACGGATCCACTGCTCATTCTCAGAAGGCATGGTAGTGGAGGTGGTGAAGGCGTGGGACATCTGAATACGTTCCAATCTATACAAAAGACAAGGGTAAGATAAGAATATGTGTACTACTGAAGAGAAGCCTTAATGTATTTTTCCTTCTTAACCTTAGCAACCCCGACATAACAATTACCAGACTGGAGATTGCTAAATACACCTACTGGCTGACATCGGCATATCTTGGCTACAACCAAGTGCGACAATATTGCGCATAACCCGGTTTGATGCAGTACCGACATCAACGATACAGGTGAGGCACTTTCTTATTACATTATAGGTACTAACCCCATTGTTTGCAACATTTGCAATGAGCTTTTATGACAAAAAACCTAAAAGAAATGCTGGGCATCACCCTTGTCTCCGAAAACATCATTCAAATCATAACGAATTGGATGGCATCATTCGAATACTCTTCCTCAAACCACAGATCCAACCAATTCAGTTGGAAGGATGTTCCCCCATACAACTATCATTCCGAAATTATCGGAACACTTTTAAGACTTCTCTCTTCTGAGCTCTTATGTCCCCAATGTAACACAAATGAGCTTGATATGAATCGGGGCTCCCACGAAGAACCTTAATCAGGCAATGGCTGCTTCCTGCCCTCTTATTAAAGTGAGACCAAATTAGAAACGTATTCAGGAATCCTTTTAACAAAGCCAAAAGCACGAGAAAAGTTAAAGACTAGGACTCATATAAGGAATCTAAAACATATAAAAAGAAGAACTGAGGAGAGCAAAACGACAGTCCTGGAGGTCATTCTGTACAACAGAAACAGAAACCTCTGATGCACCGCCACTAAGAAAGATCCTCTCCACAAGTCTTCGATGCCCAGTAACAGTAGCAGCCGCAAATTTTCGCCTTAAACCAACTAAGCAGTGGACAAATAAACTGTTTGGCCACGCTAATATTCTTAACGTACCAAGAATGCCTTCAGAGGATATTTACTATACTACGCCCCAACATTGATTTGACAATGACTTTATGTAAGCATCCCCTCTAGACCTTTCTGGAAGGAAAATGCCACATGGACGACAGGTCCATCTATCTCAATACGGTCCAAAACTGGCGGTTTTTTCTCAGATAAGCTTGTCCTTAGCCTATCCATTTGGCTTTCAAATCACTACGGCGTGTTACAGGCTGAAATTCTGGTGACTATGGAAATCCTGGCATGGCTGAAAAAAACCTAATCTCTGCGAAGAATATCTACATCTTTTCGGTTAGCCACGCCGGTATCTGATCCCTGAACTCCTGAGCTCTTCATAACGGCAGGCGATGACTGAGTAAGGAACATACGTACATCAATGAATGGAACCTCAGCATTGTTCGTCTTATCCTCAAGAAAGGAGATCATCTCAACTGCACCAACTACAAAGGTTTCTGTGTTAACCAAGACTTCATTAATTTCATTTACACAAAAAATATTTGATATTCATCGCACAATGTCTGACACCCTACTGAACTCTGCGATGTCTGCGTCTACGGCATCTTAACATAGCATCTTAAGATCTTATCTGCCATATTGCGTGAACACCCAAAGCCGTCCTTTAGTAACCTTATTGGTCCACATCAGTGTGGCTTCGGGCTAGGAAAGTACACCATCGACGAAATTCACGCAACGGCAGATCTTAGAGAAGACCCAAGCTTTAGATCGATACACATCACCTACACAGTGTGGCAAAAAATATACCAGACAGGCTCCAGAAAACATAGTTAAAACATTAATTCTGTTTATTCTTTCGAAGAATGCGATGAGCATTGCCTTCGATTCTGAAGGAACTTTGTGTTTTTTTAGAATGTGGTGAATTTTTTGACTTCCATTCCGCACTTTGGAGCTTGCTTTCTGGATCGTATTGGAAACACTATGTTTCATCACCCGTAGCATTCGGTTTCATGCAGTTTGGATCATTTATTGAGGCTGCATTGATGTTTCTGGAATCACCAATTTTTGATCATGTGTGTAGAACAAATTTTGCACAGACCTTTGTCTTGCCCAAATCCTTGTCAAGAATGATACGAATAGTTTCTTTGTTAATGTTAAAGACCTCTTCAAATATTCTCAGTAAAGTAATATGAAATCAGCCTTCCTGTGTATTTGTCATCCTCCAGCGTCTTCCTGCCGCCCAAAAAGCATTTATGACACTCGAAGACGAATGTTCTAGTAAAACAGTGCAAGTGTTAATAACCTCTCTGTAGTTCATGTAAAAATTTCAACATCAAATGAAAAGGTGTTCCATAAAAAATGCCATGAAGTAGCAACGGACAAATAGATGGCGCTCTTGATTGATGAGATATGTCCCGTATCTGGGATAATATTTCCCATACGGTGTATTCATCGATTGTACGGTCGAAAGGACAGGCAACACTGACGTCTCGAATAGAACGCCAGCTTCTGCATATATAAACTCTGAGGTAGTTAAGGACTGTGTTTACTTAGGTTCTGCTGTCTTTCTGTTTTCGTTTTGTTTTGAGTTTGACCCCATATTAACTTCATTACTTGTTCCCAATTATTCACGCTAAAACTTTTCAGTGTCATCAAAACATAGTGACTTTGTAAAAAATAAAAAATTAATTAGTACTCTGACCTTATTTAACCATGTCTTCCTGTAAATTTGCTGACTGCGATGTACCTACTAACTCTGTGGAAATGATTACATGCAATGGGATATGTTGAAAGAAATTCCATCCCATACGCATTGGTTTGAGTAGAAATGCTAAGACTTATCTTGATGAGTATGAACGCATATTCTGCTTCTTTTGTGTAGAGTTCCGGACCATCTCCCTGGCACATATAATGCTGGCTACAAACTGTAATAGCCAGCAACTAACTGGACTTGCATACTCGATTGCAGAACTGAAATGCGAAGTACAATACTTGTACATAGGAAAAAATTTAACCAAACTCATTTCCGAGAGCTATGACTCTCTTAACTGCTCAATCGATAACAGCCTAACCTCCATAAAATCAGTTGTTCAATCTCTGCACTCAAAAATCACCAAATTAGGAGATTTTGATAGATCCTACTGCTCAAACACGTTACCAGCGATTCAGTGAACTTCAAATCAGTTGGGAAAAATTATGTCAATGTTGGCTGACCAATCCACTTTGTTACAACTCAAGCATGCTGAACATACTGAAAATATCGGATCCATTCAACATGACCTCAATTATCTTAGTAAGGAAGCTGCATCCACTAGATCAACCCCAATGCAGATATTGGAGGAAGTAAAGCACATCTCTAGTAAGCCGGATACACCACCATCTGTAGTGAGCCCATGTTAGAAATCCTTACACGACGAGTTGTATCTATCATTCTCAACCAGTTTAGTCCAAACTTATCCAACAGCCGGTACCACCGAACCATCCATTCAACTCTCTGAAAACAATGTAACTTTAATCCCCGATCCGATCCCAAGACCATTACCAATAACAAGGGCTTTTGGGACATCCTGGACCCACCCTGAATGGAACGACAGACTAGAAAAACTAAATAAAATGAATCTTAAAGGTGAGTGTTTCGAAATATGTATACCCATAAAGTACGATTGGATGTTCAAGTCATCGGACGGCATACCCATCTCGGAAAAGATGGTCATCACCCAACCGAAGTATAAGGTAGTAAACAAGCTTAATAATAAACGTAAATCTAGCACCCACAACTCTGCCCTGTCCCACCAACATCCCGACCCAAATTGGTCATTTAAAACCCAAATTTTTCAAGATTTTCTTCACCGCTTCCCTCTTTTAATCCATCTATAAAGAACACCAGAATCCTGACACCAACGCTTTGCCCTTCTATTACCAAACCATCAAAGTTGTTTCGAAACAGAGTTTCGTTTAAATTTGTTCCGGCGCCTTCTAACCAAGTTTCAATTGACGCTGTGCCATTGAAAAAATATCCTAATTTTATAAGCTCCCATATACTAAACCCAGTCACCTCTTCCTCATCTTCATCTACCAATCCCTCAAACCAAACTCACCTTCCTAGATCTGAGGTGCTTGAATAACCTGCCCCTTCTTCATCCCCTCGTTCTCTTAACTCGCCTGCCCCTGACTCTCAACCGAAATACCTTGACCTATTTCTTCCACCCACTGTCAAACTTACAAAACAATTTTCAGACATGAACGATGATAGTCGTTAAGTATAGGTAGTATCTCGTTTGAGAAATCGCCGCATTAATGAAAATGTTCAGCTCTACCTTGCCTATTCGCACGACAAACCCAACTCTGCCCAGCGGCAAGGTCTTCGAATCCTTCGCTACCTTTTGTAAGGAATTGAGTATACTCAGCAATGAAGGTTTCTATGTCCGAGGATACGTTTATGGCAATGTAATACTTATCAGAAGCAAATTTGAAGAAATAGCCTCAGAACTCTTCAAGAGGGCCCGCAACTTTGTTGCCATCTGGTGGAAGAAAATTGGTCTAAGAGTCAATCCAAAAAGGAGCATCATAACTCTAAAATAGTTCACCTAAACCTTTTAGTCAAATTCAGGAGAACTGAACTACTCGTATTAGCAATTACTCCCACATACAACTTTCTGAAAATGTATAGCTTTGACTATTGGTTACATTCTCTAATCGATAAAACTGAGAATAAAGTAAACTCCTGTTCAAAAGAGCTTCACTGGTGTGGTAAACTGGCGTCTCCAAAACAGATGATTGCGCATCAATCTTACTGTAAGGACAGCAGCACCTCTGCATTTCAAGCTAAGACGTATGCAATAGAGCTTTGTATCGGGGAAAACGTAAGCAGATCCGTCACCAATAAGCACATTTATCATATCCTTTGCTACGGTAACTGCTTAAGTAGTAACTAATACCTTAAGGCTAAGGATATCACTGCCATCTAACTCAAAGATGCTTGTAAAAATAAGGTTATTGAAATTTCAGTCATCATGGTTGACGTCTAACTTGAGAAAATCACAATAGGCCTGACCTGGCCGCGGTGATAAAGGTACATCGTTCCATCTCCCCACTTAATCCAATCTTAATTCATCATTTGGAACAAGATAAAGACTACATTGTAGCCTTACCACTCTCGTTTTCATTTCATGCTATCTGATGTGAGGCTTCTCATCTGTTATGTAATCAATTAATCTATCTTTCGATGAAAACCAACATCCAGTTGAATCCGTATTTCACTAAAAAACCGCAAATCGTTTTACCACTTTTTTTATTTCGTGTTCCAATCTCCCCGATCGTCATTCCTTTTCTTCTCATTCTCCACGTCTCGTACTCATAAAATTAAATGCCACCGATTAGATTTTATAGTCAACTTTATCGTTGACACAGTCTAAGAGTCCCGCCGCCGGAGGGGGTAATTAAAAATTCGACATGCATTACGTACGTGCTTAAATGCACATGCATTGCACCCTTTAGTCGTGGTGACTCGTGCCACAGAGATCGTTGTCGTGGCTGGCGGCTACGAGTACATAGGTTCTCATCTTGACCCCCAAAATGCACATTCGTCACCGGATGACATAAACCAAATTAAACCTTGTAATTGACATCCAGTCGATAGGCATCCGATATGAGCCCGACAAAGGAGTCCAACCGATCCAGACGTGATTACAGTCGAACTTTCCGCCGAAAAAAACGTTTTCGGAATCAATGATCCACGAATCGTCTGTCAGGCGTCTGTCAAAAAAGGGTTTTACGGCGGTGTCCAACCATATACCCGTATGTATTCGTACACGCAATGGTACGTACCATGATTACCCCCTTTAACGTGATTATGACACACCACCAGCACTTAGATAAACTTATCCATGGCACAGCGCTGGAAAATTATCACTTCCATTAAGGCAGACGCTAAGGCACACTGCATACAGTGCTACACGTTCCCCTGGGATCACCTCACCATGGATGCCATTCTTATGCAAAAGGCGTGAAGGCAATTGCCTTGTTGCATGGCAAATTTTAATTACTGGGATCAGTTTCAATTTAATAACTATGCTCGTGTTGCCTCGTTGTCGTTGCTGTTGCCTGTCGCTTCTTTTGTGGTGCGGCGGTGGCTTGCTTCCAACAGGCGCTTCGGTTTCAACTTCAGCTCCAGCTCTAGCTCCATCGCCAACTGCAACTCCAACTTCAGCCCAACTACGACTACCACCATCAAATGAATCTGTGCGGACTTAATAACGCGTTTTAAATTGGGCTTGACAGTTGCGTTAAGCGTACCTTGGCGCTTTTGGAATCGGCTAAATGCACGCCAGAAAGTGAAGCATAAATTTGATTGTGGTTACCTGAGGAAGTACACAGGTTGATCGTTAGGCGGGCTGTAGTGCAGCCAGCCAAATTGCCAGGTACAGTGATGAAAAATTAATCACAAATTATCGCTTAATAATAATTATTTTGTGCGGTTAATGTGTTTTTGAATTGGTTGTCAGATGGTTGGGTTCGATTTACGCCCGAGCGGTTATACTATGATTGATGTCCAACTATTTTCTGGTGTTTAGAGACTTGGAGGCGTTGGGTTTCGGGAAGAAAATGCAATGTTACGGCTTCATAGATACACGTACAAGGCATTCGCTTAGTATCACTAGGTTTTGTAACTGCTGGAATATAATTGCTCGGCGGCGTGTCATACCAGCGCATTTATGTACATATATAGACATACCCGCTTAGTTCTTCAATTCTTATCATGGGTCTAGGAGATAACCTGCCGTAGTGTGAATATTTGGTCGATGATGGACCTTCCTGACCTGAAGCCACTTTAATATGAACCTATCAGGCTTCAGGATTTATACAATAGGGCAGAAGAGATTTTGCGATATTAAGGAGACTGATGCCTCTGTAGTCGGGGTAGTTCAGAGAGTGCAGTGCTGAGGTTCCATCCATCGGGCATACTTTCATCCGACCATATTTTATAGTTGGTGTATGCTCCTTACCAAGTTATCGCATGCTGCTTTGAAGAGCTCGGCAGTCAGGCTTTCTGCTCCAGCAGCTTTGGTGGACTTCAGCTCAGATATTGCTATCTTCACTTCATCCAGGTTGGATGGACGGAATTGTTGGTCGACATCGTCCAGGCTGAAAGGTTCATTTTGTGTTCATTAGTTGCATGTGCTTGCTGTCAATCGACGTCAAATCAGGGTTTTTTTGTGGTGGTCGAGTGACACTGAGTTCATTAGAAGGGGCATCTCTGATGGCTCTGATGTTTGCTGCTGATGGCATGACTCGATCAGAAAAGGATTTGACAATCTCTTCAGATTGTAGCCGTCTGACGTCGAAATTTCTCACAGTATTAGTTCTTCTTGTCATTTTTTGGGATATCCGCAACCGTACCTTAACCACAACAACGTAATGGTCCGAGTCGATGCCATCAGAGAACGTTCGGTCATCAACTATACTGGAGTTCTTCAGGTTCCCTTGTTCCCACGCCGAGATTAAATTTTAATGTCTCAGCTAGGGTGTTGCTCGTAGCCCGTAGAAGGTCTCGTAGAAGGTACATATCTTTGGTGTCGTCATCTTTCTCCCCTGTCGGGGAAGGCTAGCATATAAGGCTAATGTGGGCCTTAATGCAGATTGCTACGAGGCGCTCGTTCACATGCCGGAAACTCAAGAATTTTTGCCTAAGTCTGCCTCCAAATCTGTATTCAAATAGGCACTGCTTTTGCCGTCAATAACAATCGCCGTAGTAAATGTCGCAGTTTTTCATCGTTTTTTTGTCCGGCCTATCCATTGCATTGAATAGCGGCGATGTCTGCTTTGCAGCAGTCTAGGGCCTCTGCACAAAAACACTGTGGCGCTGGCAGCCTCGTATGGGCCATGGCCTAGCTTCTTGACACTCATTTATGTTGCTCATGCTGTCATTTTTGTCACATCTGAGGGGGGCCTAGGGTTTATCGCCGAGTCCGAACGGCACTCCTTAGAAGCTTTTTCGTACGCAATTTCACTTTCGTGAGTTTGCTATTGCCCGCCGAAAGGGTGATGGCGATTTGAAAAATTGTTGGTGACCCAGCCTGGAATCGAACCCAGACTCTCTGCGTGACAGTCCAATGAGCTAACTATCGCGTCATCGCCATCGCCCTGCATATGAATACTATCTGTTTAAAAAAAAAATAAATACTTAATGCTCAAGTAGGTATGACTACACTTATAATTCTTCAAGCATGTGCTAGTTAAGTTTTTTGGAAAATTGGACAGAGAAAGATTTTTGGGCTCAGTGGTTATTTTGCTCCATGGGGAGCATCCAACATTTAATGGGGCGACTGAATTGTTAGGGTGAGCTGGCTTTTGTTGTTATATAGTATTCTATTCTATTGACTGAAAAAATGCAGGTCTTTCAGGCACGGCTGGGATTCGAACATCGAACCTTCTGATTTGAAAGCCAGTTCACCACCACCAGAGAAGGACTGAAAATATGTCATCTTAATGATCCTGTTCTTGACCTTCTCTTTGACAAGCTTTTCCTTCAATATATTTCCGACTATGATATACTTTTTTGTAAAAAATGCGACAGGATTTGAAAATGAACAAGTTGGATGTTCCGCCTCTGAACTCTCTCAATTTGAACCGTTTTTTTCCACATTCTTCCATCTACTCGTATATAAGGTGCTTTGAACTCTTTGTAAATCTACGACTTCATCGCTCAAAGAAATTGCATGCTCTGCGAAAACAATCGATGCAACATTTTCTTCTTGCATGCAATCTAGTCTTAAACCACGTTAAAAAGGAAAAAAACGCTTCCTTGGTGCACTCCTACACTAATAGGAAATTCTTTAGTTACTCTAGCAGAGCATTTAACTTCCGTTTTCGCCGTTCCGTACATGTCTTTGATTATTCTTTTATAAGTTTCTGGTACCTTTTGAGACCACAGCTCTATTCATATGAGATCATTAGGAACTCTATCAAACGATTTCCCGTGGTTGATGAAAACAATCTGCAACAATCGGACTCGGCGATAAACCGTAGGCCCCGCTCAGATGTGGCGAAAAATGACAACATGAGTAACACAAATGAGTGTCAAGAAGCTAGACCATGGCCCATACTGGGCATTCCCCAGTGTCACCTTTTTCTTTGAATAGGGGGATGACAACGATTAGTATAAGGCCTCGTAAAAGTAGCATCTTCCGACAGGTGCTGGTTCCTAAAATGACGAGAATGAGCCTCTGCAGCCGAATATCTTGCAGCTCTGCTAATAAGTCCTACTTCACGCCTCCCCGTGGCGCCATCTGGGAATCTCACTAGAGGTTGCGAAGTGAAGGGGGCAAATGGCGAGTTTCCTGCGCCATTAACCAGGATTAGTGTCGGAAAAACAAAACAAGACCTTATCCGGTCTACTCCGACATACTTGGAGCTCAGGCAGGAAAGGATTTCCAGGACTTAGTCAGGGTCTTGGAAAAGAGATGGTGGCGGACGAGCCCTATAAGGGCCAACGGCAGCGCTCACATCGCGGAACGGGTCACTGGCTTCGGTGTAACCCACCCCTCGTCATAGGGGCATTAAAAAATTGAACTGGTCCTCCAGGTTGGGGGTTGTGCCGCCGGGGTAACTGCCCGGCCATTTAAAAAAAATTAAGTTACGAAGCATCAACAAACCTCGGATATGGACGGATCTACTGTTGACAACCCACGCAAACGATTTAAGGACAATGAGCTTCGGATATGCACGTGGAATGTTAGATCCCTCAATAGACCACGTGCAGCCGAGCAAAGCTGCAAAGCAGCAAAGCAGACATAACCACCATCCAAGAAATGCGATGGGATGGGCCGGACAAAAGAAGACTGTTGGCTAAATTCGCGAACATTAGCCTCATATTCGCGCATGCCTCCACAGAGGAGAAAGATGACGACACCAAGGATACCTTCTACGAGCTCCTTAACAAGACCTACGAACAATGCCCTAGCTATGACATTAAAATTGTCCTCGGTGATTTTAATGCAAAACTAGGAAGAGAGGGTATCTTTGGTGGAACAATCGGAAAATATAGCCTCACAACACCACCTCCGATAACGGATTCAGGCTAATCGACTTTGCTGCGGGGCGAAACATTGTCGTGGCTAGCACGCGGTTCCCACATCTCGACATACACAAGGGGACTTGGAGAACTCCTAATCAATCAACAGTCAACCAGATTGATCACATTGCGATCGACGCAAGACACTCCTCCAGTATTATGGATGTCCGTACGTTCCGAGAAGCCAACATCGACTCGGACCATTACCTTGTTGTAGCAAAGGTACGGTTGCGGATATCCCAAACTACGCCAAGATAAACTAATGCTGTGCGAAAATTCGACGTCAGACGGCTACAATCGCAAGAGATCGCCAAGTCCTTTTCCGATCGAGTGTCTCTTTATCTCTTAAGAGGTCCAATGCCGCCAGCATCAAGCATCGAAGACCATTGGAAACACTGCCAAAACGCCATCAGAGATGCCGCTTCTGATGTACTGGGTTTCACTCGTCCACCACAACGAAACCCCTTGTTCGATGATGAATGCCGGCAAGCACACGCAGCTAAGCAAGATGCATATAACGCGGCGCTGCTTAGAAAGACCAGAGCTGCTCATGAGCTCTATGAGCGGAAGAAGAGAGACGAGCACCGGCTTCTCAGGAGGAAGAAGAAAGAGCATGAGAAGCGCGCGATCGAGGAAATTGAGAGATGCTACTCCAGGAATGAGGTTCGGAAGTTTTACCAAAAGGTAAAAATAACATGCCGTGGAAAAAAAACCCCGAACCGAAGCCTGTAGAGATGAACAAGGGAACATCGTAGGAGAATCGCAGTCGATGCTGAGGATTTGGAAGAACCATTTCTGCAGACTGTATAACGGCGATGACGAACCAAATACCGCTGTCAGGCAGAATCAACCATTCAATCTGGACGAAGATGAACAACAACGAAGTGAAGATATCCAGACTAAAATCCAACAACGGAGGAATGACTGACGAGATCTTCAAAGTGACAGGCAATGACCTGGAAAGCAGCATACACCAACTCATCTGTGAAATATGGTCGGACGAAAGTATGTCCGATGAATGGAACCTCAGCATTGTTTGTCTGATTCTCAAAAAAGGACACCCTTTGAACTGCGCCAATTACAGAGGCATCAGTCTCCTTAACATCGCATATAAGATCTTATCCGCCGTATTGTGTGAACGCCTGAACACGTTCGTTAACAACCTGATAGGTCCATATCAGTGTGGCTTCAGGCCAAGAAATTCCACCATCGACCAAATATTCACACTACGGCAGATCTTGGAGAAGACCCATGAGCTTCAGATCGATACCCACCACCTATTCATCGCTTTTTAGGGCGCGTGTGACAGCATCTATAGAGACGAGCATACAGAGCAACGTCTAGTTTCGGTATCCCTGCCAAACTTGTCCATCTGTGCAGGACACTCACTCGCAAACACAAGAGACACCAGCTTTCAAAAGTCCGTCCAACTTCTCGCATACACCGACGATATTGCCATAATCGGGAGAAAGCAGCGTGATGTGGCGCTTTCGTGAGTATTGAGACGGAAGCGGCGAAAATGGGTTTAGCGGTCAATGAGAGCAAGACCAAGTATATGCTGTCAAGCAAAAAGGACAACCAACACCCTCTGTCCACCTAGGCTCTCCTATAAATACAGACAACGACATCAGCGCTGAGAGCAAGTGAAGAATAACTCTTGTCAACCGCTGTTTCTTTGGGTTAAGAAGGCAATTGAGTAGCAAAGCCCTCTCTCGGACAACAAAAGTCACCCTTTATAAGACTTTAATAATCCCGGTCCTGCTCTATGGCGTAGAGGCATGGACATTATCAAAAATGGATGAGAGTGTTCTTGGTTGCTTCGAGAGAAAAATTCTTCGGGCGACCTTCGGTCCCTTCTGCATTGACGGTGAGTGGAGGAGGAGATACAACGACGAACTGTATGGATTGTACAGCGACATGGACCTAGCCAGAAGTGTGAAGATCCAAAGACTGGGATGGCTGGGTCATGTTGAGCGCATGGACACCAATGCTCCGGTTCGAAAAGTCTTCGAATCTGCCCCCGAGGGACAGCGCAGTAGAGGAAGGCCAAGACTCAGGTGGCGCACGCAAGTGGAAGAGGACCTCAGCCAACTTAGCGTGCGAAACTGGAGGCAGCTAGCCAGGGACTCCATCTTCGACCAAAATGTTGATGGGTTGCTATTGTATCTGGTCCAACCGCCTTTCCCAGTTTTACGCTTCTAACGGCTACTTTAGCTTCTTCCAATACAAAGTCCGCAACTTCTTCGTCAAATGGATTAGCTACAGGGATGGCCTTACGTGGAACCTGTTCGTTGAGTATTGAGGTATTGAGTCACCTTACGCAAATTTGTTTAACGTGGTAAGCAAGTGACCCTGTGCGTTTTTTGTATATATTGGTAAAATAATTTCCATCGAATTTTTCCGACTTTGCGCAACCGATTCAAAAATATTTGACAAGTTGCTGCTATTCGACGATTGAACTTCTTGACTAGCTTGCCTTCTATCTGTCAATCATGCAGATATTCGTTTTAGATCTTCGTAAAGGTTTTACGCTGCTTTTTCTCGAGTTTGAGCTAGCACTCTCCTTGCGACGCTCATACAAAGATCATATTCAAAAGCCATGAAAATTGCTCTATGTTGTCAACCATCAGAATAGAGTTCTTATGAATTTAACACTTGAGATATTGAAGTGACGGCTTTGAGGTCACCCAGTTTGATTCTTCTGACTTGAAACTTCTGTGATTTTAGAAGTAGCCAGGTCATTAGATACTCTCTCAGAGATAGCAGTACTACGTAGCAAGTGCCGTAGAGTGATTCAGAAGTTTACCCTCCCATCAGAATCTACAAGTCTAATAAAAATAAAGGCATAGAGACCTAAAAACAGCCATGCGGAGAAGCAAAATCAACAGCTATAAAGAATTCTGCCGCCTACAGGACAGTCAAGGGAGAACTCAAAGGCAGTAAGGCACCCTGAATCTCTCATTCCCCCTCCTTATACAAAAAATATTTCAGTATCTGCATTATTTTTATCGCAAGAACCAGAAAAGCGTACAGAAGTACCTCAGGACCGACAGGAGATCGCCACAGTCACAGAAATAGAACTCATCGACATATGTATGTTGTCGACTCGATGATAATAAGTCAACTAGATTTAGCCATCAAGGCAAACACAGAACCATTGTGGAAAGGTATAACAAGTGTCTAACGGAAGAGGTTTTTCCAGAACAGTGCCTAAAGGGCAAAAACCATCAGATAACCCCTCGTTATTATGTCTCATAGCCTGTTAGATAATACTGGAGCGAATCATATCAAACTGACTAGAGGAGGCCATATATGAAGCCGGGGTATTCTTAAACCTCAAGAAATGGTTAGATATTGACGATGGAGTATGGCAGTACCACATATCTGGCGGTGTACCACAAGGATCGGTCTCGGGTCCTCTGCTTGGGAACATAATGTACGATGACATCCTAAGTCTACCAATCCAAAACGACGCATCAATCATCGGTTTCGCAGATAAAATCGCAGTCGTGGTCGTTACCAAATTCCTCGAAGAAATAGAACTCTTCTGTAATGAGAACCTATGAACAATAAGGTGCTGGTTTCGAGGGGCTGGATTGCAGCTTACGGATTATAAAACTGAAGTTTTACTTCGCTAGCGAACCATCCGACTAACCCGTTTTGCATAAAGCTAGAAATTTTTTTAATGATGTTTTAGTATCAGTCAATGAGGATAGTACCGTTATGGCAGGTATCTCGCGGTTGCATCATTATCCCTTAAATTTTTAAAAACGTCAAAAAAACTATTTTTTTAAAATCTACTCCCACAAGGCTACAATTTTAATATGTTGTAATTTACATATGTTTAAGTGTAAAACCAAATTGATAACCTATTTTGAGGGTTGCGAGTATGTGCCAGACTATAGCAAAGTTGTCATCGGGATAACCTGCTCCCACAAGGCTCAAAATTTGAGGGAACATTCTATCAATTGCTTAAAAAGTATATGTAAACAGCCAGTATATTCCAGCGGTTGCAAGCATCTGCCAGACGAGTATATAAAACTCATGACGCTCGATGGGAGTGCGAGCGCAACAGGCTTGTACTAGCTCGAATGTTCGAGAGAATACATCTATTGTATTGTAGGCTGTAGAGGGATTCTAACAGTATTTTAAGGTTGATCACATCAACCTACTTGTTAAAAATATCTATTCGACATTGCGTATTCCTTGCACTTCTGCCCGTTATACTCCAATAAACTTTAGGCTAAAACTTATAAAAGGTTTACTGGTACCGCAAACATTTAAAAAAAAATTTTTCATTCCCAAGGAGGTTACTTTTCACCCCACCAGTAAGATATGTTTTTCATTTACGAAAGTTTGATCATATCTCCATGTTTAGACGATCAATCTTATCATATCAAAGTCTTATTTGTACAATCCGGTTACATGAAATAAATAAATAAAAAAAAACTGGATTTAGCATCACACCACAGTTAGCTGCTATAGACTCTGCCAATTCGAATAAACACTCGAACTAGTGGAATAGAAAACATTCGTCAGTAGCTCGTGTCAGGAAGGGTAAAAGTCGTACATGCGCTCCACATACCGCAGGCTACTTCGACATTATGTTCTGACTCCAAAAAAGGTGACGATACCTCGAGCACGTATAAATGCTTTATACTTGCAGCTGCGTGAAATTTTACCACATTCCGCGAGTTGTTGTGTTTACGGCTGTGCAGTGTATCCATACCATATTGTCACAATTGTCTTAGCAACCGAGAACATATCCCTAGGGAGGTCCCTTAATCAAAACCATTTCGTTGAGTCCTCAAGGAATAGCTATAAATTGCTTACATGTCGTCCAGATACTAATTTCATAATTCACATTACCACAAGTACTCGTATCTCTACGCTATTCACAGGAGAGAATAGTGCGCTGCTATTGCCAGCTGTAACTCCAAAGCCAAATTTCATCTAGAGCAATCAATGCATCAAATTATAAAATATCGAAGGGTATCCACAGCCGTACACAGATGCTGGCAGCATCTAAGACAAGCCCAGTCGGAGGAAAAACAAACAAGTCAATCCTAAATATGGGAACGAGGCACAGAACTTCTACGGATACAGCAGATTCAACAGATAATTCTCCATTCAAACCGGACGATCATTATGATGGCGCAAATAAATCACCTCATCCCCGGTAGAGATTTGGAGGTATCAGACAATGCAGAGTTCTGTTCGATAGTGCGTAAAGTGATGTACGTACATCGTCCCCATCGTCGTCGTATTTATCGGATGTATGAGTTGGAATACCTATACCTTGTTCAGCTTTTCAAGGAAACGAAGCGACATTGTACCCAGATTGTGAGGTTATGGTTTCAGTTTGGAGGCGCTCGTCTTACCTTGTTTTTTTGCCGCCAACGAAATTGCGCAATAACTCATATTGCACCGATAAATTTCAGTTAAACAACAGCGCTTTATCAGTCAAGCAGCCAGATGAAGACAGCCAAAGTTGGACGGTGGATGCATTGGGGCAATCCAAAGTCGAGCGGTTCTAAATGGATATAGGCGAGCGGGCGGAATCCCAATATGTGGACGAAGTATTAAACGCTTGTCAGGCTGATTGAAGAGAAATGGCTGCACTTGCTGCTTTAAAAAGAGGGAGAGAATTAAGTGCGCAATGTGAGTTCGTTTGCCTGAAAGCATTTTGGAAATTGAGTGTACGAGTATGAGTTGGGTCGGCTTAGATGAATTAAGTCAATTCACTTTAATACTTTGAAACACTAACGAGATCTTATATTTTCGGATTTTAATAAGGAGGCTGTATCAATTGAAGTCAAAATTGGTATACTTTGTACTTCATTTTCTTGTTTACGATGCATTCAAAGGGGTGAGTCTGATGAAATTTACCTGAAAACAAAAGAGTTGACGTGCAAACTGGATTTTTCAGTTGATGAATAAGTGCGGCACTCTAAAGAGTTTTTCAGAGGGGAAGGGATTTTTTTTTTTAAACTTAGGATAGCTAGGTCAATCAATAATTTTGTAAAGATACTCAGCGAGCAAGCTATCTTAGAACCTGAGAAAAATTCAGAAAAATTAATTAATCTTCGAAAAAATTAGTGCCAACGTTTTAGGTAGTATGCAGGCCTGCGAGTGCCTCGGATCTTTGAAGTAATCATACCAATTTCACACTCAAAATTGTATGAGATGTCCTTGCAGAATGATGATAGGTAAGCTAACGAGCTTCTACATATATAATATCGGAGTCTAA
The DNA here is from genome assembly GCA_928272305.1 of Volucella inflata. Classification (NCBI taxonomy): domain Eukaryota; kingdom Metazoa; phylum Arthropoda; class Insecta; order Diptera; family Syrphidae; genus Volucella; species Volucella inflata. Next base: position 37,596,125 of record OV743716.1, on the reverse strand, counting down.
GAGCTTCAATGATACTTCACAGACACAGACAGGAAATTTAAAATTCATAAAATGCATAAATGGTCGAAATAGAACCTTCTTGTCGATGGTGGATTATCTTTCAGTGGCTATCGATTCAAAGAGGTGGACAAGCATCAACTCCCAAATCTGTATAAGAGTCCCCTAAAAGGTATGACGAAGAATGCCTTGTCAGACCAATTAAAACAGCGATTGTACTAAAATTTGTCAAATGTCAAGAATATTCGAAAAACATACAGTGATGTGCGAAATAATAGGGACTCTTCTATGCTAATGCTTTAAATTTCTCTCAATGTTGAGCGAAGAAAAAAAAACTAAAAGGATCTTAAGCTTTGGTGTTTGTAAATCAAAGTGCAGTTCTCTATACCCAAATATTGATCATGCATTCCAAATTGTGTCGTTAGTTTGCGAAGTACTGTCGGTTTTGCCTGTGAAAAATAATAAGGACACATGTAAGAATAACTGTTTAGTTAAAAATACATTGTTTTTAGTTTTACGTTTTTGAATCGAATAAGATAGATTAGAGTTTATTTTTGATTTTAATAGAAATTGTGATTAAAAATGGGTCGAAAACAGCATTGTAGCGCTGAGGAGAGGAATCAGATTAAGAATCTCTATACCGAAAAATTGCTAAAATTGTTAACTGTTTAAAGACAATGGTGGAAAATGCCGTAAAGTGCCAATCTACGGCAGAAACTCGCAGGTGAAAACCTAAAATATCTCCCTATCTCAAAAAAAGGATATTGCGTTACATACTATATACTATACGCAGGATGTTTATAGCGAACAATCTGAAAGCAAGAAGCGGGAGGAAAGTACGAGTACCACTGCTGTCGAAGAAGAATGTTGCTAAAAGGTTGCTTGTTGCAGAGGAACATTCCAGATGGCCTGAAAGCAAATGGCGCAATATCCTTTGGACTGATGATACCAAAGTTTATTTATTTAACTCAGTTCGCAAGTGCGTAGACCGCCCAATACCGCATACTGCAGCAAATACACAATCAAGACGGTCAAACATGGTGGGGGCTGCATCATGTTATGGGGGTGTTTTTCCTACCAAGTGTAGGTCCCATCCACGGAATAGAGGGCAATATGACAGCAGTGTCGTTCGTCGAAATACTAAGGAATATCATGCTACCCAATGAGTAGGACAATATGCCTCTTCGATGGGTGTTCCAACAGGAAAATTATCCTAAACATTTATCGAAGCGTGCAAAAGAATGGTTTTCAGAAAACAACCCTAATGTTTTAAGCTGGCCTTCTCAATCGCCAGACTTAAACCCAATTGAAAACCTGTGGCAAGAGGTCAAAGTGGCATTAAGGGTCATAAAAGCGTCCAATAATATGATAAATAATTTGTGGACATTCGTTAAAACTGCGTTATAAAAAACGAAGGCTATTCAACGAAATACTGAAGTAATTGTGTGATAAAATAATTCATGTCTTATCTTATAAAATTAATTTTGTTGTTTCAGTTTGCATTTGAAGAATGTAACTTCAAGAACTGGTAATTGTCCTTATTTTTTTGCACAGCTATTTTAAGAGGATTTAAAAATTTTTCTTTTCTTTTTCTATTTTATGTATGAATTTTAGGCCATTTTATGTATAAATTTATTATTTGACATTGAGACCAAATAATATAATATTATAACGTTTCATGAAAACAAAGAGGTTCATAGTTTTTTTTGCTTTTTCAAATATTCCAATGGCTGTCACTATTATTTTGCACAAGTGTGGTATGCGCTTAGGCGGAGCGGCCCGCTAGTGTATTTGTATTTTCATGTACACACACCTGTACGTGTGTAGTACTGCCCAAATCTAAGCTAAATTTTGGCAACAATCATTTTGCGAAGAAAAAAAATGCGGCGAAATACGATCTAGCACTATGAGCGGCTACAAAAACCTAGTCCCTTATCTGAGTTTCAATCCATCTTAAATATCCTTTATCAGGCGATGTTTCTTGCCATACCCTTAGCTCCTTGGTTCATGTCTACAATTTTCACACTGTTCCAAAAAAACCGAAACCTTAATCATACGTTTGCAAAGCTCTAAGGGTGAATGACCTGAAGCATGAAAATCATCAGATTATTCTGTATTGGGGAATAAAACGGAATTTGTTTAAGCTAATACGAGGCATTAAGAGAAGACTGGACAGAAACCGATAGTCAGCTGTGGATTGGATTTATTAGAGTCAAAAAGTACAGACTGGAGAAGATTGTCGAAGTGAAAGTAATTGAAGCAAAAGTTCCCAAATTGAATATAGTAATATTGTACATTGTGTCAGAAAAGACTTATAATAGTGACGAAAAGAGAACAAGATTAAAGAAATTGAAGATCTTAATGTACGAGTAGTTGGAACTCAGGCCAACGAAAAGACAAAAGAAAATATACCTATAAAAAAAAAGAGAAAAAAAGACAAGAAAAAGCAAGTGACCACGCTGCGCATTGATAGATTTTGTGCTGCAGATCTGATCTCGAAGAGAATAATAATGAACAAAAAAATAAAAAGATAAAAATATAGACAGCGGCGGTTGTGCGGAAGTGTGAAGGATAAAAATTTCCATCCCCGATGGTGTTCCCACCAACTTAAAAGCAAAGGTGAAAATTGCAGTGGAAAAGCGTTTGGTGCTAGTGACAAGTGCTTTAAAATTCTACACAAAAAAGGAAGTGATAACTTGCAGAAGCAGAAGAGGTGGTGCAATATATAGCCGGCACAGCTAGAACGTGACTCATTTCTTAGAGGTCAATGTAAAGCAGAGTAATCCAGGAACAGCAAGGGGGGATCTTGCTGTCGCTCGCTTACCTACAAAATAATTATCGTGCCGAATCAAATGATAAATTACTTACTTACTTACTTTAGGTGGCGCTACAGTCCGGGGTGGACCTGGGCCTCAGTCAACAAGCTTCTCCAGCTAGCTCGATCCCTGGCTAGCTGTCTCCAGTTTCGCACGCTAAATAGGCTGAGGTCCTTTTCCACTTGCGAGCGCCACCTGAGTCTTGGCCTTCCTCTACTGCGCTGTCCCTCGGGGGCGGATTAAACCAGCCATCTCAGTCTTTGGATCTTCACTCTTCTGCCTAGGTCCATGTCGCTGTACAGTCCATACAGTTCGTCGTTGTATCTCCTCCTCCACTCACCGTCAATGCAGACGGGACCGAAGATCGCCCGAAGAATTTTTCTCTCGAAGCAACCAAAAAACCCTCATCCATTTTTGATAATGTCCATGCCTCTGCGCCAGGAGCAGGACCGGGATTATTAAAGTCTTATAAAGGGTGACTTTTGTTGTCCGAGAGAGGGCTTTGCTACTCAATTGCCTTCTTAACCCAAAGAAACAGCGGTTGGCAAGAGTTATTCTTCGCTTGATCTGAGCGCTGGTGTCGTTGTCTGTATTTATAGCGGAGCCTAGGTAGACAAAGTCCTTAACTAACGGACTTTTGAAAAATAGTGCCTCTTGTGTTTGCTCGTGAATTTTGCACTATTCTTTCAAGTACGATGTTAAAAAAATCGCATGACAGCGCATCACCTTGTCTAAATCCTTTCTGGACATTAAAGGTCGTCTCGGTGAGTTTTTTACCGACCACGATTGAGCAGCGTGCATTCCCATGGTCATCCTGCACAGATGGACAAGTTTGGCAGGGATACCGAAACTAGACGTTGCTCTGTATGCTCGTCTCTATAGATGCTGTCACACGCGCCCTAAAAAGCGATGAATAGGTGGTGGGCATCGATCTGAAGCTCATGGGTCTTCTCCAAGATCTGCCGTAGTGTGAATATTTGGTCGATGGTGGAATTTCCTGGCCTGAGCCACAGTGATATGGACCTATCAGGTTGTTAACGAACGTGTTCAGGCGTTCACACAATACGGCGGATAAGATCTTATATGCGATGTTAAGGAGACTGATGCCTCTGTAATAAGCGCAGTTCAAAGGGTGTCCTTTTTTGAGAATCAGACAAACAATGCTGAGGTTCCATTCATCGGGCATACTTTCGTCCGACCACATTTTTTACAGATGAGTTGGTGTATGCTGCTTTCCAAGTCATTGCCTGTCACTTTGAAGATCTCGTCAGCCATTCCTCCGTTGTTGGATTTTAGTCTGGATATCTTCACTTCGTTGTTGTTCATCTTCGTCCAGATTGAATGGTTGATTCTGCCTGACAGCGGTATTTGGTTCGTCATCGCCGTTATATAGTCTGCAGAAATGATCTTTCCAAATCCTCAGCATCGACTGCGATTCTACTACGATGTTCCGTTGTTCATCTCTACAGGCTTCGGTTCGGGGTTTGTTTCCGTGGCATGTTATTTTTACCTTTTGGTAAAACTTCCGAACCTCATTCCTGGAGTAGCATCTCTTAATTTCCTCGATCGCGCGCTTCTCATGCTTCTTCTTCTTCCTCCTGAGAAGCCGGTGTTCGTCTCTCCTATTCCGCTCATAGAGCTCATGAGCAGATCTGGTCCTTCTTGCCGGCATTCATCATTCAACCAGGGGTTTCGTTGTGGTGGACGAGTGAAACCCAGCACATCAGAAGCGGCATCTCTGAGGGCGTTTTGGCAGTGTTTCAAATGGTCTTCGATGACGGTATTGGACCCCTTAAGAGATAAAGAGACACTCGATCGGAGAAGGACTTGGCGATCTCTTGCGATTGTAGCCGTCTGACGTCGAATTTTCTTCCTAGCTTTGCATTAAAATCACCGAGGACAATTTTAATGTCATAGCTAGGGCATTGCTCGTAGGTCTTGTTGAGGAGCTCGTAGAAGGCATCCTTGGTGTCGTCATCTTTCTCCTCTGTGGGGCATGCGCGCATATGAGGCTTATGTTGGCGAATTTAGCCTTGATGCGGATTGCTACGAGGCGCTCGCTCACATGCCGGAAGCTGAGGACTTCTCGTCTTAGTCTGCCTCCGACAACAAATCCGCATCCAAATAAGCGCTGCTTTTGCCGTCGATAGCAATTGCCGTAGTAGATGTCGCAGTTTTTCATCTTCTTTTTGTCCGGCCCATCCCATCGCATTTCTTGGATGGCGGTTATGTCTGCTTTGCAGCAGTCTAGGGCCTCCGCTAGTTGCTCGGCTGCACGTGGTCTATTAAGGGATCTAACATTCCACGTGCATATCCGAAGCTCATTGTCCTTAAATCGTTTGCGTGGGTTGTCAACAGTAGATCCGTAGATGAAGGTGTAATAAATATTTCAAACATTACAAGCTGGTCACATGCTGAAGAAGATATAAAAAAAAATGCTACTGTTTCGGTTAACACTACGAGTCCCTGAAAAAGGAAAAACGCTGACGTGGGATTGTGATATAATGAGACACCTCTGAGTGCATACATATGAGTGCATTGGTTCAAGCAATCTTTGACCTTACTTGGAGAATTTTCACGTTCAGAAGAGCCAAGTGGTATCAGTGAATCATGGAGCTGGATTCAAGAACCTGATGTTATTTAATTCTGGGAGAAGGCTGTACTACGGTTGGTACTTCCTGAAATTTCCAGCCAGCCTTAAGACAAGTCGTGTGATCCTGACGGAAATATCTTTGGTCTGAATGTTAGATGGGGAGGAGACAACATGATAGAGTTCATTATTTTGATGTGTGAGTCTCTGGTATCATAGTCTATACAGGTATTGGAGATTACTTAGAAACTCATGAAGTGCGCAGACTTGGGACAACTGAGGGAAGTTTAGATCATTCTAAGAGAGCGAACATCGTTCATTTACTTGGAGACTGTCATAACTTAAAAAACGCGAATTTTGAGCACATGATGCAGAATTATTCCTTTTATCATTCTTCACATTGTGCAAAAATTTCATATTTATATCTTGTATACTCTCCCCGTTAGAAGAGAATATCCCGTAATTCATTTCATATGTACCAATAGTCAATTGAAAACTTTAAACTCGTTTCCTGCAAAATCGCATTTTTTGAGTTATGACAGTCTTCAAGTAAATGAGCGACATAACCACAGAATCTAAGATGGGAATGGCAACCAATGCAGCCAATGTCCCAAAGTTATGTTCACATGTTCAACGATGCAGTCACTGCTGCTACCAGTTACCTAGCTCAACCTTTTAAATGAGCCCATCCTGTCGCTGGGATGAACATCAAAAATTGTCCCTATAAGATCGGAGAGAAAGAGCAGCGTGAAACCCTGTTAAAGAAAGAACTTCCAACGGAGAACGGCGTTCCTGACAGATGAAGAGAAGATAAGATGCGCCCAGAGAAATTTCTGGTCGAATTGGGCTTAAGAATGGTCCATCAAACCAGGTTTACTTATGTACTTAAGGCGGCGCTACAGTCTGCTAGTCTACAATTTCGCATGCTAAGTGGGCTGAGATCCCCTTTAACTTACGTGCGCCAACTGAGTCAGTCTCTTCTACTGCGCGGATTCGAAGACTTTTCAGACCGGAACGCTTCTGTCCACCCGCCTTTAAAGTTCGTCCTTGTATCTGCTCTTCCACTCACAGTCTATACAGACCGGACCGAAAATCACACGTATTGTAATGTTGCCCAAGGTGCATGCACCTTGACAACTCCTGATAATACTGGTGCTTTAGCCAGAATACCAGAATACCAATGTACGAGTATGTTACAAAAGAGAGTGCTGGCCAACGATGAGATTAGCTTGATCGTGTAGCGAGAACAAAATTACAACTTATGTGTTTGGTGAGGTTATAAAAAACTATCTCACTTTATTTTTGGGTTTCTCTTAAATACTAATTACAATAATTGATTTTGCCTGCTAAGCATACCGCACGAGCAATGGAAAATCGATACCTCGATTGTTCGAGCGGATGTCTACTAGGCATGTTCAGTGCTTACTCAATAAATAATCAGCCGCTTGTTCGGATGTTTACAGTGAGCGTAAGTAAGTGCAAAACAAAGAAACAGCAAAAAAAAAAAAAAAAAGCTATATTGCCCGCTTGCATTGTGTATGATGCCAGCAGTACAAAGGGCAATGACTTGTTGCCACCTAAACATTCTCCCCACTTTGAACTACTGTTCAATATATACTGTACAAGTTTATAGTCCACGGGTAGGACAGACAATTCAAATTTATCCTGTGCAGAGACTCCCTGATAGATGAAATTCAAATCTATCGGCTAAATACGGTGACTTAATGAAAAGCACACCATTTTCGAAGCGTGAATCGAGCTGTGTGTAGTAGACGGTTCATTTATTCCTGCATCTGTAGTGCTGTGCTAAGACAGTCGGATCCTGTCATCAGATCATCCACATAGAAGTCTCTCTTAAGGATTTCTGCACAATGAGGGTATCCGTATTTCGTCATGGGCTAATTGTTGTAACCATTTTGTGGCTAGGTAGGGTGCTGAGGTTGTTCCGTAAGTCACTGCATTTAGTCAATAGATTTACATTTCATCTATCGGGGCGTCTCTCCACAGGATTGAGGAATGCTATCAGCTCCTCCAGCTACTATCCAACCAAGGCGTGAATTCTGAATAATTGGCAGGTCCCTTCCCAAACTAATCTCTCAGGCTTCGATTGGACGATAATACACCTCGGATCCAATTAACATGTCTATGTCATCCGGGCAGTCAAAGTGAGGGTCCGCTAACTGAATGTTATTTGGAAAAGTCCAATTTGATATACTGATCTGTCGTGTCGGTTGAGGAGGGGTTATTTTCGGCAGGACGAAGGCTTCGAATCTCACCGAAAATTCTGTTGTTCGAGATCATAAATGAATATTCATTCTTTTGTGTGAATGCCTTGTGCCTTTTCCGATTCCCAGAATGCTCCTTGTTTCCACCATTTCCGGGAGCTTGAAATGAGTTTGAGTTTGAGTTTTCTTGCCAGCTTCTGAGTGATGAAACTAAGTTGAAACCCAGAATCCAATAGTGCTCTGCATTCCACAACTGCACCTTCGTTGTCTTGAAGGTCGACAATAACTGCACCAAGAAAGATGTAGCCCTTGCCACAGACAAGACAGACACAGTCACACCTTCCTGTATTGAGGATTTCCTTAGATGAGTTCCATGTTTCTGGCTCGCATTTGGTGTATCAGTTGCTGATGCTTTGTCCAAATGTAACAGCGTGCTATGCTTCCTTACGCATTTTGCGCAACCACGTGATGGGCAGCCTTGAACGATATGGCCGAATTTTACGACGTCTAAGCGGTTAGCTGGGGTTAGGCGTAAGAACATCTGGGAAGCATACAGTTTGTGACCAGTACCGGGGCATAGTGGACAATTTCCATTCTCTGCTGCGACTGACTTAAACGAACGTTGTAGTAGGTGATTTATGAAAGCCGTTGAGAGGAGCCTCAGATTATTGTATCTATCTTGTAGCATTTTCCAGGCTGAAGAATAGTTCTCGTCGGAGATGCTTATATGCAGAATAAGTCTTTCTGCTTCCCTCAACAAGTTGATTTTTAGGTACCACATCTTTGGCACCCTGACATAGCTTGCTTATCTACCATTTGGGTGAATAGGTTGTGGAAATGGTTGAAATTTGAGGTAGTCGCCGTCGAATTTGAGTCGAATTTGAATTACGATCCGGGAAAGTTCCAATTTTGTCTTATCAATTGGTGTGGATTGTTGCGGTATAGAATGACTATCGTATTCCACCGCACACCGTACTAAGGTTTCCTTAACCGCAGCCACCGTTTTGATTGGTTTTTGATGCTCTCTGCCTTAAACTCCCAAAAGTGTTTCGACATTGCTTGAGGTTGCTGAATGCGCTCAAGTGTGCGCTGTAGCGCATTCATCAGAGCTAGTTGCCTCCTCAACATCCTTGCAACATCATTGGTGACTTCCTGATGTGACATGCAAGGGGTTATTGTCCGTTAAATTTAAATGAAGGGAAGGAAACCAATGCCGCACGGAATCAGTAAAAAAAGGATGTTGGTTCTTATGTAACAAAAGGCGGACGTTCCTTATTGCAGCTGAAAAGAAGGCATACAAAGGCCGAGGTAACTCTACTGTACTGCAGAGTTGTCGGATCTCAGGGGATGCAAGGCTGCATTGCCTCAGGCAGAGAATCTTCGCGGTTCGTGAGTGAGTTAAGTTGTAAGTAGAAGTCTCTCATTGGTTGGTGGAAGGTGTTGAGGTAAACGCAACTCAATTTATCATGACTTATCTTTGAAACCGCAGAGTTTGTCATGATTCACAAGCAGAAAGCATTCTAATATGGGTAGAACAAGGACTTGTAAAACAGTAAGAAATTAATGCTTCGTTCTTTATAGCCTTTGATTCCGCTTCTAAATTCAAAAGTTTCCATCAAGTTTAGTAGGCAAAGCCCCTGAACTAGTGGAGCTACTTTGGCCTCTAGTAGCCCGACTTGTTATTCGTAATCATCTCCGGCTTACGAATAAATTGTGCAATCATGCATAACATGTCATCGGAATAGGCATCAACTGGCAACTATTACATGGCATGTCACTGACAACGCAACCTTTTCCTGGATCTGTGTAAATCCATTTGCAAAACAACCAGCCCATTGATCAGGGATTTACCAGTAGCTGACACTTTATCAAGGCATTTCCTGTCAGCAATCAAATTCAAATCTACCGCAAAGACACCTGTGTATATCCACATCCTCCTCTCGTTGGATTTTCCTCTTGACGTAAATAGGTCAGCAACAGAAGTGATATTTTCCCTCACTACACAAACCATCGCCACCTCCGACAGCGAACACAAAACCAATTTCTTGGAAAATGTTTCTTCAAAACAGCACAATTGCATTACGCCGACAAGCATTAGTCTTAGAAATACAAATAACGATAGTATCCATACTCAGATACTAAATTAGTAGATGAATTCACATAAATATCTCTGCTCAACACCCAATAAATATGGATAGTGGCGCGTAATGCTTACATAAATAGTATCGAATCGCCAATTCCAATCAGATAAACGCCTTCACTTTGAATTCGCTTAATTACTAGCACTGTGTCAGTACGAATCGGTATCTAAAACTTTAAAAAATTCACTGAAGACTTTTAAATAGTTGCAGACAGTGTTGCCATGTTGTTGTGATTGCAGTAGATCTGTTAAAGTTCTTAATAGGTATTATAGTCACAGATATTGCACCTTGGTATCGTATGGTAATGTGAAGGTAGAACACGCCTCTCTGCAATTAGATTGATCTTTATCGTATTATCTGTTTAATGTTTGCAGGAATTGAATCGCCTTTAGATTCTCTTTATTGAGAACAGTCTTGATCAGTGACTTATTCACTACCTTATGGCGTTATCACTAAAATCAAAGCTTAAGCTGTGTCCGAAAAATTTACTTTTTGGCAATTTCTTGGCCTGAATCTTCGCTTTTTCATTGCCATTAGCGCCCTCGTGCTGGAAAGCCCATACTAATGAGACTGTCTAATCTGGAAAAGACGTCTTCTATCTCCTGTTGTATTTTAGTGTTATCAATGATGTTATGTTTTAGGTATAGCTTGAGCTTCCTCTTGCGTTGATGCTTGAGCCGGAGCAGAGTAAGCCTTTACGCATGCAGGCAACGGAATGAAAAACGTCAATCTCTGCTAAGGAGTTGCTACAGACAATAGTCGAAGCCAGGACAGCAGTAATAGCGTTTATTCGTATTCGGGTTTGCCTTCACACGATGACTTAGAATTCTTGAGCCTCAGGCATGTAAGTGAATGACTGGCGACGAAGATAAGTTTGACAATATTAGCCTCAGAAACGATTCGTGTTGACAGATGATGATGGCGACCTTACCAAAGATTGCTTCAACATGCTATTCGACAATATTTACAAGTAGTGCTCTAAACGATATGAAAATAGGCAAAGAGGGCAGTTTAGATAATACTCGTACGGTCGGAGAGAGCCTTTGCAAATGAATAGGAGCGCGCTGACTTTGTAGCGGAGGGTAGTTTTACTTCTTTTTTTTCTGTCAGAACAGAGCACTCAGAAAAAGAACTAGTCCATTGTACTCCCTGTTCCTTTTAATGGAAATTTTCAATCTATTGAAGGCAGATAGAACCATAAGCGTATTAGCGGTTAAGTGCCAATCAGTACTCACGACGTCAACGACAAGTACCTCCAGTCTGATGCGAGAATCAGTCAGACATTTACAGATGTAGTGCTCCGCAGTATTGTCATCACTTTCACAGAGAGCCCAGCAGGATGTTGTGTAACTTACATATATCTAGCACATTTAAGTGCTTACCAAGAGTAATTTCCCAGACAGACGCTATACAGCAAGTGCTGGCTGCGGAGGGACAGCAGAAAGGCCGCTGACCTTCTTGAAACGTAGGGAACCGTCTGCAACCTGGAGAGTCATGCCATCTACAGTTGTGCTCATAGGAATCCCAAGGAAAATCTATCGTACGTTCGGTTATTGAAAAACCCTAATCTGAGCTTTGCTTTGAAAGTTCATTAGCGACTTCATTACCTGTGGTCCCATTGTGAATTTAGCCTTCCGACTGCGTTTAGTAGAGCGTTGCCTTCCCGAACCAGCATAGAATCCGTAAGAGGCTTTTAACAAAGCTTAAAGTAGCGTGAGTTTCGCTTAAAATGCAAACGTTTCGTTTCCTTTAACTATTCTTCATAACAGTAATTCGTTGCCATCAGGATTGCGTCGCAATCGAAAACAAACGTAAGTTTTTCTGACAAGTTAAGTCTAACCACGTCATCTTTTTCCACCAGAGGTGACCTTCACAAAAAAAGGATAAAAATCTGCAACATATCCTACGCTGAATGATCGATGGCAAAAGCAGCGCTTATTTGTTGCTTGAGGCAGATTTAGGCAAGAAATTTTAAGTTTCCAACATGTGAATGAGAGCCTCGTAGCCACCCGTGTCAAGGCCAAAATTGCCAACAATAGCCTTATATAAGCGCACGCCTCCATAGAGGAGAAAAATGACGATACCAAAGATAGCTTCTACGCTCTTTGGAGCAAGACCTACGACCAATCCTTAGCTATGACATTTAAATTATCCACGTTGACTGCCGGGCGATGGCGATGGCGCGATAGTTAGCTCATTGGACTATCACGCAGAGGGTCTGGGTTTTTTTCAAATCGCCATCACCCTTTCGACGGGCAATGGCAAACTCCCGAAAGTAAAATTGCCTGCGAAAAAGCTTCTCAGGAGTACCGTTGGGAATCGGCGATAATCCGTAGGACCCGCTCAGATGTGACAAAAATGACAACATGAGCAACACACAGGAGTATCAAGAAGTTAGGCCATGGCCCATACCAGGCTGTCGGCGCCACAGTGTTTTTTTTTTTTGACTGCTGAACTTTTCAAAATAGCAGGCGATAATAAGGTAGGATACACGATGGAGAATGCACCAACTTATCTGTAAAATTGGTATGGTCGTACGAAAGTATGTCTAATGAATAGAACCTCATCATTGTTTTTCCTATCTTCAAGAAAGAAGAGTCTCGATAGCAAGACTAAGTTTTTGCTGTCAACTGGATAGGACAACAAACACTAATATCTGAGACGAAAAGGCACCCTCGACAGATATAAATTTGAGGTAGTTAAGGACTTAGTCTACCTAGGCCTCGCTATAACCACAGACAACGACACCAGCGCTGAGATCGAAAGAAGACAATCTCTTGTCACTCGCTGCTTCTTTGTGCATCTTCTGCATAAACGATGAGTGAAGGAGGTGATACAACAGCGAACTGTATGGACTGAACAGCGACATTGACTTAGTTAGAAGTCTTAAAGCTCAACCACTGAGATGGTTGGATCATGTCGAGTGGATGACACCAACGCTCCTTTTGAAAAAGTCTTCGGACTCACGTGGCGCACAGAAGTTGAAGTTGACCTCAGCTTACTTAGCGTGGGAAGTTGGAGGCAGCTGGCGAAAAATCAAGCAGGATGAAGGCGGTTGCTGGTTTAGGCTCAGGTTCACCCCGGACTGTAGCGCCACCTAAAGTAAGTACTGAAGGGCTTGACGGTGCAGTTCAAGCTATGAACATAAACGGAGAAGGAGTCATCAATGCGTATAGAGTGCATACAGGTGTGCTAGGGAAAGCCCCATACAGACGACTAAGGAGTGTGGTTAAGGCAAAAATAAATTATTTACTTACATAAAAGTTTGTGTTATAGATTGTGACACCAAATACTTAGCTTCTTTGGAGAATTGGATGGTGATTTCGTTGAGTACAGTGTCTTCTTTCTAGTGAAGAAAACAAATTCTGTGTTAACAAAATTGAATGCAAGTTCATTTGTATTATATCAATTATAGATCATGCCTAGGGTTACTTGATCTTTAGACCAGATAGTTACTAGACACGATCCAACAGACATTACAGCGATTTCATTCGCGAATGCTTGTGCATAAACATCAGATTTATTGAGCGCGTTCGCGGAACAATGCTTTTCGGTATCCCTTGTTCAGTGCAGCCATCACATATTGATCACAGTCAGCACCACAATCTATATACGAGGATAAGGTAAAAAGTTCTCGACCTGACAATGAAAGATCGCGATTTTCAGTTAAGAAATGATTGTATCTCACTTGACTTCAACACACTTGGTCCAGCGGTTGTCTTACATGAGTGTTTCTTACTGGGAGTGAGTCTGGAAGGCTGTAAAAATATTCGTCTACGGCCCTCTCAACTTCCTTATTGGATGCAAAGCGCTTTCCAGAAACGAATTTCTTCAAATTTGGGAATAGATGGAAGTCTGAGGGTGCTAAATCAGGAGAATAAAGGGGATGGCCGAAGAAATGGTACTAGAAATCCCGCAGATTTCCCATTGCACGCACGCGTCCTTGTTTGAAAGAGCATTGTTCTCGTGAAAGCCGATTTTTTTCTTCTTCAAGCCAAGCCTGGGGAATTTTGGCATCCAGCTGGTCAAGAAGATTGACGTAATATTCGCTTTTAATTTGTTTGCCTTTTTCAAGATAATTCATAAACAGGATCCATTTCGCTTTCCTTGCCGCTAAACCATCTGCTTCCACCCACTGCTCCGTCTGCTATTTAAATTCTAGCGTGTAGTGGTGAAGCCATGTCTCGTCCATGGTTAAAAATCAACGCACTAAATCGGTTAGATCCCGTGGGTCATCATGCGACCACGCCTGAATTCAATTTTTGATGATGGGAACGCCATCTCTGCATTAGGTCGAGAATTGTTCACCTTGCCCTAATATAAACCAGCATTCATCTCACTGTGTTGTTACAAATGTCATCAAAAGTTGCGTTGCCAAAAGCATCCTCAATGTTGATGAAAATACCCAGAGTGTATTCTGTGTTATCTAGTGCGCCTTCAAGCCTTCCTACCGCGTTGAAGCAAACTCTCGCAAGATCTTCTGCTGAAAAAAATCTCAGAAACTCCTACTCAAGACATACTGCCTTCTCACTGATTTCAAAGTCGTGTAAGTCCAGGAAAAACGCCACGATAGGTAGTTTAAATTTTGAGGACTGTATCTGTATCTACTTTGGCTTCGCTATCAACTCCGCCAACGACACTATCAATTTACTACTTCATATGGCATAGAAGGAAATTAAGTAGTAAGTCCCAGTTTTGAGCAACCAACAACTAAAAACTAATCATCCCATGCCCGGCTTATGGTGCAAAAGCAAAAGCTGACAAAACAGGTTGACAATGCTTTTTGGCGGTTCGAGGCTAAGATTTCTTCGTTAGACGTATCAACAGCGAACTGTACGGGCTGCATAGGTGTTCTCTTTACCGAAATCCCTGGAATCTGGCATAGCTGGGAAGGTCACCCTTAACGCATTAGCACCTGGGTCCGGTCAGGATTATTTTCGACTCCGACCCAGAGATACGGCGCAGCAGGGGACTGGAATGGAATGGAATTTCAGCTAATCTCAGCGCCAGCTGAGGAGGTCTGTTAGCTAGGGTCCTGGTCCACTCCGGACATTAGTACACAATGGGATCATAGGAATTGAAGTTGTCTATAAACATGCTAGTAAGAAATCAGAGAAGACTTTGAAAAGCTGAATGTGCGTCAGGAGTGCCTGCGTTTCTATTGCCAGTTGGATTTCATATGGGCGTAATTGCAGATAGCGTGATACTTCAGTGTGCTGACAGACCAAGCGAATGGTTCACGACCTCTGAAAGGTAGCAGCGGCTGTAGACTTCCTGATCTTCTGACATATTCAGCCTACTATGAAAGACAGTTGACGTTCCAGAAAGCAAAAATTCGTTCATCCCTGTCATTCTGACTCCCTGAGTGCGATTTCAAATTAACATCTAAGAAAATCGAGGTTTTTTCCAAAACTCCATAATAGGATGGCAACACTGTTCTATATTCCCCTTTTGTGCAACCACCCCCCATTTTGCTGTGGCAATCACACACGATACTGTATCTCATTGCTGTGTCAATCGGCAAAAAATCAACGCGACATTGAATATTAATAGCACCAAACAGACAAACACGATACACAGATACTTGCATTCGTACTTTTGCACAAATGTGCAATTAGAATTGCAAAACAAACGACAGATAGTAGAATTAATTTATCTTTGACGAGAAAATGCCCTGCAATTGAGTTCACAGAATCGCAGTCAGATACTAAGTATAAAAAGTCGACAGATACGAGCACAAGCTCATCCAAACCATCGTCATCACCGCATCATCGTCAAAATGGCAAACTCATCATCATCTCTCTTCGGTGCTGGTGCACTCTGGTCGATGCGGAATTGAATATTTTTTAACTGCGTTCGAGACTCACCAAAAGCAAAGTCGCATAAGCCATGAGTGGCGATGGCCACGCGTTACTCTAGTCTATAGTCGCACTCCAGCTGGAATGTTCTCGTTTAAAAGCGGTCACTCACAGGAGGGTGCCTCGTTCGTGCCATTGTAGCTGGAGGGTATCTCTCAACGCCGTATTCGCTGGTATTCCCAGCCATCGTAGATGCAACGAATTCATCTATCCGTGCATCCAAAGGGTGCCTTATGGATTCCATTGGAACGTCATTTCCATCCTAACGCCCCGAGACAGACTGTAATGGTTATGCTATTATTTTCTGGGGACAAGGGATCGTATTAAATGCGTGGACATTATGATTGACATTAAGCACTTAGCCGGCGGGTTGTTGATGTGGACGTTTGCCAGTCCTAACGACGTACATACATAGATCCACACAAGTACCCGTGTACGGTGACAAGATACGCGCGAGTTTTGCTTGTTTGACGGCCGGTGTAGAACTTCGACATTTGTCCAATGCAATTATAGTACGAACACTAAACGGACAATTAATATTGGCAATGAATTTCACGAAAGGCTAGAGAATGAGTAAAACAAAACCGCAAAGGTGGTTGTAGTGGTAATGTCAGGGCCGGCCTGAGGGTGAGCGTTCTTCACTGAGGTCAGACAGTTTAAAGGGATTGGAAATTGAGCTAGGAATTCGAGAACGTCTAATGAAGTTGTGAGCATTTATTTTTATTCATCAATTTAGTTTTTAAGGAGGAAGTTCACGATGGGGGAATTGATTACTTTTTTTTCTTCCAACTTGGCGAAAAGATGGGCAGAGATCAGGGCTTCCAGAGAGCATGTTCCCATATGTTTTATTTCAGAAAATTCAGCAGCGGATATAATTGGATTTACTGTTGACAACCCTTGCAATGACCTTTGCATCTGTACTTGTAATCTTCGGACGCTTAAAACAACACGAGCAGCCGAACAATTAGCAGACTTGAACTTGAGTCTTATGCCAATCCGCATCAAATTCGCGTATATAAGTCTAACATGGTGATCTTCCGACCATGAAACCCTATATCAAATTGATCACATTGCGATAGACGCAGCGCACGCCTCAGGTATTCTGGACTCAACGTTGATGCGCTTGCAATCGTTTAAAGGACAACCACCTTCGGATCTGCACAGTGAATGTTAAATCTCTTAAAACGCCACGTACAGGCGAAGAATTAACAGATACAGTGGACTATTATCTTGCAGATGTCACTGCTATTCAAGCAATGTAACGGGATAAACCGGACATAAGCAGGATTAAAAACTGTGATGTACGAGTATACTATAGTGAATACTATAGCGAGAGAAAACAGCGCTTACTGAAATGCGAATTATCCGTTTCCTGAGCTCTGGACATGTGAGCAAGCATCCTATGCCAGTCCTCTTTAATCTAATATACCGCTATGGCCCTATGGAAGATAAAATCGATGCAACCAAAGAATGCTTCTTCGATCTGCTCAACAAGACGTAAAAGCAATGTAAGAAAATATTAGGCCATTTTCCTGTCAGGATAGGAAAGGCGGACATCTTTATTAGGATAGTTGGCTAGCATAGCTTCTACGATGCAAATTAAATTGATCACATTGCGATAGTCGTTGGGCTATATTCAGTATTCTGGACGTCCAAAAGTTCCACGCAGTCAACATTGCATTGATTCGGATTACCACCTTTTTAGAGCCAAGGCGCATATCCGGATTTCCTATGCCCCACCAATGAAAAATAACAACTGTGAGAAGGCATAACGTAGAAAAACTGCAATAGAAAGAGATCGACAGAATTTTTGAAGAACACGTATACAGAGATCTTTCAACAACTTTTTTGCAGCAAGCATCAAGAACAGAAGACGAGTGGCATCATTGCTATAAAAGACGCAGCAATTGACGTGGTGGGTTTCCCCCGACTACCACCAAGAGATCCCTGCTTTGATAGAGAAGATGTTGGCCAGTAGCAAAAAACGTATGAAGCAGCGTTTAAGCGAAGGACGAAAGCGGCTCGGCTTCTCCAAAAGAAGAAAAACAAAAAGCAAGAGAAACCGCATTCGAAGATAAGCCTGTGGCGATGAAAATGGAAACTTTGTAGTAGAACAGCTTTCCGTACTGAGAATGTGGAACAACCATTTCTACGGACTGTATAGGGGTGAAGATACACAACCTCCCGCCGTCAGACAGAATAGACCATTCAACCTAGACCCCTCGATCTATAGTGGCATAAGGCTCATCAACATTGCATACACGATCTTTTCTGCCGTATTGTGTGATAGTCTGACACCCTTCGTCGACAACCTGATTGGCTGATATCAGTGCAGTTTTAGACCAGGTGAATCCGCAATCGACTAAACCTTCACATTCTGACCGATCTTGGAAAAAACTAATAAAGTCAAAATCGATACCCGCCACCTGGATGGATTTGATGGAACATTTCAATCGAGGCAGAAAGGGACTTTGTATACCTTAGCTCTGCTATAAATTCTACTAAACTTACCAAAGAATTACTCTTATCAATCGCTGTTTCTTTGGGCTAAGAAGGCAGCTGAGTAGTGAGGTCCTTTCCCAGAAAAGGAGACACAATATAAGACCTTGATTATGGCGCTAAAGCAGGGACTCTCCCGAAAGGGGGGTGAAGATATCCTCAGTTAATCGGAGAGAAAAATCCTTAGAAAAATGATCAGTCCTATAGGTAGAACCCTGCACATTCATAAGCCTGAGATAGCTGGGATATGTAGACCAAATGGATAGAAATTATCCGGACCGCAGAGTCTTCTTATTTATACCGTAAGAACAACGAAGTGGAGGAAGATATCACCTTAGGTGGCGCGCATAAGTACAAGGGCACTTAAACATACTTTGAGTTAATGGAGGAAGTGGACTATCTTATTGGCGATTGAGTGATCAGGAGTTCACTTGTGAGATGAGGGCAACGCTTACTAACTGCGACATTGTTTCATTGGAACCTTTAACCAGGAAAAAAACTACACCGATATCGCGCATGAGAAGCGCGCGATCGAGGAAATTGAGAGATGCTGCTCCAGGAATGGGGTTCGGAAGTTTTACCAAAAGGTAAAAATAACATGCCGCGGAAACAAACCCCGAACCGAAGTCTGTAGAGATGAACACGGGAACATCGCAGTCGATGCTGAGGATTTGGAAAGATCATTTCTGCAGACTGTATAACGGCGATGACGGACCAGAATCAACCTTTCAACTTGGACGATGATGACCAACAATTCCGTCCACCCGACCTGGATGAAGTGAAGATAGCCATATCGAAGCTTAAGTCCAACAAAGCTGCTGGAGCGGATGGCCTGACTGCCGAGCTCTTCAAAGCGGCAGGCGATGACTTGGTAAGGAGCATACACCAACTCATCTGTAAAATATGGTCGGACGAAAGTATGCCCGATGAATGGAACCTCAGCATTGTTTTCCCGATTCTCAAGAAAGGAGACCCCCCGAACTGCGCCAACTACAGAGGCATCAGTCTCCCTAACATCGCACATAAGATCTTATCCGCCGTATTGTGTGAACGCCTGAAGCCGTTCGTCACCAACCTGATAGGTCCATATCAGTGTGGCTTCAGGCCAGGAAAGTCCACCATCGACCAGATATTCACACTACGGCAGATCTTGGAGAAGACCCATGAGCTTCAGATCGATACCCACCACCTATTCATCGATTTTAAGGCCGCGTATGACAGCATATATAGAGACGAACTATATAGAGCAATGTCTAGTTTTGGCATCCCTGCCAAACTCGTCCGTCTGTGCAGGATGACGATGGAGACTGCACGCTGCTCCAACAAGGTCGGTAAGGATCTCACCGAGACCTTTGATGTCCAGAAAGGATTTAGACAAGGCGATGCGCTGTCAGGCGATTTTTTCAACATCGTACTTGAAAGAATAGTGCAAAACTCACGAGCAAACACAAGAGGCACTATCTTTCAAAAGTCCGTCCAACTACTCGCATACGCCGACGATATTGACATAACCGGGAGAAAGCAGCGTGATGTCAGTGGCGCTTTCGCGAGTATTGAGACGGAAGTGGCGAAAATCGGTTTAGCGGTCAATGAGGGCAAGACCAAGTATATGCTGTCAAGCAAAAAGGACAACCAACACCGACGTCTCGGACAGAACGTCACCCTCGACAGATATAACTTTGAGGTAGTTAAGGACTTTGTCTACCTAGGCTCCGCTATAAATACAGACAACGACACCAGCGCTGAGATCAAGCGAAGAATAATTCTTGCCAACCGCTGTTTCTTTGGGTTAAGAAGGCAATTGAGTAGCAAAGCCCTCTCCCGGACAACAAAAGTCACCCTTTATAAGACTTTAATAATCGAGAGAAAAATTCTTCGGGCGATCTTCGGTCCCGTCTGCATTGACGGTAAGTGGAGGAGGAGATACAACGACATACATACAGTTGACTGTACAGCGACATGGACCTAGGCAGAAGAGTGAAGATCCAAAGACTGAGATGGCTGGGTCATGTTGAGCGCATGGACACCAATGCTCCGGTCCGAAAAGTCTTCGAATCCGCCCCCGAGGGACAGCGCAGTAGAGGAAGGCCAAGACTCAGGTGGCGCACGCAAGTGGAAGAGGACCTCAGCCAACTGAGCGTGCGAAACTGGAGACAGCTAGCCAGGGATCGAGCTGGCTGGAGAAGCTTGTTGACTGAGGCCCAGGTCCACCCCGGACTGTAGCGCCACCTAAAGTAAGTAAGTAAGATATCTTTATTTGTTTAGGAGCAAACACATAAGTCAAATTGAGCCACAGTACCTATGGTTTGTGGCAGTTCTATAAAATTTCTTATAGGAGGTTGATGCTTTTACAAGTCGCAGCTCATGCCGGACAGGTTGACGCAACTTAGATCATTCTGCTACCCTAATCACGAGGTTGAATTGTTTTCTTTGAAATTCCCACAGACCTGTGAAAAAGGACCAATCAACTGGCTTTCGTAATTATTTCACTTGAATTCTCGATAGAATCTTGAAATAAGTTTTAATAATTCGCAACTGAGTCTTACCTCAAATAGGAGTATGGTTGCAGATGTTTTTCCTTATTTACATTGCAGTACCAGTCTACGGCGCCCTTTTCGCCCTGTCCTTTTTCCTGTCCAATTCCATCTCCTCTGTTACAACTTGAATCGCTCTAGTTCTTCACCTAATAGAATGCAAATGCCTTGAGGCTAAAAATGAGTGAGCCAGCCACTTTGCTCCTCCTTTACATTGTTTCAAAATTGATTACACCACACTCCTTCGCTTCCAATGGCCCAATATCAATGTTCCTTCACGTAGAACCATTCAAGAGTCGCAACATCCAAGTCAAGGCATGGACTCCAAACTCATCGGATTCGATTGATTCGACATTATTATTAATTTTTCATAACTTCTGCGCATGGCAGTGTTTCAGGACAGACAGAGTTGATCTGGAGTCATGTACGGTCCGTCGTTTCATCAATGACCTTTAGGTCTTTGGAGTGCTTGCCGGGAACTGCAGTCCAGTATGGTTGGCATAGCGGCGGCGACGGTGGTATCCATGTGAAACTAATCGATTAAAAATTATAACAGCGGACCCTTTTGATATCGACCGACAAAGCGCGAATGTCCTCTTCATTGCTGACGCGCTTCGTCGCTTTTTGTGAAGCGGAATGAAAACTGAGTCCATTTGGAGCAATTGGCAGCGGTGTGTGCAGTATGAGCATTTAGATAGTGCACAGACTTTGGGTTGATATTGCAGAGTCATTTGCAATGTTGCACCGTGTTGCACTGTAGGGGTTTGAGGATAAGATGAGACTGTCGTCGGGATTCTAAATTAGACTCATTACGTGAGGATATTAATGCGCTCATTTGGTACGTAATGAGTTCCGATGAATTCGAAATATACGCCGGAGATATTATTGATTTGACTGTCAGCAGTTGTTGGGGACTCATTAACTATTCTTTGAGAGTTGGGTGTTAGAAGAGGTATGGCCACACCTAACATGCCGAAGTAAATGGTAAATGTTTGGTTTATCAGATTGCATATGGCAAACTTAATGCTAAAGGTTGACGTAGAATGGAGGCCAGGTGGCTTAAATAAAATGCAGTTGCGTCTGGAATTACTTTGAATCTAAATATATGAGAGATCCGAGAATAGAAGTTACAGCTTCACAAAAATGTGGGCTCTATGCTAATCATAGAGTGGAAACGAAATTTCGCTTTGCTCTCATCTCTTTGGCTGCTTTCTTGTGGTAAGAAGGTTTGAGAGTCAAAGATCTCAAGGTTCTGTAAAGAACCTGAGATTTCGACCTAAGAGGCAAGGACTCCCGGACCCGAAGAGATTTATATACGTCAGGTAGTGCTAGCCGATGAAATCCGAGCGTTTTTTAATAGCAATAGCAGTATGAACTACATAAAAAGCTAGGCCTGTTGTGGTGAATATACGATAGACAGGTGGCTTGTCAAAGTGCTGCCTGGGTGGCTTGGGACAAACGCATTGGGCAAACAGACGGCAGATGCTATCGAAGGGACTTAAAGCTCGAGTCCTCCAGCGGAGACAGAATAGAGAAATAAGACGTAAGAAATGAAACCGAACAATCACCCGTAACTGATACTGAATTCTTTTCTTCCAAACACTTTGCTGCAACCAACAAAAGTTGCAGTTGCAGTTGCAGTTTAGGTAGGCGAAATTTGAGAGACAAGCATCATAATCAAGATTTTGGAAGATATGTTGTCGCGTGGGTCGCCAGAACTCCGGACCTGACACTTAAAATAGAAAATTTATAGTCACAGGGAGAGACAGAAACAGACTCCACAAATAGCTTCTACCAAGGAAGCTGCGAGCTGGCTGTTCATCCGTTGAAGTGACGGATGAGGAGACATAATACGGTGTTGGGCTCTTGCTGCATAAAGTTGTTAACCAGCAGCTGGCAACTCTGAAATTTGTGCTGCTTAGCCGGAACTAACAAACACAGTGTGGCAAATAATAACCCGGACACAACCAAGTACGCCATTTACTTGATCGGGAGGTTTCGAATAAAAACACCGAAAAATAAACAGAAATTGTGTTTTAATTATGTTTTCCAAAACCAGTCCAGTATATTATTGCCCACACTTTGTTTATGCTGAACCTTTGACGTGCTATAAAAAAAACCCCCTGCTTTTACATGATTTAAGATAATTGATATTCAGATCATGAGCTGCAGTCCTTAGGCCATCTTCTGTCTTAAAATTATGGAGTTTCACGACTACCGTCTTTTAATTGTGATTCCATGGAAGTACGGTCTGTTACAATGACAGCAGAACTCTGGTTGCTGTGAAAGCGTGAAGCAGACTTCCCCTGTGCTCGGGAATTATTTCAGCTGGAATCTGAGCCAGATAATGAATGCAGTCAGGTTTTAACGGACGGCTCCAAAAGCTACATAGGATGCGATGCTATCTTTCGAAGAGCCACAATGTCAGACTTCAATTCTCGTTAGAAAATCGTTATTTGGCTTCCAAGCAGTAACTATAAAACATTATAAAACAACGGTGAAAAGGCGAATTTGCGGCTATAGCGACAGAATGTCTTATGATTTACGTAAAGACTTAATTTCACGGGATGCCCATACATCCATGGGCGCAAGATACGCCTTGCAGTCGCTTTCCGTCAATTCCTATGATACCAATTCGGAACCAGTGTTTGGGGCACAGGTTCCGCCCTTGGCATAAGTCGAGGGTTCTCTAAAACATCTTACTGATCTTAGGTCTTAGCATACAGCACTTGTTGCAACTTTACATCGGGTGACATCAGCAGGTGTACCTTCCTTGTGTTTTAGGTTTTAACCACAGCCACCGTGATGCTCCCATAAGGGGGCTACCTCAACAAGTTAGGCCCGGACCGCGATCCGAGGGCCTCCTAATTCCCTCTGTAGGGAGTGTTTTAAGTCCTGATATGGACACCGGCGGTCCTGCTACTCAGCAAGATCTATGACCGGCAGCTTGTAAATCGACAAACAATAGCAACCTTCAGTGGCGAAAGAGTCTGAAGAACCGATGGGCACGACTAAGTGGAGTGGTTTCCATGACCCGAACCTGGATTGGGACTGCCTTGACCAGGGCTTTCAGCTCGTTAGTAGCGATTGAGAAGCACTATGACCAAAAAAGATCTTTTGTGCTGGATAAGTCTACCTTCTGAATGAAGTAAGCAACTGTACTAGCAGGGCAGTCCCTTATTTCAGAGATGTCGAGTTGTTCTCTGAGGAAGGTGATCCGCCTGATATCATTGAGGGCTGGCCACTCACATAAAATATGTTTAGCTGTTTCTTCGTCTTTGAGACAGAGTCGACATTCTGCGGAGTCAGCAAGTCCTATTTTGCTGTGGTGATATCTTAAACCATTGTGTCCTTAAGGTATCCTACTAGATTTCCGATATCATGCCGATTTAGATTCAGACATCCGCCGGCATTTTTATTAAAGGGTAGGATGGCTTGTTTGGCCTGCCCTAGGCCTGAAATCTCTTCCCAGTATGAGATGCATTTCGAGTGCTTCCAGCGCTTAATGGCTAAATTTACTTCTGTTTTAGATGTACAGCAGAAGGGTTCAGGTGCGTTGAAGGGGCTTTCTGGACCTTTCCTGGCCAGTGTGTCTGCCTTTTCGTTTCCGTTATGCCCTCATGTCCAGAAACCCACCATATTTTGGTTTTGTTTCTTGAGCTTAGTTTTTGGATAGTATTGAAGCAGTGCATGACTGATTTGGAGTCAATAATTTGCGAGCTAAGGGTATTTATAGCTGCTTGACTGTCTGTGAATATATGGATGTTTGCACGTTTGATACAAGAGTTGAGTATCAGACTGGCGCATTCTTGAATGGCGTGTATTTCAGTTTGGAGTACACTAGGACTCTTGCCCGTGGCAATTGATATGTTTGTGTTTGGTCCTTGTATTCCAGCTCCCACTCCCGTTTCCATTTTAGAACTATCCGTATACCACTTTGGTGGGTGTTTACTAACCTTTGCTTCTTTGCTGGGAGTCTCCGTGGAGAAACCTTTGTTGAAGCATAAAGTCCGCGCAGACCATGTCTAGTTCTGGTACGTCAAAGAGAAGGAATATTAGGTCCGGGTGTACGTGGAGATCCAGCCCTTTGGCTTGTGCCAGACTAGTTGAGCTGCGTAGAGCCACTTTACTGATGTGCAAGTGTAGGGGTCTTAGTCCTATTATTGCTTCTATAGCTGCTGTTGGGCAGGTCCAAAAAGCTCCGGATATGCCCAGGCATGCTAAACGTTGCACTTTCTTAAGCTTACCAATGGCGGTCTTTTGAATAGTTTTAGTCCATCATACCACCAGAAGCATATGTTAGAATGGGTCTTACCATCATTGTATAGATCCATAGAGTGATTTTTGGCGATATCCCCCCATGTGGTTCCGTACATGCGGTGGTAGGCCGATAAAGTGTTGGTTGCTATAGTTATCTTATTATTTAGGTGTGAGCTTCAATTTAATCTTTTATCCAGGATTATCTCCAGATATTTGACTTCATCAGAGTACTCAACGGGTGTGCGGTTTAGTGAAATTGAACGCAGGTTTAGATTTCTCCTTTCTGTGAAGGGTACTATGATAGCCATGTTTTGATTAATGGAGAGATTCTCTCCGTTGCACCAGTCTAGGACTATCTTAATGACATCTTGCATGCGCGCAGTGAGCACGTTTGCATCCCTGCCTCTAATAATGGTGACCGGGTCATTGGCGTAGGCTTTGTTGCTTAGTTTATTGACCAGGGACCATAAATGGGGTGAGAGTACACCCCCGTGTACGCCAATAATTCTTTCCATTGTTTTCAGATAAAACGACCTCAAGCTTGTAGGACGGTATGACTAAGATAGCTCACTAGGTTTGTTACCTGGTTTGGAGATAAATAATACGTTTACCTCCTTCTAAGTACGTAATATGTAACCCTAGTTGAAGCTGAACCTAAATAAGGCTATTAAGGTGGGTATCAGAAAGTGTTTTGCTTTTTGTAGCAAAGCTGGGAATACGCCGTCCGTACCCGGTGCCTTGTATGGTTTGAATGAGTTAGTGGCCCATCTTACCATATCCGGGCTAAAAAGTTTACCGGATAAAATGTTGATTCTGCTGAGATTTCTTTGTATAGAAAGCTCAGCTTTGATTAGCAAGATGTCACATTTACATGGTATTTCTCTTAGATACTATTTGAAATTTTATCATGGAAAGTGTTAACCTGGCATATCTTCTACAAATTATTCAGCTGCATTACGAAAATCAGTATTCTACGAGGAATAGGTTTCGTCCACTTAGAGCATCTTATCTAGCATTTAGTGAAGAAAAATTGCGGCGGTAGCTAGGAGCGTACATGATGACAGTTATAAATCGATTTGGCAGCGTTCTCAACAGCTAGGCTTATGGTATGTAACAACTTGGTGTACTCGTATTAGACGTGAGGATCTTGGTTAAAAAGAACACAAAATTCACTTCACTCCGAATTCATTCTTCTCTACAATATATTGTTTGACAGTTAATTTCATGCTTTAGACCGGTGAATTGCTCGCCTAGATATGTCAAAACCCTTTTTTGATACCGAACGTCTCAGGGTTCTCAATCATATTCTGCATAAGTAGACGATCTTGATAGGGATACCAAAACTAGACAATGCTCTCCATAGCTCATATCTATAAATGCTCTCATATTGAACTTCTTGGAGTCTTTCCAGGATCTACTGGAGTGTAAAGATTTGGTGGATTTCGTTTCCGAAATCGCACTGTTAGTAACCAATCAAATTACTGTCAAAGGGTTTCAGACGTTCACACTATATGCTAGATAAGATCTTGTATGCGATGTTGAGGAGACTTATAAATCAATAGCTGGTGGAATTGAAGGATCTCCTACTGGATTGGACTGGAGAAACAATAATAAGATTCCATTGATCAAGCACACACTCCTCTGACCAGGGTTTAGAAATGGGTTGGTGTACGCCCGTCAGGTACAGCGGCTTATTTTGATTTCACCTAAAATGTTTCTACACTTATAGTACTTCCTTTTTCACTGGCTTCTGTATAGGTCTTCTTGATTCGATACGTTCGTTTTCATAATTGGTACTTGCATGACTTCGATATCTTACTCTTGAAATCTAAGCTCTATTTCCTTCCGTCTCTTTTGCTTCACTCGTCCTTCGTTGCAGCGTCGCTTAATATGCTTCTTTTATAGCTACGTGTGTTTGCCGGTATTCCTCATCAAACCAGGGATTTTTTGGTGGAACTTATGGTGAAGCTCATAGAAGAAGTCTTTGATGGCGTCGTTTTTGTCTTCCGCATTGGCGCTGGCGTATATTAGGCTTACGTTAGCAAATTAAGATTTGTTGCGGATTATCGTAAGACGCTCGCCCGCATCTCGAAGGCTAAAGACTTTTTACCTTAGTCTGCCGCATATTCCAAATTCGCATACGAATAAGCGCTATTTCATTTGCCTCTAGCAATCACCATAGAACGAGTATACATCACAGTGTACCATCCTCCTCATGTCCATTCTATCTTATCGCAATTCCTAGATGGCGGTGATATCTGCGTGGTAACGGTCAAGGGCCTCTGTTAATTACTCCGCTGGATTGGGCCTGTTGAGGGTTAAGGAATGTTGCGCTGTTGGCCTAAGCCAAGAGAAAGGACCCCACCATTCGCCACGCAGGTGGATTATGATGTATTGACTCTATGTTGGAGATGAAAATTTGAATCTTTTCCAGAGAGACAACAAGAAGCGGAAGCAAAGAATGCTTAATGTGAGCAATTTTCAGCGCAAGGCCGCTCTTATTGGAGAAAGCTATTGTATTGAGGTTCAGGTTTTCTAACGAGAATGGCATCGCTTAACAAACCGTACAACGGTTCCGCCTTTTTAATTAATGAAAATGAAACTAAAAATCACTTGGAGAATTTTTGTCTTGAAGCGTGCAAGAACATTTTTCTCCGTTTTCGTTAGTATTAAATAATCCACAGCCGGATTGGGATGTCCTGTGTCCTGTATAAAGTCGTTTGTTTGCTCAAGATATGGTTTTCTAAGTTCAAAGAAGCAGAGTTTAACATACGTTTGCGTGTAGCTGAACAAACTTATGAAAGACGGTGCATCCGGAGTTGGCCTGTGTGAACGTTGTTAACGAAAAAACATTACATTGGTTTAAACCCTTCTAAGGTCTAAGTTTTGTTGGTGTCGACCTCGACGGAGCAGCAGCTTTGACAGAGATGCAAAACTAGAGATGTGGAGGTTTTTTTTGCGTGGGAATGTGAAAACCTTGCCTAGGCACCAATGGTCCGACGTCCATTGGTAGTTTCAGATTCTTATTGACTAAAACCACCTCCCAGGGAATCTTTCTGTTTATTCTCCCGCGGAACTACCGCTAAGTATTACTTCGCGAAGGACAGATTTGAGCTTTTTGCTTCGTCACAGGGTGCTTAGTGAATTCCGCCGCTGTTCTAAATTTCACATGTTCTCTGCCGCGTTTACGCAGCGAGTACAGGACGGACCCGAATCGCGGTTTCGCTTTAATAGATATTCCGGGAAATCACGTTCTACAGTAAGGGACCTAGCACTTATCCTTGGGGCATGCCCCCTCTAATTTTATATTCGTTCCGTCGTTGGAGTCGATGACCTATCGGTAAAGTAGATCCTGATCAATCTTAATCTGTACTTCGGTACATTTAATCTTTCGGGACATTGTAAAATACGCGACCAGTTCGCCGAGTTAAAAGCATTTTTCACGTTAAGTGTAACCACGGCGCAGTACTTTTTACTGCCTCCTTTCCATCGTCTGCCTTCTCTTGACGATTGGGCTTTGTCTATTACGGCTTTACCGATCGACAATCGACGCGATTAAAGATATTCCGCGAGTCCATCATTGGCTTCAATGATAGGCTGTAGTCTGTTGCCTATAATTCGTTCTAATATTTTGCCCATAGCGTCGAGCACACAGAGCGGCCAGTAAGATGAGGGCTTCTCCGGTGATTTATTTTCTTTTGAAAATACCAACCGTTGGTATTTCCATTGTTCCGGAAATATTCCCTCGCTTAAGCATGTATTATGCATGCTAACGAAAACGTCTAGGCGGGCCTTTATAGCTATTTTTAAAGCCCTATTTGGTATTCCTTCTGGACCAGGATATATCGCAGGCAGCGTGCACTTGTCGCGATACTTGACGTACTCTAAGAGCTCCTCATCTAAGGTGTTCACGTTCCATTTCCTCGTGCTAGTTTGAGACCGAGTGTTTCAGGATCGGGTATGACTATGGAGATCGATTACAATTGCATTATGGTGACTGTGGGTGTAGTGATTGCTGACGCGCCAAGTCGTAAACCTAGATAAGCTTCTACTAACGATATGAACAATCGAGCCTGCACCCGCTGTACTAAACGTGTTCGCATTTCCAATACTAGTTACGACGACATCCAAGCTAGAGAGCGCTTCGAGTAGAATGGTTCCCCTTTTATTCGTTAGCACGCTTCCCCATTCTACTGCCTATGCGTTAAAATAACCATGCGTATGATCCTTAGCATCAAGATCTATGCTTTCGAAGACTCGTCCGTATTCCTCAATAGTAAGGCTTGGAGGGACATAACGACTGTATATGTATATATCGTCTAACTTTGCTAATACGAGGTAGTTTTTCTCGCCGAAAAGTGGTATCTGAATCGTGGTATTACCACATGCACATATGGCGGTTTTTTTTGTCGCATAATGCGCCCAGTTACCCGAATTATTGTTGCAATATTGCTCCGAGAGTATTGCAATGTCGACCTTATGCTCGTGGACTGTTCGATGCAATAGATCCTGAGCTACCTCACAATGATTTAAATTTAGTTGGAAAAATTTCAGGTTTTCGCGTATAAGCTCTCAATGGCTTTTTTATACTCTGGGCACCTAACGCTACCGGTTATATGTCTAAAGCATACTCCGTTGGCACTGCAGTGCTAGCATTTTGGTTTTGCCTTGCAGTCTTTCAATTTATGCCTGTTTTTTCCGCATTCGACTTACGTTTTCTCCGACTTCTTTCAAACTCGTGTCCTATTTTTATTTCCGCAACAAGTCAGCGTTTAGTGTATGTGCATAGTGGTGGTGACCTTTGAACTTTGGTAGACCTCTCTGGTCTAAAAACTAGCAGACCATATACGGAAAGTTTTAGGGGTTCACACAGTATGACAGACATGAGCTGTTGTCACAGCTCGGGAGATCGCTCTATTTTACTGTTAGACAGAAAAAGCTTAGGTTAACAGCCTTCCACCATCTAATTTTAGAAGTGAATTGTGTATGCACAGCTAGGCTTAGTTACTTTTTTAACTTAAGCTAGGAAATTGTGGTCTCGACTTTATTTTTGTTCGATGTGCGGAAATTTTGTCTGCCTTTGTCCAGGTTGAATTGTTCATCCAGTATGACTGTGGAATATTGTTCACCATCACAGTTTATGAGAGAAGGTTTCCATACTGACTATGGTTCTACTATGAGGTTACAATCTTAATCCGTGCACATTTCTGTTCGGGTCTTACAGCTTTAATATGTTCATTTTATTTGTTGGTTAAGCTTCCTAAGTTAATTTTTTTGCATCTGAAGAACCTATATTTATCCCTTTTCTTTTGCTCGTTGATCTCGCGAGCCTCTCTCTTTTTCTATTACAGGGCCGCTTTGTACATTTGTCATTCTTTTGGCACTCATTCTATTTTGTAGATGGCACAACTAGTGTCCAAAATTACCAAAAAGAACATGGTGTAAATCAGTCAAGAAATCACGACAGCTAGAAAATATTTGCTTAGCCATATGCCCAAAACCGTTCACGAAACCTGCAGTCGCGCAAGATCTAAAAGGAAAAACAACATTAAACACGAGTTTGCAGTAGTGAATGTTCATTATCCTTGCTGCTACTCCTATTATCCAATTTATGTAGATATTTACCTCAAAGTGTATTTACAGCATTTCGATAAAGTTTTGAGTAAAATTTAATGTCGTCCTATCTGTCAGAATCAAGCTTTAAAATTCGAAATCTATCTCCGAAATTAAACGATCCATTCCGGTCGATCACTACGGAAATGAATTCGTAATTGACTTATTCGTGATATATTGCAATATCTTCCTCCCTAAAGGTCTAAAAATAACTATTTAAGCGCGCACTCTAGATACCCCATTACGCCTTAGATACTTCTTCGTTGCAATTTCTATGGTTTAAAAGTGCGTGCTCTGCCATTGCACATACGCAGCATGTGCCTTAATTATATTTACATCTTCACCAGCTCCAGATCAAGTTCCTGTTTTAGGTGCAGTGAGTAAAAACAAAAGTAATCGTGGAGTATCCGATATCTGGTATCTTGAATATCTTGAAACTTATCTGGCACCCCCAGGGTGCCAAAAAACATTCAACCGTATCGTACCGGAATGAAGATGACTCCAGCATCGATGACTATACGACGACGTTGGCGATGACCACAGCGATAGGATACCTCCAAACAGCCACACCACTGATCCCGACTATGACGACCATGATGATGATGATGATGATGATGGTATCGATAATATCTTAGCGATAATGTTTGGCTGCCCTCTTCATCGAACAGTCTCATCCTACTGGCCAAGAGGGAAAATCAATTTTCCAATTTGAAAATAATCAAATTGTGGCGCTAAATTAAGGCAGCTTGTCAAATAATTCACTTTAATGACAGAACTGTTGCCATTTTATGATTATCTTCGCAGTAATCGAATTGCCTTCCATTTGAGTACGAATATGTATCGATGAACGAGTACTCGTATCGCTGCATCGATGGACTAATTTCCGCACTGGAAGGCACAGTGTGAGTTCCATCGTATAACGCACACCCTGAAGGCCCATTAAAACACCAAAACAACTTTTCGGTTAAAAATTTTCATTTCTCATTTTATTTTTTTGTTATAATTTTACTGTCTATCGATTGACAATTAATTTCTTAAAAAACAAAAATAATTACTTAACTTAACCTCTAACTGGTTTTTTTAAATATTATTTTATGTACAAAACTTGTGAATTTCAAATCCAATTAACATTTCTAATTGCACTAAACGATAACAGAGTACTTAAAAACTGTAAAAAAAAATTACAAAGAAAATTAATGTATTAAAAAATAAAAACTGAAAAAAACTTGTGTAGAAAAATGTTATCGATAACAAATGTGAACAAGATACAAAGTTACGAGTACACTTCTCCTTATAGATACATTTATTGGCCGTTCTGTTTAAATTGCATTTTACCTACTTATCGCCTACAAGAGAATGGAAAATCCATTTTTTAAAAAAAAAAAATTAATTACAAATGTCAACTTACGCTAATAACGAAAAACAATTTTATTGCTTCGAACTAAAGAACAATAGAAAAAAAAGTGCTAAGCTACTATTACAGGGCTCTCTGTAAAGTTCGTAAAGAGTTTTAAGGTTTCTTCTGTATCGAGTTTACAATTTGTATTTTTTTATATTTTTATATTTTTTTTAATAAATACCTAAGAATACTTGTGGAAATATTTTACGGAATAGATAACCAACAGAGAGAGGTTCAGCGACAATTGTGGTGAATTTGGCGGAGTGACGTTGTCCAAGTATGCTATTTGTTTTCAGATCGAGCATTTTTTTGAAATCGCAGTCGCAAGTAGGCCTCTGCCTACTTTATCTCAAGACATAGTTAGGCCTAGTGACACCGACTGAAGGTAGTGTACCTAAACATTGCTTGAAGATATTGGCGCTTGCAGATGAGAAAAATGAAAAAGGAGAGTATGGCATGGGGATATTTCCCCCTCATTGCGAAGGTGGTGAAGGAACCCTCCCATAAAGGGATTAACGGCGGCATCCAAAACTCCATCCAGTATGAACTAGAGGTGTTTTTTTTTTTTTTAAGAGGCGGAGAACTTTAAATTGGCAACACTGTTTTCTGTGACAGTTCTTGGATGTTTTGAGGTTAGTTTTGTTTGGAAATTCATTATGAATAGATTCACGACAGAGGCACGTTTACAAATTTTTTAAATTTATTTTGAAAAACATGATTCAATTCGAGAAACTCATCGGGCATTACGTGCATTTTAAGGTGCTCATAATCGTCCATCGAAGTGATTAATTGGAAAAACTCTTACATTCCGTCAGACGTCGTACAGTGATTGAAATGTGTGAATTCGTCATCGTAGTCAAGGATTAAACTTGTGTTCATCCGCTTTATAGAAAATTTTGCGTACAAATCTTCGTTTACGTGGTTACAATATTCAATTTGGTGAATAGTCCGAAGAAAACATTGCTATTGATCCACAATTTCATTTGAAAATTTTGTTCAGTGATAAGGTACATGTCATCAAACAGAATTGCTGCATTCAGAGTGATTTTAACTCACAAACCATTGTCGGAACATCATACGAGTAGCATCCAGAAAAAGTCACCGTTTGGTGCGATTTATGGGCTGATGGAATCAATGGTCAACATGACTTCAAAAAAGATTATGGACAGAATGTTACAGTCAACGGTGGGCAGTACAGAGACATTATAATGACTTTTTCGTCCCTCAATTGGAAGGTGTTAGTGTTGGAGACATGTGGTTTTAGAAGTACGGAGCTACATGCCACACAGCGTGCGATACAATCAATCTACTGAAAGAAACATTTGCAGAACGATTAATTTCACGATATAAACCTGTCAACTGGCCACCTCGTTCGTGTGACTTGACGCCATTCGATTATATTCTCTGAAGATAAGTTAAGTCGCATATCTACATCGATAAACCAGAAACATTGGAGCACATGGAAGCTAATATTTGACACATTGTTGCAAAAAATTAGCCTGATTTACTGTGAGGAGTGTGAAAAAATTGAAACTCCAGATTACGTCAGCCAATCGTGGCTATATGCCCGAAATGCACATGGTATCCACCTGGCTTTAGAACTTCTTCGACATATTCGCCGCCCAGGACTTAAGGGAGCTCCATGTTTCTGTGGAGACAGTGAAGCACAAATGGTAATACAATAGGCCTGACAAAAACCAACGGTGGCTATTATAACTTCAGCTTGCCTACTGGCACCGGAAACCCTTGTCAAGCACTTTGCCCAGGGATTTTTTAAAGGACAGCCTCACATATGGAAGGATAAAATATTGATGACTCTAGAACGAATAACGCACGGAGGAGGATATTTTCAGCAAGAAGTGCAATGTAATGGACGAAAAGCTTTAACATATTTATCGCACCTAGCAGAGCGATAGCTATGATATAATAAAGGAATACGAGGCTTATTTGAATGAATTTGATCACCCTACAGGTGATGAGGATTACATCATAGCAACCAATTCTTTGACCTTTTCGCTTGAACGAATGTATGCTCAGTGCCCCAGCAATGATACCAATATTGTGCCGGGAGATCTCAAGGCAAAGCTGTGTATGTAAGTTGTCTTTGAGCGGGATATTAGAAAACACAGCTTGAGTAACAAAACATTCAAAAATTGATTCAGGGCCGGATATCACATAAGCAACGGAATCAGGACATACAAACTCAACGAGTAGAAAAAAAAGAAGATTACAGACTTCTCCGAAAGAAGATGAAGCATAAGAAGCGCTCTAGTGATACAAGACTAGAATGGAAGCGCGCAAAGATGAAGATAGAAAACTTGTAACATATAAAAGCGATGATGGTTAAATTCTCGATGTGAGATAGAATGAGCCACTGACCCTGGACGAGGAGGACCAGGAATGTGGTCTATTTACGCCCTACAAAGCTGCTATCACAGATAGATGGCCTATTGTACTATGAAAAAGCTGCAAGAAATGACCTGCGGAATGCCCGATGAATAGAATATCATCATTAACCTGGATTGCCTTTATCAGGATGGTTTAAAGGTAGTCGATGAAAATCGTTGAAAGCCCATCATCGATTAAATATTCAAACTATGGCAGGCCTTGGAGAAGACCTGGGAAATTCAGATCGATATTTCGACTTCAAAGTCGCATATGACAATGTGCGTAGGGATGGGTTATACAACGTCATGTGTAGTTTTGACATACCTGCCGAAGTCATTAGGTTGCTCAGTTTGACTATGGAGAAATCTCTCTGGTCCATGTAAATCGGATCAACAGCTTCGTGAAGCGTGGGCTGAAGCGGTCAAAAGGAGCTGACGATAAAGGAGGCCGAAACAAAGTATATCCTGCTATCAGATACGGACACACACCATTGAAGAACTGGACTCAACGTCACCATTGGTATTTTTAACATCGAGATAGTTAAGGGTTTCACCTAACTCCTTCCGTGATTACAAGCAGCAACGACACCATATGTCAAATTGCTGGAGGCAATTATTTATATTTTTAGCTCATGAGGCAATGAAGTAACTGAGCATCCTCTTGTTAGTTCGAATTGGGTCCGGTCCAGCTCTATGGCTTAGAAATTTAAAAATTGTCGAGAAAAGCACTTTGCATGTTTTGGAGGCAAGGAATGGATAGTCCGAACTATAGGGTCTGTACAGCAACATCGGTATAGTCAAGCTTCTAAGGATTTATTTTTTGAGATTGTAGGGCCCGTGTTGAGTGATTGCACTCCATGGCTCTGGCTCAAAGAGTATTGGGGTCTTTGATCGTGGAGCTAGTTATAGTGCACCAGAGATTGTTTTTGCAATGGCTCCGTGGAGTTGTGTGAATCTTAGATTACCCTTTTAGATTACAAATACATATTCAGTTTGAAAGATGCTTCCACTTGCTAACTAGTACCCCGGAATGATCAGTAAGCCAGTTGGGAACAATACAGAGAAATGCTTTTAAAATATTCCTTCTTGGAACTCTTAAGCCCCCATGTAACATCAGCGAACTTTACCCGACTCTCTCAATCAGGCTTCCTACTCTCTATTCAACCTAGAGGCAAGAAAAAACCGAACTGATGGACATCAACACTGCGACCAGCTTAGAAATGCTTGCAGGAAACTTCTCAACAAGCAAGAAATATGAGCAAAGTGACAGACAGCGACTCATACAAGGAATCACTCAAAATATATCAAAAAGAATTGAGGATAGCAAAACGTCAATCCTGGAGATCATTCTGTGACAAGATAACCAAAATCTCTTAGGAGTCGCGGGTAAGAATGATCCTCTGCAAGTCTTCGATGCCTATCTGTTTAAAAAAAATGGATCACTCTTGGACGACCTCAAGTGATGAATCAGTCAACTTGCTACTGCATATTGTCTTTTTAGCTATCTCCTTTGACGGCCAGTAGCAGAACTTCTGCAGCCGCGACAAAGTATAAACTGCTATGTCCGATATGGTTTGAAGCCCATACAAGTATGCTGGGCCAGACGATGTTATACCCGAAGTTACAGAAGTCCTCCGATATTATCCTACCAGCGCTTGAGATTATCATGAGTAGGTGGTTAGAAATGACTCTTATTCCCCTATCATGGAGAGAAGTTAATGTAGTCTTCATCCCCAAAGGCGAAAAATGCTCTCATATCATCCCAAAAGGACGCAGACCTCTTAGTCTATCATCATTCCTTCTAAAAACTCACACTCCGTGACATAGAAGGTGCTTTTAACAACGGAAATATATCTGCAATCACGACAGTGCTGTAAGCTCTGAAGATAGATGACTTTCTGTGGCAGTTAATCAGTCTTATGCTAAAGAGCAGGATAATCAACTTCAAACTAGATGAGGCTTCTATTAGCAGTGGTAGGCCAAAAGTCGGTGTCCTCTTATCCCTGCTCTAAAACCGGTCATTGGACTGCTGTATACCTGTATACCTGGATGTACCGGCGTTGTGATAGCCGTCTCAGAAATGCATCTTCATACCAATAAAGAGTAAGCCGCCATAAATCTGATCTTGTTCTATTTTCTAGGATCATAGACCCACCCTTAATCAGCGGTACTAGCTTAGTCTTCTCCGATACAGCGAAATATCCTGGATCTTATTTCCGATAGAAAACTGAACTGGAAATCTGGAATTCAAGAAAGAGTAAGAAAAGCTACAGCAGGTTTATCCTCTCGCAAAAACACCATTCAGTGGGGTCAAATGGGGCCTGCAACCTCGCATTACCCAGTGACTATACGTGCCGGTTATAAAACAGATACTCACCTACCGGGTGGTTGGCTTGAGGACAACCTTAGACAAAGCAGTCATCTGCAGCAAACTAAGCAAAGTCCAAAGAATAGCATGTCTAGGCATAAGCGGAGTCTTATGTACTACTTTCTCCGCGGTACTGGATGTTTTGCTTCGCTTGAAACCCGTCGACGTTTTCAGCATGCAAGTAGTTGCTTTAAAGCAGCAGGTAGTGGACAAATAAACTATTTGGCAACGCTTACATTTCTAACACGTTAAGAATCTTTCCAGAAAACATCGACTACCTTACACTCTAACATTGGTTTTGACAAAGCCTTTTACTTTGAATCTCCCCTACAGGCAGACAGTAAGTCGGCTCATCTTTTTACGGATGGATTTGAGCTTGACAGCGTGATTGGTGGCAATGTTGTCTTTGATAAGCATAAGCTTAGTCTGCCCTTCCGCCTTTTAAACAATTGTAGCGTATTCCAGGCGGAAAATTAGGCAATTAAGGAAGTCCTGTCCTGTCTGAAGAAAAACTTGATATTTACAAGGGACATCCGCACTTTTTCAGATAGTCAAGTCGCTATCAGTTCCTTAAACTCATTCTCGCTAATCTCTTAAACCATCCTTGACTGCCGATTATCTCTCATGGAGATAGCAGTTCCACATTCACCAATATTGGATGCCGGTCCATAAAGATATTTTAGAGAACTGTGGAGCCGACGAACTTCCCAAAACTCAGCTCTCTCGCAAAGAAGGAAATTAAGCTTAAGCGATTTTAACAATACAGAAGTTAACAGTCCCCTACACTTCATCAGAAGGTTAAAGCGTGTATTTCTAGGAGCACGAAGATCACAGATACAAGTCGCATTTCAACGGGCCAATTGGCAAAAGTAAGGGGCTATGTTCTGACACCCCGGGAGTCAGAGGTCCCTGGAACTTCGATTCTAACCTAACCCGGTAGGGGTTCACTCTTGCTGTGGAACTTTATGATTGCCTTGGCTTTAAACTAAATCGCAGAAAAGGTCTTTTGACGACTTCAGTATCCCATCGAAATACTCGACATTGTAGCATATACAGGGCGATTGGTAGGTCTTGTCTAACACCAAGAGGGAGTTCATGTCAATTAGGTACTGACGTAAGTCCACAAGGAGATCTAAAGGTCCACTAAATCCTGGCTGACGTATTAATTCGATGTGTGAATGGAACGTTTTCATGGTAAATGCGTTAGAAACACTAAGTTTCTCCTTAACTTCGCCCGGAGCAGTTGCGTGATATGCGAGATTGACGGGATCAATGCTCACTGTATTAATTGGTACATCTTTTCGTATCTAGAGAGAAACTAAGGACTTTAATTATAATTCTGAAGCACTACTCTTGGGACCGACGGTATTCTCTGACTTCACACGGCTAAAGTGGGTAACTTTTTCGGAGAAAGAGATTTTTACCTTTGAAGCTGTTTAAGAACGACATTTTACCTTGTAGCCGATGGACATAACACTACCTCACTTCGGCCACATAGAATCCAAATCAAACTTTTGAAAACGGACCAAGCAATGTTCTGATCATCTTATGTAGAGTTCAGAACTCAAATTCACCACAAATTTCAAATCACCTCCCTATCAGTTTTACAAGATATAAAAATAGTAATAATTCACATTTTAAAAATTGCACTAACCAGCCAAAATTGTTTACTTAGTTCTTGACTTTTCCTGGACGGAGTCACGATGTATTGGGCTTTTGAAGTCTAATTGTCTAAATGTACTCGTATCTTCAACTTCGTGAGTCTGAAAGTAAAAAGAGCGAAAAACATTCAAAATTAATCAAAACGGAAATGGTAATGCATAGTGTAATGGATGAGGTAATGGGTAAGATACTGGATAAAATATTTAAAATCAAATAGATAAGGGAGGTTGATAGCATGGATAAGGAATGTGTAAGGTAATGAAAGTGGTAATGGAAAAGGTAATGTATAAAGTAATGGAACCGTGCGGGATCGGATAAAGAATAGTGCCGCAGTGCGTCCCAGCTTGTCGTAAGAGGCGACTAAATGGGACACCAATCATATACAGGCAACTATGACACCAAAAATGAGCCTGTGACACTTTAACACCTTAAAACTTTCCCACAAGTTTGTATGCAATCAGTGGGTTCCCACGTCTGGAGACTACCGGTGGGGTAAAAGAACAGTCAATCAATTCGAAATGAGCATACAAGTGTCAAACCACTCAAACTTTAGATACACTTCATGGAAATGATCGCAATTAATAGCACTACCCCGATGGGCACAACGATTGCAACGCACTCGGGTGATCCCAGAGCAATCAGAAGTGCTTGTGTCAGAGCCCGACGGATTCCGGGGGCGGGCAAAATGAAGTTTCCAAAATATTTTCATAAACTTCGGTTTGCAAGTTGGAATGTCGGATCGATGACCTCAAAAAGTTTAGAACTGGAAGCGATTATGCGTCGCAGAACTCTACAAATCCTGTGCGTACAGGAAACGAAGTGGTGTAATACAGGAAATAAAGCGCGTTTTCTAGATTTAAAAACTAAGACATTTAAGATGTTCTACCATGGAACGGTCAATGGACGAAACGGTGTTGGAATCGTTGTTGCAGCGGATCTTCTAAACAACATCGTTGGTATCTTGAAAATAAGCGATAATGAGTGTTAAGCTCGTCATACACAATGAAACGTGGAACATTGTTAGCGCGTACGCTCCACAAAATGGATGCGACCAA
This sequence comes from Volucella inflata, assembly GCA_928272305.1. Taxonomy (NCBI): domain Eukaryota; kingdom Metazoa; phylum Arthropoda; class Insecta; order Diptera; family Syrphidae; genus Volucella; species Volucella inflata. The sequence goes on along the minus strand of OV743716.1, from coordinate 37,556,721 downwards.
TCGGAAAAAGATACATTTTGGTCAGAGTTCGGTAATTTGCTTAGAAATATACCTATCGATGAGATGCTATTCGTAGGCTGAGATTTAAATGGCCACGTCGGAGAAACAAATGTTGATTATGAGGACTGCCACGGCGGTAAAGGCTTTGGAACCAGAAATTCAGCTGGCGAAGACATCCTTATAGCGTGTAGGGCTTACGGCTTAACCGTCTTAAATACAATGTTTATTAAACATCAACGACATCTTATCACCTATAGCAGCGGAGGCCACGAAACGCAAATAGATTATCACCTCTGCAAAATGTCGATGAGAAACCGTGTTAAGGACTGTAAAGTAATACTTGGAGAATCGCTAGTAAGCCAACACCGTCTGCTCATTACAGAATTTTTCACAGCGGAACCACCGAAAACACGGGCATCGTTTGGAAAGCCAAAAATCCGGTGGTATAATCTATCGAAGGAAGCGCAAGATTTATCGCACTGGCTAAAGAAGTACTTCAAAATATAAATGGTATAGCAGACTCACTTAGCCCGCAAGAAATGTGGAACAGCATGCACGAGGAATGCATAACACTCGCAAAGTCCCATCTGGGGACTATATCGAAATACCATCACGTTGGCAAAAAAACATGGTGGTGGAATGACGAAACCAAACGAGCTGTGGCCGACAAGAAGAGTGCATTCCAAGCGTGGACAAAATCCGATCGGAGCGACGATATCGAAAAAGCTCGACTGGCTCTTGAATACGAGCGAATCCTCACGATCGGCAGATAGAAGACAAGCTATCCAAGAAGTTCAAACGTCGTACAGTACCAAAATGCCAAGTATTTTTAAGCTCGCTGCACAGAGGAGAAAAAATTCAATGGAAATAACCTCGCCGAAATACATCAAAAACGCAGACGGTCGTTTACTAACAAATGAAAAGGAAATTCGTGACCGGTGGCTTGAATACTGCAAGGAGTTGCTTAACAAACAGTTTCCACGTGATATCGTGCCGACAACTGGTCTATTCGAGGAGGAAGTTTCGGACTTTTCAATCTAAGAAATAAGTATAGCAATTGGAAAAATGAAGCCGGGGAAAGCGGTGGGACCAGACAGCATTCCATCAGAGTTTTGGTCGAAGATGGAGGGGATCGGCAGCGTTTGGCTATCGAAACTTTTAAATAAATTAAAATGTGGACAACCTATGCCGAATCAATGGAGAAGTAGCTGCTTGGTTCCATTATACAAAGGAAAAGGCGATACTCGAGAATGCAACAACTACCGTTCAATCAAGCTTATGTCGCACACAATGAAAATCGTCGAAAGAGTCTTAAACGAACGTCTTCGGCAAATAATAAAGCTCGATAATAGCCAGTGTTGATTTGTTGAAGGAAGATCGACGGTGGACGCTATCCAAAGCCTACGAATAATAATGGAAAAGCACCGAGATTCGTCTAAGGATTTACACATGGTATTTATCGACCTCGAGAAAGCATTCGATCGAGTGCCTAGGGATCTCATATGGACCGCGCTGAGGTCTCAAAACGTACTGGAAACGTATGTTAGAATAATACAAGACATGTACGGAAACGTGAAAACTGCGGTTAAAAGCTCTGCCGGACTAACGAGAAAATTTACAGTTAATGTCGGAGTGCATCAAGGAAGCGTACTTAGCCCTTTGCTCTTTAACGTAGTATTCGACTATCTTTTAAAAGACTGCATGCGCGAAGCAAATGTAACGCCAATTCTCTTCGCTGACGACGCAGTTATACTTAGCTATAACGTCGAAGATTTACAGAACGCCTTAGATTCATGGAGAAATGTGCTAGAGAGAAACGGGTTTAAAATAAGTCGTTCAAAGACGGAGCATTTGACGTGCCCATTTGCACATCCGTTGCGACCTGTTCCGGATATAATGTTAGACGGAATAGTTCTTCCGAAAAGCACTATCTTTAAGTACTTAGGATCAATCGTTAACATGGAAGCGAAATGTGACGACGACGTAAACCACAGAGTGAGTGTGGGGTGGATGAAATGGCGGGAAAATTCGGGAATCTTTTGCGACCGAAAATTTCCACTTAAATTAAAGGGGAAACTCTACACCACGGTTGTTAGACCAGCACTTATACGGCTCACAGTGCTGGACAATGTACGAAGCGTTTAAAAACAAAATGACGGCAGCGGAAATGAAAATGTTAAGGATGTCCAGTGGAGTCACTAAACGCGATTGCATTAGATCTACGCGTATAAGAGGAAGTCTACATATAAAGAATTCGGTAACCGAACAGCTTGAGGCGAATAGAATAAGCTGGTATTGCCACGTTCAAAGAAGATCTGCGGAAAATCCGGTTAAAAAGGCACTATCAACTACGGTCACTCCAACTGTAAGAAAACGAGGTCGGAAAAAGAATTCCTGGATTTCTCAGATGGCAAATGCGCAACAACGCCTGGGGCTTACCACTGAAGCGATCCAGCACCGAGCATTATGTAGACGCGTTCTGCGGTCTGCGACATTAGCCAACCCCATAAGCGGAGCAGCAGCGATGCAGTAAAAATGGGAAACTCGTTACGCATAAGTTCGTATAACGAGGAAAGGGTTAATAAATGGATAAGAAGAATGTATAAGGTAATGGATAGGTAATGATCAAGGCAAGAGTGATCGATTGCGTTAAGATTACGACACATGAATACAAGTAGTCTGTGGTAACTGATAAAACCAATAATTTTTAAAATTGTAGTGAATGTGGTATACAAGTTGACCAGTACCCAGTACACATGTCCAAACGAATACTCATACTCACCTTTGATATCAGTGTCATCGATGATTTCCCCCTTTGTAATAACAGTCACCTGTTCCGGGTCAAGATTTTCCTCTGTCGGAGAGCTGGTATTGCCGTTCTGCAGTAAAAGCCGCTGATGATGATGATGATGATGATTATGGTCTGCGGAAACCTGAGCTGCTGGTGCAACCACTGCTGGTGACCAATGATGATGATGCGTCAGAGACATCTGATGCACTGGCACTTGCACGGGAATACCCTCTGGAGTGAAACAAGATACACATGGTCCACAAGATGGATCCATAATGGGCACAAACTGATCTGACATCCATTCAAATGAAAACGCAGGACCTAACGTTTGAACTGGCGGAGCACTGGTAGGCGTCGGTGGGGTTGTCGTTATACAAGGACTTAACTCCTGTTGTGCAGCATCAGTAAGTTTCTGTGCTGTTTCTGACCATGGTGGACTTGGATTCCATTGATCAATAAAATCCGGTGGATCACTGGGCAAAGCTTTGGTAAGCAATCTGGGTCTGGTCGGTACAACTGTTGCAAATACCACCGAACTACTGTGATGATGATGGTGATGGTGATGATGTAGATCCATACTACCGTAGTGAGTGTCCAAATCGGTAATTGACTCGGGTGAATGATTGTCGACGACATACAACGGTTCTAGCTTGCCAATTAGGCGTTTCTTTGCGGCCGGTGGTGATCCCAATCGCGTGCCATTATAATTTGAACTGGACACCGAACTATTGGCACTGCTACAGCGCATTTCCACCTGCGTACCGGGTGATGTGGCTGTCGTCGATGTCGTCTGTGTTGGCGGCACTTGACTATAATCAACGGGTTGGGTCGTCTCCATGCGATAGGCAGAGGCGTATGTTGTTGCGTTTTCTGTTGTTGCTGGCATACCAAGCACATCTGTGGTACCATTGTGATGCTGTAGTTGATGCTGTTGTTGGTGATGGCTATTGCTATCACCGCCATTGCTGCTGCTCATCATATGATGTGACGTTGGTGATTGCTGCGAAGCCGATAGATGATGATGATGGTGATGGCCGGCTGATCCCATGCCCACAGGCGAATGGTATCCATATGGCACATGTGATGTTGATGGTGTTGGCGGAGGTGGTGGATATCCATGAGTGAGATTCGCCGGAAGTGTTGGCGAATGATGATGATGGTGTAGCTGATGATGATGATGTGGATGGGTGGGATGATGATGATAATACGCAGGTGTGGTTGGTGGCACACGGGTTGGTCCTTCGAAAGGCAATCCAAATTGGATTTTCGATTGCACCGAATAGAAATGATAGAGCCAGGAATTTGCAACCATCACAGAGGCTTCACGTTCACTGTAAATAAAGATAAAGTACGAATTTAGTAGGGATGCCAAATAGATACACCTAGAGGAAATAATATATATTTGTAACTGCCGAAAATTGGAGCACTATACACAAGAACAATTTTCATCTAAAATAGCAGCGTAAATGCCTCCGAAATATCTATTTTTCTGTATCCAATGCCTTTAACTAATAATGTCAGTACTCCCCAAATCATCCTGTAATGAGTGAAGGGATTAAGAAGTTTGATTTACGGATCTGTTGATAGAATGATCCAGGATTATTAGACTCGGTTCTACTAAGCGATCACAAGGAAATCTGCAGCTCACATCCAAATATGAAGGATGTATGAGGAATATGGTGAGAGGTGCTGCTTTGATCGGATAAAAAAAACATGCAATAGAATAGAATAGTGCAGAGTTCAAGGAACAGGGAAACGTTACGTGCTTGTGTGCTTGATTTACAAAAATCAAATTGATCTGACAGAAAACCCAATACTTCCAAGTCGATACATCTAAATTTCTATGTCACGAAAGCTTGTACGAAGGTAAGATGTCTAAGGTTTTAACTAAGCTAACTCTCTAACGGTAAATGCATATATTTATCAACCTTTATGAAACAACGATAATTCTCCATAGTCAGCCTACAAAAAAAAAAAAAAACACTGTGGCGCTGGCAGCCCGGTATGGGCCATGGCCCAGCTTCTTGACGCTCATTTGTGTTGCTCATGTTATCATTTTTGTCACATCTGAGCGGGGCCTACGGTTTATCGCCGAGTCCGAACGGCACTCCTTAGAAGCTCTTTCGTAGGCAGTTTTACTTTCGGGAGTTTGCCATTGCCCGCCGAAAGGGTGATGGCGATTTGAAAAATTGTTGGTGACCCAGCCTGGAATCGAACCCAGACTCTCTGCGTGATAGTTCAATGAGCTAACTATCACGCCATCGCCATAGTCAGCCTACACAACCTAATAAATTTGGGGAGGAATGTCATAAGGTCGACAGATGGGTGGTAAGTGTCGACTTGAAATTCTCGGCTCTTTTTTACGGTCTCCCGTAGTGCGGATAGTTGATCGACAGACCGCTTTTCTGGTCTACTCAAACAAAACGACACCATTGATCTTGCAGGCTGTATTTAGCAGACTTATTCCTCTATTGTTAGCGCAGTCAAGGCATGCTTCCTCGGGGGTTTCTTTGTGACACCTAGTTTATATCAATCACGTCAGCGTAGCTTCCCTAAAAAATTAGGAGATACACGATCGGTAAGGACTGTGGCAGTGTCTTGCGTCGCACCTTTTTAACGTCGGACTATGGTGGTCTTACTTGACTATATTGTGGGTGAATGGTTAAGGAGTGTTCGATCACTGTTGTCTGATCAGGAGAAAGCCCTTGAATCCATATATGTGGGAACTGCGTACTATTTACTATAATTCTAACAACTTGTTTACACTGTCGGATGCTATGACATGCAGCACTGAGGCTATGTGCGTTGTAGGGGATCATAGAATCGATCTAAGTTGCTGTCAGGCCTATTCTCAGCATAAACGAAAGTCAGATTGATATGTCCTAACTTAGCCTTGATGCAGGTTGCTATGAGACATCAGCCTACATATTAAAAGCTAGAGATTGTTGTCATAAGTTTTTTGCACAATCACCCTCACGTCAGTGTCTCGAAACAATCATGGAGTTCCCCATAGACCTGTGCACCAAAGTTCTTAAGCAACGTTTAAAAGATTCCTCCGTCTTTATGAAGGAGGCAGTCCCTGATGCAAATATTTTCCCACACCCTCTCTCGTTTGGAACTGTCAATTACGTCCTTTATGGGTTGGATAACCTACCTTCGGTCAGAGGCACGATCGAAGGATCCAAGTAAAGGTGAGAGGCGGAGTTGATCGGTTGAGGCTTAAGTGTCAACACTAAATTTTTTTCACAACTCGGTAATCACCGTCCAGCACTCCTGATGAATATCTGCCCCATGGATATTCATATAATGGGCTGTACACTAAAAGAGAAAAGTCTTTGGTACAAAATTCAGTGATGTTCTGTTGGCCTTGAATGACTCAGGTTTTACTGATGTAACATATCATGTAATGACACCAGAACTCCTGTTACTATGTTGCTTCACAAATGACTCCAAGGCTGAATTTTTCTGAGTCTCAGGTCGAAATGGGGTTCCAGGAAATAAAACCGCCGATGAATTTGCGAAGCCTTAGGGAGTCTTACAGGACCTGAGCCATCGTTAGGTTAGGGCTTTTATCGACAATTCAATATCGATTGAGCATTACCGCAGATGATGACTCCTTAATTTGCCTGCCGATAAAACGAATTGTTCCTGACGTCCTTAAGAGTTCAGCAGGTTTTCTGATATCTTGCAGTAGCAAGGACTGTTAAGTGATAACCTGTGTCGTGAATAGGAATGTGACTTTGCTAACAATCAAATTTGTGAGGCTTAGGTGACCACGATTGGGATTGATTACGACACCACAGAGTATCATCTCTGTGAATCGTTCTCGGATCTCGGACTATTCGCTTACAAAGTCCAGTTGACTCTGAAAGTGAGGCAAAATTACCATCAGCTTCGTTATGGCTTTTTGTTTGGCCTTTAGAGCAGCTCCATTTCGGCGGCTACGTAACAAAGCAAAATCAATGTATTTGGAACTTCAAAAAACCACTCGTACTCATACAAAAGCCAATGCATCCTGAACGTGTTACTATTACTATTTGGTGTTGTTTTGGGAGTGACTGCATTATAGGACCATTTTTCTTCCAAGACTACAATGGAAAAAAAACTGAGAGCACTACCGGGCTACCGGGGCATGATAAACATTTTTTATGGCTAGGATTTGGACTTGAGCAAGTTATGGTTTCAGCAAGATGGGACTACTTGCCACGAAAGTCGTCCAAAATTCAAATTATTGCACACTAAGTTCATTAGACAGCATTGGACTCCTTTCTGCATCTAATACCACTTGATATACAGTTCAAAAAACTTGCTGGCAACAGTGCGCTATGACTCACTAGCCAAGGAATCGACCAATAGCAATTCTGTTATAGTCATGGGCTACCGCACAGTGCTTAAGGCATTATGCAGTCAGAACCAAGTGAGACTGTTCTGAGTGCCAGAACACTGCCGTATAAAGAAAAATGAATTAGCGGATTAGCCTGCAAGAATAGCAGGGCTACTCGACAATAGTGAGGTTGCTAACATCAAACCCCCTTAGCATAGTAAAGGGCACTATCGAGGGAAAATTCATAAAGACTGCCAATCTAAAGTGGTCAAGTCTTGAAAGGCACAGGGTATCCAAAGCACTCTGGCCACTTTTTGACTGTAAAAGATCTGAAGGAGTTAATAAAATTAAACAGGGATAACATTAGGACAATTATGAGAATACTGACAAGACACTGTCTCCTGCGGATATTCGCAAGGCGACTCAAATTGTCAGAGAGGTTATTTAGGTTTTTGTCTTAGAATATAAATTCAACTGGCTCCACAAGGATTGCGATGGGCCCATTTTGTTGCCTATAGTTGTTGCCTGTCTTAACCTAACCTAACCTAAGTTCAATAAACGTATAATCAGTCATTATGGTGATGTTACTTGGCCGCTACGAAGTTGCGATTTGACGCCGCCGTTATAATTTTTTCTGTGGGATGTCATTAAAGATTCATACTATGCGAACATCAAGAGACGATTCAGGTACTCAAGAACAATATTAATGAAGCTATTCGTGAAATATAAGCTAAAACCATCGAAAATGTATTGAAAAATTTGGTTGACCGCTAAGCCAGCCGAGCCACTTACATATTTGAATGAAATGATACTCCATAATTAGTTGGAAAGCTTCTACAATTGACAAATATTTTTTATAGCCTTTTTAAAAGATACAAACAGATAGTTCAGCCTTTTTTATGCTACCCCAAATAGAGAATGATAATCCCTCTCAACGCCGCCAACACGATCTGCTTTAGTGCTCAGAGCTTCTTTCAAAAGCATTAAATTAAAATCAATCGATCGAAACTTAAGTTCCAAGAAGTCAATGAGGAATACAGAGTCACATTGACAATAAGCATGGGAAGTGGCGAAGATGATCCCCGTGGACACTTAGTGCAAGGCAAGCCATGTGCTGTCTAACAATAACGTCACTTCGGAAAGATATAACTTCGAGGTAGTTCGAAATTCGTCCACTTAAGCTATGGTACTATTTTTGTCAACAGCATTAACGTTGAGTAAAGTCTTAAAAGGCTGTGTAGGTGGGGTGAAAAATAACCTCCTTGACCGCCAGAAAGCGCTGCTACTGCAAAAAAGGTAATGGTGCCTTCAAGTCCGTTCATATTTAGGCAGTCATGCCAAATTTCAGTGCGATACTGTCTTTAGTTTTGTTGTGACAGCTGATTGTTGTTGACGTGTTTGGCATCATGTTGAGTATGGACAAAAACGATTTTCGTTCTCTCATAAAACATTATTTTTTGAGGGGCAAAACGGCGAAGGAAACAAAAGAAAAGTTTGATAAATATTATGAGGCTAATGCTCCATCAGATTACACCATCAAATATTGGTTTCGAGAGTTTCGTGGTGGCCGCAACTCCACTACCGATCAAGTCCGCAGCTGCAGGCCCTCCGATGCGGTTACAGAGAACAATGTCAAAAAAAATTCATGAAATAGTATTGGCTGACCGGAAAGTAGCAGATACCACAAAGATTTGTACTGAGCGCACATGCCATATTTTGGGCAATATTCTGCATATGAAAAAGTTATCCTGCCGCTGGGTGCCGCGCATGCTCACTCCTGACCAAAAACACGAACGCGAGAGCACTTCGAAAGAGTGTTTGGATTAGCTGATGCGGAATCGGGCGGACTTTTGGCGTCGATTGGTAACTGTTGATGAAACCTGGATCCACTTTTACATACCAGAGAACAGAATGAGTGCCCGGCAATGGACTGAAGCCGGCACGAGTGCTCCGAAGCGGCCGAGGGAGGCTCAATGGGTCAGAAAGGTTATGGCGTCGGTTTTCTGGGATTGTCATGGCATACTCTTGGTGGACTACCTCGAAAAAGGAAAAACTATCAACAGCGTGTATTATTGAAGCGATTGAGGGCCGAAATCGCTTTAAAACGGCCTCAGATGAAGCGAAAAAAAATTGTATTTTTGCAAGACAATAAGCCGGCTAAAATCAATGACTTACGGCTCCAATTGCTGTCACACCCACCGAATTCGCCCGATTTGGTTCCCTCGGACTATTATCTCTTCACAAACCTCAAAAGATGGCTCATCAATAAAAACTTCAGCTCACGCAAGGTAATCATAGACGCCACGGAGGAGTATTTTGCAGACTTCCGGAAAATTACTTTTCGGACGCGGTCAAGAAGTTGGAAAAGCGCTAGAATCAATCGCTAGTGTATCAAGCTTAAAGGGAACTATATTGAATAAAATACAAAAAACATTTAAAAACAAATTTTTTTTCATTCCCAAGGAATAGCGGCGCAGAAGCGTCGACTTTGTCAGGAATGTGTAAGGCTGCCATAAGATGGTTTAAAAGAAAAATTCTCTTTGTGATTCTCGGTTCTGACGGTGAAACTTGTGCAAGCTAGACAATGGTGTTAACCTAGTCAAATGAGTCTGAATGCAGTAACTACGGTGGGTCGGGCATGTATAGGTATAGGCCATAGGGACACTCAATTCATGGTCCAGATTTGACACCTGTTTCAATCGAAGTGAACAAACATCTGCCACTGTATATGTTTAGTTCAAGGTTTGTCATTTTAGAATATGAATATGATTATAAAACAATCGCTGAACATGGTTTAATTTTGAAAACTTACTACACAAATAGCTATCATCTAGTAGGCACGTTTTGCAAATACCGCGCGGATTATGGCCGGTATAATCGTCTATCTGAGCATATTAAAGGCAAAGCTGGATAGAGATTCAAAGTGACTGGCTCCGATACAGATGTCTTATGTCCGATCCATCATCGGAATGCACGCTCAGTAGAAAGTATGTCGGTCATTAGTGAAAGTGCTGAAGAAGATTTAAATTCATTGATTTCACGGTGACTACAGCATTTTGGATTTTGTCTTTTGGCACTTTATGACTTAAAAATTTAAGCCAGCTGACAACGGATTGGGTGCTTTAACATCAGCATATGGATGACTAATTTTTACACATTTTCTTCAGCGATGAGGCTTATTTCTCTCTCAGTAGATACGTTTACAAAGAAAGTTATCGCATATGGAGAAGTGAAAATCCTTGTGTAACTGTCTTAAGATCAGTGCATCCACAAAAAGTCACTATATGATGTGCAATTTGATCTAGTGGTATCAGCGGTCCATGCTTTTTCGAAAATGAGGAAGATGTATCCGTCACCTTCAATTCTCATCGCTACGAGTAAATAGTATGATAAGGTTAACCGAATTATTTTTGCCTCAAATCGAAGATACGGATGTGGAAGACATGTGATTTAAACAAGACGCCAAATCTCACACAACATAGGCCGTTTTCGCATAATAGCAAAAACAATTTCTTGAATAAGTTGTTTCGCTATGCGGTGATATAAACTAGCCACCAAGATCTTGTGACTTGCCGCCGTTGCATTTCTTTTTTTATGACTATGGAAAATATCATGTTAATGCAAACATTCCGCAAATTCGTGATGCTTTGAAAGTGAGTTAAGGCCGAGATATTGCCTGATATGTGTCGGAAAGTCATCGAAGACTATCTTGTCCAAAGTAGGAATTCTCGGAGAAAAAATTTGAACTATGATATACTTCATTTGTAATGGCAACATCCAAACAATATACTGAAATACAAATTATATCAAAATTTATACCAAACTTGTATTTTATTTAAATTTACTTTTGGGACAACAAAATGAATGACTGTGTATTTCGAAAATTAAATCGTGGCTTATATTTAAAAGGCACTTAGTCCTGATTGACCAACTTACTGGCGCCTCTTTCACTGAATTTCTCCAAAAACTTAGCCAACCTGATCTATGGGTATTTAGACATTGTACTCGTATACAGTAGGACAATACTCGCAGACAGTAACCCTTGAACTTCTGGACAATAACTCCCCGATAAGCCAACAACAATAAATCGCATTGCTGGCAGCATTCGCATTCAAATAACCCCCAAGTAGAAGAAAATGTTTCCTTCAACCACATTAAGGCCACCAAAGGACTCAGAAAAAAAAAATTTAATTCTCAAACTCATTGTCTTTGCCTACAGTTTCTACCGGACAACGAAATGCAATTCACTTTCAACGGATGATGGTCAACATTAAGACCAGCAGAAAGAGAAATATTGTCAACACAACAAGACAACAGGCCAACAGTCACCAGAGCGCCTCAACCGCAAAACTGATTTATAAATCCCAACCATTGTCTGGAGGCATTGTCCTCATCGATAGTTGTTGTCATTGTTCTTACAACCAATTCCACATATGATACCATGATACCATGATACAATAATACCACAAAGCAAGGCTGCACAGCCATTGTTTGATTTCTTGGAGCCGAAATTCCGAAACTCCTTAAGCCAAAATCCATAGTTCACAGGTCAATGACAGGCTCCAAGTTGGCATTCTACAAATGCCACCCCTTTCCCTTTACAGCTTCTCAACTCCCTCCAACAAGGTGAAATCGAAGTACAAACATCACGCAACTTATAAATAACAAGGTAATCATCATTAAAGGATCGTTCTGGCTAAGTACTCGTATCCGTACTTTCAATTCCATGGTATGTCCCTATTGCATATCCGCCAAAGTCCACCGCTCAAAGCCTGTTATTATTTGTAATAAATTAGTCTCACCTCGGTTCCTAATCATATCGATGATGGTTCGTCATTTGCAGTTAAAGGAGGCTTGCGATTCCGACTTAAAGTGGTCTCTGGATGCTCCGCTCTATATTTAGGCTTAAACGTGGCTTATCTATTTGAACGATGAAATATTTCATCAGCGGAAAAAGTTTGGACTGAAAAAAAAAAAAACAACCGAAACCTCCCAAAGTACGAATAGTAGGGGTTCAGGTCAATGGCGAGGAATAGTGCTAAGTGATGTGGGTCTCACCACAAAAATGAAAAAAAAACAACATAAAACCCAATTCGAGAGTTGAGGACTGGTTTTGTGCTGTAGATATAGGTAGAAACAACGGACACTGGAGGAGGTGGAATGCCAAGGTGTTGTGCTGCGATACTGAGGAGGCGAAGATCTCACAATATGGGCGAATAAATGGCAATAAATTGAACACTTAATCAGTATCCACATAATTTTGTTCAATTTGTAGAATGAGAAAGGAACGTTTAAGATGAGTGATAACAGGTTCAATTCCGACACAAATACTCGTATACTGGCATACATAGTCTTTGGCAGGTAGACGAAGGCTTGTATCTCTTATTTATTTATTTTTATTTTTTTCGTTATACTCGTATATCGTTAGAGAGTGCAAATGAACAGCAGATGTAATGGAGAGGTCAACCATGTAGCTCAACTTTGTTTGAATCGAATCAACTGCGGATGACTTTTGAGTGAGTCTGAAGTTGCTTAAGTCGCATGTGGTTTGAGATAGATACCCTTTAGGGTGACCAGATATTTTTTTTTGTTATGTTTCAACAGCTGTCAAAGTAACCAATGACATCCTGCTGTCAATATTCAGTGAGACTTGCTTTTTCATCTTGCATCTCGTATTACGCTTGTCGAACGGGCGGAAATTATTGAAAAATATTATCAAAATTTCGGCTGTTGTACTCGTAAATACGCAACGTAAATTTCGTCATAATGGCTTCAGTGTGCAGACAATTCATTGCGATCACCTGAATTAGGAATTGCCAGGGAGTCAACCTGGATTATTTTGTCGTTGGGTTTGGGCCTACATACTTATAAGATTATGAAGAAGCTAGATTTAAGGCCGAACGACCATAGACAACGTCCTGAGTTCGCGAATTGGGTGCTGGAAATGTTGGCCGGAAATCTGAATTTTGGCCAAAAAATCATATTTTCGGACGAAGACAATTTTCAGCTCAACGGCTATATCAATAAGCAAAATTGCCCTTATTGGGGCGAATACAATCCACAAGTTTTCGGCCAAGCATCAATGTATCCCCAAAGATTGACTGTTTGGTGCGGTTTATGGCATAGCGGCATCAACGGACCTTATTTCTTTCGAAATGAGGAAGAAGACACCGTTACTGTCAATGGTCTCAGATATATTGCGACTTTCTGTAGTCAGACCTCGAGAACATCGATATATCCGAGCTGTGGTTCCAACAAGACGACGCTACATGCCACAAAAGCGACGCAACGCTCGAAGTTGTGAAGGAGAAATTTGGCGACTGGGTCATCTCACGGCGAGCGTTCATCAATTGGCCTCCGTGATCGTGCGATATGACACCACTCGATTATTTTCGCTAGGACTATGTCGAGTCTTCAATCTACACTAACAAGCCAACTACTTCAAACTAGCTCGAGGCCAACATTCGACACGCTATTGCCCGAATAATGCCGCACATGTTATAATATTTCCTAATATTTAAGGGAGTTCTTGTACCAGCCAACGTTACTTTTGAAACTTTTCAATATGAGAAAGATATTCGGAGCCAGTCTGCCGTACATGACTTAGTTGATTTTGTTATTTTGATTGGAAAGATAATTTTGCTGAAACCTCATGTTATCATCTCAATATTCGGTGTCTGATCCAGACTTGTCAACTAGCAGATCAAACAGCGTTTGTCGGAATCAATTATGACCAGACTTATCCCAGTAACCATCGGAGGTATCTTGATTCGTAGAAGTAGCTGGTCACTCTAAATCA